>OX297855.1:18374234-19574234 GCA_946477585.1 Cheilosia urbana | reverse complement strand
AGCATATAAAGAACTTATACTCGCTAGTGCGCTAAGAACAGAAATGTGATTTTCATTTCATAGCTGTCATTCCAAGTGACTGGCTCTAGTGAACTAATGATTGTCGATTGAAAATGTGGGATTTCGTACGTACATATTTGGAATTGTGGTTGTGCTTGTGCTAGTTCTCCTTGGATTTTTCCTATTTAATGGGGGAGAAAACGATTTTTTTGTATTGCGGCGTTCGCCGAAGGCCAAACAAAGGTTTAGCAAAACATATTTTTTTTACAGCCTTGATATGCAAATTAAAAGTGTCACTTTGACTCTGCTCTAAAGATCACATTGTTGAAGTGTTTGCATGTGCATACCTACCCACTTTTTAGATTTCTATTGAAAAGGGAATGGCGCCGTTGTGGGACTTAATTTAGTTAAAAAAATGTTAATGGCAGACTGGATATAATTGATTTGTTTTGGTTTTTTTGTTGTGCGCTTTAGATTTTACTCTGAAATCAGAGGAATAAAAAAAGAAATGATTGGCGATGTTGATGCTATTGTACTTTGAGATGCCGTCATCTTATTGGTAGAGTCAACAAATAAAAAGGTAAACACAATGAACAACAATGCAAAATTGTCATTTCTGTTTCTAAATAGGTACCTAGGTCAACCTTTTTTTTTTAAAGCGATGGCTCGTGAAAATTTGTACTCACGAAATCTTTGTAACAATTAGGTAACCCTCTGGTTAGCGGGTAACGTTTTATGTTCAATTTTCTCAACGAATGTTGTTTTTATTCGTTGTTATGTACAACAAACGAATGTTTTCTCGTTGCAAATCAGAAATGAGAAAAACTGGAGTCCTACGTGTAATTTTCCGAGCAAGGTATACACAAATTGTTAAAAATCGTTCATGCCGCCAAAAATGATTCCAAATTTATGAACAACCAAAAAAAACGTTAGGCACTAATTGAGCAGCGTACTGGCACTAAATACACTTAGTTCATGCATCTCACCTTGTATATGAACGTGTACTCTTTTTATATCCTTATTTCTTTTTATTGCCGTGTTTTTATTTTACATTCAGTTCTCTGTGCCTTTTTACGATTTGAACTTGACAGGAGGTGCTACTCGTTACTCGTTATTTCGCTAAAACTGATACAGTCGGACCAGCTTATTTGAAACTCGTTTAATTGAAAACCCCGCTTATATGAAAAATTTAATTTGTCCCCGTGTACTTTTTTTCAGTTATCCGAAGTCCGTTTAAATGAAAAACTCGGTTAATTGAAATTAAAGTAACGATTTTTTCTCATTTCATTTTAACGGTTTCGACTGTGGTTTGAACTTGTACATAGATAATTTCTGTCAGAACAAAGTTAGATGGAAGTTATGATGGTGACATCAAATTAGCTTGTTTTGACGATCTGTCACGTATAACTCGAATTGCTTGGAGAGGTTTGTTTTTCGCATGCACTCTACTTTGGTCTAATTTTTCAACAGTGTTCGCAGGTTTTCTGCCAGTAACGTGTACATAACATACCAAATTTGGAATTACTGTGAAATTACTTTTGTTAGCTTTTATGTACCTACTTGTGGATAGCAACGCTACCACTCTTCTCCGTGTAGATACCCGCGAAAAACGCAATCAGAAAATAAAATAACAGTAAGTAGTGAATAACTTAAAAAATTGTTAATTAAAAGAAAATAAAAACATGGTCGAAGCCAGGCATTTCAACAAATGAATCTCATGAGGCTCGTAAAGACAGCAAAGAAGTATATTCAAGCTGAGACGTTATAGTTACTCTTGTCAAGCAAACAATACCAACATATACAGAGTGCGCCATCTTTTATGTCGGCATGTAAACATTGAATAATTTTCGCATTTAATAACCGATTGACTTGAGTATAGACTTGTTTTTGAAACGTCAGTTCAGTACAGTTTTGGCGCACTCGTTATAAGACATTTCAAAAAAAGTAATCGTTTTCTGAAAGTCGCCAACCACCACCATCTCTAGTTGAACATTTTTTAAATGTCGATATGTAGTTGTAAATATTTTTTTTAGATTCATAAGGCAAGTTCCGATACCTAGGTTATGTAGAACTTCAACCAGAATTGTCTGTACTAGATATACGAACGCGTAAAAATGGACTGTCAACTATGTAGATGTCAAGTTGACTGCGGTCAGATTCACTAAACTCGTCAATTACGACTTGTGTGTTGTATCTACCTAATGAAACCCAAAATCAGAATTGTTTGATAATTTGTTAATAGAGTATATTTTTTGGAACAGTCAATGTCGATTGGAAAGAAGAATCGACAAAGTGACAGCTAATGAACTTGGTGGAAAACAAAAGGAGATGTTATATGACGGCACCGTGGTTTTCCTTAAACATAATACATAAGAGATTTTATAACAAAGTTTAAAGACGTTATTGTAACTCCAGAAATTTAGTGTTTACATTTTTAAAATCTAGTGTTTATCAAAAGCAGAGACAATAATCATGCTTATTTTGACATTCGAACGAATAGCGAATTCGAACGAATGTCTCTATTCGTTCGAATGAACTTTGTGTATTTTGATAGACATTCGTTCGAATTGGCAGTTCGTTCGAATGTCAAAATAAGCATGACTGAGACCCCCAACTTCGGCTGATTGTCCGTTAATTGTCTACAACCTATATTTTTATGGGGGTCAAATACTAAGTGCGTTAGTATTTCACATAGAAATTCATATCGACAAATGTCATGTAACTTCAAAAATGTCGGCTCACCAACACACTCACACCTGGCATATGTCACTTCCGCTGTCGGCAGTTGCTGTGTACCTACTTTTGCTTAAAATGTTAATGAAAAATAAACAATGTAGATTGGATGAGGGAAAATGAAAACATTTTGAGCAATTTTTCTTCAGTTACTTAAGAAAGTTTTACTCATGAAATGTTAATGTTATTCAAAAGCGGAGAATACACCACCATGTTTGTCCGAAAATGTTTTTATATAAATATAAATCAAAGTGAGCGAAATGTAAAATTTGGAAATTCTACTTTACAAAGTTTTATCTGGGGAGAGATGTTCATATTGTAAAAACGGAATTGTTCGACAGTATTGACGATATTGTTCTTGAAGAAGAGGAATAAGCAAACAATTACTTCAACTCAACAAGGAAACAAAGAGTAGTGAGAAAGAGGCCTAATCATTATGTACAATAGGAAAATGCAGATTTCAAACGAAGATTCAGGCTCCAAAAAGATACTTGCCGGTACATACTTTCCATGATAAAAAACAAAATCGTACACAAAACAGATAGGTTAGTTATAAATATGTTCTAGAACTGTTTTGATTCGTATGAAGTCCACACTTTAACTTATTTTAGAAACCAATGTATCCCACTTATGATGCAGTTGTTAATTGCTCTTAGGTTTTATGCTACAGGAAGCTTTTATATTACTAAAGAAGGCTTTTCGGGTGTTAACACTTCAACAATATGCCAGATCATGAATAAGGTTGCTCTAGCCATTGCTTCCTTAATCTTCCTTGAATTTTCCATTGAAAGTTATTTTAACCTTTTTGCACTTATTTTGAAACTAAAACGGTTAATGAAAATCAAATTCACACATTGTAAAAAATCGTGCATGCCGCCAAAAATGATTCCAAATTTATGCATAACCAAAGAAAGCGTTATGCACTATAATTGAGCAGCGTACTGGCACTAGTTCATGCATCTCACCCAATGGACTTTGTGCACTCTCTTATATCCTTATTTCTTTTTATTGCCGTGTTTTTATTTTACATTCAGTTCTCTGTGCCTTTTTCCCGACTGTACACAGAGAGGGTTATGTGTTTCGCGCGTATCCTATGTACGTTCCTACGTGACCTCCTGTAGCCTAAACGGCTTGACCGATTTTAAAGAGTGAGGTGTCACTAGATTCTTATTCTTCCCCGGAGTGTCATAGGCTAAACAAATAATTATAAAAATATAAATTTAAAAAACAAACTAAAAAAAAAAATTGTCACACAGTGAGAAATGTCAAGAGATGGAATACACTGAACTGTGGAATAAATTACTTTCTGATATATTCACAATCGCGGTCTTGTGGAGTGTTAGGCCCGATTCGCCAGGGTGTCCACCATTTTCCTGTGAAGACGATAAAACTTACGTTAATCCGGAGTTTTTATTTTTATTGGACCGGGCGGTTTTTTAATTTATATATTATATTATTTTTATTGCATAAACATGTCGAACACTATTTGAGACCGGCAAGAAATAGATAGCTACAATCCTAAAACACTGACAAATAAATATACTGTACACCATTCACAAAAGAAGCTTGTTTTGTGTATTCTTCTAAATATATTAAACTAAAAAGCTAGAAATAAAAAAGTTAGTTTAAAAAAACAAAAAACCCGACTGACTGTAAATTTAAAAAGATTGAAACAAGACACTTTTAAGTATAACTGATTGGCAGTCGGAGACTGCGCATATTTTTGACAGATTGTCTAGGTAGTCTCCGATTGTCAATCAGTTATACTTAAAAGTGTCTTGTTTCAATCTTTTTAAATTTACAGTCAGTCGGGTTTTTTGGTTTTTTAAACTAACTTTTTTATTACTATTTCAACTTGACAGGAGGTACTACTCGTTACTCGTTATTTCGCTAAAACTGATACAGTCGGACCCGCTTATTTGAAACTCGTTTAATTGAAAACTCCGCTTATATGACAAATTTAATTTGTCCGCGTGTACTTTTTTTCAGTTATCCGAAGTCCGTTTAAATGAAAAACCCGGTTAATTGAAATTAAAGTAACGATTTTTTTCTCATTTCATTTAAACGGGTTCGACTGTGGTTTGAACTTGTACATAGATAATGTCTGTCAGAACAAAGTTAGATGGAAGTTATGATGGTGACGATCTGTCACGTATAACTCGAATTGCTTCGAGAGGTTTGTTTTTCGCATGCACTCTACTTTGGTCTAATTTTTTAACAGTGTTCGCAGGTATTCTGCCAGTAACTTGTACATAACATATCAAATTTGGAATTACTGTGAAATTAATTATGTTAGCTTTTATGTACCTACTTGTGGATAGCAACGCTACCACTCTTCTCCGTGTAGATACCGTGTAGATAGATCAGAAAATAAAATAACAGTAGGTAGTGAATGACTTAAAAAATTGTTAATTAAAAGAAAATAAAAACATGGTCGAAGCCTAAGGCATTTGAACAAATAAATCTCATGAGGCTCGTAAAGACATCAAACAAGTATTCAAGCTGAGACGTTATACCTAGTTACTCTTGTCAAACAAACAATACCAACATATCTACAGAGTGCGCCATCTTTTATGTCGGTATGCAAACATTGAATAACAATTCACATCTACTAACCGATTGACTTGAGTAAAATTGTTTTTGAAATGTCAGTTCAGTACAGTTTTAGCATGAAAGTCGCCAACCACCACTCTAGTTGAACATTTTTTAAATGTCTATGTCGTTCCGATATCTTGTTTATGTAGAACGTCAACAAGAATCGTCTGGACTAGATATACGAACGCGTAAAAAATGGACTGTCAACTATGTAGATTGTAGATGTCAAGTTGACTGCGGTCAGATTCACTAAACTCGAAATCCGATGTCAATTACGACTTGTGTGTTGTATCTACCTAATGAAACCCAAAATCAGAATTGTTTGATAATTTGTCAATAGAGTATATTTTTTGGAACAGTCAATGTCAATTGGAAAGAAGAATCGACAAAGTGACAGCTAATGAACTTGGTGGAAAACAAAAGTAGATGTTATATGACTGCACCGTGGTTTTCCTTAAAGATTATAAGAGATTTTATAACAAAGTTCAAAGACGTTATTGTTACTCCAGAATTTAGTGTTTACATTTTTAAAATCTAGTGTTTATCAAAAGCAGAGACAATAATCATGCTTATTTTGACATTCGAACGAATAGCGAATTCGAACGAATGTCTCTATTCGTTCGAATGAACTTTGTGTATTTTGATAGACATTCGTTCGAATTGGCAGTTCGTTCGAATGTCAAAATAAGCATGACTGAGACCCCCAACTTCGGCTGATTGTCCGTTAATTGTCTACAACCTATATTTTTATGGGGGTCAAATACTAAGTGCGTTAGTATTTCACATAGAAATTCATATCGACAAATGTCATGTAACTTCAAAAATGTCGGCTCACCAACACACTCACACCTGGCATATGTCACTTCCGCTGTCGGCAGTTGCTGTGTACCTACTTTTGCTTAAAATGTTAATGAAAAATAAACAATGTAGATTGGATGAGGGAAAATGAAAACATTTTGAGCAATTTTTCTTCAGTTACTTAAGAAAGTTTTACTCATGAAATGTTAATGTTATTCAAAAGCGGAGAATACACCACCATGTTTGTCCGAAAATGTTTTTATATAAATATAAATCAAAGTGAGCGAAATGTAAAATTTGGAAATTCTACTTTACAAAGTTTTATCTGGGGAGAGATGTTCATATTGTAAAAACGGAATTGTTCGACAGTATTGACGATATTGTTCTTGAAGAAGAGGAATAAGCAAACAATTACTTCAACTCAACAAGGAAACAAAGAGTAGTGAGAAAGAGGCCTAATCATTATGTACAATAGGAAAATGCAGATTTCAAACGAAGATTCAGGCTCCAAAAAGATACTTGCCGGTACATACTTTCCATGATAAAAAACAAAATCGTACACAAAACAGATAGGTTAGTTATAAATATGTTCTAGAACTGTTTTGATTCGTATGAAGTCCACACTTTAACTTATTTTAGAAACCAATGTATCCCACTTATGATGCAGTTGTTAATTGCTCTTAGGTTTTATGCTACAGGAAGCTTTTATATTACTAAAGAAGGCTTTTCGGGTGTTAATACTTCAACAATATGCAAAATCGTGAATAAGGTTACTCTAACCATTGCTTCCTTAATCTTCCTTGAATTTTCCATTGAAAGTTATTTGAACCTTTTTGCACAGATTTTGAAACTAAAACGGTTAATGATAAACGTCAAGCTTTGAACATGACTATCTGCTATGCTTTAACGAAACATATTGTCAGTCAATCTGTCTCACTTACACCACTTAACCTTCGAATAGCTATTACTTTATGATTGAAAAACTCAAAGCTTATATCTAGCAGATAAAGAGTGAAATAAATTTAATCGTTAGTTAGCAATCAGGCAATTTATCTGACTATTGAATAATCGGCCCTAAATGTACATAAAAAAAATAAATAAATTGTTTTTAAACCTTCGGCTCTCAACCGATCTTGACGGCTCTTAAATATTTTTTTATCTTTCCATGTGTTTTTGCTGACAAAGCAGAAGCATTAAAACTGCGAAAGAAAATCTAAATTAAGATCCTCAGCAGCAAAGTAAATATTCAACGTGAGAAGATGTTCAATGCCAATACCAAACACCTACCTCCGTCACCGTCACATTTTCTTTAGTGAAAAGATGTTGTAATTTTAAATTAGAAAATCGGCGCAAATTGCAGTCACAGATTTGCACCCGTAGCTGTGTTTCGCAAACATGTGGCCAGACGTGACACGATTCCTGGTATTCGTATGTAAGTACATACATACTTCTAAACATTTTATTTAACCTTGACAGAATTTTTGTCGCTGTATTGTTGCTCTTTTCATTTTTAAATGCAGCTATATTTATACGATGTAGGTGCATGGATGTAGAATTGAAAAATCAATTCGTATCGGCAGAGGCACTTTATTTCAATTAATCGGTTATGCTCAACTCATTGAACACCATAGCCGCAGAAATATATTCCACAGCACTTTACTTTAGGTTTTGATTGCATCTATCGAAATCAATGACAAGTTTTCTGTTACAAAATTCTGAAATTAAAAATGCAATACTGTTTATCGTTCCGCATAGGTTAACCGCGCGCTGAAAGTGATATCGTGTTTATTCGTCTGATCGAAGATCGGGTTACCGTTACCGGTACTGGGAATCTGTATATCGATGGCTGATTTATGACGAAAGTCAGGCCTGAGAAAGCTTATGGTTATTCAAAATGTGGCGATCTTGCTCTACCCACAGTCACATCTGTGAAAAGTGATGTAAGAAATGAAAGAGCTTTTTGCTTAAACGGGTTAGTTAGCATTTTAATTGGATGTTAATGGTAATTTTGTAGGGCTTTTTGTTGTTTAGATTTCTGTGATTAGGTATAGGTAGGTATGGCGTAAGTATTCATCAAGTTTCGTACATCTGCAGTTAGGCGGCGTTTTCCTAAAATTTGTTTCTGATTAGTTTCCGGTCAGGCTGTGAATTAGAAGTCGTTTATTTGCGCAACAAGTTTAGGCTGTCATCTGGTGGGATTGAACGATTTTCAGCCACCAAAGTGACAACTTGTTCGAAAGAAATGTCGAATTCCACTTATATAAATTTGCAATAGTCGAAGTTTGTCAATTCGCATTTCGTATCCATGTGAAAATTAAAAGACTTATATCCGGGGGGTTCCTATTTATAATTTCTGGGCTTAAATCGCTGAAATTTCAAGATTTTACTTGCCAGGCTGCACAAAATATTTACCGCTGTATTAATAAGCAAATGTTTTCAAGTAAGTTAGCTCGTAAACAACATATAGCATACAAAACTTAGACGTAACTGCTGAGTTACGAGTTGATAACTTTCACGCAGTGTTTATTTTTACGGGGGTTATTCTATGGCACTGCGATGTGTGCAAGCATAAATTATTTTCCTTCGTTATTCAACCTAAAATTGATAGACGTCAAATGTCAAACTACGATCCCATAAGTCACCACGGTTGCCATAGATTGGGCGCTTTGTCGTATTTTGGGCTATCTTTTTACTGAGAAAACGTTAGAAATTTACATATCGTTTTACAAATTGTGTGTTAATTTTGTTTGTTTTATTATTTCACAAAACTAAAAAATGAAATATTTTCCAATAAACCCGCACTTTTAAAACTTGACAGCACTCTTGCACTCAAGTGACATCGAACAGTTGTTCAAGTTGCACGCACACCAATTCATTTTGCAGGCCTTTTGGTTTGACATAAGCCACAAAAGCCAACAGCAGGAAAAAAAAATCAAATAAAATCAAATAAAAGAAACGCGGTGAAAATAAGGGTGTTTTCATAAACGTCGGAGATTTGCGCTAGTACAATCGTCTTTCTTTTTTGTTGCATTAATGAACGCACTTATTCTGCAGCACTTGTGCACGCCTGCTTTAGTACAATTTTAAGTAGTCACTAAATGTTCATAGACGTCAGACAAAAATCACAAAAAAATCATTACAATAATTTAGTTTTCGCCACATTCCACGCCGCAGCTTCTTTCTCCATTAAAAAAGTTGAATTTAATTTTCAAAACGGATAAAAAATCCCAATAAAACTTACATTTTTCGCACTTTAAATTTGTTTACCACCGCGCTTTCTGCAGTCAAAAAATATGGATGCACAATCTGCCAGACGCTGATAACATTTATGACGTTTACGAACATATCTTCTGCAGTTCATCTGCGTTTGTTCGATCAAAAATCTGACTTTATGAACACGTCTTACGCAGATCTTAGTTAGGCAGACGTTTATGAAAACAGTCTGAAAAATACCAAAATGTTCAACGATTTTTGGGCTTCTTTCTGAGCAACGATATTGGGCTACATTTTTTAAGGGTTTTGGCGCTTAAAGCGAACTAAATTCTGGCAACCCTGTCAGTCACGTTCCTTATATTAATTTTTATATACTCGTAATACCACAGAATAATTACACAAGGCAGGCGGAAAACCATTAAATACCCTTTTTAGATCATGAGGTCTTTCTCACTTTTCGCTGTACACCTAGATCAAATAATATGAACTCCGCCGACTAAAGTCCGCTATGCATGTCAATTAAAAAAAAAAAATGCAACTCCAAGACCACCCCTTCGATCCTTCGCACCGTGATTACGCCTCAGCAAATCACTTGCGATTTTTAATTTCTCTGCACACAGCATTCATGTCTCAGAACTTGCAGGCCGGTTCATAAATTGAGTAATAAACTAAATCAGCATTCAGGTTTTGTGCCACGCACCGTCCTCCTCATTAGTATATGCTCCGGCATCATGCCATTTTTGGTAGCATCGGGGTCCACTGGCCACCACCACCACACGACACCTCTGTCTCTATACGCCGCAATCGTTTACATTAAAGGCCGGTCCTTGTCTTACAGAGGCGGCGGCTTCGATATGGAGAACGAAATCGAGTTGCGTGCGTCGAACGTCGGCAATCGATTGTGTTGAACCTGGCCATGGCGAAGAACCAGTGGACTGGACTGTCACTGTAGAGGAGGATTCTTCTGGGTGACTTGACTGTCGTCGCGGCAACCAGTTTGTATTTGTCATTGAAGGTGATCACATCGGCCACGCTGGCTATAGCACAACCATACGACATACGAGTCGCGATCGCGAGTATTTAGACTGAGTGAAGCCAGTTTTGTTAAGCGATAACAGTCACCTGTTGAATCTTTTTTTTTTTTTTTTTCAATCGACAAATTACATGCGTTTCGCATTAATCACTGTCGTGTAATTGTTGCAATCATGGATAGAAAATTAAATGAAAAAAATAAATAAATAGAGAAATGTCTCCTGAAGTGCGTGTATCTAGCCTCCTAGTGAAAGCGTTTTCGTAAAAGTTTATTGATTCATTCTGTGAGGTGGTGCTTGCTGGAAGGTTGGTCATCTCTTGTACTGAAATATCGTAACTAAATAGTCGTGTAAACAAGTGTCGATTTGAAAAAGAAATATTGTACTACAAGGCGTTTTAATTGCAAAGGGGATTGAACTGAAAATTCAGCTTAAAGGGGGTATGTATAAACTTCGCGTGTGCGTACATAATAATTCATTTAAGTGTCATTCAACCTCGCCCATCTAAGTCGATTATTATTCTCAAATTTGCTTCGCAACTAAAGTGTGAAAATAGTCACCAATCAACGATTTGATTTAGCAAAAGTCGATAACAAAAAGAAATACATTGTTTCAACTGTAAACGCCTCTGTCAAAATAGTATGTCATACGTCACTTTCCACTACTTTTTAGCTGCGCAATAAAAGCAGCAAAACTTTCTTCGTTGCATATTAATATTTGAAATAAGTGCATAACGTTGAATGGGCAGATACACCATTAGCTTACCTTGTAGCTGATTGTTTATGCCAATAGCAACTATTAATGGAAAATTATTTCGTCGCCCATAAATGACATGAATAAAATTGGAGTGGTTTATTCCAAAAATTCGAATTATATATCGAAAAGTTGGCGTAAAATTTGGTAGAACTTCTAGCAAAGAAATGGCCTATTGTTTCATATGTCGCACTTCTGAGCGAGGGATCTCATTTCATATATTCAAGTACTTGCTTTACTGAGGTTAAACTGCAATTTTTATTAATGGTGATTCCAGTACTAACAAAACCTAAAAGTCTGTGTTAAGATTTTAAGAAATCTCTATATCTTAAAATTTGAGTATGTACTACAATAAATCTTCCGCCTTTTCCTCTCAGAAAAAAAGAAAAAAAATCTTAAACGAAGATAATTCAGTTCTTTAAAAATTTTAAGCTGAAAGTTCTTGCTTTAACAATTTCTTTGGTAAACAAGAACTAATTTTTACGTTTTTAAGAAGAAAGTAATTCAGCGTAGGAATAATAGGCTCTCCATAACTAGTTGTACTACAACTTAACTCAACTTTAACTTTTAACTTTATTAATGCAAAAGGCTGAAAATAAGTGTGGCTTTTGCCGTCAGTCAGTCGAGAAAGAAAGTTTAAAACGTAACTCATTTTTATAGACATTTCTAAAAATCTTGGTTTATAATTTGGAGCAGACTTAGAGCAGATATTACAAATTTAAATAGTACTGTTCGATTTTCTCCGTTCAGAATGCGAAATACTTCATCCGAAGAGAGAATTTTTTTTTCGATAAAATGATCTCCTGATGGAGATCAGGGCATTGCCATCACATAACTTGATACAATCGAGGACTGTTCATCGTCAGCCAACTCGAAAGAAATAATTTTCGGTAGCAAGTAACTTGAAACGAGTTTGATTGTGACTTGTATTTAAAAGTGTCATATAAAGTGTCAAATTGGGTATTTTTTTTGAACACTATTTTTAATGAAAATACAATTACGTTACGTCAAATACGTAGCAGTGTCCCGAAGCCAGACAAACGTGTGAACAAGTTCGTTTTTTAATGTCCGTAGTTCTACTTGATATGCTGCTGATGGTTGTGAGCTTCACCAGGCGGATGTTTTGATTACATCTGAACTCGCAATCACCAACCTATACCTACCTTTTTTTGTGGCAGTTTTCAAAGGCTTTTAAAAGAAGCGCACGTACTCATTGTCCCATATTGCACCCATGGCTTCGAATAACCCGTACAGAATTCAAAAACAACTCTATTGGAAATTAAAATGCATTTGGCATATATTCCAAACTACTCTATTATGTGAGCGACGTGAATAGCCTCTAACTGGAGCTATTTAAGGATTCATGCACTGTGCTCTGCGGAAGGTATGATGATATGATAAGGAATGAAACAAATCAAAAAGCCAGACGAATCGCATAACTGAAGCACCTTTACAGTCTGCATAGTTGTTGTTTATTACAGTGGCTTTGGTGACAGCACACGTCATGCATTTATTATTTACTTGTCGGTACTAACAACGTGCTTATTATAAAAAAAAACAACGTTAATTGGAACCAACTCTCGTCCCATTGCAGTTGCAGTTGGATTTAATATAATTACTAATTTGTGTTACTGCATTTGCATTTAATTTGAGCGTGCTAAGCGTGAATAATTTGTTGCGTTTATGTAAGAAACGATAAGGCACACGTTTGGGTTTCATTTGATTGGTCATAAATGTGGTTTACAAGTTAATGCAACTTAAGCAATTTGAAGAGCCAAGGCACTTGCAAATATTTTGTAAAAAAAATGTCTAAAGACTGTCTGAAGCCAGTCACAGAAGTCTGACACGTATTGTCACTTTTTTGACTGACAGTTGTTGTGCAGTTCATGTGAATATGAAGCAGAAATGATTGACTTAGTCGAACTCGTTTATGGTGCTTCGGCCTCTATCGCCAATTTCCTCTGTCATCGATTGTCGTTCGTTGATATGATATTGCTCGCTGTCTAAAGTTTTAAAGAGTCAACTATAAAAGGATTGTGTGGGCTTAAGCTAGTGTCAAAACTGGACTCTAAATACTTCAATTAGTTATAACAAGTATCGCTTGAAATGTGGCACTTATCATAATATTGTCGACACGAAATAAAATGTCCATATAAACTGGCTTATGCTGGATTAAGCCGCTTCAAATATATGATGGTGCTACCGTAAGCCATGTTGGCCATATTCTCCACTCAGGTTCCTGTATGTGTACACTCTTATGCTTCAGAGAAAACTAAGTAAACTCGTGCAGACAAAATGCCATTTTAGTACTACTTAATTTCAGCACAAACATCGTAGGTACTACGTTCTCCCCTATCGAGGTGTCCGAAATCCGATCGGAACAGACTTTTCTCCGATTTACACGATATCGGGGAAATCCATTCGAAATACCTGTTGAAAAAATTCTCCGATGACATATGGCGCTCCTTGCTGCATTACTTTGTTCCGCGTTATGTCACTTGCCTTTGACAGATACTTGGCACTTTTTTTCCGAAGCTCTCCGACAATTGCTGCGGAATATTTGAATGTCAAATTAACTCCTTTATGTACTATACTTCATTTATTTTGTTCTAAAACGAACACTTCGAAGGCAGTCACAGTTCCGAACAGATTTGACCTTTTTTTCGGAATAGTTGGGGTAATTATGAAAAAAAAAAAAGACATCAAAGGAAAGCATATTGTATGACAATCATATATTTGTTGTGTTTTTTTAATAATACCAATATTTCTACAGCTTAATAAAAAGGTTAACATAGTGTAAATGCAGAAACGTCAAACATTTGCGCAGTGATGCGGCATCAATGCTTATTTGCTATGCTGATGCGATGCACAGTTTATGCTGATGCGATGGTGATTGAATGCGTCATTTAAGTTTTAGGACGCATTGTTTGTGCAAAAAAATAATATGAAGAGTTCAACAAAAATGCACAATTTTGTCTTTCAAAAACATAGTAATCTATTGATTAAAATGTTTATTTTCTTATTTTTCTTTCATTTCCGTCATTTTCTTACTTTTTTGCTGGCGAATCAACAGCGCATCAGGTGTTTCTGTGATGCTCTTTTGCGTTATGTTTGCGCATCAGTTTGATCAACTTCGCAATAATGAACACTTGATGTTGAAAGTGATGCCAATAGTTTGCTTTAATGAACATTTTGCAAAGGATCATGAGCATCATGATGCGACCGATGCGTTACTGAATGTACACATATATTTATAAAAGTGTCCATGGTAAAAATATTTACAAAGCCAATACTTGCCCCTTATAGTAACGAATAAAAATTAAACTCAGCGTCAGCGCACGTCGGCGGTGTATTTACCAGTGCGTTGACCTACAAACTTGAAGCTGCAGCTTGTCGTCAGTGCGTAATGGAAAAGCAAATTGCTTGAGTTGATTGTTCTTCTCTAAAGCTTGGATTGACTTTTCATGGTGTCAGTAGAGAAAATACTAATGCAGCGATATTTCACAGCACATGAATGTATTTAATTTTTATTATTGCATCGGCTTAATTACACACACTGATGATAAGTGGGATCGGGTTGAGGTGGTTACGCGTTACTTTGATCGTAAAATGCACTTGATTGGATATTCTGTTATAAAAATAAGTATTTCTGTATTCAATTTTGACTTTTAAAAGCTAATTCTTCTCGAATTTGAAGTTTGAATCCAAATTGAGTAATCTTAACGTAGTGGTAATGCTATTGGCTTAGACTTATATGCCAGACGAAGTTCGTTAAGTTCCTTGTGTCTTAAGAAGTGCTCATAACGAAAGGAGTAACTTAACTCCCATTGAAATGTTGTCATAATAAGCGCATTGTTTGGAGCGCTAACGTATTTTTGAGGGCAATAGCGCGCGTTAGACCTATAATCATTGGCATATGTAACTGCTAGCACTCAATTGATGTCGTTGTGCTTCGGTGCAGTTACAGACTTTGCTCTCATGCACCAGCCATAAACGGAAGTAAGAAACATGGGCAAGTCGCATAAGTGGCTCTTTCAGATTAATTGTAAACAAACTAGTTTAACATACTCCCGGAAGCACTTGTTTACGATCGTACATACTCGTAAAAACGTCATATAGGGCCAAACAAAGGGCTAAAAAGTAAACACGAAATTAAATACCTTTGTTAGTCGCAATTCACGCATGGTTGGTTTGGGCCAGAGCAATGGGAGAAAGCTAGTGGGAAATGCATCCGGTTAAAAGGTTTTATTGTCATCATTGGAACACTCCTGGAATTCGAAACATGACATTTTACCAGGAACAATTTGAGCTATGGAACGAACAATCGTTGAAAACTAGTGTGGGATTCGATTGGGTTTCTTTAGATTCGCTCTCAGATTTCAGGTTTATCCGATTATAAAGAATCGGACATTAAACCGTCACTTGCCCTACTTTTTGTTGATATTCGTGCGTTTTCCTTTCACTGATTTAATTTGATATTAAAACTGATTAAAACATTCGAAACTAGCTCCCCGATTGATTTTTAAACATCTGTACCTGAATAATTAACGAAAATAGATCCACCCGATTATTCTTTGCAGGTGAAAAATTTAACGGAAACTCCACTAGTTGTCAAGTCTGAAATCGGAAAAAGACTGCTGTTTCATACCAATAGAACATAAAAAGTGATCTAGAGCATAAAAAATGATCTGAGAGTGCCCAATCGAATACCACTTAAAAAAAAAAAAAATGCAATTAAACGATCGCATTTTCTTTCCTGAATGTTCAGCACGTTCTAATGTTCAAATGCGTTCTTCAATTCGAAAATAAACGTTTCAAAGTAACAGCTACAATAAAGTATTCAAACATTTTAGCCAAGTTTGACCAAATACATCGTGTCAGGCGAGATATTCTCTGCAAAAGTTTGCGGACCCTACATCCGCAATGCGGTCCCCTGCGCGAGAGTTAAGCAATTGCATCACTAACGTCAAATTGCTGGATTCTGTCTGAATTTCGCAGGCTCACAAACTTTTGCAAATATTTTTATCAAAAGTAATTGTGAACGTCCCAAATGTTCTGTATAAGTGTGCACGAAAGAGAGTTCGCTTTAATGCTCCACCATATTTCTGCAAGTAATTTATTGTTTCCGATCTTTGAAGCTACATTATTTACTACTCTAACACTTCAATGTGGTTCAACTCATTACACAAAAAAGGAAATAGAGACACACTCCTACCTTTCCTCGTCCGCTGTGTGATCTTTATCGATCCAATTACATTCACCTCGAATTAGTTCCTCCCCACCTTTAATCAAAATCTGTTAAGATACGCAAAAACTTGATGATTTGGGAATTGCAATTAGACAGGCGCGCTCGTTAGATCTCTCTTTCGCTCTCTTTCGTTTGCTGCGCATTATCATCAATAGGCAAAAGAAAAAACTCCATTAATCTAAATTGCATTTTCGTTTTATTTTTTTTTTCTCACAACAATAGATCTACTTTCATCATGGGAGGAGCTGCTCGCTTGGAGTGAAAATGCTGCTGGCGCACGTAAAATGCAAGAGGAGATGATCATTTTGAAAAGTGCACTTAATCGTCTGGGTGGCAAATTGGCTTGCGATTTGGATACAGAGCCATCGATTCAATTGTCCATTGAAGCGTTGAAGGTGAGTACTCTCTTCACTGAAAGTGAACAACAAAAAATAAAACCGATTCCATTTGCAGAATGAAAAGTCACAATTGCAAACATACCGCACGAATATGCTACGCTTGAATGCATCCGTTCATAGTTGGCTAACAAGACAAGAGAGGAAATTAGCCGCCGAATTGGCTGAGCACGAAGAAGCCATTAAAGCTATAACAGCTGCTGCTGTTACTACAGAAGCTGCTTCACAGTCCACTGAGACAGCATCGCCAGACAGCAAGGAAAGTTGTGACACTGTCGATAATAAAATATCAGTTGGCACAATCGCATACGATCAGGACAAGCACTCACAGATCTCCACTATCATTCAGTCGGAGTCGGAATTCCATAAGCATTTAAAGAACGAAGTTAGTGAAATGTACAGCGCTTGGGACGAAGCAAATTCAAGGTGAATATGACATGACATGAAAAGTGTAACAAGGTTTATTTGTTGTTGTTTTTTGTAGGATCAACAATCAATTGGAAGTGTTGACCACTTCATTGATTGCCTGGAGGCAATTGGAATCGGGATTGTATGAATTCCAGCAGGTACTTGGTAAGGATCGTGGCACATTGATGGGTCTCGAAGGTGCATTAGACAAAGGCAAGGCCACGCCAGTGGAACTTGCACAAAATGTGAAGTTGGTTGCGAAACTTCTGTCGGAGAAAGTTGAAGTTAGCCAGGAACAGGTAAGAAAGAATTTTTCAACATACTGTTGGGTTGGTTTTGGAGCCTTTTGGAAGGTGGTTGTTGATAGATTTTACATGACATTTGCTTTGGGTTAGATTCAAAGAGTGCGGTACATTCGTACTTTTCTAACTCTTACTCGTGTGAGTTGTTGTACGATTGCAATGGAAAACGTTTAATAGAACTAATAGAACCACAAGAAAACTCAATATGCGAGTTACTATAAAGCACACTTTTAGTTGCAATTCCGGAGACCTTTTAACTCTCTTCCCAGCACATTTTGCAGTATGTATTTCATTGCCTTAAAGTAACCTTGGTATTTTCGTTTTTATATCGTCGGAAGACGTGTTTTTGTTCCGCTTTTATACCAACAACTCAACCCTAATCACATAGTTTGGAACCGACAACAGTAACTGTTTCAGCTCCCACTACTGTAGTCACATAGCAACACTTTTCTTCCCCTAGTATAATCTATACCCAAACTCTTCACTTTTACTCTAATGCTTTCTAATACTTTGCTCCCTGATTCCAATTGTTCCTCAATTTAAGTCACACATTGTAATTTCAACTTTCTTTACCAATTTCAGCTCGCTGCTGTTCAGGAGCACTTGGATCCTAGCTGCATCCTCCACATTGCTCAGTTTACCGCATCCAATGGCTCACTGTCCGACAGCGGCATCTCCGATGGGGGTGCTACTTCTGATGGTGGTCTATCCGAACGTGAAAGACGCCTCGGTGTCCTCCGTCGTTTGGCAAAACAATTGGAGTCTGCCCTGGCACCGGGTAGCGAGGCAATGAAATCGATCGCCGCTCGCATGGAATCAGCTGAATCCGACTTGAAGAGTCTACAAAACACTTGTCGCGATCTCATTGTTCGCACTGCTGCAAAGAAAATCACACAGAATGGTAACGCTGGTGATGATCGAAATCCCAGCAAGAAGAACTCTCCATCGTCTTCGCCGTCGAAACGACGCAACAAACGCAACAAGAAAGCAGCAGCTATTGCAGCGGCAAACCTAGGTGAATCCGAATATGGTGTTGTAATGGCTACCTCACCCGATGGTGGTGATCCCGATGATCCCAATAATGAAAATTCCACTGAATTAGACTCATCAGACGAGGAGAACAAAGCTGGCCGACCCGGATGGGTTAAACGCATCGCTAAGATTGCTCTTCCAATGCAGGTGGCGCTCTTTACTCTGTTGTGTGCAGCCTGCATGATGCAGCCGAACTGTTGCGATAATCTAAATAATCTTTCGATGAGTTTTACGCCACAGCTCCGCTACATCCGAGGACCGCCACCGATTTGAGCGTCCTAAGCGTTTTTGAAATGAAAACATCTAACACCACGCCGCGTATACCATGCGAGTGGAGAGTTTTCAGTCGCGTTTTTTCGTTTAAGAATACTATTAAGGGCGGGTCTCTCTCGTATTTGAAATAATTGAGTAGATCTTAACCACATAGAATGTAAAAAAGTTGACGGCACTCAGTGTGTGTGTCCCCTGGGCATGCGTGCGGAAGACTCTTTTTACATTTAATTGTACTCGTAACTCGTAAGCCTGTAAGCAAGCCGAGTTCGCCGGTCTCGAAAAACGGTATTCGTTTTGTAGGTTATTTTTTAACTAATTTTTTTTTTTTTCTGTTTAGGAAGAGTGAGTGTAAGATTTTTAGAAAAGGATTTATGAAGAAGAGAAGCGTTGAACGCTCTAAATTAGAAAAAGCCTCGGAGAAAATCAAAAGTTATTTATGATTTGAGTAAAATTTGAAACGTTACGGCTATGAAAGTATAAGTTATCGTATATTATTTGATCGTGATAATTTATGTCTTGCCAGCATATAAACGAAATGAATTGAGAGGGTCTTACACGGGATTTTCAGCTTAAAATGAAAGCTTGAACATGAAAGTCTCCAGCACCAATTGTAAGGTATTCCGATGCGTGAGGATTATAAGCAATTTGCATGAGCCATGCCCCGCCGAAGGGGATGTGCAGTCCAGTAACAAATACCAGTATAAATGTGCCTAAAGAGGATAGTAACAAACAAAAAACAAATACACGTACACAAAGACAAAAGACTATCGGGGGTTAGGAATACAGTATCCACCCAAAAATATGGAATACATAGTCCACTGTTCTATAGTAGCAGCAATGAATGAGGTCGTCCTGGTAATAATACATTTTTTCCTATAAAACAAACAGCTGCCTTAGTAGATAGGAGAGAAACAAACATATTAAACAGAGCTATAGTCCCAGGATCTTAATGTGACTTAATGAGGGGATAAAGCAGAAACAAAAATCAAATCACACTTTTTCTATTACATTAATAGGATTAATATATATTTATTTTTATCAAGTAAAATTAAAAAAAATAAAATAAAGATTGCTTTCTACATAAATGAACGTTTGGTACAGAAAATGAGAAGTATTTTTAACCGAAATCTATCGTTACACACATTGCATTAATAAAAGCGTTGCATATCGTATCGCCTTGTAAGATTTTTTTTTTTTTTTTACATTGGAAATTTGCAGATGTTTTATGATTTAAAATAGTTTGTATGTTTTCTATCGTGTAACCGTGTACCGTCTATTTTTTTTTATGCATAGGAATAGTATGTAAAACTAGCAATCGTATTTTTGGATTGAATTTAGAAATACTATTGGAAATATATCAGTAAATGGCAATAAAAATAAAGAAATATTTTCAACTAAAAATTGTTTTGTTTAATTAACACCTGCGTGAGAAAAAGATATTTGAATCGAGCACATTAGTCTTTGTTTCGGTACAATGCGGACGTCCACAAACAAACAAGGAGGACTACAGTCGCTGCCTAAACTGAGGCAGTAAATGAAATAACAATGATTGGAAATCAATTTGCGAATGCAACATGGGGATCTGGAAAAATATAGGTGACAAATGAAAAGACGTGAAACACAAACAATGAATCCATAAGCATCAGTACGTTGCAAAAGTTCAGAAAACCTCTCAAATCAGCAGCTGGGAAGCGTCATAAAAAAGGAAGTTCTTGTGACCCGGCTGGATACACAAGGAGGGTGATGTGTTTTGCGCGAATGTTTCGACCAGAAAGAAAAGAACGAAAAACGATTCAAAGTGGCTGTGAGAAACTAGTCCTAACAATGAACTTTACGAAATATCTCCACGAAATTTCCAACCTTCTTGTGTGCGAACATTTATTGCCCTTTGGTCGAGCGGTCAAGGAATGGCAACACTATATTAAAAAATGCTCCAATACCGCTAAGTTTATGCGGTAAGTTGGATGCGGTCCAAGGAGGTAAGTTTCTGCTGATCATTACTGATATCGAGAAATTAGGGAAAAACTCATCGGTTTGTACTATGAGTATTTGAATTTAGTTATTTGATATTCACCCTTATCGGGGTGTCCGTTCGGAAAATAAATGAAGCATAAAAACGCGTTCATTTCACATTAATATATTCCGCAGCAATTAGTTGTCGGAGAGCTTATGAAAAAATGTACCGTGTAGTTGTCAAAAGAAAGTGGTACAACGCCGTTCCACGTAATGCGATAAGGTGCGCTAGATGTCATCGGAGAAAATTCCGTTCTAAACGAATACCTCGATAAGGGTGAATAAATAGAAATATTTTTCAAGATAGATTTGTAATGGGTGATTTTTTAGCTGGTTTGGTTTTGGCAACACTGGTTTTGACAGCTGACGTGTGTTTAGTACCTTGTGTCACTGTCAAACAGCTTCAGTTTGGTTTGCAATTTAACCATGGATCGTCTTACAAATGAACAACGATTGCAAATTATTGAATTTTACTATCAAAATTCGTGCTCGGTTCGAAATGTTCATCGCGCGCTGCTTCCATTTTATGATCGGCATTCTCGACCTTTTGAGCAGTCTATTCGGAAGATTGTGACCAAATTTCGCACCAAATTTACTTTGTTGGACATTAAACCACCAACACGTTTACGTACTGTGCGTAGTGAAGAAAATATTGCGGCCGTATCAGCTAGTGTGACAGAAGACCGCGAAATGTCGATTCGGCGCCGTTCCCAGCAGTTAGGCCTTTCTTACAGCACTACGTGGAAAATTTTGCGGAAGGATTTGTGCGTAAAGCCTTTTAAGATACAGCTTGTGCAAGAACTAAAGCCAGCCGACCTACCACAACGCCGAATTTTTGGTGAATGGGCTCTTGGAAAGCTGGCCGAGGATCCGCTTTTTTATCGAAAAATTGTGTTCAGCGATGAGGCTCATTTTTGGTTGAATGGGTACGTAAATAAGCAAAATTGCCGCATTTGGAGTGAAGATCAGCCAGAAGCATTGCAACAGCTACCAGTGCATCCCGAAAAAGCCACTGTTTGGTGCGGTTTATGGGCCGGCGGCATTATTGGGCCATATTTCTTCAAAGATGATGCGAATCGCAGCGTTACTGTCAATGGTGAACGCTACCGAGCGATGATAACAAACTTTTTTTTGCCCGAAATGGAAGTTCTTGACTTGCATGATATGTGGTTTCAACAAGACGGTGCCACATGCCACACAGCACGCGAAACAATGGCGCAATTGCGAGGCGAGTTTGGTGAACAGTTAATTTCACGTTTCGGGCCGGTCAATTGGCCGCCTAGATCGTGCGATTTGACACCATTAGATTATTTTTTGTGGGGGTATGTCAAGGCTAATGTGTATAGGGACAAGCCCGCTTCGATTGACGCACTGGAAGCCAACATCCATGCATTCATTCGTGAGATACCGGCCGATATGTGTGAAAGAATATGCCAAAATTGGACTCAGCGGATGGACTACCTGAGACGCAGCCGCGGTCAACATTTGCATGAAATTATCTTTAACATTAAATTGCAAGGTTCAAACTATCGATTCAAATAAATATTTCATTCATTTTTTCGAATTTTTTGTGTTTTTTTTTTTTTTTTTTAAGTTCTAAACCTCTTAAAAAATCACCCTATAGAAGTGTGATAACTACACCGATACCTACCGCCAAAGAATCTTGATCAAGACTGGCATAGCAACGTCCAAAATCTGAAAATACATTATCGGCAATCGGCCCCAGCGAGGTATCAGTTCGAGTTGTCCGACTTCGGAAGAAAAATAAAGAATTGCGATGGCTTACTGCAAGTCGTACCTAAACATTTTCCGCAACCAATTTCTGTCGGAGGATATGGGGACTTAACTGTCAAAAATTCAAGAACAAAATTCTCTTCATTGCATTTCAACGTAATTCGCCGAAATGCGTTACAAAATGTCGGAAAAATTCTCCGAACAGTTGTTCCAAAGAATACCTCGCAGCAAGAATCCTCCGAATCGTATAAAATCGGAGAATCTTACGTTCCGACGATTACCTCGCTAGGGCCGATTGCATTCGAGGTGTCCGACTTCGGATGAGAAATAAACAATTGCGATGGCGCATCGCTTCGCACTCCAAATCGTAAAACAATTCTGCAGCCAACTTCTGTCGGAGGATTTCAGAACCTAGCTGTCAAGAAATTAACAAAAAAATGCACTTCATCGCACTTCAACTTAATTCGCCGATATGCGTTACAAAATGTCGGAAAAATTCTCCGAACAGTTGTTCCAAAGAATACCTCGCAGCAAGAATCCTCCGAATCGTATAAAATCGGAGAATCTTACGTTCCGACGATTACCTCGCTAGGGCCGATTGCATTCGAGGTGTCCGACTTCGGATGAGAAATAAACAATTGCGATGGCGCATCGCTTCGCACTGCAAATCGTAAACATTTTCCGCAACCAATTTCTGTCGGAGGATATCGGAACTTAACTGTCAAAAAATTAATAAAAAAAATGCACATCATCGCACTTCAACGTAATTCGCCGATATGCGTTACAAAATGTCGGAATATCATCGCAGCAAGAATCCTCCGAATCGTATAAAATCGGAGAATTTTCCGTTCCGACGGATACCTCGCTGGGCCGTATATTTTTGACGCGATCCAAAATTCCAAAAGATTAAAGCCCCCTCCGAACCTCAGTAGGTACTGCAATGTCAAGAGTTCTGAAACATCAACAGATCACAGTGATCAATTCATACTGTTTTAAAATGCATGTGAATAAATAAACTGCCCAAATTCAAGCAAACATTGCATCGTGAATAACTTTGATGCAAAAATCATGGTTATAAAGCATCATTTGAATGCACCATGATCACAGTAAGAATTATTTATGACTTATGAGCATTTTTGTTGAGCGCTTTTGCGAATCTGGGTTTTTTCTGAGAGTTGCTTCAGAATTACCAATCCAAGTACGTTTGAGTTTAAAACTGGTGGAGTTTGTTTATGTTTTTGTAAAGTTTTTCTACTTTAAAAAAAAGGCATTGCGTCGGGTGAATATTTTGTTGTTAATCACCCCTGAATCACCCCTATCGAGGTATCCGTTTGGAAGGGAATTCTCTCCGATTTGTACGAAATTATCCGTTCCGAACCGACAGAATCTTCGGAAAAATTCTCCGATGACATATAGCACATCTTGTCGCATTGCGTGAAACCTTGTTATACAACTTAAATTTGACAGGCACATGACACATTTTTTCCGAAGCTTTCCGACAACTATTTATTGCTGTGGAATATTTTAATGTGACATGAACGCGTTTATATGCTTAATTTATTTTGTTCCGAAACGGATACTTCAAACGCAATTTCAGTTCCGATTAAATTTGACTTTCGTATCAGATTTTTTTCCGGAGGGATACCTACCTCGATAGGCGTCAATATTTTATGTACCTACAAATGTTTAGAAATCAATGGCGGTGCAAATTTCGAGTGATTTAATTTAAAGTTTAACCATTGAATGGAAAGCGCGTAGAAAAGTATCGAAGGCTACAACCTACGCATATTTGAATCGCACGAATATCAACACAAAAAAGAGCAAGTTGCGTTTTTATATCGGATTAGACAAGAAATCTGAGAGCGAATTTGAAGGTTCTCCTCACAAGTCACAACCGCAAAAGAATGTAATAGATTCCTAAAGTATGATTATTTCCTAGGGTAAATAACAAGATTGTATATATACTCCTGTAGCTTCGTCCTACGGTATCTATCTCAAGCTTTTAGCTTTTTCCATAATTCATTGGTTGCCAATCAACCCCATGCACATATGCGTTTTCATGCAGCTTTCCGCCCCCACAAACTTCCCCATGATGAAATTATAAAAGCATTCTGTATTTCTGCGCGGATATGCGCATGGCCTTGCACTTTCAGAACTCGTATCATCGCGTCAACACCATCAGCAGCAACAGTCGCAGACGCTTGTTGCATTCGCGTCACATTTTCGAATCGAGTCGGTATTGTGTGCTATACTATAAACGCTCGTGTGCATCAAAAAAAAAAAAAAAAAAAAAAGCAAATAAAAATACCCCAATCCCCATCATTTTAGTCAAACAGCTGTTTGGTCCTAACTCGAGTTCTACCTATACGACTGACACAGATAATACGATTAACTGTGACTGTTAATACCTACTGTTCGAATGCAAAATTAATTTGAAAAAAAAGTGAAGTGAGTGAAGTGAAGAAAACGGAAAGAATTAAACTGCCCCCAACCCACCATAACTTACCCACCCCCTAATGTGCCAACTGCCAACGGAGTGACATTGTTTTCTTTTCTTCCATAATTTTGTAATTTTGTGCGTTCGTATTGCATGCAATCGATCCTACACACTTGGTCAGGTTCCCAAGAACAAACACTCATGCCATATGGTAGGAGCTCCAACGCAAAACAATGCGTGCATAGACAAAAGGAGGTTGACTTTATGTGGGCAAAAGCGAAGCAACACATTCGTTGCACGTCCGTTAATCCTGTGTTGGTGAACAATCCAAAGAAAGTGAAATGAATCCACATTCATCCGCCACCGCACCGCTTACTGGCTTTGCAATGCAAACAGCCCACGGGCTGCTGGGAGGCGCCACTGGTACAACAACCGCCGCCGTTATATGCAACTCGGAGGCTGAGTGCAAGCAGCTCTGTGCAATTTGCACTTCCCGAGGCTTTATCATGAAAAATGTGAGGGATATGGTTTTGGAAAGCCTCTTTTAAGGACCAAAAATGAATCGTGTGGGTTTTTTTTTTTTTTGCCATTAGATATCTCTGCAAGTTCCACTCACGTACGAGTACTCGTTATATGGGGACGGGCTGAGTGCTGTCCAGCAACAAGGACAAATACAACAACAATCACTTCCTGCAGCACAACAGCAGCAACGCACTGGGCAGGATATAAATGGTAATAGCTACGTCATGGAAGGCTATCACTCATATGATTTCTGTTGTGAGAAATTCTTTGTTCCAGGTACCAGCTCGGAAGCTGGCACTGGTGCTGATGGTGAGTACCGAGAAAATCCGTAGAATTTCATTTTCTGAGATAAGTTATCAGGAAGTCATTTTTGAAAAGTTTTTTTTTTTTCTTTTGTTATAAGTGCATTCATTTGATTTGAGTTGGGAGGAAGTTTGCAATTCGCCGCTGTTCTTTTTTTATCACGAACTAATTTAGCTGTCTGATGTGTATAGGAATGTAGGTGTGTTTGTATGAAAATGGAAGTAAATGTAGATAAACTTTTTGCTAGTATAGTTGTATGCAATTATTGTTTTCATTTCTGCAGCGAGGTGATAGGCAGTACCTACGTATTTCAGTTGGAACATAATTTGGAATTGGTATCCCTCCGTTTTCCGAACGCAGCTCTGATCTAGTACTAAGTAATGGCATTTGTTATTGTTGTAAATCTAAAATCCACGTAAATCAGTGAAGTGTTGCTCGCTCACGTATGCGGTAATTCGAACACTGATTTTTTATGAGGACATTTGCTAACAGCTTTGTTTCCGGTCCATTTAAAAAAATATACATATACCTACATATTCAAATTTATTAGCCCCTGTAACATAAACGGATTCAGATACAAAAGTTAGTAACCTAGGCAGCGTACAATTTAAGATATAAAAACTATGTACTATAATACAAATTTCAAGAGATATTCGAATCAGAAATTCACCGGGTCGGATCTGAGTCTCGTCTTTCTACTACAGTCTACAACTATGAATTTCAGCCAGAGAGAATTTCTGGATTTCTTCAGAGTTCTTTCCTGATGGGTTCGATTCCTAGTGTCAACGCTGGCATCTGTTTATGGGAAATCTTTATTCATCCGAACTGGGTCTCAACCCAATGATGTCCCAAGATCCTCATTCTTCTGCCGGCCAACGCCGGACATTGACACAGTTTATATGTGCAGCTGTCGCAGCTTCCCCCAGCCCTAGTACACAATTACCATCATCTCTAAGGTCCTACTTTTGGTGGCGCTTACAGTCCGGGGTGGACCACGGCCTCAACCAACTAGCTGCCTCCAGTTACGCACACCAAGTTGGTGGAGGTCGTTCTCCAATTGTGCGCGCCACCTTCCTCTGCTGCGTTGTCCCTCAGGGCTGGTTTCGAAGACTCGTCGGGCTGGTGCGTTGTTGTCCATACGCTATACCACGTGTCCCAGCCATCCCAGCCGTTGTATTCTAAGTTTGTTGACCAGGTCCGTAAACTTGTAACCCGTATAGTTCGTCGTTGAATCTTCTTTTCCATACTCCATCGTCCCAAACTGGACCGAATATCACTCGAAGAATCTTTCTCTCAAAGCATCCCAGAAGGTTTTCATCCACTTTTGACAGGGTCTATGCTTCTGCACCATAAAGCAGGACCAGAATGATTAAGGTCTCACAAGAATCTCCTTGCTTCTATGAGAGAGGGCTTTACTTCTTAGATGCCCTCTTAGCCCAAAGAAACAGCGATTGGCAAGAGTGATTCTTCGCCGAGGTCATTTTGCGAAGGGATAGTGCAGCCCAGGTAGACAAAGTCTTTAACTACTTCGAAGTTGTATCTGTCACTGTCACTCATTTCAACACTGAAATGCTCCTCGACTATTTTAAGATAAGCGCCAACAAGAAAACAGTTGCTTTATGTGGTAGGTATTCCTTTGGGCTTCTTCAAATTCGCTCTCAGATTTCAGATTTCGTGTGGCTAATCGAACATAAAAACGTCACTTGCTCTTTTTTGTGATAATATTCGTGCGATTCGAATATGTGTAGCCTTCAACACTTTTCAACGCGTTTTCCATTCACTGGTTAAATTTTAAATTAAAACATTCGAAATTTGCGTCTAGATTGATTTTTAAATATTTATACATAACCAATTTACAAAAATAGATTCACCCGATGCAATGCCTTTCTTTGCTGTAGGGCAAATTCACGAAAACCTAAACGTTCTCCACCAATTGTCAAACTCAAACGCACTTGTGTTGGTAAATCTGAGAAAATATCTAGATTCGCAAAAGTGCTCTGAAATCTGAAAAAGATTGCTTTTTGCCAAACGAACATAAAAACTGCTCTGAGAGCAAAAAAAGTGATCCGAGAGCGCCCAACCGAATACCACATTACTTTATGGTTCAATATTGGCAAATGGCAAATGGCAATATGTCACATTTCTCTCATTGCGAGAAAATTCGCTCACCGAAATGAAATATAACCAAAAAGAAAAGGAACGCGTTCAACCACAAATTCGAAAAAATGTGAAATTTTTCTAGGCGGGAATATTCAAATATCAGTAGAACAAGGCACAAATTTATATTTAAGACCAAGATCTGAATTTCTTTTATTGCAGAAGCTAAAAAGTTATATTCATTTGCTTCTTACATATATTATATTTTAATGCTGTAAAAGCACAAAATATAATTGAAACCAAATAAAAAGTCAGTTACAAATTAGCTTTTGAACGATTTGACAACCATCAGTCAGCAATAACCAACTAACCCAAAGAAATTTCTTGGGCTTATATTTGCATTGCAGGTATATTATGGAGGGGAAATGTTTTGTTCTCTCTTTTTGGCTCTCTTTTGTCCAAATTTTGCGTAAAGGAACGAAGTTTGACTAAATTTGGCTAATGTGTTCGAATGCATTATCGTTAGGGAACGGACCTAATATAGATCGGAGAGAATATCCTCGAAATTAATGTGGTTTTCCATTGGGACCACCAGAAATCTTTTTCAGATCTCAGATTTTACTGTACTCATGGAACGCGCAACGAGATTGATCGGCTTTTGTAAATGGATTACTGCGTTACTTGACAACAATATCAACTGTTCAAATTGCATTCGTTTTTTGGCAAAATTACAAATGGATATCGACCGAAAAATGTTTTCTCTTTTGTAGATACAAATCAAGTATTATTGGTGATTTGTAGTCTTCAGATGACGAGGAAGACAATGAAGATAATAATTCCTCCGAAATAATATCCATAGCTATTTGTGTATTTTGTTATTTTGGTTTTCACGAAACTTTGCGCATTTCTCTCGAAAGCAAACTTCTTAAACTGACGTAAAACAGCTGTGCAAATTATATTGTTGTGTGTAGATCTGAAAAAATATCGAGATCTGCAAAAAGTGATCCGAATCGAAAAAAAGATTGATTTTTCTGCCCAATGGAACGCGAAAAGTGATTTAGATCAAAAAAAAGATTGATTTTTTGTCCCAATGGAAAACCACATAAGAATTGCTTCTTCAATGAAATTTGTTGGAGGACTTTTGTAATATGCTAATACGCACCATTATGTGACATTTGGTTTCCTGTTGTTACTTTTTTTTTTCTACGGTGAATATGAATTTTTAACAGGTCAAATCAATTTATTTCAATTTATGTTTACATTTTGCACGTGTAATTGCATATTTTCGGATCACATTGTGCAAAATTTGTTTCTAATAACACAACAAACATTTCAATCTGACATTTTGCTAGTGTGTGTTGGTGAGTTCAATTCCTTAAAAATATGACAGACCTTAAAGAATGTGTTAAGAATTCACCTGGAAGCTGGAAGTGCACTTTTTTTTTGTCAATGAAACATAGAAAACATAGAATCAGGAAGAAGCACTTTTGGATTTGCTATTTTTATAGAAAGGACAACTTTTCTTTATTGGAAAACGTCATTTCCCTGATCAGTCTAAGGTTATGCAAGCATTTGTGAATAAATAATAAAATCTGCTAATATTTTACCGTATATTATAGCCCCAGTTATAGCCATACGTAAAACGAAATCGTAAAAAAATTTTTTTGGTTTTTTTGACCACTTTCATGATAGTTGAACTCAATCTTGGTCTCAAAATGTTTCCATATGTCCATAAATTCAAAATGACTTGATTTCACGTATATGGCGTCTATTGTAAATTTACTCTTTCCAATGCTCAATATATGACAATATACATGCAAGTGCAACAGGACACCAAACAGAGGCAGCAAATGAGTGGCAGCGTTTCAACTTCAACCTTCAGCGAGCTTGCCTCAGGATAAAATTGAATAATTAGATTGCACGCTACCTTGATGCACCTATCCTTTTTACCGTTCAACAATAGATGCAGTTGGTGTAGATGCTATTATTATGGCCGTTTTTTTTTTTATTCTCGTGCAATAATGCGCTTTATACTATATTAGAAGGGAACCTTTGAACATAGGATTGCGACAACGATATGATATTGGATGGATTTGTTGTGCTCCTTGATCCTCCCAAACATGAGTGCTCATCAGAAGACCGTGTTAATGGACCAGTAGCTTGAATCGTCCTTGTTAAACAGATTATCATACTGATAATGGAGTAGGTATGTTCTGACCGACCTTTCAAGTTCCCTCTATTACCTCTATTACATTTTCATGAGTACTTAATTCTATTCATCAAATCAAAATGCAGATCCACTTCCTGACAGGAAATGCCTACATAGTTAGCAAATTTTTGTATTGGAAACGTCTAAATTTATTGCTGATTTTATTAAACAATTAAACATTGGGCCTTACTACAATACATATACAAAACTGCATAGATATTGTGACCTACAAAATTTGTGCTGTGAAGTTTTAAAATGATTATTATTAAGGCCCAGTGACTATACTTTTTATACAAATTATTTAATTGTGAGTCGATACTAAAATTTGAAATTAGTACCTACGACGCATTTAACATAATATTAACTGCCAAATAGCTAGCAGAATGACAACTCCACTATAAAAAAAACTGTCATTTCATCTTTCCCACAAGGATTTCTAGCATAGATTCCAGAGATGAATGATTAAAAGAGATGGGTATCTTTCGTATCCCTTCAAAACCCATTAGCTTACATTCTTTATATAATTTCTACCTACCCCGGCTGTGAATAATAGTGTGAGCAATAAAAAAACATGTTGCTAATGGCCGACCTCTAATCAAATCATCTTGCTTTTATGGGCATCGCGATTTTTTTTTTTTTTTGTTTCGTATTGAATTTATTTGGTTTTTGTGGAGGTTTTGACTAAAATGAAAAGAATAGCGTATTACATAATACCGAATTAAATTCCAATTCTTGAACTACATACTTATACTACCAAAGAAATGCCTAGGCATTTCTGCGGCTGTGTGACTTCATGAATGTTTTGGGAAAACAGCTTATAGGTAGCCTCCTTTCCACTGGAAAGTAATATATCTCTGTATGTCATTATCTTTGATAAAAACTGGGACATTTTTTTACACAGCTCAAAAAAACCTGCTAGATTGGGAAAGAATAGGGAAAATGTGCTGTCAATTAAAAGTTGTTTTTTTTTTCTCATGGAAAATTCGTATATTTTTGTAATAAAAGGTTTTTTGCCTACTTATTTAATTCGCATCAGTCAACAGAAATTCGTAAGCCTATAGCCAATCTTTCTTATTTCCCTTGAAAAGTAAAGTTCTCCAAACTCCAATTTAAAAAAAGACATTTCTCCAATTTCTAGTGTTAACTGAGTCTTATTTATAGAAAACTCAATAAATTAGCCACCAGGACATTTTGTTATCTTCTAAGTTTCAGAAAAGAAAGATTACTAATTTAGATAATAACGTATTTACCGGAAAAAAAAATTCCCAATTCAATTTAAGAAATGTAACTCCATCCCAAGGTAATCGACCAATCTGGTACAATATCGCGCTGAGAATGCTAAAATGCTGAATGTTCGTCTACTACTTTCTGTGTTCATATTACGATTACGTACGATACGATATCAGTATATCACATGTACAAAAACGAAAAGCGAAAACCACCAATTTAATTTAGTTCGTATAGAATCTGGTCGTTCGTGGCTTCGTAGTCGTTCCGAGTTCCGTTCGTTTTCGTTTTACGGATATATTCGGAGATAATTGCGGTTTTCTGTCAGATTGCAGAAGTATCCCGTCTTTGAAATTGTTATTTGATGAAATAATCAACTAGAATTGTCTACGTTTTCCTTAAAACTCGTGCATTCTGAATGAAATTCTTTCCAACAAAAAAAAAAAAACTAATTGAAAATCCCGTGCAAGCATAGCTAGTGCATTCTAACAGTCATACCATCTCTTTCTACCACATTTGAATTAGCCGGCTGAATTCGGTATTTCCATTGTTGTTTCTCGTCGGCCTTCTCCTTCTTTTCTTGCTGGCAGGGAAGAGAACTTCTACGTGTGTGTTTAGAGATTAGTTTCCATAATTTCATTAATTAAATAATTTTCTACCGCTTTGGATTTGCAAGTTTGACTAGTGTATAGTAAGTGCTTTGATACATCCAACCCTATGTGAAGACGAACCCGTGAACTCATTGGCATATCTATGAAGTCGAGCATCCGTCCGGTGCGAGGAATAAAAAGACTAGAACAGAACAGCAAGTAGTGCAAGCGAAAGAGCACAAGATAAAACGAAGCCGAAGCTGACACTTGTGTTTGTGCACACGAGACACAACATCAGAGAATTTTTTTTTGTTTTGATATTTCTAGACTACGAATACAGTTTTTCGCGAAGTATTTCGTTCTGAGCGATAGAAATAATTTTCCATTTTGTCACTGAGAACTGAGTGCAGTTAAACAGTTAGATAAATACGTGAAGGTTGACTATTCCTTGTGATAATCATATTTTTATGCAAGCGGCTAATTTTTGCTCAACGAAAGGTGATTCTTTTTTTTCGTGTTAGTTTCGTTAGGTGCTTGCATTACGCGATTCAAGCACATGGTGAATTTTTCCATTGAAAATTAAACGGGATTGGTTTTGTGATATTAGATACCCAGGAAGAAAGTTTAAAATTGTGATGTGTTAATTTCCCGGGAATTCGGCGATTGCGTTTGCAATTGGTATAATCCAACTTGGAGGACGACCGTTTTAGAAAATCGTTCTGCTGGGCGGTGTTGCTGTTTTTCAAACCTAAATTTGAATTTATGTATCTGCGAAGAAGACAAAGGAAGCGGTGAAAAAATTGCTATTTTTCTAAACATGTCGCAAAGGAAATCATAAAAGGGAAAAGGCATTTCCATTCATTTTTTTTTATCTTGAAAGGAACAGTACAGTTTGCAAAAATAATAGTGATTTTCTCAACTTCGCCGCGGCGGCAAGAGGAACAATTCGAAATTGCTGTGGAATCGTGGAATTCAATTTTGAAAAAACTGAAATCGAAACAATTGCGTAAAGTGGAAAGAGAACGCGTGCTCCATTGCCATTTTCTTGTGGATAAAGAGGGAGAGAGAGAGAGAGAGCAATCATCTGTTTTCTAGGATGACAGTTTAAGTTTTCTCTTTGAGTGGGTTTTTTTTTATTATTTTTTTTTTGTTGTGGAATTATATTGCTAATTATATTGTAATTGGCATTTGGCTTGGCAAATCGAAATAAGTAACGAATCTCTTCGTAATTGTGTTGAAGAGAAGCGCGCGTGTTAAAAAGTGATTTTTTTGTATGCATAACGAAGGTGGAATTTGGCGAGAACGAGGAAGAGCCGCAGCTAGTTGTGTTAATTGGGTGCAAAGTACCTATGGAATGGAGATTGCTGGTGAGTAGTCTTTTCTTTTAATGTGGATTTGATTTTTTTTATCGTATTTTTGATCGAACTGATTCTATGCGAAGAAAAAGAGGAACAAAAACTAACGGGTTCAGAAATTAAATCGTTGATTTGATGGAACTTTCATTCATTGGTTGAGCGCATTTAATGCAAGCGTTGTTACGGGAACGCGATTTCTAATGTAATTAATGTGGCGATGGCATCGGTCAAATTTCCCAGTTGATACATTTGAACAGTAGATATTTTAAGTGGGTATCTGATACCAATAGACTTTTAACCATCGAGGTTAAGACAAGACTGAACAGTGTCAGTCTTATCATCAAAATGCGGTTGACAACAATCGTTCGAACGATGTTTAAAGTTCTTCAGGTTTCATATCTTAGAACTTGAGTTATTCTGCAGTACTGAAGGTTAGACGAAAGTAAACTTTTTCTTACAAATTCGTGTTCCAAGGTACCTTGATAATCAATGAAATAACTACCCACTCCCGAATAGGGCACCGGAATAGGGCAAATCTATCGCTTTGAGGAGGCGATGGAAGACACTTTAAAATTCTGTGAATCAGCTACACTGACTTGGTAAACTGGGTTGATTTTTGACGGTGCTGTTTTCGGTATTACCACTGATGATATAGTAAAAGATCCTCAAATATGAAAGGTCCATTTCGCTGGAAAGTCGAGACGTTGAAGATGATCAATAAATTACTAACTTGGTTCTAGAAGAACTGGGTAAACATGCCTCTGAACCACAATGCTTTCCATTTTGTGCGTTCTTTGGCAAAATAGCTTTACGCACTCCAAGTTCTTTAAGATTGCCGTCTACCTTTGAGTTGAAATTGTAAAATGCATCGAACTACAGCGCAAGATTGTCTAAAAGCAACGTGTACCTCAACTCTATCCAATATCATAAGGGTACGACTGACGAAATACCTTGAGCATTACTTCGTAGGATACGCTTCCAAATTTTGACATGTTGACGTCAAAAAAATTCGCTCTTTCTATTATCACTCGTGTCGTGTCGTGTACGTGTGCCTCTCGTGAGGGTACCCTGCGACAGCCAGCATAACTTGACGCTTGACAGGCGGTCACACGTAGTGACACATTTAGGACAAGAGTTTACGTCATAATGACGCCGGCATGTCAAAATTTGCCACGAAAAAGGACACGTGTAGGTAATCTTAGAAATCTAGGTATTTTTATTTCGTTAAGGATTTACAATTTACATAGCACAATTTACATAATTTAAATACCTACAGAGATATGAGACATTTATGTCTTTTAACTGGAAAAAGTTTGCAAGTGAAAAAAATAATAATAATAATACCTACATATAAAAGTAAAATTAGAAAATGTTTGTTTTTAAGGAAAAACAACGACTAAAAACCTCAAATTAAAATGTAATCTTAGCTTAAAGATACTAAGTCTGATGTTAGGTATAAAAAAATGAATCAAATTTTGCACTTCTATCCAGAAATGTAGTTCGGTCGAAAAGCCGTCTAGTACTTCAGCCTTTGTATAGGAGATAGCTGTCCCTTCTGCATTTTTTCTCCGGTCGACAAAGTCAAAGTTTCATCTTTCATGTTAAATGGTTCATTCTGCTTAAAGGCGGTTCGTACCTACCTTTGTGCAGTTCCGAGCAAAGTACCTTTTTGTTCACTGACAGTAGGTAGTTCTTGTTGTGGCACCAACAATTAGCTACATTGGATTTCAAAGATTCAACAGTTTTCCAACAGAAATTAAGAATGAATCAAACTTTCTATTATTTATAAGACAAATTAGCGAATATTCATGAACTAATATACTTCAATAAAAATTGTTAAACTTTACAAGAAATACCAAATTAATTATAATAAACTGTAATGTAAATTATAAATGTAGGTACATAATAGGTATTAGTAGAAACCAAACCAAACAATGTTAAAATTGTACAAAATGAAAAATTGGCTTACTTTAAGCTAAATAAATATCTGTCTATCTACCAACAACTTTCTCCACTTGCTAAAACTGTCCTAACGCTTCACTCGTTCGCATAAACATAAACAGGCGCTTTGGAGTCTGTATTGTAAATAAAATAAATAAGTTTGCATCAGCGTGCCCTTTAGCTCAATACACTAACGATGGCCGTGCCCTTCATAATTGTTTTAGTAAACTATTTCAAAACTTCCTTCATCCCTATGCGGGAACACAATGCCCGGCGCATTTGATTGCCATAGCACTCCACCCATTCCCGTACGCGTAACCTACCCTAAGTATTCCACTGTAAGCCCACATTTCCTGTGTTATGTACCTAAATATATTCGTATTTGTCTACTGCTTCTAATGCTGTCTGATTCAAATCTAACGCAACAAAAAACGTTTAAGTTGTATTCTCCTCCAATAAGTTGTTTCTACATAGGTATGAATGTTTTTGACAGTTCGATAACAATATTAAACATCCACCAAATGGCAGTGCACAGAGAAACATCTGCTTGGAATTTCCCTTTATCGACCTTGAACTTCCAAACAACGAATGCAATTTCGTCCTCCCTTCGCAGATGAATAATATACAGTACCGTGAAGTGAAACAAAAAAATATTGTCCTCCTTACAGGCCCCTCGGGGAATTTAGATTGTGGATTAGTGGGGAAAATGTTTTCATTCAAATTCAATACAAATCGTCTTTACAGGGTGAATTGATAACAGATTTAAAATTTTGCCTAACAATCGAAGTCATGTGCATACTTAGGTTGAGCTACCTACCTACCCACATTTTGAGAACATTACAATTCACAAACGGAAATTCGACTTAATTTCCCAACAGAAATTTTCAGGGTAACCCCCAATCAAGCGAGAATCGTTGTTACTCCTCGCTTCCCAACTCACTAATCAGATGTTTGTTTAAAAAAATAGGTTAACTTAAGATGATACACGTTTTTTCGTGTTTTCGACATTAAATTTCAGAAGTTCACAGTGGCTAAATTTTCCATACAAATTTCGAAATTTGGAGGTTCCATAAATTTAAAGTCGAGACTAAAATTTGTTTTAGAACGGTGCAGAAAAGACATCTTACATTAGAATCGTTTATTTCAGAAACAATATAAGTCAATGAAAATAAACTTTTCAGGAGCAACAAAAAACTGTTTTATATGAAAAAATTCAACAGCACTACAAATTTTGAGTATGACAAGTTACAATTTGGCTTACGATGCATTCGAAAACCGCTTAAATGTTTTGCTTTTTTCAAGTCTTAACCGGTTTTTAAGCCTTTACAGTCGCTTGACTAATGTCATTTCTGAAATAAACGAACTGTTTTTGATAAAACTTTTGTTTTTGTTTTATTTTTATTATTTAATATAAGCTTTAAATAAGAAAAAATGTTTACAAAAACATAAAGCAAATACTTCTGATCTGTATCAGTGAGATTCGAATCCTTTTCACAAGTTGGCCAAGCAAAAATTTCATCATAGTACTCTTGAACGATTTTAGTATTTTTATGTCATTCATCTTCTTAATGTTGATTGACAGTTGGCACCTTTCCAGAGGGATAAGCAAGGGTTTGCGGTTGAGCTACCAGTTCATCTCTTTGAAGATTTCCCAGGTTAAATGTTTCACTTGTAAAGCCATTAATAAAGTCTCTCGCAACAACAGTTTTATCAGAACAATATAAGTGGGAAAAATGAGAAAATAAGATACTGAAAGATGATAAAAACCTTGTCATTGTGTATTTTTTATTTTGACCACCACAGCAATCTGAAAAAATATGCAACTCCTGGACGCCCTTCATGTTACTTTCAAAAAATTGATTAAAAAAAGGGCACACTTCATTTGGGCCCTTTCCAGCGATCCCTTCATGGAACAGTTTTGTAGAGAAACAGCATAAGTCAAGGACTTGTGTCGTTACTCTTCAAAACACTGAAATAGTACTCTCAGCTTTCGTACTGTGAGGGGTCTGACGTGTGTAGTTTCTCTCGAAAAGATGAATAACTATATAAAAATGAGAAATTTGCAAAAAAAGAAAAACTGGAAAAAGCTAACTCATGTTGTTTCTGAAATAAACAATTCTATATAGGAGGCAGATAGCCATGGATCAAACTGGCTGTGACGACTGCAGATAGTGGCATCAGAAGTAGGTACCTAAGTAAGCAATAAATGATAGTCCGTTTAAAATCATCTTTCGCAAACCAGTTCTTCTCATTGATTTTAGTGTATATACGTGTACAGACTTTCTTGTAGCTCCTTTTTTATTAAAATGCTGATTTATATCGTTTTAAATGGTCCACCCTAAAGTCAACGAAATTCACTTGCATTACTCGTTCAGGGTCAGCACAGTTGTTCTTCATTATTGTGCCATCATTATGAATATTGAATCACTTTTCCATGTCCAAAACCAAACAGACAGACAGTCTCTAGCTAGTCAATTCATAATTGCTCTGTGCGATATATCTACTACCTATACATATCTTATTTTTGCTTAACTTGTGCTATGTTTCCCGGCAACTATTGGCAACATAAACATTTCCAGTGTGGTCAAAGTTGCCCTTAAAAAAATGCGACTGTTACCTGCTTCAGATTTTGAGTGGGAGTCTCCCTCTTTTGCAAATATACCTATATAGGAAAGGATTGAAATCAGACAGAGTTGAATATTTGACGTATTTTCAAAGAACAGCTGTTTTCTGAGACACTTATCCACGGCGCGCTCTATGTCAAAATTTAGCTCGGATTTTAGCTAATGTGTGGAGAGAACAGTCGGAGAGCGGATAAAATTGAGTTTAGCTGGAGCAGCGTACTAAGCTTTCCCCTTGAAACTGTATGTGCTGTCAACAAATATAATCGCTCTGTTAAAAAAGTGGGGTAAACTAGAATTCGCTCAAACTCAAATCTCACTTTTCACACGAAAGCTGTTTCATATGATTATCGGGCTCAAGTTTGAGCTAACGAAACTGAGATTTGAATTTTCAAAAAACAGTATTTACACATTTTAAATATAAAAGAGCTGATATTTGAATTAAATCAGAGTGGCACATTTGAAGGATTTGACATATTTTCACACAATTAAAATTAAAAAACAAATTAACACGCAATAGGACTGTCTCTCAAAAGTAGGTACAATTGAATAAAAAAAAAATGGCGTTCGAATTTCAAATGTTGAAACAACAACAGAGAGGGAATTGCCCAATTTGGCCTACAACTTAAAAAGCTGCTCATGCGAATTTATAGGTTAACATCAACACCCGGACTTGAACACCCTGAGGTCAACCCTGACAACGATTCATACTACGAGTATGAATCCGAGAAGGCAACCACAATATATCTAAAATAGATTTAAGAAAACAAACGTTGTATACCGTTGGGCCCCTGTTGTTGAGCCAACACATTTAAATATAAACTATTCACCACCATTTGTTACTTACTTACTAATCGGGCTCCCGACCCGTGAAGAGTCTCTGCCTGAGACACTGCAGCCTTCCATCCTCTACGATCCCGGGCACGCTGCTTCTAGTTGTCCAGACCAAGCGCTCTGGCATCCGCGATGGCTTGGTCTTTGAAACGGAGGTTCGGTCTTCCTTGTCTTCTCGAACCTGGGAGCTGGAATACGAAGATCATCTTAGCCGGAGCATTATTGTCCATTCGCTCGATGTGGCCGAGCCAATGTAGTCGACGTGTTTCGGCTTTTTGGACTACATCCACATCTTGGTACAGCTCATAGAGTTCGCGGTTGTATCTTCTCCTCCATTCGCCCTCCTCGTACACAGGAACAAAAATCCGCCGAAGAATTTTTCTTTCGAAGGAGCCCAGTATAAGCTCTCCATTCCTGCTTATGGTTCAGCACTCGGCGCCATAAAGCAGGACTGGCAAAATAAGGGTCTTGTAGAGCACACATTTCGTCCTTCGAGTTAGGAGTTTTGAACCCAGTTGTTTTGCCAAACCGAAGTAGCAGCGGTTTCCTAGGGTAATTCTTCGCCGGATCTCCACTATGGTGTCATTCGTGGAGTTTATGTTTACTCCGAGGTAGGTGAACTCCTTAACTACCTCGATATTGTTGCTATCAATAGTGACGTTTTGTCCTAACCGGTGGACAGATGCTTGTTTGTTTATTGATAGCATGTACTTGGTCTTGCCCTCATTTACTTCAAGGCCAACGGATTTTGGCTGTTCTTCAATCGCCGTGAATGCTTCTATCACGGCACGCTGGGAGCGACCGATGATGTCAATATCGTCCGCATAGCCCAGCAGCTGGACGGACCTGTTGAAGATAGTGCCTTCCGTGTTGACACCTGCCCTGCGCACTATCTGCTCCAGTACGAGATTGAAGAAGTCGCATGATAGCGCTTCTCCTTGCCGAAATAAGGTGCATTTCTGAAATAGTTCGGAGGAGCTACTTCCAAACTGCACGCTGCAGCGCGTGTTTTCCAGCGTCACGCGACACAGCTGAATCAATTTTCCCGGGATTCCGAATTCGGCCATCGCCCCATAGAGCTCCTGACGATGTATGTATATGTATACCATCATACCACCATTTGTTACCTAGCCTTAAGTCAAATTGTATATACAAAAAATTTAATAAAAGCAAATGCGGACATTTTTTTTTATAGGTTGACAGTGTGCAGTGCTCCCCGAACCCATGCATTTTAAATGCGGACACCACTGCCACTTAGGTTGGATTCAATTGTTTAATTTTTAGTTATATGAAAAGTTGCTAATTAATGGGAATGAAACTGCATATTCTTACAGGATAATTACGGGGTTTTTCACAAAAACAAAGGAGCAAAATTTCTTCAGGATTTTCGTTGAAAATACAGGAGTATCGTGTAGAATACAGGATATATGGCATGCTAAGTCATGCCACAATAGGCACGAGTATATTGAACAAAAAAGTATAAGAACCATAGCATTAGCTAATAAAGTTTTAAAAAAAACGTACAATCATCTCGGAAAGCATTTCCTTTGTGTCGCTTGACTTTAATTCTGTACCTATTTTGAAGAAACAAGCGCAAGACATATCAAAGTATGATATGCCACTTGGGCTAATACATTCTATCCCCATTCATTTATAATTGCCTTCTGCATTTGAGACACAAAGTACAACAATACTTTGAGATCTCTCATAAATAGTTATTCGGGTCGATTCTGGCGAACACTCTCTCGAACGCATCCAAAGCACATCTTTGGATCGACGTACTTAATCGATCTTATTCATTGCCTTCTGCATTTAAAATACTTTGTCACCGATGGTAAAGATTCTTCGATGTCGCTCTGTCGAACACTTGTGTAAACAAACACAATGTTCGGACTTCGGACCGACGACTCTGTTACCGGGGTTAAATTCTAGGTGATGTGTCTTGATTCAGTCAGTTGTAAGCAGGACTGCAGTTTCATAATTTTGTTGGGGAGTATAGTAAAACTTTTTCGGGAGTACTGGGGAGTAATTAAAAAAATTATTTCTAGCAAAGCGTTTTTCAAATGGAACGTTTTCGATGTTGGAAGCCTGTGGCGGCCATTTTGTTGTGGTAGAGTCTGTCTAATCTGGTGTTAATTATTCAGTCACAAAAAGAATTTGTCAGTAAAAACGATTTCGAGGATCCGCAAAAGTTTGTTAGACGCGAATGTAAAATTTGTTTTGCATTTTACTAGGTAGAGAAATGCCAAGGCATAAGATAAGATTGTAAGGCGGGAGAGCTTTCAATGAGCTCTGGCACTGCGGCTTCTTAGAGGAGTCTATTGTGCCTTACCTGGTAAGTTCTTAGAGCTATATTTTCACTCCAGAGACCGTCAGAAAGACCAGGATCTTTTCTGGGTGTATATTAGCAAGAGATGCTGAATCAATTATTTCATCACCAAGGACGTTTTTCCTGAGACGACAAAGGGCCGGGCATTCTGTGAATATATGAAGAGAGGATTCGTCGCTTTCGAGACAAAGTCTACAGATGGGATCCGGTGAGACGCCAATGCGGTGAAGATGTTTTTTTCACGCGGCCGTGGCCACTGATTATTCCTGTTAGTATTCTCAGGTTGTTTTTATCCAAGTTAATCAAGAAGAGTTATTTTCTGGAGGAGAATTTGGGGGAAAATGTTCTGGTGCAATTCTGCCCAGCTGTGTTTTGCCAGATCTCGTTAGACTCTATACGAGATTGGTTCTTGATGTAGTTCCTGAAATGGTTTTTGCTGACTCCGCAGAAGAGTTCAGGTCCGATGAGTGGAGTGGTTGCTCCGATTTTAGCCAGTGAGTCAGCCGATTCGATACCCTCAAATCCTCTATGAGTGGAGGAGTGGAGGATGACTAGGTTTTTCTTAGAAAGTTCATAGATGTTTGAGAATGTTTCTAAGACAAGTTTGGATTTGATGACAGATGAGTCGAGAGCTTTGAGAGCTGCTTGGCTATCTGAGAATATAAATATGTTCTTTCCACGTGTGTTAGAACTTAGATTTATTCTAGCGCAATGGTTGATTGCAAGGACTTCAGCCTGGAATATGGATAACTTTTTCCCAAGGCTGACTGACAAGTTCACCTGGTTTGACTCACCGTATATTCCAGATCCAGTCCCTGATTCCATTTTAGAATCGTCTGTGTACCAGATGATGTCAAGATGCCAAGGCACAGTGAAAATGCGTAGTTCAATTCGAAATCGAAAATTGGAGTGTAAATTGTCGTTGTAGTTCTTTCGGCAGCTCTGGTTGTAAGCTATGTCTCAGTCCGCGAACTAAACGCATCTTTCCATGTTCTGTAGTCCGATTAATATAAAATAAAGATTATATTTTTTTCCAAAACCTCTCGACTAATCAGTTTTCTCGCATGATATCAAACAAAGCTGAAGACTGATATTTAATTCACACATTCTGATGAAAAAAGTATCGCAACAGAGTTGGAAATCCAATCAGATATTTGTCGTCAAAGAAACGGACAGAAGTGGTGGTATAGTCCAGGGTTGAAAAACGTATTGAAAAAATACAAAATACAATCGCCCGAAAAAAGTTACCCTCAAAGATTTTTTTTTTTTTTTTGTAAATTTGTATGTAGATAAAACCATATCTTAGTCAAAATTATAAGAAACTAGCTGACCCGGCGAACTTCATTCCACCCAAATTCGTTAATGTAATAAAAATAATAATTCCGATCATGCACAATGCACATGCTACTCAAATTCGTTCGTGTCAGTCAACCTTCCCCTTTTTCATTAAGTCTTTTACGGTACACGATGTATAAAGCGGAAGGTTACGCCACATACAATTGACTTTATAAGAAACGTGGAAATTCAAGATTGATTCCACAAAATTCCAGCGATTATTCTTGCGACTTATTAATTGTCTTAGCGAAACGGGAAATTGATACGCTTAAATACGAATGGCAAGTCGTTCTGAATAAGCGGAATCCGCGGAATTAGAATGTTTTCCTTTGAATTTTTCACTCAAAATCTTCTCTTGCACGACATTTGATTTAAGATTCTTCAAAATCAAATCAAACGCGATCAGTTACAAAATTTCGGTAAATTGAGGTTTCGCAACAAAATTATAACTGAGCCGACTTTCAATTTCCAATTGTGTAGCGTAGCGGTAAGCAACAACATAATTTAAAAATTAAACATTTTAAATATTTTTTGTTGTATTGCAAGTGACACTAACCGTTTTTTTAGCCAATTTATTTTTTTTAAAGTGCGGTTCACCATATAAAGTTCTATCCCCAATCCCATCGCCTTAAGCTTTTATTTTCACTTGAAAAAAAAGTTCGAAATGTCCTTCTTCTTCAGTTATAGTTTTAGCGATTGCTACTTATCTTTAATGAGAGATCTCACAAAATACGACACAAAGTATATTTATTTCACATAAAATAATCGGAATAACAAAAAGTATTACAAAGTAAATTATTAGTTGCGCAGAAGTCCAAAAATGGCCGAAGACAGAAAAAGAATGAATAGGCAGATGTGCCAACCACTTTTGGTGGACGCGGATTCAAACAAAACTTCTTTTTGCTTGTCGCGACATCTGCATGTTGCTGGTGGTAATTTGCGGCTCGTCAACCTGGTCGCCACATAGTTTTGTGTTTTTTTGAATGGAAGTTTCTACAACCTGTTTTCCTATTCTCTTATCTTTTACAAAGTGCCACATATAGGGTCCAAAACTAACCTATTTTTAAAACTGGAACCAACCATACCAAAATAGTGTCCTATCTAAAAAAACATAAATAGTTGGCGCAACAGTAGTGCAACACACTAACCACTAAGCCACTGCGCCAACCAACTACAGTCGAACTTCGATAAGTCGAACTTCGATAACTCGAATATTTAATAACTCGAATAAAATTGGTTGGCAATAGCGCCAACACTAAAATTTGCATGTAATTTGTATTTGATAACTCGAACTTCTATAACTCGAATGTCTTGATAACTCGAAGAGATTATTTGGCGTCACCGTCGATAAGTCGAATTCTAAAGGGGGAAATCCCAAATTCTGAAGGGAATTCCCTAATTCTGCGTGTTTTAACAAGTTCGTTTTATAATGCATCGCTTTCGGGGGCACTGAGTTTGAATGTTTCTATACATACCGTGTAGAAAATCGTAATTTTCGTATGTGTGAGTAAACATTTTCAAATTTCTTCCAGGTTGCTATATTTTTTTTAATTATTGAAAAAAAATAAGAGGAAGACAAAATCAAATTTGGAGGATGATTTGATTCAACAACCTTCAAACGAGTTGGTTGCAAGTTTATAATATAAATTCCATTGAAGATTTTTTTTAAAACCAAAATAAAATAAAATTAATTTTCAATCATTTATAACAGACTATTTTAAATATTAAATATGCTAATTTCCTGTACTTTTTTGTCTTATATATTCGCAAATAAATATGTACATATTTTGTATTCCTATCAATTTTGTATTTTACTTGATAACTCGAAGTCTTGATAACTCGAATTTTTTTCCTGGCAAGTGATGGTTCGAGTTATCGAAGTTCGACTGTATTAACGAACCATACAAAGCCACAAAAATTTCGTTGAAATCGGTTGAGTGATTTAGGAGGTCGACAACAGCGCCACCTCCAGGGTCCAAAATAGTCCTATCTTTCAAACTGTAACCAACCATACACAGCCACAAAATTTCATTGAGGTTAAAGGACAACTTCCAACGCTGCAGTGGAAGTTGTTCTCATTGCGCTTGCAGTGCATACACAAGCTAGTCTTTGGGAGTTTAATGTGCCTGACTTGTGTTGACTTTTTTTTTTTTTTTTTTTCGTTTTTTGCCACTATTCTGAAACTGCATATGTGACAATTGGTCTTGTTATGGCTGTGTAAAGCCATAACATGATTTTGGGGTTAATACCCAAACTTTTACCAATCAGACTTCTGCTGGTCCACAGAGAGATCCAGGATTTGTCTATGGTTTTCATGCGAAGTGAGAGTTCCAAGTGAGTTTTTCGTTCAGAGTTGGACCTAGGTATTTTACTTCTTTTGAGAACTCTATATTGTTTCACCAAGCAGGGTAAGTTTTTTTTTCAGCTTTTTCCGATTTAGCCTTTTTGTGAACGCAACTATGGTACTTTTTTTGGGGGTTTACAGTATTAAGGGGATATTTTCTCTTAGACTGCTTTTTGAACTAATGAAATTGTTAATGCTTTTCTCCACTTCATCATTTTTTTCCTTAAAAAAATATATAAACACCTGTCAAATCTACCTGTTGTTGACTTGAGATAAAGATTATCCCGACAGAAGTTTATTAAAAGGGATTCGATACAAACGATTGTGCCATTTCGCATCTCGATGCAAACGAAGTGCCGCTAGGGGCGCTGTTTTCTTAATAAATAAGTCTAGCGGTAAGATCCCTAGGATCACTTCCAATGCGCATGTTGGTGTTGTCCTAATTGCACCTGCAATTCCTATACATGCTAAACGTTGGACCCTATCCATGTGCTTCCTCACAGTTTTCTGGGAGGCTTTCGCCCACCATACAAGCGAGGCGTAGGTAATAATGGGTCTAGTTATCATCGTATACATCCAGTATGCTGACCTAGGCGAGAGTCCCCACCTCTGTCCACATACACGTTTCCACTGATGTAGTACCATTTTTGCCTTCCTGACCTTCCCCTCAACATGGTAGTTCCAAGTAAGTCTAGTATCTAGATAGACTCCGAGATACTTAACCTTCTTGGCCATTTTTAGTTCCGATCCGAAAAGTGTTAAGGGTCGAAATTCCAGATTTTTCATCTTCCTCCTGAAGATTATTAGATCCGTTTTCTCCGCATTAATGGAAAGCCCTTGTTCCAGACACCACCGTTCCACCACTTTGAGCGCATTCCTCATAATATCTGCGGTGGTGACGTATATGAAACTGCCTCTGGCCATTATTGCTATGTCGTCGGCATATCCCACTGTATGAAATGAATGCCAGTCGCCTCAAGTCTATTGAGAAGAGAGTCCACAGTGTAGGTGAGCGTTTCCATAAGTGCAGATTTGTCTGCATTTTACAGATTTTCAACCTAGCTGCAGACTTTTAACAACGATAAATCTGCGCTTCCGATTTTGTCTGTATTCCCAATAATATATTTTGTTCTTTTAAAAAAATAGTTTCAACATATTTGCACACTTGCTTTGGCTGTGTGCTATTACGTTCGTTATTTTTGTTATAAAATAAATCTGAATTGAATTTTTTTTGTCATAATTGCCAAAATATTTTTATTGCAACACTGTATGTGATGAAGGAGCATAACCAATTTTTTTCCACTTTTTTGTACTTTTTTCAACTTTTGTTTCGATGTAGTTCATACTTAAGCGTGGTACGCAGTTCTTCTGAAACGAAATTTTCCGCTGGTCTTCAAATGGACAGCGAAACGCCTGCAAAAAGGCAGCGGAAAGTAATTTGTGTAGATTTCCATCAGCTGATACACAAGTAGCAGTGTTACCAGCACTGGCTATTTATTTCCAATTTGGCTCCTTAAAATTGTCATTTCGGATTTATCGTAATTTACGCTATTCCCTTTATTTGAGGTTTTGCCATTTTTAGAATCCTTAGGAATTTATAATTCCATTGCGAACGTACTCTTTCGTTTCGTACAACTAAACATTTTAAACAGTTATATCAAATCGAAAATATAATCCGAATTTGTATTCTTTTGTGTATTGGGTTGGCCGCAAAAAAACATATTTTTCACTTGCACCGGAAATTCATTGCAATTGATTTTCGCACATTTATACCAACCCATTTCGAAGTACATGGTTTAATATAAAAACTCGTTTACATTTGTTTTTTTTTTTTTTTTGGCAAAATGGAAGCTAAAAAAAGTCTCTCAATTAGGAGTTTGTGTATTTTTTTTTAATACCTATTACCAAAAAAATGTGCAGTTTTAACTTTCATATTTCAGTTTGGATATTTTCGGCTTCAAAATTTCTCGATTTGGCTCCACCCTACTATGAAAGCTGGCAACACTGCAGCGGACAATAAACGTGTGCGAAAAGAGAGTGGAGAATTGTACCAAGCAATCTACTAAAACTACCCACTTTTCCGCCATCATTTCGCAGCAGTTATACCTTATACGTACTGCAAAACGAAAAGGAGAGCGAAATTTTTCGTTCATGATTTCGTTGTGTCACTTTTGTACCACGCTTTAAGGCGAAACGTTCAAACTATTTCGTGTGCACGAAGAAATTTGCTTGTGTAACATAAAACGTTTGATCGTCTTACAGAATCTGCCCCAGTTTTGTATTGTGTCGATCGATAGAGCCATTTTCGGAAACGGGGGTATATAATTTGTTTGAAATTTTTTTTGTAGCTTGATTTGTTGTTGCAAGGCTTGTTATTGTGTCGCAAAGGGAGTAAAATATCTCATGAAAAGAGACCTGCGCGTGAAAGTTTCAATTAATTTATGATGGCCTATAAAATCAATCCCGCTGTTGCAGCATAAATTGTCTATAAGTGGTTCTGGGTTGGTCAATGGGGAGGTGACCTAAAGATGATTGGCCTTTGGGTAAAACAGTCTTCACCCTGCCTATGATCCTCCGAAATCTCGTCGAAAGAAAAGCGACTGGTTTAGGGCAGAAGCGGTACCCTCCTTAGGGTATATTGTGTTGAGTTACTTGTAAAGTTTGCAGCAGTTTTCCGAGATTAAATCGATAAACTTCCAGTTCAGTAGCCTAACTCACGAATCAGCTTATAGAGCTGGTACGAGTTAATATCCCTGTACTCGTATATAACTATATCAATAACTGACAATACCCAAATTTAAGGTGCCACTAAGCTAGGCGAATTACAAACAATTTTCATTTCTTCCTTTGTTATGGAAATATTTTAAAAGCACGGAACGCTATCGAACATTAATCTATTCTCTTCTTTATTCCTTTCTGTCGGTGTACAGGCTGCTTGCTATCCCAAATGTGACACAATCGGATTTAGTAGGACGTAGTGACAACAATTTAAAACCCTTTCAAAAGGTTCAAGTTCAAGTTCAAGTTCAAGTCTTTATAGAAAAGTTATATCGGTACCAACTAATTAGCATAACAATGACGAACTAAAAATAATCACGATCTTGGTCGAACCAGTTTCGATAAGATCACAAAACGTCATTCACAGCCCCATCATTCACGCCCACTCTGTTAGTCAGCAACAGCTAGTCGTTCGGCGGGCATTTGAAACAAAACATTTAATATTGTCGCAGAGAGAGATACTTCAATTCCAAATCGGTTGCATGGAAACCTTGAGACTTAATAGCGTGCACATTTTTTATCTATTAATAATCGAGCAAACGATTAACACAAAAACCCGATTGTCGAAAAAAGAAATCTACTTGCTGGCTGCAAATCTTCTAACGCCCTTAGTTTTTTTTTTTAGTTTTTTTTATATTTTTACATTTTTTGTGTTGGCGGCCTTATCGCTCGGCTTTTATTAAGGACCAGAAGAATATATAATAAAAAAAAAAAAAACGGATAATGAGATAGATAGGCAAAACAAACGATTGCGAAGGAATACGTCGCACATGCTACTTTGTATTCCGGTTCTATTTTCGCATGAATTCAATTTTTAAAAATTAATTTTCATCGCTCGTGTTCGTTTCGTGTGTGTTCGCCTTGTTTTTATGAGTTTTGCTTTTTCCTTCTTCTTTTTTTTGAAGCAATTTTTGTTTGGTACTTGGTGATGATTCACACGTGTGGCGTGTTTTATTTATTAAGTACGTATATACAAATGCATGCCTTTTCTTTGTCAAGGCGCGATTTTCTGTATTTATTTAAATGAAAATAAAATATATATACTTTTTGTTTCACTGCTTGTTGTCATCAATACCTATACAACAACGCAATAGCCTTGACCTTTTTTCTTTTTTTTGGAAGGAATATGTACAGAGCGTACGAATGGGTTTATGGCATCTGTAATCTGGTGCGTTGGTGGCGTACCTTGCCTCAGTTTCAATTATGATGCTTTTTCTACCTGCGGGTAATACTAGTTTAGATGTTGAAATGAAAAAATGCGTGTGGTAGCCTGCCAAACAGGATTTCCGTTTATAATGCTATATAAGTACATACACATTTAAGTTATGAAGGTTTCTCCTTGAACATATTCATGGCGGTGGCACATTGCGAAGTTGATTCCAGGAATATTCGGCTTACAATCCCGGCTAGTGCGATTGTTTTGTTTTCACAGGGTATGAAACTGTGAAGGCACACATTTGCTTAACTGGATATTTGCTGTAAAGTCAATTGAGTACTTGGAGAAACCATTGCCATATTGTCGCGGTATCACAACGCACTTGATAATGACACTTTAAATACCGAAGACATCTTAATCAAGACTGTTCTTAAGGTAGTTGGGTTGGGTATACCCGGAAAAGGATACCTATACTATCAATAATTATTTTTGCTCGACATGCAATTTAAATTTGCAATGTTCATTGTTTCAGCAGCATGTTCAGGAGTCTTTGCTTGGTTTCTTAGGCGTTATGTCTTGGCCAGATATAATGGGACTCCGCTATTATTGCGAATTTATTTGAAAACTGAGAAACTTTTAACTTTGGAAAGTGAGAATACCGCTGCGTAGGTACTAAGAAGACGCAGATGCCAAAAACTGTCAAATGAAATATCGAGCATAACAGTATGTACCTATATCAGATAAGTTTCACTTTTAGATGAGATCGATAAGTCATAATCAGCTTTTTCGGTATCCTGCATAAATTACAAGTGTTTCCATTGCCTTGGAAAGAATACACGCAGGATACATGGGGAAGCAGATTCGCCCCTTTTAACGACGAGCTCGAGAAATGTTATTTTCCACTTAGTTGGATATATCTAGTGACAGAGTTATTTTTTCTGCGACTTTTTTCCCCGCATCATTGCTTCTAAAATACGCGAGGTGGCGCAAGCCGTCACCCTATCGCAAAATGCTGAACATTTTTACAAATGGCCGCAAATGTCGATTCTACTTTGACATTTGTAATGTAGACAGATACAAAGTATATAATGTTTTGAGTTTTGTTTTGACGGATCGTAAATTTTCAGCGCTTCCGACACCAATTGGGCAACACTACGACGTTTAGCCGCTCTCCTTAAAAGAGTATAAAACAACACGAGATGCTGGCAGGTCTGAACGGCCCCGGATCATCCGTTCTGCTGAGAATATCGAAGATGTTACAGAAGACCCCGCAGTTTCGACCAGACGACGTGCCACACAATTGGGCAGCAATCGGCGGGTTTTGTACAGAATTCTGGTGAAAGACTTGAACATGTGGCCTTGTAAAGTGCAGACAGTGGATCTCTCGTTTTAGTGACTCGCACTTCACCGCAAGATCGCCGAGTTTAACCTCTTTTCTTGGGGGGTTTCAATTTTTTTTTTTTGTGGTCAAGAGTTAATTTCAACAAGACTCTTGAAGCCCTAAAAGCGAATTTCCCCCAAGAATACGAGGACCCATTGAAGGCTCTACGAATTAACTGCAAAGGAATTCACCACAAAGGAATTATTTCCTAACGAAGGAACTTTTAATAATAAATGCAACTAGGGGTCGCCCCGTGGTCGAAATTCGACCAATTTATTCTATAAGTTCATTTTTGAAGGGGAAATGAAGGGGAAATATTGGAGCGCTTAAAAATAGGCAATCGAAACCATTTCAGGCTTCCCTTAAATTGCGAATAAAAAGTGTCCAGTAATGCGGGCTGTCTTCTATTTTATATCACAGGTAGAAAAGGGTGCATAGAATAGATAATATTATGCAAAGTTTCATCGTTTGAAGTTCAACAGTTTTAGAGTTATGAGGACCTTAAGTTAGAAGCCAACATTTTGCTTAAATTTCATATAAATCATAAACCGTTAGGCCGATTGGTACGATTTGAATTTTATTAGATTAGTATTGTCGAACACTTTCGAAAATAGATTTTAGAAATTTTATCACTTTGCTAGCTGCGGTTTCAGAAATAACACGGTTTTAAGGGATTGGGATTTTGTTTTTTCAAATGGTTCTACATAACTTTCAAACGGTTGAACTACAAACGAAAAGAATTTCACTACCAACAGCTACAAACGATTGTCTATCGAACTGCATTTCACGTTTTTCATTCTAGAAAAAGTGCGAATTAACTTTACGCGGGTGCCATGTTGTTGTTGTTGTAATTTCATGCAATTCGCTTAAATTTACCTGCTTTAATTCATAATTTGTGGATAATTTTTGTATTGTGCACTTCTATGTATTGTCCCCTACCCAAATATATATAGTGTTGGCATATTTATGTGACTTATAATAGGAAAAAAGGGGGAAACACGTTTTAGGCAACTCCGTATTAATATATAGATAACCTGCAAACTGTTTTAATGAAACAAATTCTAAAGAAAATTGAAATAAGTCCCAATACAAAGTGGAAGTAAGTCCAAACATTCGTTCATTTATTCATTTTCAATGGCCGCTCTTCCATTAGTAGGGTCGCGGGTATAGGATGCCTAAGTGGACCATCCATAACTCCCGATCTTTGACCACCGACTCTAGATCATCAGGGGCAATCCCCATACGGGCAGGGGAGAGATTTCGGACTTGATCTAATAATCTCATCCTGGGTCTTCCTAGGGGACGCCTGCCTGATGGCACGGATTCCATAGCAATTCTAGGGATCCGAGTTGGAAGAATGCGCTGAACGTGATCAAACCATCGAAGTATGGAAGTCCAAACATTTAGGAGTTAATTCATCATGATTTAATTTGTAAAAAGTAAAAACGAAAAAAGTACCAAAGAGGGGGAAAAAAAGTACAGGCTAAATGTTCTTACAAATTGCTATTTTAAGACAAATGAAATAACTCCAAACATAGATGAAATAATAGCTCCCAAAGCCGTACTAATGAAAAAAAAAAAAAAAACTTGAGGAGAAAAGTCCCAACACTTTGGAGTTCTTTCACCTGTAATAACTCCTTAATTTATATGGAAATTCTTGGGACTTATTTCATTTAATTTCTTAGAGTTAATTCCCTTGCAGTGAATTCGTAGAGCCCTGGCAAGAGTTATGGAAAATGCCATGATATCGGGACCGAATGGTCATCAATTCTGGCGGCGGCCTCTTGGCCGATATCATTTTCTCGACTTATTGGACAAAATTCTGAGACTTTTTACTTTTTACGAATTTGTTAATAGACGACTGACTTACAGTTCTCGCAATAGCCCAGTTGTCTAAAAAAAAAAAACAGTATTCTGTCTGAAATATGACAATTTTAATGTATGTATGTAGGACCCAGGAGAACAACAAAATGTTCACCTTTTGAACCATCTCAAGAAATGTTACCTAAAAAACTTTTGTTGATAATATTTAGTAGGTAGTTTGTCTTTGGAACAAGTGACCCGGCATTAACGCGTTCCTCCCTCGAAATTACTCGAAATTAGATTCTTCCCCAATTATTCGGGCAGTGCCTCAGTGGTTGGTGTGTTTATACAACAGATATAAACCGAAATTAAAATTTTTAACAAAACAAGTGTCATAAGGAATTTACTAGCGCACGAATATACCGCTAATGAAGTTTGCAAACACCGGTGAAGGTACCTTGTTTAGAATTTTACGGGAAATGTTATGGAACATACAATTAATATGGTTTCTAGGTTATTTATGAAATGTTTGTGTAACAAATGTATGTCGCTGTAGGTACCACATTTAAGTATTATCACCAGAGACAATACTGAGACCCCCAACTCACAATCCTCTTGCCGCTGCCCCCTCAGTTTTTTTTTTAAATTCGCCATTTTGTTTTCCTATCGGTGTTATGTCAGTTAATAATCCGTGTGACATGCAAAAACATACAAAAAATATAAAGTCAATGCTACCAACCGCTACCAACCATGGGGAAATGTGATAGAGTTCGGGAATACTACATTTTAAGATAACTGAATGCTATTGGTTGGTTATTGTAAATTGTTAAATGGCGATTAATATAATTTGTTTGGTTAATAATACTATCTAAATCAGTTGTTTTATATTCCAGAAACATATTAGGACAAACATTTTTGTGTATTTTCCGCTTTTGAATATCATTAACTTCGATTTCACGAGTAAATTTTTCTTAAACAACTGAAGAAAAATTGTTCAAAATGTTTTTATTTTCCTACAACCATTCTGCAGTAATCATTTTCCATATATATGTATTTTCAGAAAAAGTGCACTTATTCCTAAAATAAAATATTATTCACGCGTAACGAATAATTTCAAATTTAACGGACAAAATTCTATGAACGCTGGCAGCAACTTTGCCGACACCGGAAGTCACCGGGAGTAGTTAATATTTTTTGATGATGTGTTGGTGTGTTGAAGTTTCGTGACATTTGTCAATACGAATTTCTATGTATCAATTCAATACTAGCGCACTAAATTGTGTACACTCCGTACAAGTATGTATTGCTTGTAGGCAAGGTAACGGGAAACCGGCCGAAGTTGGGGGTCTCAGTATTGTCTCTGATTATCACATTCAATCTGTTGGAGACCTAACTTACTGCTTTGGGTCTGAGTTTTTGTTTTTTTAAACATTTCATTATAAACTCATACAGACAACAGACAAATACTTATCTATCCCCCTTCCCAGTACCCAGCTCCCATTTCCCAACCGCAAATTATATTACTCTTCCACGGTTGCCAGATTCGGCGTTTTGTCGTATTTTGGGCTATCTTTTTACTTAAAAAACGATAGAAATTTCTTCCATGAGCGCCCAACACAATTTTGGGCTTCGTTCGTTTTACGAATTGTGTGTTAATTTTGTTTGTTTTATTCTTTCACAAAACTAAAAAAAGAAATATTTTCGAACAAACCCGCACCTCGAACAGGAACAGATTTGACACAACGACACAAGCCACAGAATGTCAATTGCAGAAGATCGAAAAAACGCGCACTGAAATGGGAAAAATAAAAAAAAATACTTAAGGGATGGTCAACGATTTTTGGGCTTCTTTCTGGGCAACGATATTGGGCTACATTTTTTTAAGGTTTGAGCGCTTAAGGCGAACTAAATTATGGCAACCCTGTACTCTTCTACAATATTGCAAAAATTCTTACAACAAAAAGAGAGAAGGCTTTCTTGCTCTTCTTTGGTCATCAATTCACAGTTATTCCTTGCTTCATTCCATTTGGTATTTCATTTCATTACCATACCAAACCAAACCAATGCCACCTTCTGACCAATTCCATTTAGTACCGTGTCTTTCCAGTTCCAATTCCATGTATGGTTCATTTCTTCGCTGGCAGAGAGACGAGTGACTTTTATAATGATATGTCAAAAATTTTTTCTATTCAATAAAATAAAGAAAAAAAATTAGATTACACGCAACTAGAAACAGAAAAATCGAATTATCTAACTAAGAAAATAGTGTTGTTTCATAAAGTAAATCTTTTAAATAACGGCACCGTGTGTAAACGCGAAATTTATTACATATTCTATAGTGCATCAGAGTGTTGTGCGTGTGTGTGTGTGTGTTTGTGGTGCATTACTAAATTCATCGACCACGACGGTGACGACGGCTGCGAAAACGACTTGGACACAACGACGACGACACATCGGCTGAGCTGAGAAAAATACTCCTCTTTACAAAATGGAATACTACTTAGGTTTGCAAAGAAAAAATAATAACCACAAAATGTTTTAAATTAAATTCGATGTCCATTGCGTGTCAGTGAGAAAAATTTGCGGATAATCCACCCGACCGGACATTAAAAAAAATTCAAAGTGAATATATGAGAAAAGTCTTCTCGAAAAAAAGAAAAAGGAAAACCTTACTTTACTTCTATCTATACCTAGTTTTTTTTTCGCGAAAACGTATGAACAAAAATATAAAAAAAAAAAAAAATGGAAAATGATCGATGATGATGGCGATCATTGTGTGTGATGTTTTTTTTTTTTTTTTTAATACATCTTTCTTCCCTCTTTGCTGCTACTATACCCGTGTTCCGGTGGGAAGGAAAATATCTGCAAAAAACCACCCAATCGAGTGAAATTTTAAATTCTACTCATCTTCGCCGAGTTATCGAAGTTTTTCTTCGGTTTTTTTCATTTTTTCTCCCCGCTAGTTTTCATCATGGACATATTTTTTATGTTTTTTTCTTCTTCTTGCATAACATATAGACGACTAGAGCGCAATGCGAAATAAAAAGTTGGGTAGCAGGAGAGAAGAAAAAGAAAATTATATGTGAACCAAAAACAAAAAAAAAAAAAAAAAAAAATTATCAATGTGAAAAAAATGTTGCAAAATGTATGTAAATGATTGTCATTTTTCGACTTAACTCGTAGTTGTTGATGACAGTTCGTGTGTCTTTTTTTTCACTCCATGTAGTTTTAAATTCTTCTCTTCTATTTCTCTTTATGGCAGAGTGCTTGTAATTCCGCATTCAAATTCAAATTCCATTTTGATGAAATTCAACTTTTTTTTAATTCATGGAATTTTGTTATTGTTAAAGGGGAGTGTGCTAGAGGTGTTCCTTTTTCTTCTCCCAGCCAATTCCATGATAAATTCACGACATCTTACATCAGCTGGGCCTGTCAATGATGATGTCAAAAAGATGTCAAATTCCTCTATTCCTCTATGGAAATCATCTGACTTTAGCAGAGAATGTGCCCCTTTTGCGTTAGTTTTTCGCTTAATTTAATGAAATAAAATTTGATAACCAACAAAATAAGTGGGTCAAACATGGGAGAAGACGTAGTAGCAAACACCCCCACTTGTTGTCATACCAAACTGAAGTGCTGTTCGGAGTGGGGTGGAAGATCGAATTTCAAAATTCCGTGTGAATTTTTTTCGGCACTAATTATTGATTTTCCTTCCAACCGATTAGGTTCTGTTTTTGAGGAGTGTGAGATTCTTAAACAACTTACTCTCCCCGGGGGTACGTAGTACGTACCTTACCTACACTAAAGAAATTTGGAACAATGGTGCGTGTATAACTCATCGTGCTGGATGTTGAGTAGGTAAGCAGGTACTAATGGCAAAGATGTTTTCTAATCTTAGGAGTAATTTTTCGTTTTTGGGTCGTAATAAATTTGCTATTGTAGGTAGGTACAAAAAATTCATATTTAAAACCACATCAGCTGTGCTATACATTTTTGGTTGTATTGGAACATTCCTTGCAATGGAGAATGTTCCCAAGTTCAGGGGCAAATCAATTAATCCGTACTGTATGAGTCAGCTGTGGTTGGTTATTATTTTGTGCAATCAATTACGGCAATGGGAACAACATTTATCGCTCTTTCTAGAAGAAAATTAAAACATTAGTGGGCGATAACGCTGTGATTGTGATTGTGATGACTCTTGACAAGCAACGTAAACGGCTTTTGACCGCATATTTATACCTATAGGTATACTTGCATGCATAACGTAACTTCTATAACAATTTAATAAAAACGGGGTTTTCTATCGATCTAACTAGAAAATCTAGGTAGGTAGTGTAGACACTCGTGGTGCCTAGATAAGAGCAGCAAAATAGCGCAGTTTCGTTTGCGGTAGTTACCAGTCACGCATTTTAGTTATCTTCCACTTCATTGTAAGTGAGTAGTCATAGGGTGTTGGCTTGTAATTTCAGCCAGTAGTCAGGCTCAGGAATACAAAGTATTTACAACGCAATACTTGGTCTTTCTAGCAAGCAAAAAATATTACTCTCTTGGTTAACATTTCTTCAGTGTCCAAAAACTTGCAACTACTTAACTTAACTTAAAATACCTATTCAACTGACTGGCTGACCTTATGAGACATCATTTTTATGATTATTCTAGGTTAAGCCTCCTCCGGCTGGCTACTGAATACCTACTTTTTCATAACCGAGTATGCAAAATGAGTGAAGGCTTCAATCTGCATTGATTCTCGCAAAAATTTCGAACTTTGTTTTTCAGTAGCCTCCCTGGACATTTACCAGAGAAATGGCGGCTGACTATGAAAGGCATGGATGCTTTAAATGTTTTCATCGAAATCAGAAGTTTTCCCATACATGACCTATTTCAGTTTTCAAAACGAGGGGTTTAATAGTACATTTACGATTTACACCGCACCTAAATTCATCGTTGCGGCTTAATTTAAAATTTTAGGCCAAATGTCCAGCATTTCGTCATATATTTTCTAACGTTTCCAAATGTTGAATTTCAGCGAAATGTTGAATTTCGTCGTTGCATTTGTAAGTTTGTCAAATCGAACAAACCTGTTAACGAATTCCGCACGTCATTTATTGACTTTTCAGGATTCTGACAAAAAAAAAAAAAAAAAACGGCTGTCAACAATCAATCATTTGAGGTTATTAAAGATGTAAAAATTGAAAGAAAAAAGTTATTAATAAATAAGAAGGAAGTAGTTGTGTATGCTACTTTATTCACTGTATTCTTTAGGTTCAACCACTTCTGATTTCTAAACAGAAAAAAGATGAGTAATCTATTTTGACACCAGCTACCATTTGAAATGTTGAAGTTTCAGTGGGAACGCAAAATTGAATTTCGAAATTTTTTCCCGAAATGTAGAATTTCGGTGCGGTGTAAATGTACTAAAGTCGTAAACACCTTTTGCAATATTCAGCAAATTCAGCAGACCAGCTGACCGAACAAATGTCACCACAGAACCAACAACTTAAAATCATTTTCCACACTTCATTGATGAGCTAATATTATTTTTAAGTGCTCTGAATTCATTTTATTTGTTAATTTATGCGAACGAAATTTGTAACCAAAATAGTTTACACAGAACTTTCACGACTAGGCTCTCACAGCTGATTGAAATGTCAAAACAAAAACTACTTGGTCTTGGCTCTTGTTCGATGAAAACACAGCTTTCTGTGCGGTGTGGATAGGGTAGTAGGTAGCTAATATACTTTATAAGCTTAGTATTTTTGAATTTATGCACTTTAAACATTCAACCAACCAAGATAAACCAAATACTTGATATATTAGTTGAACAAGGGAATTTTCAAGACAAATCAAACTAAAAAAAGGCGTTAAGTTGTTGGAAAAATGTTTCATCTCTGTTCTATTGTTGGTCTTATCACATTCGTTCAAATTCGATCCTATGCAGTGTACGCCAATATTCACGTAATTTACGAAACGAACAGTCCCATTCCCATACAATCTTCAACATATACCAGAGATAGTTGCTTAAAAGAGATGGATATCTTCCATACGTCTACGTTGCACATGATGTCCGCGAAGTGACATACAAAATAAAAGAAGAGACATTGGGTCACAAATCAAAGAAGAACGTAGGGCAAATAAGGCGAAATCGTCAGAACTTACCTATTCAACGAAGAGAAGGAAACGCACATTTGCCAACACAAATTCCTTGGCTAAAAATTTTTATGATTTTTAATGGAGAGAAACGTCTTTTACAAAATATTACACGCAGGTACAGGATTGATCGCACACGGGACAAAAGATCGTTGTTGAAATAAATCTAATTTAAACTGTAATTAATGAAAACTGTCGTTTACTTTATCAACTATCATCGATAACTAACAGTGAAACATTTACTACTAAATGATTAGAAATTCCCAAAATAACTGCAAAATAGAAATGTGCTGTGCAAAATTGTGGACCTTGTTTTCTCTGTTCAGATTCGCCTTGTTTCCCGTACCACCAACAAATAACAAGGATTTATCGAATTCCGAAAACCACAATGTCTTTGGGCAGCTTAAAGCAAGCACTTTCAACGCTCCTATAAAAAAGTCAGTGTGTTTATATTCCATCTGCAGCTGATATTGGCGCTATGGTTGTATGGATATCAATCCTTTTAATCTACTGCCAAGCTTATGGCAATCATTAAGGTTCTGCGCAAGTTCCTTGTAGTAATACTAAAAGACGCCGGCTGTGGTCTTTAAAGGTGTTTTTTACCCTCTTGTTTGGCAACAATCATTTTCGAACAAATGGCATAACAAAGAGAGTAACTGTTACTGACTGTAATTTTTTTATTCTTTTAACGGCGAGGTGTCTTAACAAGAAGAAAAAAAAGTCTTCTATGCGTATGACGGAAGTTGAACAGCTCTCATGGTATAGGTGCGATTTATAGTTGAAGAATAATTCACGTAGAAATATCTCAGAGTATTGTCAGGCGAACAATGCGGAATTTAGTACGAATATCAGGTTTGCGCCTGCACATATATAATAAATAAACATCTGCAGGATTTAGAGTTCATTATGTAAAGCGATGCGACCCTTTGATAATGTATTTACAAGACACATGTTTGGAATTCCTTTTCAGTGAAAAAAAATACTCTAAGATAATGCAAATAGCTTTCAATTGATTTGCATTGTTCGATGATATATTATACCTACTCCTTTCCCAATCATATTCAGTGGAATTATAGCTTTAAAGCTTTGGTACTCGATGTGTTTTGCAGGTCTTTATTAACTTGTTATCAGTATTTACACTAGATATACATTTATTGATACTACTGCCGCGATATAATTTTTGTAACACGTTTTCTTTGCTTTGTCTATTCCTCTAGCTGGAGGATATGTTTATATGAATGGCGATACAGTAAAAATCAATCAACCCGTCACAACCACCGTTTACGCAAATGTTCCTGTCGAAACGGCAATGTTAGCTACAAATTTATACGGTCAGGCAACACAATTGGCAGCCCCACCAGCAGCAGCACATATACCCATTCTGACAGCGCCACAACAGCCGCCACAATCTCAACCGCAGCCTCCTCAGCAACAGCAGCATTCACAGTCTCACAGCCAACTACAGCCCACAACGATCGAAAACGATTATACAGTCATGAACGGCACAATGCAGGAATCTGTATCTGGCTACACCCATGATGATATGTCCCTTAGTAGCATGACAAATGCAGTGTCAGTAGATCAGCTGCCGGGTAATACAGCTTCAATGGTCGTAGCGACCAATCAGCAGCACCAGATTGCAGCAGCTAATGGGCCTGGTGTTAGTAATACTACTGATCCCAATGGGATACCGTTAGATCAACTGAAACAGATGCTAGCCACTCAGTTAGAGTACTATTTTTCAAGGTGAGTTCTAAGGGAGCACAACACCTCTACAAGTTTGTAAAATAACCTGTTTATCGTTTCAGAGAGAATTTGGCCAACGACACGTATTTATTGACGCAAATGGACAGCGATCAGTACGTACCCATTTGGACTGTGGCCAATTTCAACCTAGTGAAGAAGCTGACAAAAGACATTAAGCTAATAACAGAGGTTCTTCGTGAATCGCCCAACGTACAGGTAGACGAGGAAGGCTTACGAGTTCGCCCGAATCACAAACGATGTATAATAATTCTGCGCGAGATCCCGGATAAAACGCCGCTTGAGGAAGTGAAGGTAAGGATATCGGTATAGTTCGAAAGTGATGACGATGAGCAAATCATATGTGTATTTCGCCCTTGTAGAATATTTTCAACAATGAAAACTGCCCCCGCGTTATATCGTGTGAGTTTGCTCATAACGACTCGTGGTATGTTACTTTTGAGTCCGATGAAGATGCCCAGAAGGCATTCAAATACTTGAGAGAGGAAGTTAAAACGTTCCAGGTAAGAACACTTGACGCTTGTTTGTGCGTAAGATTTGCATCTAACGATTGTTTTGGTTTCAGGGAAAGCCAATAATGGCACGAATGAAGGCCAAACCTTTCATTCATAGGCTGCCGATAGCGCCTGTACCAGTAGCACTCAAGAACGGCTACCGACTGACATCGCCACCAGCTGTTTACGATCCAAATACCGCTGTAGCATACACAGCACCACAGCGCTTTGTTTACGCTACGAATGGAGCTGCAATGTCTCAGGCACCTGTTCCCTACAATGGCCAAGTCCATTTATTCGTAAGTTGTCATGGGAAGCCACAAACGGGAGCGGTAATTTATATATATATATATTTTTATTTTCTTCTTAGCCGTTCCAGCAACAGCAATTTTACTCGAGCCTAGTCACAGCTGCTCCTTGGCCATCGGCGGCTGCTGCTGTTGCAGCAGCCGCTACGACTGCACACGGCCAAAACTTTTACGATATAGGCAATGTATTTGCTGCCAATGGCTTGGCATCACAGGTATCTCCGTATACGAGCCCAGCAGCAGCTGCAGCAGCCGCTGTAGTCGCCAATTCGAAACCACAGACAAGTCGGTATAATAATAATCACCGTAATAGTAACAACAATAACAGGGGAAAACAGCGCAATAGTTCGCAGCTGCAGCCACAGATTGTTGGAGGCAGTGGGCCAGATCCAAGGGCAAACAGTTTGAACACTACTGGTGGGTCGAATATAGCTGGCCTACAGCCATCTACGATCGATCATCACCAGCAACAGCAGCAGTCGGCTGTACAACAGTTGCAACAGCATCAAATGCAACAGCAACAACAACAGCAGCAGCAGCAGCAACAATCATCTGTGGTGGCGAGTGGTGGTGGTCAGCAGCAGCAAGGTAATGGTGGCGGTGGCTCACAACAACAACAACAACAACAACAGCAGCAGCAGCAGAGGCATTATACAAGTATGAAGAACAGTGGTATGTTATGGAAAAGTTGGCGTTAGCACATATTCAATACTCAACACGTTTTCTTGACAGGTGGCGGCGGCGGTGGTAGCAGCGGAACTGGTCCAAAATCCATGGACAAGAATAATTCTTATGGTGGAAACGGCATTGGCATTTCGCATATGCATATAAGCTCAACACCTCAGCATCACCATCAGCAACCATCAAATACCAACTCTGTTCATGTGCTTCCACAGCACATACAACAGCAGCAACAACAACAACAGCAGCAACCACCGCAATCTCTGTATCAAAGTCATGGTATGCCTTCCACAACAATCCACGCTTCCTATTCTCAAACATCATCGCACCATCATCAGCAACAGCACCAACAGCAGCCGCAGCAACAGCAGCAGCAGCAATCTCACTTAAGCGATAATCACCACGATGAGGACGGTGGACAGCAAACCATTATAACTACTCACAGCCGCAGCATAACGAATTCATCAAGCAAAGAGCAACATTGGTCGCAAAGATTTCGTCGCAGACGAAGAGACGATTCCGGCGATGGCAGCTATATACCGAATACTAGGGTGCCCAGTAGTGGCGGTGGAATAACATCCACCAATCAGTACCAAGCAAGCAATTCCTCAAACAACTCCGGACTGATTGGAGGCTCAGCGAATCCAAACACAAAAAATGCCTCCTCCTCGTCTGGATACAGTTACAGCAGCCATCACAGTAATAGTCGGGGTGGCGAACATCACCATTCGCATCACCATTCAGTGACTGGGGGAGGTAGCGGCCCAGGTGGTAGCACTGGCGGTGGATATTCTTCACACCGCGAAGATCGGCAAAAGCTAGGTGGAGGTCCGAATAGTGGATTGAGTAGTGCACCGCACCACAATCCTCATCATCAGCCACATCACCACCATCACCATAGCCAGCAACAAATGCAACACCAAACTCACCAACTACATTCACAGCACAGTAGCGGTGGCAGTGGAGGAGGCGGTGGCAGCAACAACCATCAGCAGCCACATCATCATCAGCATCAACCGCCACATCACCACCACCAGCAGTCGCAACAATCGCAACTGCAACACCAACAACAGCAGCAGCACAATGCACCGCCTCCGCAACCACCACAGTTCGACTTAGAAGCATCAGCGTTCCCACCCCTACCAGGTATCGATCAAAATACAAACACAGCCAGCAGTCTACCACAACAGACTACTAACTTAATAACCCATGCACATAATACTAATTTGAAAAATAATGCGAATTTTCCTTCCTTACTTCCATCGCCAGCTACGTCTGCATCGCTGAACAATAGTTCCGCCAACAGTCACATCAAATCGAATCAGGCGGCGTCGTCCTCATCTACATCGTCCACTGCCAACAACAGTACTGTGCATGAGCATCAACAAACCGCCGCTGCAATCACCACCTCTTCGTCGACGTTCGCCTCATCAGGTCCTCATAATTCCCCACACCTGCAGCACCAGCAGCAGCATGGAGGCGCTGCCACTGTCGACATCATCGCACATCAGCAGCAGAATTCTTCCTTAGCGGCCAATAACAATTTGAATAGTTCTGCAGCAACAAGTTCCTCGTCAAACAACTGGTCTGACTCAAATCGCCTCTCTGATGTGGTACGCGGCAGCAACAGCAATAAATCGTCAAACAAATCCCGCAAAGATTCTTACAAGAATCGCAACGAGATCAGTCCGCCACCAGCGTCCGTCGCTATTGAGACTGCGCCACTGGACCTCGACAGACAACAGAAGCCGGCCAACAATAGCACTGTCGGAGCCGCAACTAGTAATACAAATAATCCTCCCACTGTGATAAAGTGTCTAACACATTCTAATACTATAACAAACACTGTGACGGACGCCGCCGCCACCACCACTACCACCACCAGCACTACCATAATCAACACTAACACTATTAACATTAACAAACCCAATCATAGTAAATCTAGTAGTACAGCTGATAAAGCAACAAAGACTGATGAGTCGCTGCTAAGCCACTGTTTGGAGCAGGCCGGAGCAGCAGTCCAAAATGAAGCAGCCGCCACTGCTGCTGGAGTAGTACCATTGAACAATGCTCAAGTGATGCCATCAGCATCGACGCATGTGAATACATGCAGTGTTGCCACAATGACATCGTCCGCATTCGATGGCAGTAAATCAAACAGCAACAAATTCGGCGGCGGAGGAGGAGGAATTGTAGGTGCTACGGCTGCTGCAACAAAAACTATACAGCTACAGGGATCCAGTGCACCAGTAACAACAGCTACAAACACGCTAATGCCAAAAGATGCTAGCCAAAAGCATACCACCAAGTCTGGCAATAATATTTCGTCTACCTCAGGCTTCACCGCCTCAGCGGCGGTACAAATAATCGGAGGTTATGGTGGCGCCACTGCCGCACTGCCATCCTCATCGCCAGTCAGCACTGTTGCATCGCCGCCCGAGTCCGCTGGCGGTCGTTTGAGTTATGCCCAGGTAGCTCAACATCACAAGGAGAGGCTCGCCAAAGAAGGTAAATCACCGCCAACAACAACAACCGCCACTGCTGCAGATGTTATTGGCAACAATAATGGAGGTGGCGTCGGTGGCAAATCGTCTGTGATTGATATTACTGCGACGGCATTGGTGTCGCCTGCAATTATTCCATCTGTTACTGGCTCTGGTGCGCCGTTGCCACCGCTGACATCCTCAGCATCGAGCAGCTGCAGTAGCAGCAGCAGCTTAGAGAAGCTAGTCGCAGCCGCAGCGCCAACAGTTGCCGCTGAAAATAATAATACAATCATTGGCAAAGAGAAGAAGAAGGAATATCCGCCGACACCATCAACGAGTATCAACAGTGTCGCCACCTTCACCGCCATTACAACCACCACCGCAAATCCAAGCAGTGCTGGTCTAATACGTGCCGCCGATGGCACCAAAGAAAAGGGTCAGTATTTCACGAGTGCCGTACACCTGTAAGTTTGCTCATTCTTTTTCATTTTTCATTCACAGAGTTGAATCTTCGACACAGCAGCACTGGAACAACAATACGTGGTCGCGAAGTCAACCAAAAGAACTATGTTCGCGAGAGGCGTGATACTGGTGACAGTGGCAGCGGTGCTGCCGGCAGTACCTCACGTCGCACTGTCGCCCGCAATAACAACAACAATTAGAATTCGATTGCAACATTTCAGAAATTTTGGATTGTAGTTATCATCGTTTTTCTTCTAATTGTGGAATGTAATCGTCTGATTAGTTGTGTTGTACGGGGAAAATGATCTGAAATGTTGGCGCGCACCTAGTTGTTGGAAACACCGTGTTTTCTTTTAATACGTATATATATAAAAGTAGTGTACAGTTGTAGATAGGAAGGAACGAACTCATTTATTTGTTCACGAAAAGACATACACAACGCTGAGAGACTACAAAGTGGAAAATCAGGTAAGTTGCGATTTTTGTTTTCTTTATTTTTAATTTGTTCCATTGATAGACGGGAAGAAATGCAAACCAATTGATTTGCTTCATGTCAGGCGTAGTTGATAAGTTGTGTCGATTTCCATGTGAGATTTTTGATGGTTTGTCACGAGCTGCTTCGGAAATTTATCTGGTTGCCCTATTTTTTTGTTCTGTTGGGGGGAGGAGAAATGATTAACGCACCATAAGGAGGCCTGTTTGCGTTGACCATCCCCAGTGTGTCCGGCTCTCTCCGCATGCCTACGGGGCATAGGTTAGGTAAGGTGGCTGTCTAGAAAGACACACTTAGGCCGCATAAAATTACGGCCCTTTGTGATACCACATGAGTTAAGGGAAGGGAAGGTACGGCCAGAGTTTTCTAGGCCGGACATACTAGTGGGCGTAAATGCTCTCTTTGTGCCTGTGACTTTTGTCTTCTTTGTCCAAAAAGAACAATTCTAACGTCTCGTGTAGAGAGTTGGGGCAGTTTGACCTCGGATAGGGGAGGGGTGACCGAAACAGTCGTCCCCTCGCCTGTAATCCTCAGTCAACATGTTAAAGGGAGAGATTGGGGGATAACTAACTGGACGATATGTCTTCGGATACAAGCGCCGGGCAAACCGAAGCAGTGTACCCTTCGCCTGTAATCCTACAACGTCTCGTCCGATTCTTATGTCTCGTGTAGAGAGTTGGGGCAGTTTGACCTCGGATAGGAGAGGGGTGACCGAAACAGTCGTCCCCTCGCCTGTAATCCTCAGTCAACATGTTAAAGGGAGAGATTGGGGGATAACTGACTGGACGATATGTCTTCGGATACAAGCGCCGGGCAAACCGAAGCAGTGTACCCTTCGCCTGTAATCCTACAACGTCTCGTCCGATTCTTATGTCTCGTGTAGAGAGTTGGGGCAGTTTGACCTCGGATAGGGGAGGGGTGACCGAAACAGTCATCCCCTCGCCTATAATCCTCAGCCAACTCCTTGAAGGGAGAGATTGGGGATAACTAACTAGACGATATGTCTTCGGATACAAGCGCCGGGTAAACCGAAGCAGTGTACCCTTTGCCTGTAGTCCTATAACGTCTCGTCATGGTGGCGCAGCCGTGTGCGCCATTGGTGATTAATAAATCGGCCCTTTCATTGTGTCCCTTACTTGGGAGATTTGTTAAGGCTGGTCAAGGAGTAGGTGACCGGTCGACAGTATGCCCTCGGATAGGCGAGTGGTGACCGTATCAGTACAACCCTCGCTTGTGTCCTCTGGCAACTTATCGAATAGGGCGGATGCAGCAAAAAGCGCGGTATTTGTGGTGATTATAGCCATCAGCCTACAAAACGCATGCTGCGGGGGTATTGCAGCTTGGTCAAAAGGTGAGTTTGACCGAGTGACGGTTTGTTCGAATGTGCGAAAAGGGACGACCGAAACAGTCTGTCCCTCGGTAGCAATCCACAGACATCCCGTCTAAGAGAGGGTAGATAATATGTGAGATCATTGAAGCCATTTGGTCTTTGTAATGTATTTGCTGATACAGCGTATGTCTGTGTTAGACAAGTCGCTGAGGTCATCGAAGAAGTAGTCTCCTAAGTTTGCCCTGCGCAAATTTGCAAGGGCTGGACAGTTGCAGAGAAGATGAAGAACGGTCTCCTCCTCCTCCTCATCCATGCAGCTCCTACAAAAGTCATTGTAGGGTGTACCCAGTCTACGGGCGTGCCTACCTATTAAGCAATGTCCTGTTAATGCCCCCACAACGGAGCTGATTCTGTTTCTGCCTACAGAGAGAAGTCTTTGAGTCCTTTTAGCGTCTAGTTTTGGCCAGATTTGCTTGGATATGACGCAGGTATCAATGCTGTTCCACCTATTATTTGCAGCCTTTATTGCCTCTTTGAATAGGAGGAATTTGATAGATTGCATAGGAGCGTGCGGTTCACTAATGTTGTTTGAGTGAAGGTTGCTTCCTTGTCTGGCTAGTTCATCCGCTTTGCAGTTGCCCGGAATGTCACTGTGACCTGGAACCCAGCACAGGGTAACTGAACATCTGTCCGCAATCTCATTGAGAGATTCCCGGCATTGTTTTACCAACTTTGATCTGGTTGTTGGTGTATTCAGGGCTTTTATAGCTGCCTGACTGTCTATGTAGAGGGCGATAGCTTTACCGTTTATCGCCAACAAGGCAAGTCTGCAGGCTGCCTCGCGTATAGCCGTTATTTCAGCTTGAAAGACGCTACAGTGGTCTGGGAGACGCAAGGAAATGTTCAGCTCGGGTGATTGAGAGAAGACTCCCGCTCCCGTGCCTTCCGCCATTTTTGATCCATCTGTATAGATTTCAAGTGCATAGTTCTTATCGATTGTGCCATTTTCCCATTCGGAACGTTCTGGGATTATTGCTTTGTATTTAATATTAAAGTCCTCGAAAGGGATAGTGTAATCCGTTTTGTTTGGGATTATGCTAGGAAGAATATTCGTATGGCCCGTCAAAGAGTTGGTCCATTTCTGACATTCTCTAAGTCTTAAAGCTGCCATGGACGCAATCATTTTCCCGTATATATCGACGGGAAGAAGGTGTATATGGACTGAAACTCCTCCCAACCCTGTGGTTTTTGACACACCACTCTGGGACCGCTCTTCGCATTACTTCAAGGGCGGCTGCAATCATACGCCCTTTTCGGCTCACGTACTTACCCGGTATTGTTCTTCTTCTTCTCTTTTCCTTCTTCTGAAAATATCTTCCGCAAACTGGAAAATGTTTCCCCAGTTCGAGTCGCTCTTCATCATTTTTTCGACTATGTTTTCTGGATTGAAGGTACCAATGCTGCTTTCTAGGACTGTGCGTTGTGTTTCCCATCTTCGTGTGCTGTGCGTCGTCTATCACCGTACTGGCAGGTTGGGCTATCCTTTTTGCCAATCTTATGGAGAAAGGCATTGAAATTTGTGTGTACGGAATGGAACTGTGTGACGAAGTAGTTGATCTCACCGCGTTTCCGGTCGTTCCACTCAGCCACGTTTCTTATCAATCTCGCTGTCCACCTTCCTCTGCTTTCCGAGCTCCAGCTCCAGCGTCTGCTGCGCTTCTTGATCGATTGCCGCTTCCAGTCTAATTTCCGCCTTGTTGTCGTGGAAGTACTTCCTTTGTGCCTTGTCGACATCAGTAACCTGCTGAGTGCTGTTGTAACTCTAAGGCTTGTTCCGCTGCGAACTTTATCTGTTCCCAGAACGTTAGTTTTGTGTCGATCCTCAATCCCAGATACCTCACCGCATCCTTGCTCTGTGAGTTAATTATGATTATTATTTTATTGAAACATACTCACCACATCATCAAATTGTCACTTTCTTCATGCATTACGATGACAGAATTTGGAGGGAATTAAAAACATTTAACAGGTCATGTTGGGATAACAAAACGACGTATAAAATAAAATAATTAAAAAATTCATTGAAAGTTTTGCCCCCTTTGTGAACAAAGTTCTGGGAATCAATTAACAATTTCTCTTTGTTGAGGATGCCGCCAACGCAAAAAAAAAATATATACCAGTTAAAATATAGAGATGAGCTTTTTCATGTCCAGTGACTGTTTTTTTTTTTTTTTTTTTTTTTTTTTTTTATAAATAATACGACATAAGCGACACTCATCTGTGAAGCTACACACAACAGAACGTGAACAAAATTCCCCCCGAAATATTTCACATTCTTCAAAAGTAGGTAAAAAATTCACCCTGGAATAAATTGGTACAATGAACAAAAATTCCCCACTGAATTTGATCGGATTCCCCCGGAATATTTCCTTCGTTGATTGGTGGAAGTTTGAAGTCTTTTGTTTTTTTTTTTTTTAATTTGTTTGATTTTAACCGTGAAAATAGAAGTAACATAGAATTGGTATACTTTAAACAACAGAGAGCAACCAATTTTAATCATGCAATTATTTTGTTTAAAGTCCTTTTTTCAAATGTACTAAAACGAATTAATAGGTGTGGCTTTGCTCAACTAATCAAAAACAATTGGAGATGATGGAAATGTATTCGATGCAAATCTTCTACAAAGAACCGCTGGCATGTGCTCAGCTTGACGATGGCATTAGTGGCGAATGGTTTTTTGATTGTTGATAGTTTGTCTCAGAGAAAATCCAGCAGATAGATACTTGAACATTTGTTAATTGAGCCTGTAGTACTGGTGAAATCTTATAAAGAACGAATATGTAATAACTATATTGCAACTCTCTTTCATTTCTACTTACAACGCCTGTGGTAACTCTTAAGGGATTGGATTTATCTCATAAAGTCCTTCTGTTCAGTTTCACTACATTTTTTTTTCTTGTTGAATTTATTCCTCGGCCAGCAATCTGCGCTGCGCTGTGCACTTTGTTATATTCATTAATTTGTTTTCTATTTTACCGAATCAAACACTTTCTCTACTAAAATACGTATAAATCCTCAGGAGCTCATGCTCCTAAGTCGTCACATATATTACGGCATGTCCTCTATATGTACAGCAGTGGCGTCTCGTTAGGGTGTGCAAGGTGTGCATTGCACACCCTGATCTAACGAAAATAAGTCCCTCATCAAACACTGTGTAATAATAATAACACACAAATAATGATATGCACAATTCCATAACCCATAAGACCTCCATAACACAGCCAACAGCTACAGCCTACACCATACCTATTCATATTCATCCTTTATAAATTATAAATCTTCTTTCAAAATTCCTTCACCGCTGAGAAAAAAAAAAAATAACTCGTACAAAAACTCGCTGTGCACCATTCTGTTGATTTCATCAAATAAATTCATCCAACTCCAAACTATATCCCTCTTCAAGATTTCTCCAGTATTCATCCCCATCGTCATTCGTCGGCCGCACGCCGCCGTACTTAAATCGCTTTACTTTGATGAACTTGTAGTGAACTCGTGCGAAGGTTTTCTGTGCACGGGCTGTATTCATTTTCTCTTCTTATGCATCTATTCTGTTCTGTTTCCGTAAAGCGTCATAAGTCAAATACACAATGTATTACATCGATACTCGTGCAAATAAAAGCTGTGCACGAAAGTCGATGAATGAATGGTTGAACTTAGCTTTTCGTTTAAGTGGTTGGGGATTGGGGTTGCAGTTTCGTGCGGTGCTTTTGATTGTGTATGCGAAAGTTTTATTTTTCTATATTTTATTTTGAAAACAAAATAAGATATCAAAAACAGCAAAACAATGATTGAGAAAACAATAAATGGGACGTGTTTTCAGGCAATTAATTGATATTTCTAAAAAATGTATAATTTTAAAGAATTTGCACACCCATCTAAATAATTCACGCGACGCTGCTGATGTACAGGTATAGACGCGTTTAAACGACTTGAAATCCCGGGGATAGGTTATGTTAGGTTAGGTTTATGGGTAGATACGGTAGAGCGAACCCTACCGCGCCCCACTTAGGTCCATGTGGACCCATTGTGATGCCCTTGTTGAGGGGTTAGCCGATGTTGTTGGCGGTGATGCGTGTTCCCTCACAGTTACTCGACCTTGTCCAGCCATCCTGATGTGTTTATGAACCTGTAAAGATTTGATAAATATACATCTGAAAGCTCGTGTATGTCATGGAAGTTGTATTTTCCAAGTGTTCTGTTCCTCAAGTGACATAGACTTGGGCATTGACAGAGGAAGTGAGGTGTGTCCTCTTGTACCTCCTCATTTCCGCAACCCCTGCATATATCGTCATTCTTGAGTGTCAATTTCATTGTGTGGTTTCCTAGGAAGTTGTGACACGTTAGGTAGCCTACCTGTTTATACATCGACGTTCTATCAAACCGCATGGGCTTGCTATTCCGACTGGGATTATATTCCGGGAATAGCTTCCGTCATATTTCACAAGTGGTTAAGTGGCTTTCATTCGGCAAAATAAATCTTTTAGGTCAAAGTGCCTCTTTATCGCCTTGGCGAGGAGTCAGAAGTTTAAACCAAAATATTGGCTTTCATACGGACCTTATTTTCTTGCCTCTCTCTGAGAATACAGAGTGGTGGTTTGATGGACTTTATCTTGATCCATAGCAGAACCATTTGCTTGATAGTTCATCAGCCATCTCATTGCCGGTTTTGTCTCTTGTCCCTGTGTCCATGGATCCAGCAGAGACGAATGGTGTGCTGCGAGGAGAGAACCATAAGCTCTTCGCGGCAGCGGCGAACTAGCTTCGATTTTGATTCAATAGCAGACACTGCTTTTATAGTCGCCTGGCTGTCAATAAATATGGTAGTATCATTATTTGGTATTGCTAAGATTAACACCAAATGGGCAGCTTCGTTGATTGCCAGAACTTCCGCCTGCAAGATACTACTGTGATCAGGTAGCCTGGTTGAGTGGCGTATATTTAACTCCAGCACCTGTTCCACAGTCCATCTTAGATCCATATGTGTTGATGGATATCGATTTTGTGGATTCATCTGTGTTCCATTCCTCCCTGCTGGGACAATAGCAAGAGAATGGGGATACAGTTACCTGCTTTGGCTGGAATATATATATTTTTTCTTACGTCTGCTGAAAATGCAAGCAACTCCTTTTACGTGTACGTTTCTCTTACCCTGAATATAATATGAATCCTTAAACCCCGGGTGGGGTATAGGGCGGCGAGATATTTCGTCCATCCTTCTCGATCTGCAGCCAGATAGTTCAGCTGTGGCAACGTTTTACGCTGCGTTGCTGCTTCGGCCAATACGATTGATTTCCACTTTGTTCTTGGTCTACCAACTCGCCGTGTACCTTGAGGGTTCCATTGGAAGGATTGCTTCACGATGTTGTCGTTTGGTCTCCTCAACGTGTGGCCAATTCAGCGCAACTTCCTCTGCCTAATTTCGGCGTTCAACAGCTTTTGATGCGTTATATGCCACAATTCTTGGTTAGATATAATTTGCGGCCATCGGATCTTAAGGATGTATCGCAGGTAGCGGTTAACGTATGCGTGCAGTCTTCTAGTGATGGAGGTAGAGACTTTCCAGGTTTCGCAGGCATTCGAAGAGCCTTAACTTAGTGCGTAGGGAAATTTGACTGGAGTTCCATACTGAGGATAGCATTCCAAAGGCGCTGCGGGCTTTACTTATTCTGCTATGAACATCCAGATCCGTTCCTCCTTCGGATGAAACAAAACTGCCTAGATAGTTAAATTGCTTGACCTTCTCAATAGGTGTCTGTCTCAGAATAAAGGGCTGATGTGCTGAGCGGCCAGTGTGCATTATTTTGGTCTTGCTGCAATTGATCCTAAGACCAGACATCTCTCCATTCACTTGCAGTAATTGACACATCTCATTCAAACAGATATCGTCAGCATAATCCAGGTGGCTTAGCCTCTCAAACGGTCTCCATTGGCTACCATGTCTCTCGGCTGTACCTACGGTGGCAGTCAGTACATCGTCTACCGCCAGTAGAAATAGGATTGGCGACAGAATATCCCCTTGTCTCACTCCCTGTCGCACTTCAAAAGCATCGGAAAGCTGTCCATTATGTAGAACCTGACCCTTACCCTTATCCTTACCCTGAAGCTGCTCTGTATTACTGATTCTACTTTCTACCAATGGAACGATACATTTTTTGTTTTTCTTTCTATTTTCACTACGTTTCTCTACAAACATTTAATTGTAACTTTACAGCAAATAACATACTGACCGACCATTCACGTAGTACCAGTCATCGCGAATAAAATCGATTTGTTTCTGAACAAACAGACAAACAAAAAGTATAAACAATATTTATATATACATATTAAACATATATGTATTATTTTAGGTAGTTAGGTATTAATACTAATTAAAGGTGTAAATTTATTATCTCTAGGAATTAATCAGTGTGTAAAGTAAACAAGAAACAAAACTAACTAATGATGATGAAATACTTAACTATATATATTATATAATGTTATAAGATTGTCTTGTTTTTAAACAAAAAGAGCACGCAAAAACTGTCGCTTCAAAAAACCCTCATTGCATACACAAGAAAAGAAAAGAAAACAAAACGAATACTATACACCAACTATAAATTCTATGTCCCAAAAGAACACAAACGCAAACAGTCATTCACAAATTCTATGACGCCCAAAGTTTCGCTTAAGCATTTACTTCACAATTTGCTTTGACATACAATTTTTTTTTTTTTTTTTTGTTGGTCTCCCTAATTTATTTATTTATCTCTTTCGAACGATATTGATCTCTTGGATCTCTGTATTTCCCTTTCTGAACTTTTATTTTCATTTAGACTGGATTTGTTTTTTTGTTTTTTTTTTTTCTAATTTTAAACAGAAAAGACTTTTTTTTTTTTTGTCAAAAGCTGATCACACTTTTTTTGATTGACATCGAATTAGTATCCGTTTTTAATTTAATACTTAAGTGACAGCTTTTTTAACACGCCAACAAAAATCCATTTAATAAAAACAAAAAGTGCCATAAAATTTGTTACTTTACCTTTAAAAAAAAAAAAGAAAAGAAAAACAAAACAAGAAATAAAATTAAAGTACCGACTGGAAGAACACAAATAACTGAATTCGATTGAAGCGCGTGCAGTCAGTGCAGGACTCCTTTATCCTTATCTTTTGTTGTTTCCTACTTTATTGTGATTTTTTTTTTTTCTTATTTTTCTTGTTTATTACATATGTTTTGTTAATTTTTTGTTTGGTTATCTCTTGTAAATAATTAAAATGAAAAGGAATACAAATTAAATTGATATACCCACACAGTAATATAAACAATATTTATACTTTAATGTATGTATATGTATACTCATCATAGACATGTAGAAATATAAAATTATATAACGAATGAAAATTTATTAAGAACAAACATGTATATCACTAGAGCATCATCAGTTTATAATGCATATAATATATCAATGGATAAACATAAAATAGATTTGTTACTAAATACATATGATAAATAAGTGATGTGTCATGGAGTTATTGTTAGTTTATCTAACTACATGCGAGATGTATCATGTTTTTGGTTACTTTTTGCGCCGTGGTGCAGATGTGACAACAGTTTGTGATGAAGATTATGGAATTAAGATCGAAAATTATGTTAGCCATGTAGAATAGTTAATACCCATTATCATTAAAGATTCATAGAATTTAATTGGCAAAAGGACGCAATGGTTTAGCTACCAACGCAATGGACCTCCTTCGGAAACTCGGAAATTCTTTCACAAAGGAGGAATTGTTCCAGCAACGTCTGGGTAAATATTGTTTAATGAATTTTTTTTCTAAGTTATATTTATCGCTCTGAGATTGCGTTCAAAACATTTGCATAATCGTTCATATTTGATCGCCGCTTCGCATTAATAAACAATGCAATGCAATAAATGATGTTAAAAAAAAAGCAGAAAATTCGGCAGCTGGTTCTTAGACCACAAATCTTTGTAGTTGCTGGCAAGTTTTAAGGGGATCCACAAGTCTAAAAGAACATGATGATAAGAATGAACATCTTACTTCACTCATTCGCGAAGAATTATGGTTGTGAATGAATAAGACAGTATTTATCAATACACGTTTATATAAAGATTCATCTGAGATGCGTGTTCTTAATACCGGTATCATATAGTTTTATGAGTTTTATGCAAGATCCGATGAAGGTAGAAACATACGGCCTCATTACAATAATAAATATGACTTAAAATGCTATTTTAACCGAAATTCATTCACGGCTTTTCTTTTTATGTCTTCGATTAATTGTGGTTTTTTTGATCATGTTAGGATGCTAGTTTTTTACTTCCTATAATCTTAATTTCACCATGGTGAGCTCAAAACCGTGCTTCGAACAGATTTATTAGGCAAATGCCAGGCGAATTAAAATGTACCCCAGTTCACATTAAGCGTTTTTCTTTTGGGATAAAACATATAACACAAATCTACATCTATCATTGATAATTTGTTTTTCTACAAACATTTTTTTTTATTCTTTACCTCCTGTTGAAGTTCAGCTTGATGGTGGTCTTGTTATTTTTATTTTTGATGCAATTAAAACACTTTTAATTCCTCACTGCACCCTACGTTTCGTCGGTTTTTTGCCAACAACCTCAGGGGTATTCTTTTTTTAATTCCTTACAAAAACACAACATTATCATTATTGAATGGTTCATAGTTACTATTGCGGTATTTGACTCGACAGAAGTCTAGATCACTTTCTTAATCTCGATTTAATTTCGGAGTTGCTCGAAATTTACCAATACCACTTAAATTTGACTGGCAGTGGACTATGGTTAAGGTTTCTGTGAAAAGTTGCAAAAGAATTAAAATATTCTTCATTTGGTTGAACTAAATTTTGCTAAGTTGCAATTTACAAATCTTTATAAATAAATTTGGTGCACATTTTAAACAACTAAATCGATTGCACTAGCGAAAACTCCAGAACCGTATTCGAATACCACATTAGTTAAGAATAATTTCGTTTGCTCTGCCAGCAGTTTGATTTCAAAAATCGTTTGCTGTGTGTCCAATTTTAAACTTAGGAAGAACCTATTATTATCTCTAATAAGTTATTATGTAAATATTCACCCCTATCGAGGTAACCGTTCGAAATGGAATTTTCTCTGATTTGTACGAAATCGGAGAAATAAAATTCGACATATCCGTTCCTATACAACTTTCAGAAGAATTCTCCGATGACGTATAGCGCACCATGTCGCAATGCGTGGAACCGCGTTATAAAACACTTATTTTTGACAGGTACATGGCACAGTTTTTCCAAAGCTCTCCGACAACGGATTGCTGCGAAAGATTTTCGTGTGAAATGAACGCGTTTTTATGCTTCATTTATTTTGTTCCGAAACGTATAGTTCGAACGCAATTTGAATTCCGATCAGATTTGACTTTCGTGTCGGATATTTTTCCGAACGGATACCTCGTGATCTTTGAAATTAAAATTTCAGTTTGTCAAAACTGTGGATTTTCGTTCACATTTGCACAAGCTTACGCCCACTTCATCCTGTTATGGTTGTTCCTTGAATAAACTTTAGGGGAATATGCCGAAGAATCATTGCAGCACAGGGAATTTTTAAGAAATATCGAGTTTTTTTCAAATAGCGTAAGAAGTTAGCAAAGTGTGATCACATTTCTTCTTGCGGTCGTTGCTTCTGTTAAGACAGAAATGTATCTTTCAAATGGGCAAAAAGAAGAGTCCGCAATCAACAAAAAATCACTCCTGGGATGCGTTTAAAAGTGGTCCAAAAGATACTCTTCCTAAGAGAGAATTTCGCTTTCAGATTTCAAGTCAGAATACACTCTGACGTACTTACACGAGAGCGATTTATGTATTTTGGTGGCATTAACATTTTACCAATTCATAATTTGTCAGTTTTTTTTTTTGTAAGAGTCAAAAAGAAAACTTTATTTCGATAGGACATAGCTATTCATTTGAAAAACATCAATTTAACAGCAAATTCGACCCCGAAACAAGTTGAAAAACTCACTACAATTCCCGTTGTCGTGTGTGGTAAATGAATTATATTTTATTTTGTTTCCGATGGTAGTTTCTTTTTTACAATCGACAGTGAATCATAGAAAAATGTAATAAACGGTAAAAGAAAGGTCTGAATATAATTTTTAAAACAACGCAACAAATTGTCATATACGACAGCGGGGATAGAGGTGACTGTCTAGAGCTTTGATGGGCAATCTTCCTTTTTAGCTACAGGTGTGGGTCAAGTTCGTGCAAGTATACAACTGATAGTTATCCGATTCTCCGCTTTCTCTCTACACTCCACAGACATTTAATAAGCCTCATTTTGAAAGCGTTGTCAGTCCAAACTTGGTAATTCCAGCCTGCATGTAAAGTAAAAAAAAATATTGCAAATACCAACTGAGTGCGCAAATAATTTATGAAATGATTAAACGAACAACTTGCATAGCGCCAACAACTAGTTTCTAACCCATTGCGGTCGTAATATCAAGTGCAAAAACACCTTCCGATCTTTATAAACATATTTGCATGACAGGTACCAAAATGAAACTCAAATTTGTAGGAAATGCGTGCTGTTGTGCATTTCATAGGTGACAGACAGGTCTTTCTAGAAGCAATACAATAAAAAGTTTCAATCACAAAGCCGAACGACCTGAATGCAGACACATTAATATTAATATAACAATTACCACTCTAAAACCGAGACATAGGTATAAATATTTAGCATAGTTTTAAATGAGTTTGGGAAGACTAATCATCTACGCACTTAACCGCAAAACTTCAACTATGTACTCATGTTTTTTACATGCGAACGACAAATCTGCAACCTACGATTAGTCAATTATATGCACTCTTTTGCAGTTGCAGATATACAGATTTAAGGCAATTGTAACACAAACCTACTTGTCCAATTCGATTCACTGTTTTGTAGACGAATCCTACCGTCATTCACAGGATTGTAGGTGCTTAACAACGAAAAACTCTGTATTTATAAAATTTCGCAAAGAAAAACCTTGAACTAAGGCGCTAGATTAACTTCTAATAAAATGCACAGTGCTTCTTAATTCGACACTTCGATCAATGCTTTAATGAATATGTACATAAAAGCAACTATCCGCTGTACGCCATTAGCCATTCATACAACTGTAGTATAGACCAAAAATTATTCTGTATATATCCACCCCTTCACTTAGTCACATAGTTAATATGCAAACTAAAACACATCTTCATCACAATACTGCATCTCGCCCGGTAACACCACACACATTTACCACAAAAATGACGAGATTATGTCGCGCAGTATAATATGAATAAGAAAATACACCATTTCTAAGACATGTACATATAAAACAATGGTTTGCTTTAAGACACTAAACATATAAAAAAAAACTAATAAAAATGAAAAAAAATATATATATATATATATGGATTCGCATACCTAAATAGACGATGTAATTCTAAACAAACATTCATTTTAAGCAAAACAAATTAATCAATGGAAGATTGTGAAGAATTAAACAATTTTTAATGCTAAAAGTAAAAGTGCCTCTAATATTAAATTTATTTTTATAACTCACAATTTTTTTCTTTCTTTTCCATGTCAAGTGTTTCATCTCTATTTGGTTGTATGAGTTTTCATTATAGTTGTTGGTGTTAAAATACGAACTGTAATTCTTTTTCTAACTCCCCAATTGAGTATATCAAAACATGGATATACAAAAATTGTAATAATCTTAACTTTAACAATCAAAATAAAACTATATATGAATTTAAATGATGATATTGAAAGAAATAGATGCAAAAAAGTGTTAAGTTACCTATTACAATCTAAAAAGAAAGTTAAAAAACCGGAAAAACAAAAAAATGCTAAATATCTCAAAATGTGTATAGAAAAAAAAAAGTGTAATTAGGAGGAACATTAATTTCCTGTGTTTAGTTCTTTATATTATTTGTTTATGTTAATTCTTTTTAAGAATTGTTTATGTTTATAATATTTTCCACCTATACTCCCACATATTGTAGAACATAATTTTTAGTTTTATTTTTCTGTTCTTATTAATTTATTGTGTTTCTCTAAACGTGTTTATTTTTATTTCTTGTTTCAACAACCAACACAAATGAAAAGGAAAATTTAATCAAATAAACACAAAATCACATAGAAATAAGTTGTAAAACGCACATAAATAAACAGAAGAGCAAAATTAGATTTGGAAATACAGTCGAACTTCGATAACTCGAACCATCACTTGCCAGGAAAAAAATTCGAGTTATCAAGACTTCGAGTTATCAAGTAAAATACAAAATTGATAGGAATACAAAATATGTACCTACATATTTATTTTCGAATATATAAGACAAAAAAGTAAAGGAAATTAGCATATTTAATATTTAAAATAGTCTGTTATAAATGATTGAAAAGTAATTTTATTTTGGTTTTAAAAAATCTTCAACGGAATTTATATTATAAACAGAATCGGTTGTCTTTCATTAGTCTTTAAATATAAACGCAAAATGCTTAATAAATTTGCAACCAACTCGTTTGAAGGTTGTTGAATCTAATCATACTCCAAATTTGATTTTGTCTTCCTCTTATTTTTTTCAATAATTCAAAAAAATATAGCAACCTGAAGAAATTTGAAAATGTTTACTCACACATATGAAAATTACAATTTTCTCCCCCGAAAGCGATAAAAATAAAACGAACTTGTTAAATCACGCAGAATTAGGGAATTCCCCTTCAGAATTTGGGATTTCCCCCTTTAGAATTCGACTTATCGAAGGTGACGCCAAATAATATCTTCGAGTTATCAAGACATTCGAGTTATAGAAGTTCGAGTTATCAAATACAAATTACATGCAAATTTTAGTGTTGGCGCTATTGCCAACCAATTTTATTCGAGTTATTAAATATTCGAGTTATCGAAGTTCGACTTATCGAAGTTCGACTGTATTACGAATAAAAAAAAAGAAAACATTTGGTAAAAAACAAACACAACAAGAAATAAAAAGAAAAATACTTGCTTTAAGCACGTTCATAGGCAAAACAAACAAACAAAAATTAAATTACCCTTAACATTAATATATACTCTATCATCGATGATTATTATTATTATTATAGTAACGATTTATTATTAATTATGATTACTGCGATTCACGTTCTTAGTTTATAATTTTTGTTCTCTTCAAAACTATAATGTAAACATTATACAAATATGGAAGGAATCTATAAACATAAATACATATGTATAATTTTTGAAGTCATATTTTTGGTGAAGAACAATATTAATATTATATAATAATTAGTTATAAATAACAATAAAAAAAAAACAAATAAAAAAAACAAAAAAACCGCAAAAACAACACACAACAACAAAAACCAAGATTTGTCCTTTTTATTTTGCCAAACAGAATTCTTTCTTTTTTCAGATTTTGTTCTTTAATTTGATTGGATATTTTGCTTATTTTATTTTTTTACAAAAGGAATCGACGATGAAAGCAATTGCTAATGAAAGTTGAAGCAAATGTTGCATGCACAACTTTCGAGGTTAAATCGATTTGATGGGAATACAAAAATGCAAACAAATAAAGTAAGTTTTTGAAAATAATTTATTATAATTTTCAGTATATGCGATTAGGTGATTTTAGAGCATGTCTACGGTATTTTTAAATCGTATGCCCGTTGAAGCAAGAAACAGACAAATGTGGCTGGTATAAAAGACAGTTTTAGTAACTTTTTTGAAACAAATATTTAAACATGCGAGTGAACACATTTTTTACATGTGGGACTAAAAGTTCAAATCTGAATAAAAGATTTTAAAAGCGGAAGGCACATGAGTCGCCTTGGAAGGGGGCAATACGTCACTGGGTTATTTGGGTTTTACATGCGAAACAATCACTCCTATCGAGGTATCCGTTCGGAACGGGATTTTCTGCGATTTTTTACGAAATCGGAGGAATTAAATTCGAGATCGAAACGAAATTGATCTGCTTTTGTAAATGGATTAGTGCGTTAATTGACAACAATATCAGCTGTTCAAATTTCATTCGTTTTTGGCAAAATCAAAATGGATATCGACCTGAAAAATGCTTCGCCTGTTGTAGATACAAATGAAGTATTATTTGTGATTTGTACTCTTCAGATGACGAGGGAGACAATGAAGATAATTGCTGTAGGTAACTTCTTATGTTCTATTATGAGAAAAAGCAATCTTTTTCCGATTTCAGAGTACTTTTGCGAATCTGGATTGTTTCTTCAGATTTACCAATCCAAATGCGTTTGAGTTTGACAACTGATGAAGTTTGTTTGTGTTTTCGTCAAATTGAATATTTTATGTACAAATGTTGGGAAATCAATTTTCGAGTGATTTAATTTAAATTTTAACCAGAGAAAGGAAAACGCCTTAAAATCGCATGAATAACAAAAAAAAAAAAAAAAAGAGCAAGTGACGTTTTAATGTTCGATGAGACACACGAAATCTGAAATCTGAGAGCGAGTTTGAAGAATACCAATCGAATACCACATTAGAAGACAAATCTAGCCAAGAATTTCGTGACTGAGTAAAAAGTGACAGTTCGTATATGTGAATGGCGTGTGAAAAGTGGCGTTACCGACCAATCTAGTTCTTGTGTTCCAGGTTCATCTAGTCGACTTTAGATAACTTCTATCAGAACGTATCGAATGCAAATTCACAGCATTGCGCTTCGTGAGTTTAGTGAAAGCTTTTCGTTTCAAAGGCCAAAATCAGGCAAACTGGAATGTTTTCTTGACTCGGAAGTTGTTTGTCCTCAAACGCAAATACCATATAAAGATTTGTGTAAAAATGTTTGAAAGTGAATTTAACTGGAGTTCTCTTTTCTACTCACTTGAAGAAGAATAGAAATAATCACATTAAAGTGTCGTGAGTGATCAATCTAAAAAGATAGATCAAATTTAAGCAATAACTCAAGTTTTGGCCAACATCATTTCTGAAGCAAACTGAGTGTTTCTATTATTTTAGTCGTTTAGAAGCCTAACAGCAAGCCATTGTATGTCTGAATTCAATATGCGCCTAGGTTGATCACGTGAACAGGAGTAGAAACGCCACTTCCATGAACGAGCTGTACGTTCACAGAATTAAGTTGATTTTACATGTGAAACAAAAACAAATTCCGCCACGAAATGCTCGATCACGGAGGACGCGATTCGACCCCAGGTTTATTCAGTACCTTGTTGACAAAACTAGTCACTAATTTCCTGAATACTTTAAGTTGAGATTTTGATTTAATAGCTGACGTACTAAAAGTGCTGCAACTGATACTGACCAATCTAGTTTTTACGTTCAGCGGACAAGTCTAGTTAATTTAAGATGGCTAGAGTTTAAAATAAATCAAATCGGCATCCGATTAATAACAACAAGAAACGTGAATGAAGCTGCTCTTTTATATATAAATACAAATTCTTAAGTTTGATAAATACTCTTCTTGTTGGTGATAGTATAAACGCCACATTTCTGAATAAACTTTCAGTTAAGTATCAAATAAATCATATAGTTCAGAACGGAAGTAAACTTTCTAGTACCAACTCAACTAACGAATACTCCCCAATACAGTGCTGTCTAGTACTAGATTAGATTAGATTGTTAGTGGGGGGTGGAAACAAGTTGTCATAATCACTGCGACCACGAGTGGGCCTATTATGATTTCCTCCATTTAGAGCTCGCTCATGATACCGGACTTAGTGATGAATCCTAGTAGATCTTTGAGTGCGCTGTCAGATATGTCCTCTGCCCCAAGGTAAGGTCGTCCTAGATGGCGATGACGTAATCTGACTAGACATTCACAATGACACATTATGTGTTCTGCTGATTCTTCGTCCTCGTTGCATAGTCTGCAAATGTTGTTTTGTGCTGTCTAAAAACTAACTATTGTTGTTATTATTACGCAAACAGAAATTATCTATGTATATGTGGATGAAACAGGAATTTGTTGGATCAATAACATTGAAAACATTCGTCAATGCAACAAGAGTGGTATGGCATAAAAATTGTTTCAGATATATTTTTTTGTTTTGTTACGTTTTTGAAAATTTATATTTTTGGTTATGTTTTTATTTACCCTTTTAGCTATTGTTTTCTTATAATACTTCAACAACCATACTTAACGAATATTATATGACATTAAAACAAACAAATAAATGTACAGATATAAGCTAGAGTTATATAACATATTAGTACATATTTTATATAAATAGATAAGACAAACAATAAACAAATTAATACAAATTCTGAGTGTAAAAACTTATTCTGTTCGATCTTCATATACATTTGTACATAAATGCTGTGCATATGAATGTATCTTTATATGTAAATCTAGCATATATTTATGTAAACGAATCAAAAATGTAATATACAACCTTTTATATAGAGTAAGACTTAACGTAGAATACGAATCACAAGCTTTGCTCGTTCGCAAATGTTTATCAATTACCAAACCACTCTGATCATGAACAAACGTTTTGTTCTTATAGTCTTTTTATTCATAACATAATTTATTTCAACAAAAGAAACCTACACCGTTTCGTTTTTTGTTTTAAATATTATGGCTATTGAAAACAAAAGAATAATGTATATTATATTAAATTGAAAACAATTTTTATTGTATATCTTCGACAAGTGCTTTTAAATTAGTGATTTAATATTGAAAAAAAAAAGAAAAAAAATTTACCTACACACGATTAAAAACCAAAACACAAATTACAGGATATAAATTTCTAGGTTATATTTTACAAGGAATATTATATAATACATTTTATTTTCATTGGCAAAGCATACGGAAATTAACCAGCAGCGTTTGTCAAGTTATATCATTTATTTTTAAAAAAAGATGTACATTTAGGCATAGGGTATTACAAATAAAAACCAATATTAAAAACAATAAACAACTTTTTGTTATAGATATGAAAAAATATAAACAAAATTAAATGCACTTAAAGTGTAGATTACATTGTAAGAATAAAACCGAGGAAAAAAATAAATAAATAGTTTTAAGACATATTTTTTTTTAAAAAGAGAATTAATATGAAAACAAAACAATATAGAATATTATACAAAGAAAATACAAAACGGAAATTATAATAATTATATTCTTATTACTAATAGACACTAAGAAAATATGAAATATATTAAAAATACAATGTATGTATGTACTTCTAAAATCTAGACTCTAAGGAAAACTAATTAACTATGTAATTGTGAAAAAAATTAAAATTAAAACAGAAAACTAAATATGAAGTGTTATACATTTATATGTGTACGTTAATGTCATTACGTGGTTACATACGTCATACAAAATAAATAGAACAAAAAAAAAAAAACAATATAAATAAATGGATTGTAATATATATGTAGTTCTTACACAAGAAATATTTATAAGAAAGCTGTTAGCAAAGCAACAAAAAGAATTACAAAACAAAAACGCATTACTCTAGGTTCCAATTTGTCCAATTTTGTTAACAAATACTTTATTTAACTATTTTTTTTTTTTTTTGTTGGTTTGGTATGAATGAAGAAAACTAGGGCCAGGAAAAATAAAGGGATGGTCAAATGACGTGAATAAAATATTGATATTAAGAAAACTAAGGAGAAAAGAAAAATGCGAATTGTTTTATTTCAACAGGACAGATCGATTGTTTTCCTTTGCAGGGTTTCGAAGTCGACGGCTATAAAGTTGGTTGATATACTTACTCGTAAGGTTTAGGCCCATTTGCTGAAATTGCTCATAGCGATTTAAGTTACACCTTAAATCTTATGTGACAGTTTTTAACATAGAAAAAGTAGCCCATAGGGTATTTTAGCAGAATTTAAATCGCTATGAGTATCAGCAAACGGGCCTTAGTGATACAGAGATTAGTCCAGAAAGTGTGCATTAATCGCTTAAGGTGGCTTAGGGTATTTTTAACAATGCTCCCACTCGTGAAGTCGTCAACTCTACTTCGGACAGAATGTTATTCACCCCTATCGAGTATCGAGGTATCCGTTCGGAAAGGAATTTACTCCGATTTGTACGAAATCGGAGAAATTCCATTCCAGATATCCGTTCCGATACAACTTTCGGAAAAATTCTGCGAACCGCGTCATAACACTTATTTTTGACAGCTATACAGCACATTTTTCCGAAACTCTCCGACAACGAATTGCTGCGGAAGTGAACGCTTTTATATGCTTCATTTATTTTGTTCCGAAACGGATACTTTGAAGTTCAAACGCAATTTGAATTCCGATCGGATTTGACTTTCGTATCGGATTTTTCCGAAGGGATACCTACCTCGATAGAGGTGATTAACCCTTTTGAAGCGAGAGTGGAATAATTAGACGCTTCTTACAGGGGTTTTTGCTATTTTAGTTCAGAGCTGAGTACTAAACTGAGCTCGAGGTATATGAGCGCGCTCTGAACCGAGCGTGCTCAGATCGTTCTGATGTTTTTCTGTTTTTATTTTCTGTCAAATGTGACTGGAAGTGTGAATGCATGTGTAATCAGCTTTTTACTCAGCCCACTCAGTCAATTTATTCTGAGCTCATAGAGCGCGCTCTGATCATGCTCTGAACGAAAAAAGAAACACAAATTCGAGCTCGATGTATCTGAGCTAAAAAAGAAACACAAACTTTTTGTATAACAATTCAGGTTGTGCTCTGATGTAAAAAAAGAAAAACTTCCATAGATCATGTGAGCATAATAAAAAAGGCCTAGTATTGTGTGTAGGCAATAAAGATGGAAAAACGCCCGCTAAAACTCTAGTTTCGCTCCAAAATTGATATATATTTCGGCCCTAGCAAGGAATCCGTTGGAGCTTCGGAACAACTGTTTGGAGAATTATTCCGACATTTTGTAACGGATATCGGCGAATTACGTTGAAGTGCGATGAAGTGCATTTCTTTGTTAAATTTTTGCCAGCTAGCTTCGAATATCCTCCGACAGAAATTGGGACTATTGGGAGTGCGGTGCGGTGCACCATCGCAATCAATCGCAATTGTTTATTTCTCTTCCGAAGTCGGACACCTCGAATGCATTTTGAGCCTCCGAATTTTATTTAATTCAGAAACGCTGTACATCAAGATAAACTTATAACTAGTACAGGATATAAATGACAATATAACATTTGATTACATTTTTCCTGATTTTATCGAGGAACTCCATTGTGCTAGTTTTTCTAAATTTTCTTTTGAAGGAAATTTCAAAACTTCTGCTGGAGCATATTCCTTTTTTATATCGAGTTTGAAATGCAGCTAATCAACTAATAGTTAAAGGAACGCTCCTGGGGATGGCGATGTGCCCGCTTTGGTGCCTGGTCTTTTGTGACGATCTCACAACCCCACCCAACCTGACTTAACCTAAATTAACGCTGCCGATGCTGAATCGGCTATATAAACACAAACTGGCATCTAAACATTTGCGCAGTGATGCGGCATAACTGCTTATTTGCGATGCACAGTTTATGCTGATTGAATATGACGCTTGAGTTTTAGAACGCATGGATTGTGAGAAAATTGGAATAAAAAACTCAACAAAAATTTAGTAATTTTGTCATTTCATTCATTTCTGTCATTGATATAAATGTTTATTTACTTGCTTTTCCTTTTTTCTTCCTTTTTTGCCGGCGAATCAACAGCGCATCAGTTTGATCAACTTTGCAATAATGAACACTTGACGTTGAAAGTGACGCTAATAGTTTGCATTAATGAACATTTTGCAAAGCACCATGAGCATCATGATGCCTACTGAATATACAACTGATCATTTGGTTGTTTTTTTTTTTTGATACGGATAAGTCCTTAGGCAGGCTTTTACATTCAACAGGAAAGTTTGTTTCGCTTCTTTGTACTGATGTCTCTCATTTCTCTCATTCTCTCAGAATCCACTCCAGCACAAATCTGTAATGACTTCAATTAAAAATAAAACACCAACATTTTCTGTATTAATCTACATTATTATTTTCGTTTATTATAAGGTTCTTAGGTCTGAGGTTCTGCATTTAATCAATTTACACATTTAATTTATCTACAAAAGTATAAGGATTTAATAGAAAATAAAATAAAAGACAAATTATTATAAAATAAAAAAAATTATAAAAGATTGGACACAGAACGGAAATACACCTAGTTGTTAAGTTTAAACTGTATATACGTATTACGATATTGTTTTATAATGCAAAATCAAAATAATAGGCACATTCGTTTCAAAAGAACTTGTTTGTTCTTTCTTTAGGTTTGTTCTTTTTTGTGGGGCCAGAGTTGAAGGATTTAGGAAGAAAACATAATTATCAAGTCTTAGGAGTTGGAATTGTATTTTTTTTTGTGAGTTTTAACATTACTTCCAAAGGTTATTGGTTTTTGCTTATATAATTAGTTTTTTTTTTTTTTTTTTTTTCTTTTCATTTTTAGGTTAATGTTTTCTTTCATAGCCAAGTACGTGTGGCGCTTGTCCCCTTGAATCGTATTATATTTATTTTATTTATGTTTTTCATTACCATTTATTAATATTTTTGTTTTTTGTTTTTTTGCTTTTATTATCGTCTGTATGTACAAAATTTCTAATTTAGAAAAGAAAACATATACCTATGTGTATATGTGTGTTTAGCTGGAAAGCAGAGGATTAATCTATTCAAAGGCGAGCCATTGAACGGATCGATCGTTTGTTGATTCTAATGATTGATAGATAAGTCAAACAATAATAAAAAAGAAATTCTGCAAATTGTACGTTAAAGTCAGGGAAACATATTATTTTGGAGGCCCATTTGCTGAAAGGTGGAAATTTTGCATATTTTCGTGCCGTGATGTGAATCTTTGCAGAGAAAACTGCTGTTGCACACATAAAAACAAAAAACATGCGATTGCTCTTTGTTGTACAGCATCTTATGTTAAGTGTGAATTAATAGACCCTAACTTCGACGTACGGTGTACCTAACCCCATTTTCTCAGCAAACTTCGAAATATTATCCGTTCTCAAAAAATTTCAGATTTTCTAATTATGAATGTGGATTCGTTTCAGAAAAAATGTCCGCGTAGTATTCACTACAAACAGTCAAAGTTACTAGGTGGATGCGTGGAATGCTTAACCATACTTTCACATGAAGCAACTCTGCAGGGAGTTACTTTATTCTTGCTCCCAGCTGGCGGTCTATTCTAAAGTAATTTGTGACAGTAACTGTCAAATGTATGTTTTCCGCCATAGAAAGAATCGCTACAACTGAAATAAATTGCATTACATCATGCACTGTGACAAAACGGCTATTGAAATTTTAAGTGGGTTCAATGTAAGCATTTATACGGTCACTTAAGGATGTCGTGATTGTGGGGGAAGGGGGCAGTAATATACCATTCGATTCTCGAACGTCGAACAGGTCTGAAAGGTAGGTTAGGTTGAGTGGGGTTGTGAGATCGGCACAATAGCGGGCCCATCGGCATCCCCAGGTAAGTAACGTACAAATTCGGACTTTCACATAAATAATCTCAACAAACAAGCCCAAAAACATTTAAAAAATAATAAAATTTCACCTTAATTTACACGATAAAGTTTTACTTATGACACTGATTTGATGAGTAGCAAAAGCAAATGGGCCTCATAAACATTTCAAGTCATTTTATGTAGAAAATAAATGGTTAAACGAACACAATCATTAAGTAACGTAAAATATATATATATATGCGTGTGTGTGTGTTGTATACATATACATATGCATATAAAATAGAGTATGGAGAATGTTGAATATTATTCACTAAACGGGGATCTTTTTTAATTCCCACCTATTGGTTGTGGTATCGTTGGTATCATTGGTATTATTGGAAGTTACTGTGCTGGATGCGCAGCGTTTTACTAATTGATCGTAGGAGTTCTTGTGTAGGAAACAGACGAGTACAACGGTCATGTTATCGCCGCCAAGTCCGCCCATTTGACAATCGGGAGCCAGACAATGATTCATCAGTTCTTCGCAAATCTCTTCGGGATGCATGCCGCTGCCAATGCGACTGCGACAAAAATCAATAACTTCCTGATTGGTCATAACGTCCCAGATTCCATCACAGGCAAGCACTAGGAATTCATAATCATCGGTAATGTCTCGGACTTCCACGTCAGGGTATGCTGTAATAGAAAGAAATTGTAATTAATATCATTAATTATAAAAAGAGACTGATCAGCAATAAATTTCCAACTTGTGCTAATAGTGAATGCTAACAGAGTCAACATCCGTGCAACCACATGCCTTCCAGTACGATGGCACTCAATCGTTCTGTAACGGGCTCTACTGAAGTTGACCTGGAACTCTGTTTTCGTAAAGGTGCAATGACGGCACAAGTTCCAGCGTACAATGACAGAAATAGGGTAACAAAAATAAATGCGAAATGATACCAGTATGTGTAACCTAAGGTAAACAATGCACAAGAATGCCTGGAGCAGACAGCGAATGTTTACAGGGCGCTCTACGAAGTCCCCTACACAAGATCCTTCCACACCAACTCAGAGTCCACCCATATCAAATATCTACGCAAACAGAAGAAATGCCCCCTCAATACTTCATCCACAGTTCCAGGAATAAAACAAAAGCATAACAAGCAGGTTCTCTGCGCTTTGAAAACAGACATCTCCATCGACTCCTACACATCTAAACGCATACAACATACCACAGCCATCCCACTTTGCAAAAGCATAACCCCAGTTACTATGAATAATCAATTCCTCAAAAGTTCGCACATTTTCCATACTATGCGTGGGATTACACACCCAACAGAGCTATTTGCTTCGTCGCCTCATAAAAGAGGACAACCCTGACTAAATTTGTTTTATTTTATTTTTTGTACAGGTCAATGGGTAGAAGGTCTCATTATTTATATGTACTCCATCAGTGATAACGAAATTCGCAAACCGACGCGCAAAAAAATTGACAGAAGTCATATGCTCACACGTCTGTGATAACAGTGGAAAATGGTGCCGTAAATTCAAGAAGAAAAAAGTAAATAATCTCAACAGACCACTTGTAGTATATCAGTGAACTAATATACTAATAACATCGCGCTGTTGTTTCGTCATAGCCACTACCACAAATCATCGGTGGTTATGGTTTTGTTTGAGTTTCTCATTACGCTGCCTGATAAGCTTCTATCAGCGATAAGCTAGTTTGCAATAAATTAAAGCCATGAAGACAAACAAAATTAATATAACCTCAATCCTTATAAAACGATTGACATCAAGCTCACCTGTGACAATTTGTTCTTCGGGTTTTTTCCCTTCGTTCTTCTTGAATACAAAGTCACCCAACGCACGTGACAATGCCAGGTTGCCGTTGACCCGGTTGAATTCCACCCAGCCGCCACCCTCGTAAATGCGTTTTGTTTCAGCCTCATTGTTTGGCTTGTGGTCCATTGATAGAATCTCCACTTCGCCATTGACGCATGCGATGGCACGTGAATCGCCTGCATTTGCACAGTATAAACGATTGTTTTTGATTAGCACTACCACTGCAGTGGATCCAGCCATTTGTTCGCCACAAGACTCGTTGTACAGCATCTCCGAATCGATATCGAGGAAAGCCTTTAAATAGAAAATTTGTTTACAAACCGGCAAATTTGAAGTCATTCGCTTTGGGTCTTACCTGTTTTAATGCCCGTTGCACATCCTCTTCGTACTCCGGTCTTTTTATGATAAATTTGTGTAAATGCTTTCCCGCATATCGCGCAACAGAAGCACCGCCATGTCCATCGTAAACGGCAAAGAACGACGTTCCCGGATCGTCGGGCAGCGACAGAATGTGGGTATGCGAGTCCTCCATACTGATACGCCAGCCCTGCATACAACTGGACCCGACGCGATACTCTTCATTCTGACAATATGACGATTCCTTTGCCGTGATTGGCTCCGAAAGGGTTGTACCCATAGCTCTGAGAATGTGTCTTTATTGCTCGAGAAATCCACACAACTTCAACGACTAAAATTGAAATACAGGAAAATCAAAATCAAAATTTTGTTCTGTTTTCTAGATAAAAAAAAAATACAGTGTGCCAAAAGGTAATGTGACAACTTTAGATACTTTGATCGACTACTACAATCTACAACTGCTGGCTAAGATTTGCTTTATTCAGCAAAGGAACAAATATTTACTTTATATCAGAGATACACAGAAACAAAATGTTAAGTGCACGACAGCGAGAGGGAGTGGCGTGTGGCAAGAAAACAGCGAGCGAATACCAGTCTCCGAGGGAAGATGTCAGCAGACACGGATAGCAAATAACTCATCACAACCATGTCGTGTCGCTGCATTACAACAGCTTCCGTCACGTTAAAGAACTCACCGCGTTTCATTCACTTTTGCTAAAGTTTATTTCTCTGATAAAAACTGATTCACCCGGTACTACTCGGCGAATGAAGCTCAGTGATTTTCTCAGTGATCAGCAGTTTAAAACAAGATGAATGATTCACATATGTGGTGGACGACTTCTCATCTGTTACACATTTACTGCACGATGTCTGGAACTGATGGCCAATGAAATAACTCAGACAACTCGAAAGCGAAACCAAAACAAAATTTAAGGTGACACTGTGTAAATGTTCTTCAGCTTGATGATGAATTCTATTTTTAGTTGATACTCATCTGATTACCTGCGAAATGCACTGAATGACAGAAAAAAGAACAGTGCCCGCTTCCTAGTAGATATATAATTAAAAATAATTCTTTTAGTCAGGAGCTCCGCATAAACGCACAAACAATAACAAATTTAATGGGGAAAAAAAGAGCTCGGCCAAAGGCCCCATAAACACAATTAAACTTGCGATTACAAAAGTACAGCGAGTCGGGCATGCTCTTGTGTGGCGCTGTTGCGTCCAATGAAAATAAAATCGTACAGAAAAAAAAAATCAAATTCACTTTTACTGATACAACGGAAAATTAAATCGCCAGTGAAGAGATTTGTAATTTTGTATACGTAAAAACAAGAGAGTGGGCGACTTGGAATTTTCTTTTATTTCAACAGATTACGAGGAAGGTTAAGTGGAAATTTGTAATATTGTAAGGAAATTGAGATGCAGATGCAGGCACGATGAAGGGGTAATTGTAATTGTTGTTAATAGGACCTGTACAATGCGACCAGGAGAGATGTGTTGTGTTGGCCTCTATTTAACCCAGGGAGCTTTTGAGGCTCTTTATAAACCTTAGTACCCTTCTTGGTTCCATGTTTTCTATGTCTGCAGGACTTACAAACGCCCCTTGCATATGGATCGATCTACTCCTTGCCACAGCAGGTCATCCCCAGAGTATGTGTTCCGTTGTCTCCCCCTCTCCTCCGCAGAGTCGACACTATACTCTGTCCAAGAAAAATTGTCAGTACAGGCCTTATGGGAAGCTCTTTTTTCTACCTGTGGTGCCTGTACTACTCTCACGGCACTCAAACACAGGATTTGCCACTGAAATAAAAACGAAACCACTGGCATTCCAAAGCATTTTGTTGTTGTAATTTTCCTGAAATTCGCATACATCCCTCCACAACCAGTCTGCCACACAGTTGCGGGCAGAATGAGCACGACGCTTGTGTTCGCTTGCTGTTATCATCAACCAAAATAAGCAGTGTGAGTGACTGAAGCACATCAGAGAAGTGTTACCATATGACAATGTTAGCATATCATTAAGTGTTTTTCTTTGAATTTTGTCAAAGAACTTTCGGTTTTGGTTCTTTTTGGAGCTTTTGAGAGCGTCATATTATGTGGGGTGTTGCCATTCGGTTTTAATTTATTTGTATTTCTGAAAGATCCAATAATATTCAGTTAAAACATATTTTTTAATGTTGTCTTTTAGAAATAAAGCTTATTCGTGAGCTGTTTTAATTCATTCATTTCATTAACGCAACAAGTGAAAAGTGATCATTTATTTGCATTGTAAAGATATTGCGATAAATTAATAGTCATTACTAGGGCAAATAGGAAAGGAGGACATCTTTGGTAGCACAATCGGAAAACACAGCCTACACGACACCACGTCTGGAAACGGACTTAGGCTGATTGATTTTGCTGCGGGACGTAATGTTACCATAGCTAGTTCACGGTTTCCTCACCTCAATATACACAAAGGAACATGGCGGTCACCTGATCATCAAACCGTCAACCAAATTGATCACGTTGCGATCGACGCAAGGCACTCCTCCAGTATTCTAGATGTCCGAACTTTCCGAGCGGCCAACATAGACTCGGACCACTACCTTGTTGTAGCCAAGGCACGGATGCGGATATCCAAGACGCCACAACAACGAGAAAATACTGTGAGGAGATTTAACGTTGGACGACTACAAACGCAACAAACCGCCAGAACCTTTGCCGATCGCGTATCCCTCAACCTCTCGAGAAGTCCTATGCTGCCAGCATCAAGTGCCGAAGACCAGTGGCGCCGATGCCAAGAAGCCATCAAAAACGCCGCAACTGATGTGCTCGGTTTCACCAGCCCACCCCCCCGAAACCCCTGGTTTGACGAAGAGTGCCGGCAAGCACATGCAGCAAAACAAAGTGCCTACGAAGCGTCGCTGCATAGAAGGACGAGAGCAGCTCGTCAGCTCTACGAGCAAAAAAGGAGGGAAGAACATCGGCTTCTCCGGAGAAAAAAGAGAGAGCATGAGAAGCGCGCGATCGAGGATATAGAGAGGTGTTACTCCAGGAACAATGTTCGGAAGTTTTACCAAAAGGTAAAAAGAACGTGTCATGGCAACAAGACCCGAACGGAGACCTGTAGAGACGAGCAAGGAAACCTTCTAGTAGAGTCACAGTCGGTGCTGAGGACATGGAAAAACCATTTCTGCAGACTGTTAAACGGCGAAGACAATCCAAATTCCGCCGCCAGGCAGAACGATCCATTCAACCTGGATGATGACAGCCAAGATTTCCGTCCACCTGACCAAAATGAAGTGAGGATAGCAATATCTAAGCTTAAATCCAACAAGGCTGCTGGTCCAGACGGCTTACCTGCCGAGCTCTTCAAGGCAGCCGGAGATGGCTTGGTAGAGTGCATACACCAACTCATCTCCAAGATTTGGTTAGAGGAAAGTATGCCTGATGAATGGAACCTCAGCATTGTTTGCCCGATCCACAAGAAAGGAGACCCTCTAAACTGCGCCAACTACAGAGGCATCAGTCTCCTGAACACTGCGTATAAGATCATGTCTGCTGTATTGTGTGAACGCCTGAAACCATTCGTCAACGATCTGATAGGTCCCTATCAGTGCGGTTTTAGGCCCGGTAAGTCCACGACCGATCAAATATTCACACTACGGCAGATCCTGGAAAAAACCCAAGAATACCAGATCGATACTCACCATCTTTTTATCGATTTTAAGGCCGCATATGACAGCGTTTATAGAGACGAGCTATACAGAGCCATGTCTAGTTTTGGCATCCCTGCCAAACTTGTCAGATTGTGCAGAATGACGATGGAGAACGCTCGCTGCTCCGTAAAGGTCGGAAACAATCTCACCGAGACCTTTGATGTCAAAAAAGGATTTAGACAAGGTGATGCGCTGTCATGTGACTTCTTCAACATCATTCTTGAGAAGATTGTGCGAAACTCACAAGCCAACACCAGAGGCACAATTTTCTATAAGTCTGTGCAACTGCTTGCATACGCTGACGACATTGACATTGTTGGTACAACACAGCGAGCTGTCACTGGTGCGTTTGCAAGTATTAGTACAGAAGCGGCAAAAATGGGTTTAGTGGTGAATGAGGGTAAAACAAAATATATGCTGTCAACAAGAAGGGACACACGACATCGACGAATCGGGCAGAACGTCACGATAGACAGCTATAACTTTGAGGTAGTTAGGGACTTTGTCTACCTCGGCTCCGCTATAAACTCTGATAACGACATCACATCAGAAATCAAACGAAGAATCACACTTGCCAACCACTGTTTCTTTGGCCTAAGACGGCAATTGATTAGTAAGGCCTTGTCAAGAAGCACTAAGGAGATTCTATATAAGACTCTCATCATCCCTGTCCTGCTCTATGGCGCAGAAGCATGGACCCTAGCAAAAACGGATGAGGATCTTCTTGGTCGCTTCGAACGCAAAATTCTTCGAGTGATTTTTGGTCCCGTTTGCGTTGACGGGATTTGGAGGAGAAGATTTAACAGCGAACTCTACGAGCTGTACAGCGACATCGACCTAGTCAGAAAAGTACGCATCAGTCGTCTAAGATGGCTGGGACATGTAGAGCGAATGGACACCAACGCTCCGGCCCGAAGAGTCTTCGATTCTAACCCGGAGGGACAACGCAGTAGAGGAAGACCTCGCCTTAGGTGGCGCGCGCAAGTGGAAGGGGACCTCAACCAACTTGGAGTGCGCAACTGGAGGCAGTTAACCAAAGATCGCGCTAACTGGAGAGGCGTATTGGTTGAGGCCCAGGTCCACCCCGGACTGTAGCGCCACCTAAGTAAGTAGTAAGTAAGTAAGTAGTACTAGGGCAATCAACCGGATTCATGCAAAAGCATGGTATTTTTTGGGATAAAATTTGATTAAATATTGTTCAAATTACCTAGCGAAGTATGAACGATATGTGCACGACCTGCATTTTCTTCGTTTCCGACGCGCTGGGAATTGATGGCGTGCTATCTTCCCACAGTATACTTACAATGTATTAATATAGTATGTAAGAAACCATCCGATACGTATTTTTTTACCTTTATGCTTAATGCACATTATCAACGTGAGACCTTGTTGAATTTCCAATTCTTCTCTCACGCTCTGAAATAAGAACCCTACTAGGCATAACGGTGAAAGAATGTGTATCGGAGGACGGTCAGTCATTGGACAGAACCGGAACAACGAAGTTGAAGTTGAAACTCAGTGATTGTTTTTGATATTAATTCTGAAATCTTATTGTAAATTTACTCTGTAAAATCCCAGTGATTGTTTTTGATATTAATTCTGAAATCTTATTGTAAATTTACTCTGTAAAATAAATATATTGATAAACACGGGAGAACGAAGTTGAAGTTGAAACCCAGTGATTGTTTTTGATATTAATTCTGAAATCTTATTGTAAATTTATTCTTTAACATAAATAAATTGGCAAACATTTGGCGACCGTGACAGGACACAACTAAAAAAGTTTAGTGGCCTGATAACTAACTGTTCAAAGTGTATATTAAAAAAAATAGATAAATCAAAAGACGTGTGAAAAAGTGAATTTGTGTTATCTACAATGGAGCAACTCACTGAATTCCAAGACAAGGTTGGAAAGGAAATCTGTGTTCTTTCTCGTAATTACAAAAAAGATGGACCTGAAAGAAAAACCGTGCAATACTTGCAGCAGCGGTGGAGCAGGTTGGACCAACTTTGGGACGAGTTCGACAAAACAGATAGCGAGATTAGGGATAATTACTCAAGTGAAATGAACCACGAATACTTCACCAAGGACTACTATAACGAGATCAAAAGGATTTACGACTCACTAAAGAACGACATCTTCAATCGGTTTGCCGATGTTGAGATAACCGAGCGACAGGAGCCATCAGCAGCCCCAGCAGCAACACAGCTATCCACAGCAGCGCCACCAAAGACAGAGCCACGAGCAGCTCCATCAACAGTAACGTCATCAGCAGCACCAACAGCAGTGCCACAAGCAGCGACAACAACAGCATCAACAGCAGTGCCATCAGCAACGCCACAAGCAGCGTCATCAGCAGCGCCATCAGCAGCGCCAGCAGCAACATCAACAGGAGTGCCACAAGCAGCGACAGCAGCAGCGTCATCAGCAGTGCCACCAGCATTCCGCCCAAATCTTGAAGTGAAGTTAGCGTATGACGACGGTCGACTAACCTCAGTAAACAGATTCAGATTGACCGCCAGAATTTTCCAAACAGCTTTAACAAAGTGTTCCGTTGAGTTAAGCTACACCTCACCCCACCAATTCAAATTAAAAACAAAAACACTTCTACTTACTTGGAATGAAGTAGCCACAGCATACAAGAAACTTGGGGACGATGCGGATGCATCCGACATAGAGCTGTATTTTGATCTCCAAGATCAATTGGATTCAAGGATTGTTTGTTTACCAAGTGAGATAGAAACAAATGTGAAAACAAGTGACTCAGCCCAGACCACCTTCAATGCAGCAATCAATCTCCCAAAAATTGAGATACCCAAATTCGATGGAAGTTATTTGAACTGGCCTCAGTTCTTCGATCTTTACACGCAAATGGTACATAAACAGCCTATTGCCCCAGCACAGAAATTATACTTCTTAAGAACCAATGTCACCGGCGATGCTTACAGCCTAATTCAACATTTTCACGCCACGGACAGCAATTACGAGTTGGCCTGGAACACATTAGTTGAAAGATTCGACAATAAAAGATTATTGTTAACCGCACAACTAAACAGGCTGTTCCAGCAATCCAACGTCGTGGACAGCTCAAAGAGTCTAAAGGGATTACATGATACAACTAAGGAGGTCATGCAAGCCGTCAGTAATCTCGGCTACGATACAAGTGGATGGGATCCTGTGATTGTTCACGTACTACTTGGACGAATGGATAAAGACACAAGGATGATGTTCGAGCAATCGCTTGCATCGCCGAAAAGCAGTCCAACGTTGACTCAATTACTGGAATTCGTGGAGTCAAGATTCCAGACTCTAGAAGCAGTGAACCCGAATGAGAGAAAGAGAATAGCAGTAGCCGTGACAGAGAGTACAAGGGGAGTAATCAATTGTTTCTATTGTAAATCACAAAATCATAGAATTTTTAACTGTAAACAGTTTTTGAATCTTTCAGTGGAAGACCGGCACCAAGGAGTTCTCAGACTTCAACTGTGCTTCAATTGCCTGCAAGCGGGACATCTTTTTTCGGCGTGTCGGATGCGAGGCTGCAGATCATGTGGCGGAAAACACAATACTTTGCTCCACCTGGCGGCCCATAATCAATCACCATCCGGTAAGTCGTGTGATAATCATGTTGTTCATGGGGACGAGTTGCCATCAGGCTCGTTTCTTAATACTTCGCTAGGTGTTTGTACTCAAACCCGTAAGGTATATCTTGCCACTGCAATAGTGAATGTGGTATCAGCAAATGGAAGTCGAATTCCTTGCCGGGCCCTGCTAGATTCAGGATCGCAACTACATTTCATTACTTCTTCGTTAGCTCATCAGTTAGGGTACAAAAAGCGGAGGATGAACGTTCCAATAAGTGGGATCGGGGGAAAGGAAGGGCAATCCTACTTTGTTATCGATGTTTCAATAGAATCGAGGACATCATCATATAGGTCAACTATTGAGGCAAGCATAATGCCAATAATAAGCGATTATAAGGCAACTCTTGAAACAGATGTTCAGGATTGGAAATTGCCAGCACATATTCTTCTCGCCGATCCAAACTGCACTGGTTCTCACCACATTGACTTATTGATTGGAGCGGAACTATTTTTCGAACTTCTTCTACCAGGAGAGTTCAAGGTTTCGGACGATCTTCCGGTGTTGCGAAATACTAAGTTAGGTTGGCTTGTGGCTGGTTGTGCTATGGGAACATCCTCAAAGTCGTATTGCCATCCAGTCACCAAACCAACCCTCAGCTCTTTAGACAAGCTTGTCAGGTCATTTTGGGAAAGTGAATCTCTGGAAGGTGAGACCAAAATTTTAAGTGAAGAGGAGTTTCGATGTGAAGAACATTTCAAAAAACATGTTTTAACGACAGTCGATGGTCAATTCGTAGTAAGACTTCCATTTAAGCACGAACCGAGTAAGTTACTCGGCACCTCCCGTGAAATGGCTCTGAAACGTTTTTATTCGCTAGAAAGGAAACTAGAGCGCAACAAGGAACTAAAGGCATCTTATGGTAGCTTCATGACAGAATATGAACGCTTAGGTCATATGAGCCCAATATTGGAAGATAATATCCCACGGTCTAATTTTGTTCTTCCACATCATTGCGTACTGAAACCCGAAAGTTCATCAACAAAACTCCGGGTAGTCTTTGACGCTTCTGCTAAGAGTACGTCAGGTCATTCACTGAATGATGCCCTAATGGTTGGCCCGACAGTCCAATCAGATTTGTTCTCGATTATTGTCAATTTCAGACTACACCGGTACGTATTTACTGGTGACATAAGCAAAATGTATAGGCAAATACTAATCAATCCAAAGGATAGGGCATATCAGCTTATATTATGGAGGCCTGATAGTAACACTCCATTGCAAACATATCAGCTGAACACCGTTACATATGGAATGGGATCCGCACCTTATTTAGCAACAAGATGTTTGGTGAAATTAGCAACTGATTTTCAAAATGCCTATCCTAAGGCAGCATCAACTATTTTTAACAATGTTTATGTCGATGATTGTCTTACTGGGGCAGCTACCATAAATGAAACCAAGATCCTTCTCAAAGAAACTGTAGGATTACTAAAGCAAGGAAGATTTGATCTCATGAAATTTTGTGCAAACGATCCACGCATCCTTGATGATATCCCAGAGGAAAACCGAGAAAAATTGTTGACCATCTACCAATCAAAGGTAATAAAAACTCTTGGTCTAATATGGGAACCCACTTTGGATCAATTCAAATTTTGTCACCACTTCGAAACACGCAGTAGTGCACAAGTGTCAAAACGCACCGTTCTTTCCGATTTGGCCAAATGCTTTGATCCATTAGGGCTTCTTGGACCAGCTATATTACTCGGTAAAATATTTCTGCAAGAACTATGGAAGTCTAAAGTTTCTTGGGATGAAAACTTGCCAGCTGAGCAGTCCGCACGATGGTTAAACTATTTATCTCAATTCTCGTCATTAAAGGACTTAGATATACCACGCTTTGCTTTAGTCGATTCCGCAGAGAAGTTAGAGTTGCATGCATTTTCGGACAGTAGTTTGAATGCCTTTGGGGCATGTATATATTTAAGGTCTATTGACAAAGGCGGCAAGATTTTTGTACAACTATTGTGCTCAAAATCTCGGGTCGCTTCTCTAAAGGCAACCAGCATTGCCAGACTAGAATTGCAAGCAGCTGTTCTCTTAATTGATTTGGTACAAAGGATAAGCCCAATCTTCCCTAGAAAAATTAATAAAATTCAATTCTATACTGATTCAACAACAGTTCTAGCTTGGATAAAGGCACCCTCCTATACCTGGGAGACATACATTGCAAATCGTGTAGGCAAAATTCAGTCCGCTTCTAAGGTAGATCAATGGCACTATATAAAAGGAGAATTGAATCCTGCCGATCTTATATCAAGAGGATTGGGAATGCCTGATCTAGTCAGATCAAAGATTTGGTTCAATGGTCCCGAGTTCTTAAAACAAACCGTAATATCAATTCAGTCTACATATACAAACTCTGACGATGTCCCTGGACGTCGAAAAATAAAAACAGTCTTGACAACGTCAATATCAAGCGATCTATTTACCACAATTAACCATCAAAATTCATTCCACAAACTGCAAAGAATAGTTGCAACCGCCTATCGATTCTTTATGAGTTTTAAAGCTCACCGTCAAGAACATCAAACCACAGGCTCTTTGACCGTTGAGGAGATTCAGAAAGGAACAATCTGGATCTGTAGATCTATGCAGATAAGTTCATTCCCAAACGAATACTGGGCACTACGTTGCGAAAAATCCATCAGCAACAATTCGAAAATAGCATCGCTAAGTCCATATTTTGATGAAACGACAATGTTGATTCGCGTGGGTGGAAGGCTCAGAAACGCTTCAATTCCCTCTACAGCTAAAAATCAGATATTACTCCCCAAAAATAATGTAATAACCACATTACTTTTAGCACATATCCATCAAAAATATCTTCATGCTTCCCACCAAGCACTTATATCGATATCCAGACAGCAATATTGGATTCTTAGTGTAGGAAATGAAACTCGCAAGGTTCTTTCAAGATGTGTTAAATGCTTTCGTGCAAAGCCCAAGTCCATTAATCAGTTAATGGGTGATCTACCTAGGGAACGGGTTGTGCCGTCTCGGCCATTCTCCTGCTCCGGTGTAGATTTTTGTGGACCAATACGGACGCATTATAAGGTTCGAGGAAAGACTCCATCGAAATCATATCTGGCCGTGTTTGTTTGTTTTTCCACGAAGGCCGTACACATAGAGGTGGTAGGAGATTTGTCCTCTGAAACTTTTATTTATGCGTTAAAGAGATTCATAGGTAGACGAGGCGTTTGTCAAACAATATTTTGCGACAACGCTACCAATTTTATTGGAGCAAGAAACCAATTGTCAGAATTCAGCAAAATATTTAACTCAGAAAAAATACAATCGACAATTCAGTCTGCTTGCCTTGAGGATGGCATCATGTGGAAACCCATACCACCTCGATCTCCTCATTTTGGCGGCCTTTGGGAGGCCGCGGTAAAATCGGCAAAGACTTTATTGGTTAAATATTTAGGAGAAGCCTCTCTCACTTACGAGGAACTTTCAACAGTCGTCATCCAAATTGAGTCCATTCTCAACTCTCGTCCGCTTACTCCTATGTCATCAGACCCAAACGATATGGAAACATTAACTCCAGGTCATTTTCTTATAGGCGCTCCACTAACATCTCTTCCTGAACCTGACGTTAGCTATTTGAAATTCTCCAGATTAGATAAATTTCGTCAGATTCAGCATGTTCAGCAGCATTTTTGGAAAAGATGGTCAACTGAATATCTCCACCTTCTTCAACAAAAATCGAAATGGAAGTCTGAATCAACGAATCTGAAATTGGGAACGATGGTGTTATTGAAAGACGCGAACTTGCCTCCAATGAAATGGAGACTTGGACGTGTAACCGAAGTTGTCAAGGGAGCTGATGGATTGGTGCGAGTGGCAAGCGTAAAAACAGAAACAGGGACTTACCAGCGAGCAATTCACAACCTATGTCCCTTACCCATTGAAGAACAAATTAGGCCCGACTCACATGCCGTAAAAGACTCATTCAAGGAGGAACCTGAAGAACACTCAGTTTTAAAGTTAAGAAGCGGAAAAACCGTCCGTCCGGCCTTATTAACAACCTTGCTTACCATTTTGCTTCTATTACCCTGCGCATCTGCTGTAGGTAGTGAACCCATTATTATAACAAATTTCCATGATGCTGCGGGTATATATTTTGAAGACATGGGCAGTGTGAGCACGATTAATAGCTTTTGGAGCATTTATGTCTTCTATAATTTATCCGCATATTGGCTAGAACTGGGAGAGGTTAAATCTCATCTGGCGCGCATGGATGAAAAATGTGCAACTGAGTTGCAAAATGATCTGTATTGTTCACCCACGGTGTTTACACTTCGACATAGAATGTCAGCAATCGAGCAAAATAACAATCTCATCCACAATTATCATGAATCGCATAGCAAAAGGATAAGAGTAGAAAGATCTCCCTTCGATTTCGTCGGGAACGTAGCAAATAGTTTATTTGGCGTTCTTGATCAAGATGATGCAAAGGATATCGAACATAAAATTGCAATGGTGCATCAAGACGAACAACACCTTGCCGAGCTCTTGAAAAGACAAAGTTCGATCTCAGATGCCACCGTAAATCTGCTTAAAAGAAATAAGCTGCAATTCAACCAGCAATATGAAAACTTAAGAACCGTTTTAGAAAGGACTATGAACAGCGTGACAAAGCATCAGGAGATCATTGATCAAAAACAAAGCTTTTCTGCATTGACGTCTTATTTGATTCTAGCAATAACTAATCTTGAAAGGGTCCAGGACATTTTGCTTGATGTTCTTCTTAGTCTTAACAATGCAAAAATCAACCCTCATTTTGTTTCACCAACACAGTTAATTGATCAGCTCCAGCTTATAAGGAACAATCTGCCCTTGCATCTAAATCTGCCAAAAGCATCCGTGTTAGATATGTTCAAGGTGGCTTCGGTAAAGGGACGGAGTTTGAACAACTCTATAATTTTCGAGATGATGATTCCGCTGATTGACAATCAAGAATTTCAAATATTTAATTTAATCCCGTTTCCCATATTTCAAAATAACTCAAGCCTCGAAGTGGAGATATCACTTCCATATTTAGCAGTGACTTTGACCAGAGACAGGTATTTCTCTTTAGCCGAAAATGAATTGCTCGCATGTAAGCCTTTTTCAACTAGGAATTATCTTTGCAACCAATTATTGCCAACAAAAATTCATGAGGGTAATTCTAAGTGCTGTGAAATATCGCTCTTAAACCATGTTAAGGGAGCCCTTATTAATTGCTCCTTAAGAAAATCCCTAATTTCCGATAAATGGATCGGCCTTAGGAGTTCCAACAGCTGGATATTTTCACTAGCTGACACAATAACTGGTCTCCTTATATGCGAGGGAAATACTAAAAGCTTAACCATTAGTGGCAGTGGGATAATGGAATTTCTAAGACCATGTACCTTAAAGCTTCCCAACATTATAATAAATGGTAGAGTTTTGCAGAATAGCACGCTAAGGAATTCCTTTGTTCCTGCTGCAGAAATTCCCAGATCATTTAGGCCTCATATCACAACTGAGACCAATATTATATCGTCCACCAATGAAATAAGGGATGATGAAATAAGTGATTTAGAAAGCAGAGTTAATGAAATAATCAAAGACATAAATAAAGATTTAGCAACAACTAGTGTGAATATGCATGATTATCATCACTACGTCATAAGCTATGTATTACTTGTCATCGTGACTGGGTCCATCATATTCTACTGCTACAAGAAAAGGGGTCCGACTCCTCTTCCCCGACGAGTTCGTCCTCGCTTCGAAGTAGATACACACTTTTAGGGTTTAGAGGACTTGAAGCCCTCAAAGGGGGGGAGTATGTTCAAATTACCTAGCGAAGTATGAACGATATGTGCACGACCTGCATTTTCTTCGTTTCCGACGCGCTGGGAATTGATGGCGTGCTATCTTCCCACAGTATACTTACAATGTATTAATATAGTATGTAAGAAACCATCCGATACGTATTTTTTTACCTTTATGCTTAATGCACATTATCAACGTGAGACCTTGTTGAATTTCCAATTCTTCTCTCACGCTCTGAAATAAGAACCCTACTAGGCATAACGGTGAAAGAATGTGTATCGGAGGACGGTCAGTCATTGGACAGAACCGGAACAACGAAGTTGAAGTTGAAACTCAGTGATTGTTTTTGATATTAATTCTGAAATCTTATTGTAAATTTACTCTGTAAAATCCCAGTGATTGTTTTTGATATTAATTCTGAAATCTTATTGTAAATTTACTCTGTAAAATAAATATATTGATAAACACGGGAGAACGAAGTTGAAGTTGAAACCCAGTGATTGTTTTTGATATTAATTCTGAAATCTTATTGTAAATTTATTCTTTAACATAAATAAATTGGCAAACAAATATTTTAAAATAGAAAACTGAGTACAAATTTTCAGCCTTATTGCTTAGGGCATATTTCTGCATGTTTTGATAGGTATAAATTAATATTTCACTTTGTAGAGCATATTTTTCACACTGAAATATCAAAATGATGAAGCAGGTAGACCTATACTGTTTATTTTCGGTCGTTGGGTTTTACCACATCCGGTCATTCCTATCCAGTAAAGCAAATGCCTTGAAAGGATTTTATGATCCTTTTTTTGCTACTATTTCCGCGAAGTTCTGCATTGACGGGTAATCATTTTTAAACAAAAAATGTAATCTAGGTATATATGTTTGCATTAAAAAATGTATGTAGAGCTGCACAAGTGCAGTCCTTTTACCATCTGTTTAGGTATATGACATTGCGTCGTGGTTATATAATTTTTTCTAATTGCCTGTTTGTGAATATAAGGCGGAAACAATGGTTGGTATCTCAATAGCGGATAGTGCATCTAAGCAAGTGGTTAACTTTATTGTGCATATGAATAAACAGAAACATGGCTACAAAGTCTTCAAAGGATCTAAGTGTAGAAAAGAAACAACAAATTGTTGATGCAACTGAAAAATGCTATGGCCTTTTTAAAAGTAAATCGGAAGCCGTAGGAAATGCGGCTACGGTTTTTCCTGTTACGGAACAAACTGTATACAGGCTTTAAAGGGAAAAAGCAATCAAAGGCCACAATTCACCACCAAAGAAGAAAAATAATTCCGGTATCAAGAGCAAGGTGGATGATTTTGACAAATGTGCGATTAGGCGGATAGTCCATCAGTTTTTTATGAATAATGACCTTCCAATGCTAGACAAGATATTATTGGAAGTACAAAAAGTGAACATATAACAAAACTAAGCAGATCCACTTTGCATACAATATTGCAAAAATATCTCGGACTTAAATTCGTCAAACGTCAGCGAAAGAATTTTTTGTTGGAATTTATTTCGTTCAGCAATATTTTTATTTTAAATTGGAAGATGGTAACCCTAACAGTATTGCTCTCTGAGTTATGGCGAATTATCATATACGGCAACCCTGTGAGAGCTTTAAAAAGGGACAGATTTATGTAAGTCATTGCAACCAGACTGAGAGACAAACATCCTATCTTCCCTGTACTGACAATTTTTCTTGGACAGAGTATAGTCATCGTTGGAGTCTCATTTATTGAGATGGTATCTAAGTGGCAGGGTCATAAGTCCACAGGCCAAAAGTTCACAATGGTCTTTTGACCCACCTAGGTGGGTTATTAGTCCTCAAATCAGTTGTGGACTTATAAGTAATAACCAACCCAGGTGAGCCAAAAGTTCACACAAAATTCTTGTGGACTTTTGACTCACTGATTGTGGTCTTATGGCTTAAAATTCTAGTAATGACCTCATTTGTGGTATTTGCAATTTGAAAATTAAACACAAACTACAAGCAAAAGACCGCGCACCCAGCGCGTAATCCAAAAGAAACCCAAGCAGGGGGATTGCAGGGGGGCAGCATGCCCCCCCACCCATACACGTTTCATAATACAATGGTAGCAATTCGCGTGCGCCATTAAATTATAAAACATTTCCATACTTTTTGAGTTGTTTTAATTTATTTTTTATAGTCATATGAATAATTATGGACTTATGGCCTACTTTCATTTTAAGAGTGTGAACCTATGACCCAAATTATTGTGGACTTTTGGCCTGTGGACTTATGACCCTGCACCAATCTTCCTTGCTTAGCTCAAGTAGTTTTCTTGTTTTACTACGAGCTGGACTTATGAATCTTTTCGTCTGCCTCAGTCCTTGGGATTCCGTCCAGTATTCGGCAAGGTGATTGATCATCTTCCCATTTCTTGAATTTTGAGCGTACGTAACTCAAATGTACCCCGAAGTAGGGCTCAGGACCAGCGAAAAGACGTGATGTGCCTCTTCTTGCTAGACAATCCGCCGTTCATTGCCCTCAAATCCCTCATGATCTGGTATCCAAGCAACGGTGACTGTGTTGTCCTTGGCCAGATCTTCGAGGAGGTTGAAACATTTCCAAGCCATCTTTGATCTGATCGAATACGATCTTAGGGCCTTTAAAGCTGCTTGGCTGTCTGAGAGGATGTAGATGCGGGAACCTTTATTGCGCCTTCGTAGGCATTCTCGGATACATATCTCTATGGCGTGTACCTCCGCTTGAAAGATGTCTGGTGATTTTCCCAGTGCTATAGCTCTTTGGAACCTAGGCCTATCTATAACTATAGATTGATGTGGTATCATAAGGGACCTTATAATGGTCTAAGTGTGTCGCCTAACCTAACCAGTCGACAGCCATTTTAACTTAACCTAACCTATTAAATATTTACATTTATATTTAAATCGCAAACAATCCGTCACCTAAACACCTCCTATGCAATGATAAAATGACGTTGGAAAGTACTTTCGATAATTCGCTTACCATATGGTCCATCGAAAGTGAATCGCTTTTGGAAATGCAAAAATTCAAATCCAACATCGAAAGCGATCTGCCGCGCATTTGGGAATCAACCCCATGCGACTTCAGAAAATCCCACAAGAAAAAGTCTAACGGGGTCAAATCGCACGATCTCGGTGGCCAGTTCACAATATCTCCGCGTGGGATGACTCGTGTAGAATTTCCAATGTGGCGTGAGCTGTGTGGCACGTTGCCGTTCATGGTGATTTGGCAAAACCGACTGAATAAATGACTGTCAATTTGACAGATGTAGCTTCAACAATAATGGCCGCGTTCCACTGCCCGCTAGATGAGTAGCGGCCATGTCAAACTCCATATACAAAAAACTGAAATTTCACCATTTGCGCTAGACGTCTAGCACTTTTTGTGAAATGTCAGTTTTTTTTATATGGAGTTTGACATGCCGCTATCCATCTAGCGGGCAGTGGAACGCGGGAAATATGTCTGTTTCCTTACGATAATGCATTCGAATACATTAGTCAAACTTCGTTCCCTTAAGCAAAAGTTGGTTAAAGTGAAAGAAGTTTGAAAAGTTTGGTATTCGATTGGGCTTCTTCAGATTCGCTCTCAGATTTCAGATTTCGTGTGGCTAATCGGACATAAAAACGTCACTTGCTCTTTTTTGTGTCGATATTCGTGCGATTCGAATATGTGTAGCCTTCAACACTTTACAAAACGTGTTCCATTTACTGGTTCAATTTTAAATTAAGACATTCAAAATTTGCGTCCCAATTGATTTCTAAATATTTATACATAAATAATTTACAAAAATAGATTCACCCGAAGCGATGCCTTTCTTTGCTGTAGGAAAAAATCGCGAACACCTAAACAAACTCGCCCAGTTGTCAAACTCAAACGCACTTGTATTGGTAAATATGAGAAATTATCTAGATTCGCAAAAGTGCTCTGAAATCTGAAAAATACTGTTTTTTTTTGTTGTTGTACCAAACGAACATGAAAAGTGCTCTGAGACTGGCCAATAGAATACCACATAAATTTGACTAATGTATTCGAATGCATTATCGTAAGGGAAAAGACCTAATATGGCCGCACTGTCAAATTTCGCGGAAGTCCCTGCTGGAAGACCCTTTATAAATGTTTGGTCAGCTGTTGGTTAAGTCCCACAAATTCATTTCTGCTGTTCGTAGTCCCTTTTGTAGGAGACTTACCTATCAAATATCACATTCACAGGTCTTTCTAAACTGGTTTGAAAATGTAATACACTTTTTACGACTTGTTGCAATCATTAGCAAAATAAAAAATAAACAACTTAGTTAGACTATTTAAATTCTAAAGCAGAACGTGTCATTCTTCCATTGGTTTACTGGGGAGCAACGTTTCAATGACTACCCACAAACGTGTCAATCACGGAAAAAGATGTAGGAAAAACGGTTAGTGGTTTGACTTTTCTGCGATACGTATCTCACCAACGACTAAGCGCACCTGCGGCTTGAAATCGAACCACCCACCCTATGATGGCGCAGACTCACAATGATGAGCTGCGAGCTCTAAGTGCAAACACCTTGAAGTCATCTCTATGAATAGTCTTCTCGGCTAAAAACAAACTTAAAACGCGATAAGATAAGACCTGTACTCAAAACATTTGGCTGTGACCATTGGTTTATATTTTATAATGCATTTTTATTTACAAATATTTGTAAGTCACATTTGAGAGATAAGCTTTAGCCTATAAACAACCGCGTTCGTTCGATCAAACAGAGGATTGCCGGAAGCAAATAAAATAAATGTATTATCAGCGTAGCAGCCGCCCGATTACGAGCTCAAATAAATACGCTACTTGAAGCCAAAGTAATATTTTCAGTGCTGAGATGAGTCAAATTGAATTATCAACAAATCTAGACCATGCAACCTGTCTACTGTCTTGTCTGTTCATTCATTGGTGAATTGGGGGTCTGGTCGATATTTGGTTGACTAGACCCAACGGACTTTGAATAGGCAGTATTTGGATAGACGCAGCTTCCAAATGCAATCATTTGACTCTACATAAGCCGGTAAAAATGGTTGGGTTAATTGTCAAAGAAAAGAAAACACCTCACAGTGAACAATTTATTACTCGCGCTGTAAAGTTATTGTTGATTGCAATGTCTAACAAACATGTTTCCTTACAAAACATCGTATTCGACTTTAACGCTTTGTCACTTAAAAAGTGGCGGCTACCCTCTTACGCAATCGGTTGTTTATAGAAAAACCTCGCAATAATTTACAGAACAAATCTGTTAATACATACAAACTCGTAAGCAACGGTTTTGTACGTGCTTGGACAGATTCCATAAGACTCACGACAATAGCAATGATTTAACGAATGTCAAACAACATGCTAATTGGTTGTACTTTGATGACCTTAATTGAACTTCTCGTGCGCCAGAGCTTAAGATAAATCAACCTTTTGCCCTAAACTGGTTTCACTATCGTTATCAGGTTTTTATCTAGGGCGTTTGTTTGAACTCGGTACCTACTTCGTTTTGTTGAATAGGGAAAATTAATTGAGCTATAAAAAGTGGTAGCACGAGCGGCCATTTTATGCAAAACCAAATTAGCATTACCAATTGGTTAGCACGGTTTCAGTGTCAAGAGGGCAAAGAACGAATTATTGGAATAAATTTGTTCCTACCTACGAATGTGGCGACTTTTTCTTTAGATTCCCAATTAATCATATACTCTAGTAACTCCAAATAAAACTGGGTTTTCTCTGTTATTTTTTCAAATTCAATGTCTAAGCCAGCAGAAGCAGCTTTAAAACAACTGTCACTTATGTAATCAATAAGACAAAAATATTTGGCACCGGTTAGATTGATACATAAACACAATCCAACAACCAACAAAAGATATTCAATGAAAATAAACCAACCGGTTAGGTCTGAATTTTGAATTAACATCAAGGAGATAAAATAATTTATATTTTTCTTATTTATTAACACAAGCAACAATGTCTGTACAGTGTACATATGTGTAGTTAGATCAATTTGTGTTTGCTTTGTTATTTTTTGCGTTCTTTTGAGGCAACGAAATGTGATCACAAGTGCAACAGCAGGTAGAGTGAAAAGGGCAACGCTTTCGTTGATGCCGGCCGATAATCAACTTCGTATGACACGTATTCGGCATATTATGTTTTAGGATTTGGACAGACTCGCAAAGAGGCGTTTTCGATAGTTGTTACGGTGACATTTTGCAAAAGGTAAGTAACAACTGGAGGTCGATTACTTGCTCTGTGATACTGTGAAGTGAAAAGTGTTTTCACAAGTTCACACTTAATTCGATTCTCTATCTGTGGAAAAATTAAAACAAATGTATGAATATTTTCATCACGCTTTTATCACGCCCGTTTAATTGTGAAGAAGTGTGAAAAGCATGGATAAAACAAATGACGCCCACCACAATGGACGCAAAAAATAAGCACGGACAAAGGGCTTCGGAAATTCTAAATCCATGAATGACTATAGTTCATTTATTCGATCCATACGAAGTTGAATAAAGTGTTACTTATGGTATTCGTTTGGGCGCTCTCAGAGCACTTTTTATGTTCGTTTGGTACAAAACAGAAAGCAATCTTTTTCCAATTTTAGAGCACTTTTGCGAATCTAGACTTATTCTCATATTTGCTTCAGATTAACGAATACAAGTGCGTTTGAATTTGACAATTGGTAGAGCTTGTTAACGGTTTCCTGAAGTTTTTTCTACTGCAAAAAAAAAAGCATGTGATGTGATTAAGCCGCTGGATTTTACGTGCCGTTTTCAATGGTGGTTTCCTCTTCATTTTTTCATGGCGAATGTGGCTGGCCTTCTGTATCACGCGAAGAACAGTCGATCTGCTAGTTGTAACTCCAGTTTCTGCCTTAGCAGCTCTCAGTATCGCCCGCCTTTCCTGACATGTTGTTGCTTTGCTGACTCTTCTTTTGCGGTTTTTATACTCTTTCGGGTCCTCGATAAAGCTTTGTACAACAGTGGTGCCTCTTCCAATTTTCCAATGAGACGGATGGATTTTCCTTGTCCCCGGTAAGATCGAATTTGGCCTATTTCCTACTTGGTCAATGTCTTTCCTTTACCCGTAGTTGTGGATTGTATCAAGTTATTTCTTGAACTAAGCTCCGTAATACTCGAAGTATCCTTTTATTTGATGTAAAACATGGTAACAGGTAGATTTAGCCACTGTAATCGAGTAATCGTAGTCGCAGTAGCTTAGTGGTTAGTGTGTTGGACTGCTATGCGGGAGTCCCAGGTTCGAATCCCGCAAAAACCCAATTCCGACTCAGGGTTTTTTTCCGCTGCGCTACCTCTCGCGAACGTCTGACAAACATCCGAGAGTATAAATGTCTTGAAAGAGCTTCTCAATTAGCCGTTTGGAGTCGGCATAAAATTGTAGATCCCTTCCATTCGTTCCAAAAATGAGAAACTCACACAAACGAATGGTTGTGAGAAGCTAGGCCTAGGGTTTCTCCAGACCTGTTGCGCCAACTATTTATTTTATTTATTAATCGAGTAATCGAGTGAGACAAAAAAACCCGGTAATTTTTATGACGTTTCTGAAAAAAACCATGAAAAGTTGCCACAATCAACTTAATTTTTTTCAATATAAACATAATATATCCTTCATTGTTCAATTGTTTTTTCCCAGATTAGCGACGGGTTTGAAAAACATCAAAAAATTAAAACAAAAACACTGCCTGTTCGTAATCGAGTGAGACGGAGTGTAATCTAGGAAAAAGCAACACATTTTTGATGAAAACAAAACTACGAATAATTGATGGATCACAAATTCACAACGGCGATCAATACGATATATGACACCTATTTTTAGTAATTATACTGTATTTAATTTACCCCATCCACATCCCTAACAGGGGGAATTAAAGGGATTGTCCAATAACGCCCAAAACAAACGTGCAAAATTTTGCATGCATTGGAAATAGAACCCACACGTTTAAATGGGAATGAAAACATGTACGGGTCTATCACAGAATCCGTCGTATTCGGAATTTTGCTACGAACCCCGAAAAAACTGTTACAGAATCCGTCGTAGGGGAATTTTGAAATTCGTAGAAAGTGGTATCACTGAATACACAACGTTCTACGAATTTCGAAAGCAAAAAATGTACCCTACGAGGGATTATGTGATAGTTCTTTCGGGGTTCGTAGCAAAATACCGAATACGACGGATTCTGTAATAGACCCGGTAAATTCAGCATGCGTTGCAGTACTGCAAGTTATCGCTATTTCTAAGTCCACTGCAAAAGACAATGCCACCACACAGAAAAATAAAAAAATAAGTTTAAACGGATTTGGCATCATTGCGTTTGACGTTTATTTCAAATATTTTACGGCTGACACAAAAATGGAAGAAAAACTAATAGAATTTTCAACGAAAACATTATTTCAGCAAATCGGCTAAGGTAAAAAAACTTCCTGTATGACTGGTGAACCGATAAAAGCGAATTTTATTACAATTTAATTACAAACAAAAACAAATCCAGCTGATTAGTCGGCGAATGACAGTAGCTGATGTATGCATGCCAAACAATTTTCTGCACTGCAATTTACTGCATGCTTCACTGCGTCCAGAAATTCTGCACATGTGTTTTCGGCATTAAATAGCCGTGTGAGTGACAGCACTACCTAGCCCGCAAAAATATGTGACACGTATTTTCGTCGGCCATCTTGTGTACGTGGTAGGAATTATGGAAAAGTTCAGCATGTCGATATTTTTATAGCGATGGCTTGCGAAATTTCGCTTTCCTATAAAACAAAATGGCTTCCGGAAGTGATACAATTCATTATTTATTTCGTATAACGGATTGGTGAATTATTGTTAGTTTAATTTATTGAAACTAATTACCATTCTTATGTTTTATGTTGTTTATTATATGTTTTTTTCACATGTTTTAAATCAGAAATAGAAATATTTTCAAGTGGTTTCAGAAATGTTGGTCGCCGGAACTTGTGTTAATTTCAGTTTTACTATAATAAATTATGGGTAGAACATTCATGAATCACGATACTTTAGGCGTCTGTCTGATTTGTTATATCATTCTTCGCCTATATTCACTGTCCCGTCTCGTGAAAAAATGCGCATGCGTGGTAGTGTAAATGCAGTATTACTCGTACTATTTTTTCTGATATTATAGATGAACAAATATCTAAATTAGATTAACGCAGAAAGCACACAAATGGCAAATACTCGCGCCAGGATTTATCATTTTAGTACATTTCGTTGTAAACTTTTGAGAGTCGTTTATTTTGATGAATTCGAGAATGGCAATGGGTCGTATGAATACAAAAATAGCATTTGCTTTGAGCAAAGTAAAAGCCCTTAGCAGTTGCTTTGAATCGGTATGAATAAAAACCTACTTTAGGCGTTTTTCTTTTTCAGTTCCGAGCAGAACCTGAACTGTTATACAAAAGGATCTGTTATATTTTTAGTTCAGACACATCAGAGCTCGAATTTGTGTTTCTTTTTTTCGTTCAGAGCACGATCAGAGCGCGCTCTATGAGCTTAGAATAAATTAACTGAGCAGGCTGAGTAAAATACTGATTGCACATTTATCCATACACACACACTTATATGTAGTCTCAGAAAGTTCTGAGCACGCTCGGTTCAAAGAAAAACGCATTTTGCTAAAGTTATGTGGTATTCGATTGGGCGCTCTCATGTTCGTTTGGTACAAAAAAAAAAAAAAAACATTTTTTTTTTTTCAGATTTCAGAGCACTTCTGCAAATGTAGATATTTTCTCATATTTACCAATACAAGTGTGTTTGAGTTTGACAACTGGTGGAGTTTGTTTAGGTGTTCGCGAATTTTTTTCTACAGCAAAGAAAGGCATTGCATCGGGTGAATATATTTCTGTAAATTTTGTATGTATGAATATTTAGAAATCAATCGGGACGCAATTTTCGAGTGTTTTAATTCAAAATTTAACCAGTGAATAGAAAAAACTGAAATCTGAGAGGGATTCTGAAGAAGCCCAATCGAATACCACATAAGTTTGAAAATTCGAACATAACATTTACTTTGCTGTAGGTACGTGTACTTGCCTTGCAGTTTCTGTCAAAACCAGTAAATTTGAATTTTCCTTGATATTCTAATGACTTTTGAGGAAATTAAAAAAAAAAAAATCAGAAATATGAATGAAATGAAACTATAGCTCCAATTGCACCTGGAAATATGATTTTTGGTTGCCAAATAGGTTGTTGATGTTTTATTTCTTCTTTAGGTGCCGGCAATTGTATCAGATCATAGGCTTGTTGGAAATATTTGTTGACACGCCACACGCCAGCCAATTGGATAAAGAGAGGTTTTTGAGCTGTCATCATAAAAGCCCGGATCTTCTATACAGGTACCTACCTTAGAAATGATTCTTTCTAAACATTTTCATTCGAACGAATACTTCGCGTGACAAGAAATAGTTGCTGCTTTTTTTATAGGTGTTTTGTTGGTCTTCGTGTACAAACAGAATTTAACTTAACCTAAAAATTATCGAAAATTCACAATGCTTGGATTGTTTTATGTTAAATATGTGCATACGAAATATTAAGCAATAGGCCTGAGTCAGGTAAATAGCAGACTTGGAATTTCGTAGCAATTGCTACGTTTAATTCATACGGATCTGAGTAAAAGGTAATTGGCGCGGCTTTTCGAAGATGTCAAAAGTTAGTGTTAGCTCCAATAAGGTTTTATTCATACGAATCGTAGAAAAGCAACTGCTATGATAGATAGATAAGATAAGATTTTTTATTTGATTTCAATTGTTAGAATACTGCTCACAGAGTTTACAAAAAGAATTAAAAAAAAGCATGGCTCTTATGCCGTCTGCCTAGTTGACAAAACAAAATTATATTACCATGAAATAAAATCTTTTATCAAAATAGTTTCTATAATTACTTGTACGAACACGAACATCCAAAAATAGTATTTCTTCCCCTCTTTGTAAAAACTTTCACTAATAATCCGCTCTCTATAGTCTAGCGCCAATTTACAGTATTGGAATCGTTTTTTAACGTCCATATCGTTGAGCTTGAACTTGTTTTCCGTCAGAAAATCGCTTCCAAATATGTTTCTAAGGACATTTTCATTTTCCCATAAAGTATCATCTCTTTCGACAGAGTTACACAATGTGCACAGGATGGGTAAATCCTCTCTATGTGCAATAAAGTTTAACTGCATGAGTTCTCCACGTAACTTGACCATCATCGATATTTCGGCGCCGCCATTTTCATCTCGAAAATAGTTTTTCTCTTCCAGATTATCGTTCAATCGAGAGTACAGGCCTAAATTCAATAATAAGTCAAGGAAATATTCTCACCAGTACCTACAGAGAATTATATTACTAAGTTAATTCACTGAAACTAATACAAATCAGTTTACATTTTAATCGATGAGTTCTTCACCAGCGTTAGTCTCAGTTACATTTACACCGGTAGTGCAAAATAATCTTCAAAATTCAAACAACATATCGATTACCAAATTCTCCGAAATTAACTTCTCAGATAAAGGTCGCAAGTGTCCCCCATCATAAGATGTGTATGGGAGATTAACAAGGATAGGAATAGCAAGATTTACATGATGATATCAGTCTCTGGGAGCGCACAGAATCAAACGAAAATCATATTTCGCATCTGCTAACATGATCTTGATGAGGCAAACTAAAATTCGCTGAAACAGATCTAAAAGCTGTAGCAACTTTTTATTTGTGTGAAGTACTAAAACTTACTGTTTATTGTTTTAATTCCCGACAAATCTGATATCGTGGCTCGAGTTGAGGATCTTACAACTTGAAAGACGCCATGTATGAGAACAAGATCCCATCCCATCCATCGTTGGTGGTGCGGAGGTAGGCGTGTCTAGACAATAATAAATGAATTTCGATGGCTCCGCCATATTTTCTTTGCGTAAATAATCGAAACTGATTGCATATCGAAGACGATTTTTCAGCAATCTTAATGAGACAGTATTTCATGTTCACAAGACGTATTTAGTCGCATCAAATGAAAAGTTTATAAGGTCAGCAGGCAAATACGATGTTCATTCTCATAGATTCGGCACATATTTCTTGTTTTTTTTTTTTTGTTTTGATGAAAACTTCTACGACAGTATGTCTCCCATTTCATAATAAATCATTTCTCTATTATGTCGAGCATATAGGTATCAACAGGAGGTAAGGTTTATAGCACAATATGGTAAACCCAAGCCCTGGTATATCGATGTATGTATATTTATTTTCCTTCTCAATTGTTGTAAGAGAATAGCATTTTGAAAAGCAATGCAGCATTAAGAACTCGCACCTAGGTAGAGATGCTCGACAAAAAGCAAAATGTTTTCAATGTATTTATGTATAATGTACATTCCCAAAAGAAATTGTAAGTAAACGCAGATCTATATTTCAGCAATAATTTCTGTAGAGTATAAAGGTTATAACTTCAAAGAAAGCGTATTGAAGTGCATCCTCTTCTAAGAAAAACGTCAACAAATCCAAGCACAGGCATGGGTGCTAACCTCGACAGCATTTCAAACATGCGAAGAAATGGTAGTTGCAAACCATTTTTCAATTACATGGCGAATTCCAAACTTGAAATGCTTCGCTCCGGGACACAAGAAGTGGAAACATGCAAGTAATTGAAGAGACCTGCTTAGTTTGATATAACATTTCCATTTGACGCAGTTCTCAGGAGCAAATTATAGGAAGACTACACAAAGTGATGGAATAATTTTGAATTATACAGTTGCACCTTGACGTCTCTACGTCTCTTTGAATCTACATTTTTACAGGTAACTCGATGTTTTTATTTGTGATTTTACTCAGTAGCCCTTCAAATAAATCGATCACCCCCAAAACCGATTTTGAAACAGCATTTCTTTGTCACTCATCATAAGGTCAGCAAAGATTGTTTGGGTTGGCCAAATCATGGTGGCTATCACTCATCAAATGATTTAGCCCTTGCAACTAGCTGTCTGAGCTATAATGAAACTTCGCGACCTTCGCTTTTTTGGGTCGAGAAGTTAGAACATCAGGTAGAGCATTAAGTAATTGCCATTAAGCACACAAATGCTCCCGATGCTCGCCACAGATAGAAGAATATATGAATTGTTCGAATAATTACAGTTGAAAATCCAATTTGGAGAGGTGATTATGTAAATTACATGACATAGTCCGCTACCATCAAAGGTATTCTGGGTCAAATATCTAGAAGCACTGCTAACCTAGATGTGCGTCACCTTCATTGAATTTTATTGTTTCATATTGACTTCAACGATTTTTTCAAATGAATTCGAGAGATACTTGGTACCTGAACAAAGCCGCAAAGTCAAGAATTCTTATTTAAGGCCTTGACCCACCTTAGGCAACTCTATCTTCAAAAGAAAAAAGAAAAAAAAAAAAAAACTTTAAGGGCATTCAGTAATGTTTAGCTTATCTCTTAATTCAAGCTTTCCACACCCCATACAAGATATAAAACATAAATAAAATAAAATAAAATGGAGTTTCTGTTTTTATTGATAAGGCCTGCTGTAGACCTTGGTATGATTATGTGACTTAAATAGATTCCATGAGGGTCTTTGTGTTGGTTTTAGAATTTCGGGGTGAGTAGCATTTCTCAGTCTCTCAACAATGCGTCATCGAGTACAAGGTCATTGTAGGTAGTTCGTCTATAAGGTATAACTCATGCTGTCTCGACCCACTGTAAACAAACGTTATTTCGATATTCTACGTCACTATTGTCTGCAGCAGACATTGTTTGGCATTTTGGGGTGGTTATTAACAAGAAAGGGGGGACGATGGCAAAAAGTAGATGACTACGACTCCTTGTGACTTACAGGTCAATGATGAGTCATATAGTTGATTAAATGCACTTCCATTTGACTTGGCAACAATGCACAAATCTCCATAATATGATCCCTTCGAAAGTACGCAAACAGACATCTTATCTAGACACGTGCATTCACCAAAGAAATGAAGATTACAAAAGCAAACAAAGTTTTCCAATAAAATGGTGAGCGTTCTTTTTTTTTTTTTTTTGTTGTAAGCACTTATAACTTCTCAAATGCCATTACATATCGATTCACGTATTATTTTCGTTTTAACATTCATTTGTTGAGACTCGAAACAGTTTTATGCAAATTTTTGGTTCGATTGTGACACATACCCATACTCCATTCCATAGGTCCATACTGGTATAGAAAAAAAACACGTTTACGACGCAAAAACTGTTCGAGACGTACTACTCCCGTTTTCCAAAAACAATAAAACGAGTACCTAGATATTCTTTTGACGAAAAAAAACAATTTACATATTGATAAGTTAACTAACTAAACACAAGGCGACACAAGCACAAGGTGACGAGAAACTCGAGTTCACACGTACGTTTGGATGGATTTGAGACTGTTCCATGGTTGTTTGGTCGTCTCGACTATCAAAAAGACAACCTGCCCGAGATAATACTCAAAGATAAGACTTAAATAAATACATGAAACAAATTAAGAAATGCTTATGCTGCTGGTGGCAATGATGATGGTAACGCACAGGTAGGGGGTACAGCTTTTCCCCGTTGCCCTAACCAGACCCAACTGAATAAAGAAAATAAATCACTAAATCCATTTTCTTTTTGCGTCTGATGATGAACAACTCGTATAGACCGTGATTAAATTTATAAAAAAGAACAAAATGCTGACCTGTCTTTTTTTTTATCTGCTTCTCGGATTGTGATGAATGGAGGCGGATCTGATGTCGCCGCCGTTTATGGATGAATGGAGCGTAAATCAGAGATAGAAAAGAAATACCGAGTTCACAATATGTTACAGCCACTCACTAGATCAAAAGTATTTATCTTTTCAATTAATTATAAAGAGTTTCACGAATCTTATTTAACACAAAACTACTTATCAACGGAAAAATGTTAAGCAAAATGTACTTTGTGCAGAAGATTAGTAATGCTGTCCGCATTCCTTCAACTTTTGACTTTTGTTTTGACGTTGTTTGAGATTTTTGAAATTGTCATTAAAACTTGGTGTATTGCAGATATGGCATGAGGAGGCAATGTAAGACCATACATAATCGTCGGTTCACAACTAGGTGTCGCCAGTAACACTTGTAGGGAAGTTTGAATAATCGCGATAGGTACCTACCTAATCCGAATATCTTTTGAAATTTTATAGCAATTTCAGCGGAGTAATATTAATTTTTCTTCGTGTTTTTTAGCATTCATATAAGAACTATAAAATTATATACAATAATTAGATAATGTACAGGTCATTACACAAACATTTTAAACATTTTCTTTTGCTTTTTTTTAACTCAATATTGGTTCTAAAATGTTGCTTTTGAATTATAAAGTTATATTATCAAAACAAAATCTACAAATGATCTTTGAATTTTCTAGAAAATTAATTTATTCATTTTTACGCACGAAACATTTTTTCTGATCAACTTCTCAATCAATTCCACAAAAGAAAACCAAATCATTCCACTGAAATATTTCATTTCTTTACTGTTCCATCTGTCAGGAATTTTTTTCTGATGGAATCCAATCAGTGGGGGTTGGTTTGTTGTAATTGTTTTCGTAGGGAAACATTTTTCTGACAGATTTTTCGCTATGATCGCCCGAACGAAAAAAAACTCATTTTCATACTTCGGTTGTATTTTACGTATGGCTATAACTGAGGCCTAAAATGTAACCGAAACACAAAAACTATATTGGTCGACAACTTCACTTTTTCTACTTCAGCCACATATCCGAATTCCGAACTGTCAACTTAGTACTCAGTCAGGAATGTCTTGACTAGATTCGTCAGCTCATATGACCGATTTCAACCAATCAAAGCCGAGATACATCTAGTCAGACAGGACTTACTAAACTGAACGTCCTCATTGACTTTCTATATAAGACTGCTAGCGAACTGTCAATTCCATACAAAACCAACGAGAAAAGTAGCGAGAAAGTAGCGAAAGTAGTAGAAATTGAAAGGGCAAATAAAGATTTAAGGCTAGTGATCTGATCGTGGACATTTTGTTATTTTTAACGTCGGAATGGCCAAAAAGGTCATTTTTGGTGTTTTTGATAGTCGTCGTGGGCAATTGAGTCCGAAAAGTCTGGCATCATACCTCCATCGAATTGCGTTGATTTGTTGTCAGGAGTCGAAGTCAAGAAGTGTATTTCACACTTTCTTGAAGAAGTAAAAATTAGTAATCTTGCAATTATTAAAGGTTTGCAACAAGTTGCAATCTAGCTGTTAAACCAACTAATTCAATTTTCAAACAATTCGTTTAATACTGAAAGTGAAATTACACACTGTTTAAAATTAACTACTTCCTTTACACTTTTGTAAAATATTGTCATAATCTTGTCTAATGTTTGCCGTGATACACATTTTGATAGTAATGCTTGTGTTGATGTTGTTTTTGATGATGATATTGCTGATATTGATCATGATGTGGATGTGGATGGCTACTAATGTGCAAGTTGTGTTCGGGTACTGTTGGTGGAGTAGGTAAATGAGCACCTTGTGGATGGAATCCGTTTTCATCGGCGATATAAGTTAATTTAATCAGTTTTCCTTTCGGCGAATAGTATTGGAACGATCCTTTGACATAGTGTCCACCAACTCCCGATTCTTGCATGGCAATACCATTTGTAGTATCATATTTGTAGCTGTAGCTGCCATCGGGATGTTGTTCATTCGCAGAACTGTGAATCTTAGCATGAGCATCAGTCGGCTTGGCAACAACGTAGCTACCGGAAAGAACTGCGGCGATCACAAACTGAAATGGAAAAAAAAAAATATTTTTCGAGCGTATCCACATTAATCCTATGGAAAAGCCCCGTATGTGGGATCGATTTCCAAGAAAATGTATTTTTAATCCTCAAGTTACTTAGGGTTAGGTATTCCACAAACTTACAATTTTGAACATTGTTAGATGGAATTGATTGTCGGCTAATTTAACCTCCACTCGAGATGTTGTTACTTGAAAGTTTAAAAATGTTTTAATGATTCACCCCGAATGTGGTCTAATTTATATTCAAAATGGGTAAGTTGCTTGCTGTCCGACAACTCCCCGTTTTGTTTTTGCCCTGCATCAATAAGCAGATATTTTGAAGGTAAGACTTTTATTTTCTTGATGATTGGAGCAGAAAAACTTTGCACTCCGCACTTCTTTTATCAATGATAACTTTCTTACAGATCAGTTTGAATTTTGCAATACATCTACACCACTAGCACGCTTGGTTTCCCACGATATTTTTAGCCATAGGGTTAATAGACACCCGTCATGGTAATTAAGTTCAACGAAAATTATCTAGAGTGGTTATTTTATTTTCAAATCAACCTGTGCAATTTCTGCATATTGGTTCAAATTAATATTGCGTCAAACATCCATTTTTCCGTAAAATAGAAGAAGTTGACTCTTACAAGTAGGAGACATCGCATCCAAGTCTTTTGAGACTTTAACCCACTTAAAGGATAGGATTGAATTCCGTCATCATTCCACTCGTAGAGTTTTCAATTAGAAGTTTGTCTATTATGTATAAAGTGAATTTCTTATATTTATAATTGCTTATATGATTATAATTGAGTACTTTTCTGACGTTTTGTGACAGTTCTGAATTAGGATTTCCACGTACTAATGTACTATCGTAGCTAATCATCTTCAACTCTATTTTAGCTTATTTTCTAGCAGATGTAATTGTTCTCAGTTATTTAGCTCTGTAGAACTTAAAGCAAGTTTCAGTGCAATGCACATTGATTTTGATAATATTGGGTTCTTTATCGGCAGACTAGATCTTCTTGTTCTGATAGAAGGAGGATTGCGGATTTCGATACGAATTTATGCGGCAAAAGGATTCACTAATTATAGCAGGATATCTTTTTTGCCCCGTATTTTTGTCGTAACGATTTTGCATGGTTCTCACTATTTATTAATTTTGGACAAGAGTGGTGTTTCGTTGTTATTTATTTTGATTTAGGTACTTTTCCTTTCTCTTACTGATTTGTAATTATTCAAAAGGTCAATAGGTATACATTTTTCAATTAGGTAACTAGATTTTGAAATTAAGTACCTTCCTAATTAAAGTTGTGAATTGCGACATCTAGGAAGTATTTCAGTTCAAAGCATCTTAGTGGTTTTAAATCGTGCTAAAAATTAAAAGTAGGTACTATAACTCCATACACTGGGTACAGTAATGACCATGTAGGTGCAGTAAGGCCCGATTCGCCAGAATTTTCACCATTTTCCTGGTGGACGCGATAAAACATTACGTTAATCCGGAGTTTTTTCCACTTGGGTCCATACAAAAATAAAGATTCCAACCGCTAAGACAGAAATATCAAACTCTGAAGATTGGTCAATTTTTGGTTGTTTTTGTTCTAAGACTTAAAACAAACATCCTATCTCAGCGAAAGTAAAGTACAACGACTAATATCAGCTCTTCCGAGTCAGCCTAACATTACCTGTAAGCTAACAAGGTGAATTACAAAATTGGGTCGGGCAAAAAATTTGAGGGGGAAAAAAAACTGGGTTTTTATGGTCGTGGTATTTCAAGCCTCAAAATCAACGAGATCCTGCGTTGGAATTTTCTAATGTGATAGTTGATAGTGTTTGACAGAGACAAACCATACTGAGACCCCCAACTCGCAATCCTCTTGCCGCTGGCCCCCCTCAATTTTTTTTGGGGGCTATCAACCATTGGGGAATTTGATAGAGTTCGGGAATACCACATTTTAAGATAACTGAATGCTATTGGTTGGTTATTATAAATTTTTAAAAGACGATTAATTTAATTTGTTTGGTTAATAATACTATCTAAATGAGTTGTTTTATATACTAGAAACATATTAAAACAAAGATTGTTGTGAATTTTCCGCTTTTGAATATCATTAACTTCGATTTCATGTTTTAATTTTTCTTAAATAACTGAACACAAGTTGCTCAAAATGTTTTTATTTTCCTACAACCATTCTGCAGTAATCATTTTTCATAAATATTTTCAGCAAAAGTGCGCTTTTTCCTAAAATAAAATACCATTCACACGTAACGAATAATTTCAAATTTAACGGACAAAAATCTATGAACGCTGGCAGCAACTTTGCCGACACCGGAAGTTGTTGATATTTTTTGAGGGTCTGTTGTTGAGCCGGAATTTTTGAAGTTTCGTTACATTTGTCAATACGAATTTCTATGTACCTATCAATGGGGACGTTCGGATTCATATTTTAGTAAGTCTGACAGCTGTCTGACTAGATGTATCTCAGTTTTGATTGTCCCAGAGTGGTCACGTGATTAGTTTTTGCAGTTGACGTTTATGGAGGGAAAGCCGACAAATCTAGTCAAGAAAATCCTGCCTGCATACTCAGTTGACATTTCGAAGAGTCAGATTTAAAATAAACAGAGTGGCCGTGGCATAATTCTGAAGAGTCAAAAAAAGGGCCGTTGAGAGAAAAAGATGAAATTTCTAAGACTACTCTTGCAAACTTCGAATTTTCGTACGATATTTAACAATCAATAGTTCTCATAACAGTGAAATAGTGTTGTGATAGCCAACCGTGCTACATTTTAAATGTACTTATTTGAAAATAAAAAAAAATTTGAAAAAATTATGAGGGGTCTTTTCCGAATAATAAAGGGCAAAATCTAACAAAGGTAACGCTGACCGCGAGAATACAAAAACAAAACAATTCAAGTTGCTAAGTCAACGCGTTCGGATTCCTAGTCACGACGAATCTAGTTGACTTTTTACATAAACTATGAATCCGAACGTCCCCAATACTTAGCACTAAATTGTGTACACTCCGTAAAAATATAGCTTGTAGGCAAGGTAACGGGAAATCGCAAATCGGCCGAAGTTGGGTGGGACGTGGGAGTCTCAGTATTGTCTCTGGTAACTACATTTATGTGAGTTTTGAAAACTCTAACCTTAAGATCCAATCGCAATGTGAAAATACATTTATTTAATTGTATAAGTAGGTATGTACCTACTCTATTAAATAACCAGATATTTACTGCCGCTTGGGAAATATTTTTATTTGAAATCGACAAGAAATCCATTTTGTTTTTCTATGTTAGCTGCCAAAAATTATCTCAGTATAGGTACTCACGGATAATCCTAAAGCAATTAATTATCCACATTGCAACAAAAGAAATTATATTCGTTCCACTGATCCGAAAAACTGATCTGGATCTAAAAAAATATATTTGTTCACCCCACCGAAAACAGCATGAAGCCTATAGGTACTTCACATATTTCTTGTATTTGACATTCGAAGAAATTGTGTCATGTGTCTATGGTCTTGACCTTGAGGGGAACACCACCAAATTAACAGATATTCGTATGTATGGCCTAGGAGCAGTAAAATATAAAACTGTATTTCTCCTGTGAGCTCGCTTAAATCACTTCCGTAAATCTGAATCCATAGATAAAAATGTTTCCATGGAAACAAAAGGCATTTTTTTCTGCCACGTAAGTTTAGGTGAATTGGCGGCAAATATTTTATCGAAAATTGCCGTCGGTTGGGATTATTTGATGAACTAAATCGAAATTCTTTCGTGTGCCTCATAGCGCAAATTATAATCAAATAATGCATAGGTCAGCAAATACAGTCATTTGACCAACATAAGCCGGTCTAGTTCAACTCAGAATTGCACCAAAAATCTGGGCAAACCTTTTGGCTTTGTATTTAATTGATCATTTACCTACTCGAGTATACATAGCAATAAACCGGCATCATTTCTTACAACACAATCCGCCTTATTGTGTCAAAGCTAATTTGCAGTCGACGTCAGGTGTATTACAAACTTTCTCGACCTGAAGATCAATAACTTTGCAATTAACGATCTGCAACAAGCTTGTCTGAACGTACACCCCTGCTGCCTGGCTGGCTGTTGAACAACTGACGCAACTAATTAAATTTTCAAAAAAAAAAACTTGTTTAATAATAAAAGCGACATTACACACTGTGCAACATCAACCAACAATACTTCGAAACATACACTCTTGTAATCTACTAATCTCATAATCAAGTCTAGAATCTGCCGCGGTACGCATTCTGCTGTTGGTACGGCTGTTGGTGCGGCTGTTGATAGTGCTGCTGTTGTTGTTGTGGTTGATATTGTTTTTGCTGATAATATTGCTGTTGTTCATCATGAGGTGGATGACTACGAATGTACTCCAAAGCGCGCAAGATGTGTTCGGGTACAGGTGGTGGAGTTGGCAAATGAGCACCTTGTGGCTGGAATCCGTTTTCATCGGCGGTGTATGTCAATTGAATGAGTTCTCCCTCGGGCGAATAGTGTTGCGACGATCCACTGGCATAGTGTCCTCCAACTCCCGATTCTTGAATGGCAATACCATTTGTGGTGTCAAATTGGTAGTTGTAGCTGCCATCGGCATTTTGTTCATTGCCAAAACTGCGAATCTGAGCATGAGCATCAGTCGGGTTGGCAGCAACGTAACTACCGGCAAGAACTGCTGCGATCACAAACTGAAATGAACACAAATTATTTTTCGAGTTAACAGCGAAGGACTGAGGTAAAAAAAAAATAGTTAGATTCGCGTATCCACATTAATCCTATGGCCAAGCCCCTTTTATGTGGGTCGGGTTCCAAGAAAATGTATTTTTAATCCTCAAATTCCTTAGAGCTATTCCACAAACTTACAATTTTGAACATTTTTAGACGGGATTGGTAGTTTGCCACTCTTCTTAGCACCACTCGAGATGTTGTTACTTGAAAGTTTGGAAATGTTTTAATGTTTTACCCCGAATGTGGCCGAATTTATATTCAAGATGGTTAAGTTGAGATTTTTGTCTGTCCGATACCTATGGTATTTCCTCCTCCACCTCCAACTCGTCATTTAGCGGCTTTCTGTAGAGCGCTGTAAAGATACAAACATCTCTGTGTGTGTGCGCGACTCGGCAGTTTTGTTTTAGGCGCTGCATGAATAAGCAGATCTTTTGGAGGTGAGATTTTTTTCCTTCTTATTTAGCCGATACTGAAATTAAAAAAAGAAGGTACCTACAAACTGGGTCCATTAACTTATGTGGATTGGAGATGTTAAACTTTGCATATAAGAAGCCATAGGCGTCTGTCTTGATTGATATTGTTCATCATTTTCCTATAGACCGGATAGTGTATGCTGATGCATTTGAATCGTATGTTAACCGGTTGTCAAACGGCTATAGTGCTATCACGCTTGGTTTCCCACGATATTTGTGAATGACGCAGTGACTGGGCTAATACCCACAGTCATGGTAATGAATTTTAACAAATTAAATAGGTTTTATGGCTATTTTATTACTGGGCCTGAGGAAATTAATGGAAATTGGTTCAAATTAATACTACACCAAACAGGTGCACCGTCTAACTATAGATAAGTAACTATTGCAAGTCGGATTAACTGGTCTGCTGTAAATTGAGATTTATTTGAGTTTGGTATAGCAAATATATGACCGTAATTTTTACTTAACAATGGTGCGATTAGATTGGGTCACTTAGTTTACAATTGGGAAACTCAAACTGATTCACAGGTTGTCCTTGTATTGTACGCTCCAAAAATATATTTTTCTCCACCAAATACAGCATAATGATGTTAAAATAAAATAGTTGCTCTCGTAATTTTGACTAAATTTCAAATTTCTTCGACCAAGAAATACGTCTAAAGCTTTAAAATACAAATTTGCAAAAATTTAAAAGAAGTTTTACATGTTTTCCACACTCTGAAAATCAAAATTTAACTTTCTTTTCTCAAAAGTAAATTAACTCGCGAGTATAAAGTCAGTTCCAAATTGACATTTGAAAAATTTGACATTGATCTGACAGTTGTTAGAATGTAGCTAAAAGAACTTTGTGCTCGCAGAAAAATCACTTATTTAAAATCAACCAATTTTCGGCTAAGAACTATAAATACAGTGCTACTATATTATAAATGTTATATATGCATACTATACTACTGTAAATTTAGCTAATACAGAGTTAGTGTTAGTTAGTTAGTTAGTTAGTCGGTCGTAAAGAACAAACTAACTGTGCAGAATTTAACCATTTATGGTTGATATTTCTCCTTGTTAATAACCGATGAAGTTTTGTTAACAATATGACATTTAAATTTTTGTCTCGGTTTTTGTTTTTTAAGATATTTAGTTAATTTTAAAGCTTAGTACGCTGCTCGAGCTAAACTAAATTTTATCTGGTCTCAAACTTTTCTCTCCAAACATCAGCTAAAGTCCTAGTTACATTTTAACATAAAGCACGCCGCGGATAAGTGTCACTGAAAACAGGGGTCGAATCGCGTCCTCCGTGATCGAGCATTTCGTGAATTTGTTTTTGTTTCACATGTAAAACCAACTTAATTCCTCGTTAATACTCGTCCGCTCGTTCACGGAAGTGGCGATTCGACCCCAGCTGTTCAACCATTATTTCCTATTCTAGGTACTCTTCGCCGACGTGTTTGTTAAAAAAAATACATCCTTGCTTACTTAAACTCGAGCAGAGAAAGGGAGAATTTGATACTAGGCTCCCTCGAAAGAAAAAGAAAAAATCTTCGACGCATTTTTAGTCCTGTGTGCGAGGAGGGCGAATGGAGGAGGAACATACAACCTCGAACTCTATGAGCCAAGATGAGGATATAGTCCAAAAAGTCAAAATACGTCGACTACATTGGCTCAGTCACATTGAGCGAATGGACAATTATGCTCCACTAAGAGGATCATCGAATCACAGCCCCCAGGTTCGAGATGAAAAGGAAGACCGAACCTCCGTTTTAAAGACCAAGCCATCGCGGAAGCCGGAGCGCCTGGTCTGGCAAATTGGGAGCAGCGTGCCCGGGTTAGCAGAGGATGGAAGGCTGCAGTGTTTTAGGCAGAGGCTCTTCACGGGTAGGGAGCCCGTTAAGTATAAGTAAGTTAGTTTTAACACATTTTTTAACTGAGCAAAAAATCGCTCTCGATTATAGCTAGTTTTTGTACCTGCCAATTTGGGCCCAACCCGAAAATATGAGGGCTCATATGTATTAAGCCTAGTACGGTTAAATTTCCGGAACGAAATTTTCCAGTGGTCTCCAAATGGACAGCGAAACGTCTGCCAAAAGGCAGAGGAAAATAATTTGTGGAGAGTTCCATCAGCTGCTAAACAAATAGCAGTGTTACCAGCACTGGCTATATATCTTCGTTTTGGATACTCGAACTTTTCACTGGCTGATAATTTAATCAGAATATTTAGAATCAGAATGTGCATATGAATTACAAAAAATTATGCATTTTTGATCCTCTATTTGAGTTTGGAGTCCCGGAACCCGGATAACAAACGTGTGCGAAAAGAGAGTGGAAAATTGTACCAAACAATCTACTACAATTACCCACTTTTCAGCCATCATTTCGCAGCAGCTGCGTACTGCAAAACGAAAAGGAGAGCGAAATTTTTCGTTCATGATTTCATTCTGTCAATTTTGTATGGGTTTTTTTTTCGTTCCGGAACAGCTGCGGACTAGGCTTTAAGTGGAAAAGTTAAGCTCTAGTTAGGTTTCCTTCTGATCAACTTTTGCGGATAGGAACGGAGTTCAACTGATTTCGGAAAATTTAAAGAATCCGCAATAACTTCAACGCCGTTTTTTTTTAACTCAAAAACGACGGAGTTTGCATCCGAACATTGCCTCTCTCAACGCAAAAAAAAAAAACTACTACAATTGAATTCATATGACAGATTTATCTTTTGCATTACAGCATAGTTAACAAATACTAATGGGCATATGTAAGTTCACGAATTGCAAAAATTCTTTGAATGTAAGACTCATAAAATTGAGTCATTTAGTCAAAGCAATTTATTACGAAAGACCCACCAAAACCCAAGACTCATAGCTGACGTTTTTTGGTGGACATCATACCCGGTTATAGCCAGCATCGCTGTTACTATATATAGCTACGTTAATACTGTTCTTCTTTGCTTGAGTATAATATATAAAAACGTCCATTAATTATGTTGGGGCCCAGCGGATGTGCACTCATGTCAGACCGCAGACATCGCATTCGCATGGGATATTATCAACTTATGTACCTACGTATCTGTTGGCGATTGGTCCCAGAATGGATCATGGTCAACTGATGAACCGGTCGTGCTAAAAACCGATCATTATGATTCCAGAAATATATGTGCAAATCGACATTTAATAATAATATAAAATGAAATTTGTTTTATTAAGTATATGGCGCCAAATTTGATTTTTGGGCACAGACTCTGAAAAAACGTCATTAATGAATATTATGCCTTATAAGGCTGAAGAAAACAACGTTGTAAATCGTTAAATCCTGTAGACACTACCGTCAAATGTTCAGTGCTGTCGTTTTAAATTTATGTAGAGTATTTAGTCATTTTAGTACATTTTTGTCTTTAGCAACTTCTGTTAAATAAACTTCTACTGAAACTAGTTGAAAAACGTCACTTTTTGACATTTTGTTGTTAATAATAAATTAAAATTGAGTTGGAAAAATTTAGTGCAGTTTTAAAAACTTATTTTATATATTGCGTGAATAGGCGCAACAATCTTCTGTGCTAATCTCGTGTCAAGTTCACCAGCCCAAAGCAGCATTGAATCGTTATCGTCTAGTTTGAAATAAATATGTATTTTGTAATTAATGGATTTAGTCCCAAAAGTTAATTTGACATGATTATCTTTAATACGATACATGATAGGAAAATTGAAAAGTCTTCTGGACCCCGAAGTGTGAAATTAAAACCCATTGGCGAGACTACACCGAAAAAAAAAATTGTAAAAAACAGCCGTAATATTGATATTTTTCATTGACAAAATCGAGCTGATGTTGAAAATATCAATTCTGATATGACTCCAATATTAATTTCATATACGTTTCGAATGTAATTTTAACAATGAATTCATGTGGAATTGATATTAAAATTTTATAATATTTGTATATTAAAAATGTGAAATTGATATGATACGCATTTACTTTTGATATTGAGAACATCGATTTTTGATATTAAAATTGTGTAATCGATATAATAAAAACGTAAAATGAATATAGCTTTCATTTATTTTTGATAAGAATAATTTAAATTTTGATATTAGACATTTTTAATTTCATTTGATTTCATTTATTTCTGATAAGAATAATTTAAGCTTTGATATTAAAATTGTTTAATTTATATGAAATAAATGTAATCAATTTTATATTAGAAATGTAAAATCAATATTCATTTTTACTTACTTATTTTAAACATCCATGTTCTAATTTTGCCCAAGCGGTGTATTTCAAACCTTAATTCTAAAGTTGACTCATTTGCAATAAGGTTTTGTAATTTTTTTTTTTTTTTTTATAATCCTAAAATAGGTTTAGACGACTTTCTACGTCTTCAGTAATAAAACAATTAATAACAATTTATTTTAAAATATTTTATTTCTTATTAAAAATGTTCCATCTGGAAAATAGTAAACATGAATTGGAGGACTTGTAAAGTCGGCAATAGCTATTATTTTCAAGGAGATACTTTTGGAACCTACAGAGTATAACTGATCATGATCTATAAATTCTCTATGTTTCGATTCATATCGGTAGCTCCATAAGCATTTCAGAGGCCCAGACTGCCTTATTACGGTTACATGGGCTAATTTCTGGTTTTCTGTAATTAAATGATTTACACGATAAAGTTACAAAGATTACCAAAATACGTAATAAAAACTTACACAAAAGAGCAGTAAAAGCTGTCTCTAACGAAATTCCCTTAACAGCTCCAATATTACACGATTCTTCCGGAAGGGATTCTACGGATTCAACCTCCAAAGAATCCGGAAAACTTTGAGGGTTTCCGAGATCATCATCCCTTATTATTTCACTAACGTCTCAAAAAATAAACTGGTCTTGATGTTCATCCATTAGCTCTTTTTTTGAACACAAATTCAAGAAATTACTCGAACTGATTATTACTATTACTGTGTTTTTACAGATTTTTTTTTAACACTAAATATTACACAAATTGCAAAATTGCACATTAAATTAAAAGTTAACACGGAAAACGCTCTACAAACAAACCGATCACTACGAGTAAACCCTTGCAAGTGCGACTGCAGTTTCAATTTCAGACTCGTTTATTTCGTTAGCAACTGCCTTTTTACATTATTCATATCAAATATGTTGGTAATATCAAAAATTGCACCTTAGGGTAGGTACCGGTATTTTGGGGCTTCGGCTTATTTTTACATGTCTCACATAAACAGTACATTTTGTCAATATTAAAAACACATTAAATCATATTGGTTTTTAATTTGTGAAGTATATTAAAATTAAAGCTTATCAATTTTACATTTTTAACATCACAACAACCTTCGCTTGGTAGGCACCTTGACGTGTGTGTCCCTGTGAAGACATTGTCTTTGCAAGGGCGCCTGGTGCGGAGGCTTCGTATCGCAATGAATCAACGGGCTATGCTGTCGACGACATAGTCGTCAGAAGGGCCACCCATGGCAGACAGGCTGTTGATGAGCGATCAACTAAGAACTACCGAACCCCCCCCCCCCCCCCAAACAAACATGAAAGGACAACGAAAAGATTTAATTACTCCAGGTGGAACGCACAAAAGTGAAAATCCACTCGCGAAAGCGGCAGGGTCACGGAGTCTGGAGGACCCAACTTTCATGGAGGACCACACTGATAGCCAAGGGTGTGGAGGCAGACTGCTACTTGACGGAAAAAAGATCATAAATCGACAGGACGCGAGAGACTCGGAGGAAGTTGAAGCTCTGTCAGAGAACTCTTGGCCGGACATGACCGTGCTGGGGGAGTTATTCTCCTCTCAAGCCAGTAACAGTTCGTCCATTGACTCTGAGACGGAGGACAGACTTCTGGAGAACACTCTCGTACCTAGCAAGAGGATAAGAGCTCCAAAGACATCTCAGCAAAAGAAAAAAGAGGGCTATAGAAGCTCCCTGAGATTCCTGAGAAAGTTGAAGGACCGCAACATGGCTGAGCTCTCTGAAAGAGATAGAGCGCTGGTGAGGAAGCACACCAAGCTAGTCAAACAGTACGAGAATCGTCTTGGCAACAAGACACATCTCGCACCCGCGACTATTGAGGATTCGGTCTCACCCAAATGCCAAACAGAAGAAGCTACAGGATCCGAGAAGAGAGAGGAACAGCCCGCTTCGGAGGCAATCCCCACCCCATCGACCTCAAAGGCGAAGCTTCCCGCCGTCCTACCACCACGAAAGCCGGGCACTATTCGGAAGGAAGTCAATGCCAAGCAATCCCTCCAACGGTCGGAAAAGTCCAAGGACTCGACGGCCGCGGGTAAGGAAACAGCTAAGCAGGCCCCCAAACGAATCCGCTCAGCCGACGAGGTAACAGGGAATTCGGCGAAGAAAGCTAAGCTTAAAAGCAGCGAAGACCTCACCCTAGCCATTATTGACCGCAGCAACCCTGATGGGAAACTTGCGACCGATAAATGGCTCAAGGTTGAGGCAAAGATCCTGGAGGCCATGATATCAGCGGGAGAATCTGCTGACATCAATAACACCTGCAACTTCGATGGGGCAGGTTGGCGGAAGGGAGTGAAGGTCGTCGGATGTGGCAACAAAGAGTCACTGGACTTTTTAACGCGCTGCATTCGTAGCCTAGGAGAACTGTGGCCTGGTGCCAAGCTAGAAGCCATTCCTGCTTCAGCCCTACCACTGCGGACCCTAGTACACGTATGGATACCTCCTCCGGTCCCGGAGGAACAATCCATACTTAAACTGGTAGGTCTGCGGAACAAAGAGCTGAACGTAGGAGAATGGAGAATCGTGGGTTCCAAACCGCGGGAGAAAGGTGGCGGCAGGGACCTACGCATTGTGGTGGACCCAAAATCCGCCAACTACATCAGATCTGCAGCAGGGGTCGTCAAATTTGGGTTGGGGAACATCAAGTTCTCCTTCCCCAGTAACGATGACCAGCGCCGGAAAGCTAAGGGTGGTGCAGATTAATTTGCACCACTCTCAAGCTGCCACCGACGACCTGCTGCTCTTCATGACCGATGAGAGTGTGGACGTGGCCCTAATCCAGGAACCATGGTTATACAAAGCCAAAATCCAAGGATTGAGGTCAAAAAACTACACACTCCTGCATTCCAGTGGTGAAGGTAAACTTAGGAGCTGTATTCTGATAAAGAAATCAATTAACTTTCTTTTCTCTTATCGTTTCAGCAACAGCGATCTGACAGTGGCGATATGCGACCGCAAGAACGAGCCCCAACTCATTCTTGCATCCGCATATCTGCCCTACGAGGAAGAAGACCCCCCATCACCACTACTAAGGGACCTGGTACAGCATGCCAGCAACACCAGAGCCAACTTAGTAGTAAGTATGGACGCCAATGCTCACCACACTCAGTGGGGCAGCAGGGATATAAATAAAAGAGGTGAGTCTATACTTGATTTTATATTACTTTCCAACCTACATATTTGTAACAGGGGTAGCCATCCTACTTTCCACAACAAAATTAGAGAAGAGGTAATTGATCTAACTTTAGCACTCCCAGTGGACAGATTCAGGGTCGATGACTGGAAGGTTTCCTCGAAGTGCTCCTTCTCTGACCATTTCAGGATTACTTTCACAATTGACTTTGAACTACCAAAAGAACTCCCCTTTAGGAACCCTGTCAAGACTGACTGGAGTAAATTTTCTGAACTGGTCGAACGTCGACTTCCACCTAACCCCATAGGTACATTGTCGAAGGCGACACTCGTTAACGAAGCAGTAAATTTTCTCACCAAGACCCTAACCGACTCCTTTAACAAATCCTGTCCTATTAGTCGCCCTCCCAAAAGAACACACGCGGCTTGGTGGACTAGGGAACTACGACTTCTTAGGTCCAAAACCAGGAAACTTTTTAATAGAGCAAAACTGACAAAAACCGATGAAGACTGGAGTATATATCGCAGCAGCTTCAACGAGTTTAAAAAGAAAACTAGAGCAGCCAAACGAGTGTCCTGGACAAACTACTGCTCTGACATAGAATCCACCACAGAAGCGGCAAGACTCCGGAAAGTTCTTGCCAAAACTCCCTCTCATATAGGGCACCTCTGTAAGGAGGATAATTGTTGGACAGCTAGTAGTCAGGAGACTCTTGACCTGCTCCTCAGAACACACTTTCCGGGATGCACAATCCCAGGAAGGCTGCTACACAGTTCTGATGGCAGCCTCTCCTCATTTCCGGTTGAGGAACTGGCTGCCATAAATGACTGCACTAGCACAAACAGAATAACATGGGCTCTTCAATCCTTCCAACCGTACAAGTCGGCGGGACCGGACGGAATTATACCTGCCATGCTACAAAGAAGCAGTAAAAGGACCGTCCCATGGCTGCAGGCAATCTTTCGTGGTTGCCTGACACTCGGACTTGTTCCTGACTGCTGGAAAGAGGTGAGGGTGGTCTTTATTCCCAAAGCAGGGAAACCCAGTCACTCCACACCCAAGGATTACAGACCAATTAGCCTCTCATCTTTTCTTTTGAAAACACTAGAAAGGTTATTGGACCTGCACCTTAGGAACACTCTCGAAACAAGCGGTACTCTGTGTAGTGCACAACACGCATATGTCAAAGGTAGATCCGTGGAAACAGCGCTACATGAAGTAACGAAAACAATCGAGAAATCCCTAGGAAACAAGGAATTTACGTTGGCGGCCTTTCTGGACATAGAAGGTGCATTCAACAACCTGAACACAAGAACCATTATATCCTCACTTGAGGAATCAGGTTCAACACAGTTTCTGACAAACTGGGTTAAGACTATGCTTAACAGCAGAGTTATTAACAGCAGCCTAGGGGACTGTGCGATTAAGAAAAGTACTAATCGTGGAACACCACAAGGGGGAGTCTTATCTCCTCTACTGTGGAACATCTCGATTAACAAAATACTTAAATCCCTTGTCAACAGAGGTATCAAGATAGTCGCCTACGCGGATGATATAGTAGTACTAATAACAGGAAAATACCTTTCCACCATTAGAGACATTATGGAATCTGCGTTAACAGAACTATCCAAATGGACGGAACACAACGGTCTTGCGGTTAATCCGGAAAAGACCGAACTAATTCTGTTCACCAGGAGATATAAGGTACCAAAATGGGACCCACCGAAGCTTAAAGGTGTCCGACTTAATCTTTCGACCGAGGCCAAGTACCTGGGCGTGATATTCACCTCCAAACTTAACTGGAAACGGAATACTGAAGAAAGAATGAAGAAAGGACTTAATGCCTTTTATGCATGCAGGAAAACCTTTGGGAAAAACTGGGGCTTGCAACCGAACATTGTGCACTGGATGTACACCGCGATTGTGAGACCCATTCTTACCTACGGCTCGGTTGTTTGGTGGGAGGCGGTTAAAACCAAATCCCATCTTAAGAACCTGAACAAGGTGCAGAGAATTGCTTGCTTGGGAATAACAGGCGCAATTAAATCCACACCACAATTAGGTCTGGAAACACTATTGAACCTGCAACCCATTGAGCTATTCACTAAGAACGTGGCAGCCAAAGCCGCTCTCAGATTAAGAGAGAACAAAACTTGGAAGCCTGGTCACTACGGACACTCAAGCATACTTGAAATCTTCGATCGGAAGGGACTCACGTCACTCACCGATTACGAGAAACCCAGATATGACTTCGAGAAAAATTTTAGAATCACTATACCCAAAAGGCAGGACTGGAAATCACCCAGTACCATCATTAAAGGTATAGCCGTCTACACGGATGGTTCAAAAACAGAAAATGGAACAGGAGCCGGCATATTCTCAGAAAGGCTTGCTATTAGCCAGTCGTTCCGACTGACTGATCACTGCAGTGTCTTCCAAGCTGAGATATATGCGGTTAAAAAAGCAGCACAGACTATCTTATCGATGGGACTACCAGCAATGGAAATAACCATCTGTGTGGACAGTCAAGCAGCACTTAAAGCTATCGGCTCCAATCTTATCAATGCGAAATGTGTCACAGATTGCCTCGTGGCGCTCAGGGCTATACGTCATAACTCAATTCTACTCTGCTGGGTTCCGGGACACGTTGGGGTGGAAGGGAACGAAAAGGCGGACGAATTGGCCAGATACGGCTCTGATATGGACCCTCAACTTGCGGACGGAGAGGTGCTACCGCCTTTCAACACTGCTAAGACTTTTATTGAAGATGTCACCACACAACTGGCTAAGGAACAATGGAGCAACACCACCGGTTGCGTCATAACCCGAAGTCTGTGGCCTGTGGTTGACACCAAAAGATCAAAGATCCTAATCTCCCTTAATAGAAGCCAAATCCGGATGCTCGTCGGGGTTTTAACCGGACACTGCATCATAGGAAACATGGCTAAAAGGCTGGGACTTTTTGCAAATGACTTCTGTAGAAGCTGTAGAGATGAGGAGGAGATAGAGTCTGTGGAACACCTTCTATGCCACTGCCCAGCTTTACAAGAACGCCGCTCATCCTGTATGGGAACTAGGTTCTTCGAAAGTTTGGACGACTTGGCAAGGGTACCTCTATCAGGCATAAAACTATTCCTCAACAGAACGAAGTGGTTTTGTTAGCCACATGTCCTTACATGTACAAACAGGGTACTCACAATGGGCCTTCATGGCTTCTGGGTGAAATTTGCATCTGTTGCAAAACTGCCCTCCCAACCTAACCTAACCTAACCTAACATCACAACAATACGCGTAATGTAGAATTGACATTAAATCTTGTAAACATTATATTACAGAACATCATACAAAATTTGATATTGCTTATTGATATGGGAATGTAAATCGTAATTTCAAAAAATGTAAGCTTTTAATGTAAATCTGCCATGAAAATTATTAATCTGATATTTTTAATATTAAAAAAATACGTTTTTATTCAATTTTTGAAATTTTAGCATGAAATTGAAGTTGATATGACAAAAATATCAATTTGAAATTAGATTTTTTTTTGGGTGTAATAATTATAGATTCAGTGTCCATGTCCAGGCTAATATTTATTGTGAGGATTAATAATTGTTTTTAGTAATAATGCCAAAATTATTATCAAATAAGTCAATCAATTTGATTTGATATTTTTATACGAAACATTTGTTACAGAAAATAATTTTTCTATGTTTGAAATGCAATTTTTTAACTACTCATTCAAGTGGAAATAACCAGTAAGAGTGCACGGAAAGGGATGAGCACACTGCGGCTGCTACTTTGGATCAGAGACAATACTGAGACCGATTTGCGATTTCCCGTTACCTTGCCTACAAGCTATATTTTTACGGAGTGTACACAATTTAGTGCGCTAGTATTGATACATAGAAATTCGTATTGACAAATGTCACGAAACTTCAAAAATTCCGCCTAACCAACACACCCTCAAAAAATATCAACAACTTCCGGTGTCGGCAAAGTTGATGCCAGCGTTCATAGAATTTTGTCCGTTAAATTTGAAATTATTCGTTACGTGTGAATAGTATTTTATTTTAGAAAAAAGCGCACTTTTGCTGAAAATATTTATGAAAAATGATTACTGCAGAATGACTGTAGGAAAATAAAAACATTTTGAGCAATTTTTCTTCAGTTATTTAAGAAAAATTTACACATGAAATCGAAGTCATTAACTTCTATTAAAAAAAGCGGAACCTACACAACAATCTTTGTTCTAATATGTTTCTAGTATCATTTACTGATTTACATAGATAGTATTATAAACCAAACAAATTATATTAATCGTCTTTTAAACATTTTTAAAAACCAACCAATAGCATTCAGCTATCTAAAAATACGGTATTCCCGAACTCTATCACATTCGCCCATGGTTGGTAGCGGTTGGCAGCATTGGTTTTATATATTTTTTGTATGTTTTTGCATGTCACGCGGATTCTAAATTGACATAACACCGATAGGAAAACAAAATGGCGAATTTGAAAAAAAAAAAAAAAACTGAGGGGGCAAGAAAACCCAGTGTGTGGTATGTATTTTAAAAAAAAAAACACAGGGCTAAAATGTCTTACCAGACTTCGTATTTGTAGTCTGGGACGAATGCACTATGGCTAATAAATAACCAATAGAAGCGGTTAGACTTTTCGGTGGAGTTACATTTTTGTACTCTGGTGATTTCAGGCGAAGATTACCCGTTGTCATGAGAGGTACGCGCTCTGATGAAATCAATGCATGTATCAAAGATAAACATGAGTCAAACCATCAGTGATCTTACCTCAAATCCAAAGTAAAAATGTAATTTTTCGAACTCATTGAGTGCCCAGCTCAAGACTGAAATTTAATAGATGTCAAGGAAATGAGTTATCGTTTATAGATGGGTTCTCAACGAGCTGTTTTGCAGGTATGTTCAGAAATGAATTCAACCGCACGGAAATACACCGTGCCACATTTTATTGGCCATAACAAACCACAAAACGTTTGATTAATCATCATTGCTATGTATAAAGTGTACCTTCCTCATGGGAGTGGGCATAATAAATGCCAGTTATATTCTAAAACCCCCAATTGTTGTGACTTCTTTCGCCGCCTGACCTTGCATACCATTGGAACTGAAATTATTAACTGCTATGGCGTTGTTTCCGTTGTTAAAAGCCAATCGATTCACATAGGTTTTCCTCTGATTTGTGTACTTCACGTTTATTATTATCAGCAATTTATAAACTAAACTATGCCATATAGTGTTCTCAGCAGGAAAAGAAATCGTGCTTCCTCAACCAGGGGCTTATACCTATACATGGCGAATGTACTCGTTTAGCTAGACCAATCTTAACTGCTTAATCGAAAACTGTTTAATTTGGAAATATGTATCTTTATTGCTCATCAGCAGCTTCTGCAACAATTCTTACACAATCCCCTCATTAGTCAAGCCAATTAGATACCGCAGTTAAAAAAAATATCAAAATCCACTTTATAATTGTTAAAGATAAAAACCGCTCGATTAAACCGCTCTTTCTCCAATTCAACAACACGCAAAAGTCCGATGTATGTAATTGATGCTCTTCGGTCGTTATCGCTTTCAACATTAATCGATGTATTGATCGATCAATGAATTAAAGATGACTCCTGATATTGTAAACGTCAGTTTAATCGTTTAAATAGGTTTGTCCCCGTCTTAAGGTATATGATGATCCGCATGGAACTTGATCGATAAAACCGAAATATCGTTGTTCGACCTTGCTAGGTCAGTTGTTTTTTCTTTGTAGGTATAGGACAAGCTACGGTAAGGCCATCGCACAGCAAGAAGTCGCATTATATACCTAAAATTATCGAAAGTTATGCCAACTCGAGATCGCAATCGAAATCGAGAGTGAAGTAAAGTCGGCATGCTGTTTATTTGTCCGATTTAAATGTCAATAAATTTCAAGATGCTCGTATTAAACTTTGATTAATGGTCATACATTTAGCATGAGTCTGTATCTATATACATTTGGAGTAGTTTGGGATTTCTTTTTTTACGTATTCAGGCGGATATTGCCAGAAGTTTCAGCTTCTAGGCGTAGCTCGCTTATTTTAATTAGGTGTCTGTCGACAAGCGCGGTGTGGCTCAACGATATACAAGATCACTGCGATAAAACCAAAGTAATTGGAATAAATTATTCCAAGTCGTTTTTATTAACACTAATGGTGTTGCATTATCAGTTAAATACTGACTATAAAATTGATCATATTTTGGAATAAGTTAGAGTAGAAATAGAAACACCCGCTGGACTATGTGACTCAAACGGATAGAACGAAAATTTCATTAAGAATTCAAATGTTTGTTGCTGTTTGACAGCTTTTCCTTAGGGGCTTAACTCAAAAGTCAGTTGAAATCTGTATAACCATTAATATTCGCATGGTAATACGGGTATTTAGTTAGATGATTTATTATCGCTTCTTCCTGTAATCATACGAAAGATTATCGTTCCCAGAATTGGTTTTTAAGAAACTTGTTTATCTTCTAAAAGAGATTATGACATATTGTTTCTTTAAAATTAAGCTACCGCTAAGCCCTAGTAACAATATTTTGAAAGTCTATTAGAAGCAGTCACACGGACTCACAGACTCTATCCTCATTCATAAATTTGAATTGCTAGGAAATTACCTGTCATTTGAACTATGTAATTTGTTCTTGAAGTTTGTGCTGAAATATCACGCCACCAACCTGTAGCCGTGCGATTCACATTGCAAAAATCAAACAAAATTTTCAACGTCTTCTTTGCAGTTGCCTATTCCGTTGATTCTTAGTGTTGATGATTTTGTTGTTCATTCATTCGCTTGGCATGGTTTTCGTCTCAGTTAAAATGGTTTAACAAGGTACGGAAGGCACAGGGTTGTCGTTGTAAAATAATGCAAAGGCATAATAAAGTCAATTTTGGTTTTGTATTTTAAGAAAGCAAGCTAACGAAACCAACTGATTTTCTGGCTTTTACCTTACAAGTAGTTGCGGAAAATTGAGCAAATGGTATTCACTTAAACGCGTAAAACCCTCATAAACTGCGTAAGCTGTACAAATTGGCAAAATTGGCACAGGGACTAGGGATGATACGGAGCTTCGACTCCGAATCCGATATGTCGGAACTTCCGGTTTAAATTTCACCCCCGAATCCGGCTTCGGTTCCGATATAATCACATCGGAGGTTTTTTGGAGCACCATCGGTGACGAGGCGACCGAGGAACATGAACAACAAAGAATTATCGATTTGCGACATCTTACAGTTACAATACGACTGTCTTTTCACTCTTTTATGTATTTTACATAACTAGGCGAGATTTGCATTGAAGTTGAGAGTGCGTGCGTCCATTTAAAATTTTTAAATTTTATATTTTAATAATTTGTGTCTGCGTGCGATCACCGCCTCTGACTCCGATTCAACTCCGACTCCGTGGAGGTTTGAATGACGCTTCCGACTCCGACTCCAACTCCGGTAAAACCACTTCGGTAACACTCCAACTCCGGTAAAACCACTTCGGTAACATCCCTAGCAGGGACATAAGTCCATTATGGACATAAGTGGGACATAAGTTCAAAATTTTGTTATGGACTTCTGTATAACATATTTTGATTTTAAAGAAATGTTGTACCTGTTTTTTAAGTTAATTAAATTTAATAGAGCTGGCCACACCAGAGTCTTAAGCATCCAGCGGCGGCGCCCATTGTAGTTTTTGCCGATGGTTCATTTAAGCTTGGACTATTTTGAGAATTTTAAATTTGGGCTATTTTGCATTAGTTTTGAATAATCGCCTAAATTATTTTAAATGGAAAGCAAAATATTATTTGGGGCGATCTTTTATTTTCTGCAATTTTCGGAAGCTAAAACAATAGTTGTTTTAGTAAATAAAGCAAAAATAAATTCGTGCGAATTTTTTAACTTTTATTTTTTCAAAATTTCCCAGCGAAATGGGACAAAAGTCCATTATGGATTTATGTCTCGCGGACGTATGTCCCTGCGCCGTAAAAATATACCACCTCGCAAATACTGTCAGATTTTGAATAGAGAATAGTCTACGCTATTTCATAATTTTCCACGATCAGGTAGGCTCGGAAATCGACTGCAGAAAGTTACGCAAATTTACAAATGTCAAACTGTGATAAGCGGTCGTGTGAATTGATTTTCATGTTTTTAGAGTTTTAGCAATGACGGTAAGAATTTAATTAAATAGACATATAAACAAAATTGACATTTCACCATTTGCGCTAGATGTCTAGGACTTTTTGTGAAATGTCAGTTTTTTTTATATATCCATCTAGCGGGCAGTAGAATGCGGGCAATGCTTTATCGTTATTTGCAGCAAATTACGCAATAATTTTTCCGAGGGGTCTTCACTTAAAGCACCGCAGAAATATATGAATTTACGAGCTGCATAAAATTTGAGATTAAGTCATTATACCAATATTATAATACAAAAAGCATTATATATTCATCAAGCGATTTTTCTGATAGAATATAGAATAAAAAATGTTTGCTCTGTTATAACTTTCGGAGTTTGGTGTCACTAAACACATCTGGTTTGTCCACCAGATTTATGTGAAACCAGTTGAAAAACATTTTCCTGCTTAAACCAAATCGTATATTCAGCAAAAATAAACTACAACACTATACAAAATGAATAATAAATGAATTTATCGCCTTTGTGACGTTTCTGTTGATGGTGGATGAGCAAGATTATACTCCAACGATCTAAGAATATATTCTGGAATGGGTGGCAAATTGCTGGGTTGGTATCCATTCTCATCAGCTACGTAGCTGAATTGAATTGTTTCTCCTTCAGGCGATTGGTATTGCACTTCGCCCTTTGATCCTGTTTCACTGCCACTTTCTTGGACATTTATTCCATTTGATGTTTCAAATTTGTACGAATATGTTCCATCACCAGAATTTTCGTTGGTATAGCTGATAATTTCTGCATGTGCTTCATCTTCAGCAGGGGCAGCAATAGCACACACCAAGAGGGTGACAAAAATAGCCTGTAAATAGAGAGGTTGTTGTTAGCAGTTTTAATTTTTCAATAATCACCTACGATTCTGAACATTCTGACAGTGGCTTGGATCCTCATTGTCATCTGACAAAAGCCAAAATAACTATGAATACCGTTTCGGATTGGGCTGGATTTTTATACTCGTATGTTCTATTGTTAAGATATTGATTAAGATATTTGTCGAAAAGCTTTTAGGAATTAGCACATGTCTTTGCAGGCCTTGATAACAAATTAACGCCGCTTTCGGTTTCTCATAGGTATTATTGATAGATCACGAGTGGACATTGAAAAAGTTATTTTGCGTTATACTGGTCCTTTGAATGATCGCTTCATGTTGAATAACATTCGGAGCTATTTGCTTGTTTGCGCCTTTTTAATAAAACACGTTGATGGTGGAAGAGGTATTCGTTAATGGATATAAAGCTGAAGTAGAAATTTCTTTAATTAAGAAAACTTCAAATACTTAATCAAAATCGTCTTCATTTCTGACCAATTCATTTTGTATGATAAGCCCAATGAGTAGAGAGACACTTTTCGAATATCAGCAACCGTAGTTAACTGCTTGCAATAAAACTACTGATGGTTAAAGCACCGCAGAAATATATGAATTTACGAGCTGCATAAAATTTGAGATTAAGTCATTATACCAATATTATAATACAAAAAGCACAACATATTCATCAAGCGATTTTTCTGATAGAATATAGAATAAAAAAAGTTTGTCAAAGATTCGTGACAATGTAAAGTGACACAGTGACTGAGACATTAAAAATAAAGCATTTCTAACTTAAATTAAGGAACTAAACACGAATTTATGAATGAATATTTTTGATGTGAATACAAAATACTTAACGAGCTAGTATTAACGAAATCAACTCACGGGACTAGCTTTTTGTAAAACTAGGTTTAAGTGTAAAAAATCCTTTAGTACAAATCTAGGTTTGGTTAAAATAGCGGCCCAATCTGATGCTCGTTAAATGAAAGAATTTCCTGCTTAAAATCCTTAAAAATAAAATAAACTGCTTACTCTGTTGCTACCTTAAAAATATCCTGAGAGTTTGATAAATTTCTTTAACGTTTGACTTAACTTAACTTAACTTAAATAATGAGTGTTTCCTTTCAAGATTCTACTTAGATCCCCGAAAAAAAACAAAATTTCTTAAGGTTTCTTGCATCACCTTTCGCGAGATTCTGACAAACGTTCGAGAGTAAAACTGTCATTAAGGAGGCCGTATAAATGACATCGACATAAAATTGTATTTATATTAGAGATGTCACGAATAGTAATTTGGCCGAATACCGAATACCGAATATTCGGCGAGGCTCGTGGCCGAAGCGCCGAATATTCGGCAGTTTATGCAATTCTTCTTGTATTTGCTTCTTCAGCTCTTCTAATTTGTTCTATTCTTCTTAGCTCATTTTGCACATTTATCACAAGTGTGCCGATTTCCATCCAATTTTCCTCCGACTGCAACATTCGGTCTATGAGTAGTGTTGGACTGGGCAAATTATTTCTCCATTGCGAAAAACGCCGGCAATGAAATATGGCGTGCTCCGTATCCTCCTCCTCGTTTGAGCATTCTGGGCACAAAGGGGAGCTATCATGTCCGAATCGGTGCAAGTATTTGCGATAGCCGCCATGACCAGATAGGAACTGCGTAAGGTGGTAGTTGCTATTCCCATGTGCTCGTTTTGTCCAGGTCTCGATGTTCGGGATCAGCTTGTAGGTCCATCTGCCTTTTGTACTATTATCCCACCTAGCTTGCCAGAGGGCTGCTGAAGCCACTCGCTCTTCTTCTTTTATTCTTGCAATTTCACCTGCATCTTGTCGCCCTGGGGTTCTTCTATTATAAATTCTCAACATCTCGTCCGCGAGGATGTCGATCGGGACCATTCCTGCTATCACAAAGGCTGCGTCATCCGAGATTGTTCGAAATCCACAGATAGCTCTTAATGCACTGAGTCTATATGCGGACAACAGTTTTCTCTTGTTTGATTTTATCGCGAGTGCCCCCGCCCAAACCGGAGCAGCGTATAAGAGGACTGAGCTAACTACTCTAGATAGGAGAATCCTCCTAGCATATCCAGGTCCACCAATGTTTGGTAGTATTCTAGAAAGTGCTCCTTGTAGCAGTAAAGCCTTGTTACTGGAGTACTCCACATGCGCTTTGAACTGTAATCTGTTATCAAGAATTACTCCCAGGTATTTGATTGATTCTTTCGATCGGACTATTTGATGTCCCACCCGTATGTTGGCGTATTCCACAATTTTTCTACTGGTAATTAAGACGGCTTCCGTTTTATGGTCCGCTAATTCTAGGCCGGCGGATACTAACCAGTCTTTGATGCGAATAATTGCTTCGTTTGTGGCTGACTCTATCTCCTTTATTTCTTTTGCCACCGTAACGACAGCGATGTCGTCTGCAAATCCGATTACTTGAACTCCTCTCGGCAATATGAGCCTTAGCACTCCGTCATACATAATGTTCCATAGGAGTGGACCGAGTACTGATCCTTGTGGAACCCCAGCTGAAACGCTGTAGTATTTCAACCCTTCATCAGTTTCGTACCTCAGTTTTCTGTTGGTAAAGTAGTTTTCTACTATCCTCAGCAAGTAATATGGCGTATTCATACTGGCTAGTGATCTTCTGATGAACGCCCAGTTTGCCGAGTTAAAGGCATTTTTGATGTCCAATGTCACCACTATACAGTATTTTTTTGTACCATACAGCCATCTTTCTCCTTGTATCGCTTCGGCCGCAATGTCGACCACAGTTTTTATGGCTTGAACAGTAGACCGCGATTTTCTGAACCCAAACTGATAGTCTGATAGTGCTCCTCTCTCTTCTGCTACCGCGAGCAATCTATCATATATTATCCGTTCCAGTATCTTTCCCATTGTGTCTAGAAGGCATATTGGACGATACGAGGACGGTTCCCCAGGTGGCTTGTTTCCCTTTGGGAGCAGGACTAGGTGTTGTAGTTTCCAAGCATCTGGGAAAACTCCTTCTTCAAGACATTTTTGAAATGTTTCCATAAAAATGTCTGGCCGCTTACGGATAGCTGCTTTTATTGCTTTATTTGGTATGCCATCAGGTCCGGGCGCTTTACTGTCGCCTATCCTCTTGCATGCGTTTATGAGTTCATCTGCTGTGACTATTGGGATGTCCTCCGTGTTGGTCTCCCTAATGATATTGCACATAGTAGATGTACTTCGAGGGAAAAGGTGCTCTACTATGGAGCTTAGGATTGCTGGACAAGTTATTTGCGGCGACCTGCTGCCCCTTACCTTAGTCATGACGATCCTGTATGCTGTGCCCCAAGGGTTTATGTCGGCTTCTTCACAAAGATTTTTAAAACATCTTGCCTTGCTCTCCTTGATTGCCTTTTTTAGTTCGCGTCTTGCCATTTTAAAACCACTTAGGTGTTCCTCAAAGCGGTCTCTTCCCCTAGATCTTTGGACTTTTAAGCACTTTGCTCTAAGCTTTTTTATTTCCTCATTCCACCAGTAGCATGGTGTTCCTCCTCTAGTACCCGTTCTTCTGGGCATTGATGCATCGCACGCAATAGTGAGGACGCGGACGAGTTGTTGCATACAGGCTTCAGTCGGTCGTGTCATAACAATTATTATTTGTTGTTATTTGTATGTCTGTTGGTGCTTCTTTACGTACTGAGTGTTTCTTTTTTTTTTCATGATTTTCTATTCGGTATTCGGCCGAATGTTGCAAACTATTCGGCCGAATACCGAATAGTGAAAAATGTGGCCGAATAGCCGAATACCGAATAGTTGCCGAATATTCGTGGCATCTCTAATTTATATCCCTTCCATTAGTCCCTAAAAATGAAAAAACGCAAACAAAACGAATAGTTGTGAGTAGATGTAGATTCTTACGAATCCGTGTTATTTCATAAGTTAAACTTATACGCTATTCACACCGAGCCGAAAACGTGGTTTTCGAGAAAACACTCGAAAACTTAATCGAAAACAGAAGTTCTCCCATACATATTTCTATTTTCAAAACGAGTTGTTTATAGTCATTAATTGCAAGAAAAAATCGTTGCGTTGTTGAAACAAACACACCTTTTGCAACATTCAGCAGAGCAGCTGACCGAACAAATGTCACAATCCACAACTTTAAATCATTTTCCACACTAACTGATGGGCTAATATTTATTATTTTTAAATGTTCTGAATTCATTTTCGTTAACGTCTTAATCAGTTGTGGGACACTTCTGTGGAAACTATTTTGCTTACAAATTTCAATCGCATTAAAAATAATAAGTTGGTGCAAAAGGTCTGGAGGGACCCTAAGCCTAGCTTCTCACAACCATTCGTTGTGTCTAATTTTAATTTTTGGAACGAATGGAAAGAATCTACAATTTTATGCCGATTCCAAACGGCTAATAAGCTCTTTCAAGATAGTTAAACTCTCGGATGTTTGTCAGACGTTCGCGAGATGCGGCGCAATGGAAAAAAACCCTAAGTTGGAATGGGGGGTTTGCGGGATTCGAACTTGGCCCACTCTCTTAGTAGTAATTTTAACAAATAAAATTAATGCATACCATTTAAAAATAATATTAGCTCATCAGTTAAGTGTGGAAAATTATTTAACATTGTGGGTTGTGACATTTGTTCAGTCAGCTGCTGAATTTGCTGAATATTGCAAAAGGTTTCGTGGAAAACGATTTTAAACAACTCATTTTGAATTGATTTCGAGTGTTTTCTCAAAAACTGGGTTTTCGTTTTGGTATTAGCGTATAAATTTCGAGCAACTTTATACAATAGGTAATAAAAGTGCTTCACGAGGTTATCAAACTTTGGTTAATTTATAACTTTTGTTTTTAGAATTCTTGCTACAAATTTAGATTCTTCGTTTTTGCAAGTAGGAATTACGCAAAAAATTCAACGCCGACTTAACGCATCGGAGAATTCTTTCGTCAGCTAAAGGAGACTTATTATTGATATAAAAAAAAACCGAGAAGAGACCTCTGTACATTACGATAAGAATGCTGTTGAACTGCAGCGCGAAGTGCGTATTGCTCGCTAAAAGTGCTTTATCTAATTAAGGCTATAGAGAAGCTTGAACATTTGTGGTTTTGAATTGTGTTCTTTAACAGAAAATGATCCAGTAAAAAGAAGTCTATACCAACCAAGCGTATATTGATCCAACTTACTATATGCGCATCTCATTTGAACTCTGAGAAGAGTTATTCGCTTGTCCGACAGGGCAACGTAGATGCAGACAGCATCGTGCTTATATTTTTGGGGGAAGGAAATAATAAGCAAGCTTATAAAAGAATTAAAACAAACTCCCTTTGATATTTGTATAAAATGTTCAGTCTATTTGTTCATGATTATGCGTACAGCCATAAAAATCATCAAATGAGCAAATTTATTGGTGGTATTGCAATCTAATTTGCCTGTCCTTTTGTTCCTCGACAGTGGGGTGAGCCTCAATATATTGGATAGCTCTGAGAATCTCATCTGGAATTGGTGGTGGAGTTGGCAAATGTGAGCCTTGTGGATGGAATCCATTCTCATCGGCGGTATAGGTCAATTCCACATGTTCACCTTCGGGTGAAATAAAACGGAAACCGCCATTTGCATATTGTCCTCCAACTCCTGACTCTTGTATAGCTACTCCATTGGTCAACTGCAACTCATGCTTATAGCTACCATCGTCATTGACTTCACTGGCCTGATGGCTAACCTCAGCCACCTCGTTTCCATATGGGGGAATAGCAAGAGTTACACCCAAAATAGCAGCAAGAACCAACTGTAATAAAACAAATATCCAGATGAACTATAATCCTAAATCCCTTCAGTTCGAACTACTTACAAACTTAAACATGCTGATGTAATAGATGATGTCTATACGAATGCTGTAACTGCAAAAGTGGAACTGATGGTTTGAATTCAGCCATCAAATCTTTTATATACCAAAATGTGCGATGAACGAACTATCTTCCAATGCAACATTCCAAAAGCTTTAGTTTTGCATAAGTTCACAGGAAAGTAGATTACAAAAAAAAAAAAAAAACCGCCAAGATGCGCCGAAAAGAGACACGCCAAATTAACTCGCACAATGTAAGTTCATTCGAAATATTGCCTAACGGCGGATGGTCAGAAGATTCAAATTATTCGACGCGTAGCCGCTAATGTAGGTAGATTTTGATACGTTGGATGGGAACCGGTTTCGAACTTTTCGATTACTAACTTTACAAGCATTAATTTAAAAATACAAGAGTTTATGAATGTCTGTTGATCGTTTAATGCTGTGACTGTGATTAATTGATTTATGGCGAATTTCGAACGACGACCCTGAAAGTCCTAATCGCGAATTCGTGTTCAGTTATTGCAAAGTGCTGTTTAATTGATTGTTGAACTAGAGCCGATTAATGATGCACTGCGAGGGATTGAAAACTACTTAACATTGCTATATGGTGTAAGGGGTGACAACGGAACCGTCCCGTCGCGTCGATAATTTTATATGGACTAGTTCCCATTTATGACACAGCAAAACGCCTTAACTGGACAGCTTACACACTATCAATTTTGCAAGCCAGTTTCTTTTATTTCTCGCAAATAAGCTAACTTCGCATCGTCACTCCAACGCATGTTGCCCCCTACACATCAGGCGAAATGGTAAACTGTTGACAAGTGACCGTGCGACTAGGGTGGAGACTTTTTTGAGCTATGAAATGATATTAGTTGCTCTGTGATGATGGCGATTTGAATATTATCAATTTCAAGAGTTAGGGTTGCCACTTGTGAACAAAAAAATTTACTGTAGATAATTTCATTTAAGAAGACATGTTTTAAATATTTTTTTTTTAAGAAATCGATATTATATACAATCAGCAATATGTAGTGTCCAGGTTACATTTAACGAAATCACAATGCCGAAATTTTCGATATAAAATTACCATTTGTGACCAAACAAATATTTAGTGTTCAAAACGATTATTAGTTAGGCCCAATTTGATTTATTTTTATCTATGGCTTCAAAAACTCAAAAACATTAAAATAATATGTCGACACTTAACAGGCCTTAAAGGAAACTGCCAACTGCAACCGAACGAATATTAAAAAATTGTGACAGTTCATAAAATTTTCGAACTCACCCATGTTTTCAGGTTAAGTTTGAACGATTTTTTATTTTCTAAAGATTAATCAAATAGTTTAATTTATGGCTTTATGGTTTGGCAGTGCATTAAAAGTGGCTACATTATTATATGTCAAATTGATTACTTGTTTTTTGGCTGGATGCTCAGGTTTATTGAAGTTTGAAAACTAATTGGCTGTCATCTAACAAGTTCTTCAATTGGCGATGACGTTAATGTACGTACGTTAATGGGGGGGTACAATTCTGTTGACTAAATTCTTAGTTCACTACTTGTCACCTTTCATAGGAAATAGTTAAGGCAATTAAACAAATAATTTTAAAAATGGGTTGCTAAATTATGATATGTGCAAATTGACATATATGTCAGTCAAGTCAATGGGGACGTTCATGTATCTCGTTTAATAATGCCCTAAAAACCGGGTTTTCGCGAAAACACTCGAAAGCTTCATCGAAAACATAAAAGTCGTTTTACACCAAAACTACTGCCTATCGTTGAGTTGTTGAAACAAACACACCTTTTGCAATATTCAGCAAATTCAGCAGAAAAGCTGACCGAAAAAATGTCACGACTCACGACTCACAATTTAAAATAATTTTCCACACTTAATTGATGGGCTAATATTATTTTTTAATGTTCTGAATTCATTTTATTTGTTAGTTGATGCGATCGAAATTTGTAACCAAAATAATTTACACAGAATTTTTGCGACCAGTGTCTCACATCTGTAGTTGGTGTTCGGTTCGCGTTTTCGACGGAAACACGGTTTTCGGTGCGGTTTGAAAAGGGTATAAGTCTGATAGCTGGCTGACTTGACGTGTTTCAGTTTAGATTGGCCTAGATCGATCACGTGAACAGTTTTTTTTTTTCAGCTGAAGTCAATGACGTCTATATTCGATGAATTTACTCAAGAATTACGTGCCTAAGTTGACAGTTCGTATATGTCTGAATGCCTGACGTAAGAAAAATACGTTGCGGAATATTATAATTTTTGTGTTTAATCCATCTAGTCCAAACGAAAACGTAGTAGACGAAGATAAATAGATATATTTTAATATGTCCAATGTTTACAACTCATTCTGACTCAAGTTATTTATCACTCAATACTAGTTGGCTCTAAGCCCAGGTCCACCCCGGAACGTAGCGCCACCTCTGATGAGGCTTTCAGTTCAAAATGAGAAGTTAATATTTATGAAAATGTTTAATTTTATTAGAATAATTTAACCCCCGTATTAATAAACACTGTGTAAAAGTTATCAACTTGTTACTCAGCAGTTACGTCCAATTTTTGTATGCTATCTGACGTTTGCTAGCTAACTTACTCGTGTACATTTTTTTATTAATAAGGGGGCAAATAAGACTATATTTTTCTTTTAAAAGCTAAATTTATTAACCATACAATGTTATTTTTAAAATTATAGCTTTTTAATTTGTAAGCGCCCAAAAACGATTTGGCATGTCAGTTAAGTTTTATTTTACCTTAAAGCTTGGCCAATCAAGTCATTTGAATATCTACCACCGTTTCGTCTGCAATGACGAACCCGATCGTTCCAATTGATCGCCCAATTATCTGGTGACAAAAAGAATAGGGCCCACGACACAATCGAGCTCGCGATTTGCTTTTATTTTTTAATAACTTTAAATGAACCAATAAGAGTCAAACGTATCATAATGTTACTTCAAATTCTACACAATATTCTGACACCTGTAAGTATAAATAAGAAAATCATTTACAATACTCGTAGGAACTGAAAAATGTCTGTTCAAAAATTTCTAGTTTTGTGAACTGTCACAAAATCAAATGTAGTACGAACCATACCTATTTCCAAATGGTAGTAACATAAATAAATTTTATGACATTATGCTACTGCCAATTCAAGGACAAAAAGGCCATGCTACATAAAGTTGAGTTGATTATATTAAATTCCATGATGTAAACATGTATAAATCATGAATAAATCCACTTTGTAATTATCATATTTTTCACCACAAACTGGATCAAATTTGCAACACTTTATTCCGAATAAACGCCATTCAGATAAATCAAGTTATATTAATGCACACGCATTGTTCCTTAATAATTCAGCTTGAATATCTTCGTGCTGCTTCTGAATTATAAAACAATTTATCACTTCATCAACTATAATCCATCATCCGCTGTACAAACAAAAGGTCCAACTAATTCTAAAAGCAAAAACTTTTTTTTAGGGTTCCAACCAACCTATTGCATAATATAAAGCTCTGTCAGTCCAGTATCTAATTGGTTAAGCATTTGTTTTAAGAAACAAAAGAATACCCACATTTAGCATACACAGGCACATTGTTAACGTAAACAGTCGAAGCATTGTTTCCACAACAAAGTGTTGACTGACTTAAGTGATGCAGATCATATGAGCTAATAGTTATCCGTAATTTTTGGGCCATTGTCCAGAGTATTAATTCACCTTACTCATCGCTTTGCTTAGCAAAAGACACGCTGTCTATATTGGCCAATAAAATTAGCAAATGCTTTAAGGGTCCAAAGTGTTGCCGAAAAAGTTAAGAGGAGTAAGAAAATGTTGGGCTCGGCCATTACTGGTTATGCTAATCAATGCTTGACGTTCATTAACATATCGACGTGCATCTGAATTCTGAAATCTGAATCCGCCTTTCGCACGGAACGTAAATATATTTTTTTTATTTTTTGGAACTAAAATGAGTCGCTGGCTGAATTGGATTATGGACATAATAAATTGAATTTATAGTTTCTTTTATAGGCTGTGGTAGGAGTTTTGTATACATTTGTATTAGAGACAGTTTTTTTTTTTTTTTTTTTTTAATTTGCTGGAATGGAATAATGGGTTTTATTGTGAGTCTTTCAGCCCGACCAGACCGTAAATGAACTTTAGGGAGTCTACCTAAGTCATTCAACTGGACTTACAAAGTTGATAGTTTTGTGTCAATCTTTGAAGTATTTGGGTGCATTTTATGAAACAGATAAAACGGAGAGAACTTTTCAATGATTTTTATATAACTTTTTAGATTGGATATGCGCTGACTCCGCTTTAGAAAAGTTTTTGGTATAGAAAAAAGATCACTTTTCGCAGTTTCAGTTAGAGTTTAAAACTTTCATCAATATCGATGCTCTGACTTGCCATGAACAACACATAAAAGCAAAGGCATATGAACTCCAACCTTACGTCATACGCAGCTGCAACGTTAACGCACCTTAAGAAATTGACACTTGTTATTGTAAAGGCCTCTTCCACATTGCACCTACTCACTCAACACTAACTCCACCCACCAATTATCTTGTTATTTCTCATCCGTTGTCATCCGTTGTGTGAAAGAAAAACAAAACAAACGAAACCCATATGCAGTAGGTACAGTTATCCGTGTCATACAATCCTTCAGTTTACTGGTGCACCAATCGCCACTCGCGTGCGATAATTTGTTCCCATTCCACACATTCGCGCGCTCTATTTAAATTGTTGTTTCTTGTTTTTCTTTTTCGAAACGGTAATTAGTTATCAAATGAATTAAATTAGGTGTAAGGGCGCTTAGGTTGACACAATTTAAATGTGCTTTAACATTTTATTACTACATTACATATGCATAACTTATCGTTTGACATTAAGTCATTAAGCGGTAACCTTGCGTGGAGTTTACATCTTTTGTTTCCCAAAATAGCAAAACAACGTCGAATGCATTATCGATCTAGATTAGGGAAACTGAGGTAGGTAGACAGAGGACTTACGAAATTTGTCACTATAAATAAAATTTTAAGATACACACAGAGCTAGGTGTTTGTTTTAATAATAAATTATTCCAAACTCGTGTTGGCCTTGACTTTCGGTTTACCTTTCACGTGAGATCACACACATTGGCGGTGTCTTTATTCTATTTTTTGGTTAGTGTCCAACTAACATTTATTCGCTGGATGATTTTTTTCTTTTTTCTGTTTAAAACTTAAATATCTATCCCAAATGAATGTAGTCACTTTACACTTTCACAAATGACTAATTGCAATGTGCATTGCGCGCGGACAATAATCGTTGTATTTGCATTTTAATAGTGACATTCGCACCAACATTACCGATTGCAGAATAAAAGTAAAGAGTATAATGGCGTTTTAGATTGTAGAAAAGAATTGCCCTTTCTATGAAAAGAGCAAATTTAGAAGTGCTCTCTCTTTCTATATGTTTCATTGAAATAAAAAGTGCACTTCGAGGTCAATTCTTAACACGACAGAAGTACCCAGGAATTGCTCTGAACTCACCAACAAGCACTAGCAAAATGTCAGATTGAAATGTTTGTTGTTCGTTGGAAACAAATTTTGTGCTATGTGATCCGAAAGTATACAATTATGCGTGCAAAATGTAAATTTAAATTCAAATATATTAATTTGGCCTATTAAAACATTCATAATTTATAGTGAAAAAAAAGTAGCAACAGAAAACCAAATCCCACATAATGGTGTCTACCACTATTACAAAAGTGCTTCATCGAATTTAATTGAAAAGAACAATTCTGAATCTCTCGGATCTTCAATGAAAAACGCCATAACCTTCATTCATATGTCATCATAAATGCAAACGCAAAGGCATCGTTGTTCGCATTTCCAGTTATCCACACCAAGCGCCTTGTCATCCGCATGTATTTCTATTTTGTAACTGAAAAAAAGATGCGTCAAAATTTGTTTTTCTGGTTGAATTCGGACATAAGTTCGATTACTTTGCGAGTGGTATTTACTCCCATTTCGCAAAGCACATTATTAAAGCATTAAGTTCGGCAGCTAAAATTTGACATAAAAGGGACTGGAACCGGAAACTGCGCTTTGTTTAAGAAAGTGAACCCATTTTCGTTAACAATTCATCCCAATTCGTTAACAATACTGTGTACTGTACTATGACTTTGAGGTGAGTAATCTAATTACACTTTCAAATGCATAAATACTGAAAATACCAAGCCCCATTAACACATGCGAAGTGAATTTTAATTAATGTTAAACCGCCATTAATAACTTACTTGAACGTGTTTGATACTAAATTACTGGGCACTCGGCGTGCTGTCAAAAAATGACTCATTGAAACATAATATTTCTCTTCGTTGGTTTTTTTCTATGGCATGTACGAGTATGCTGGCTGTCAAAATTGACTATAATTTATTAATCATCGTGGGAATGTATTTTAAGTATTGTTGTGTCGGATATAGTAATTGAGATTGTTTAAAATATTATTTATAATATAAAAGGATTTAAAGATAAATCTTATTTTTCTGCTATGGATAAGCTGACGTTTGTTTAAGGTCAAACACTACGAATTCATTTCTGGAATTATTAAATGTAGGTTTGTAGTTTTTAGTTTTTAGTTCAATGGCTTGATTGTTGTAATACTTATTATAAGTACATATTTTCTGTAATATTTTGGGAAACTATAATGTGACGTATCTATAAAACAAAACAAAAGGAAACTTTCTGTGGAAATATTTTGCAAAGATCGATAAAAGAGCCGCGCTTGTTAGTTTCCTCTATTAACAGATTACAGCTTAATACCTTTTTCCATTGGAATGATTTGATCCTGAGAAAAACTATTTTTTTTTCTCTCGAGTAAGCTCATTACAAATAATTGTGCTGCCTGATCTAATGATTGAATACCAATCATTTCAAAAATAGCATACCTGCTTCAAGTAGGTATCCATTTGAAGTATACCTATATATCTTTCACATTAGTGATGGGACTTGAGAAATGGGAAGCGGTGGTATTTAGCCCTAAAAAAGGGTGAGTGGAAAAGTGGTAGAAAAAAATGTCGATTGTAAATAATTCATTTATTAATATCAATTAAATAGTTAAAATAAAACTAAAAGAAAAAAGAAACAAATTTAAAAAAAAAAATTGTCGTTCAAAACAAACCAAAACAAATGTATATTTTGAAGCTTATTCTACTAATAATTCAGGGGGTTCAAAATCTTCACCGTTCCCTAGAACGGTATTTAATTTGTATCTTTCCTCATTTTTAATATTTCTTAGATGTGCAAATTTACGTTCAGCTGCTGCGCTACTATGAGGTAAACAAAAAAGTTGTAACACGTATGATGAAAAGTTTTTGAATGTAAAATTTCCCATGCCATATTTTAAAGTTTGAATTGAAATTTTGAAAGAACTACAGAAAAACACTACGGATTTAAATCATTATTAAATAAAAAATGTCAAAACATACCAAATAATGAAATATTAGCTGTTGCCATTTTCAGAAAAAAATACTGATAGGTAGCTGAGTGTGTATGGGTAAAAGTAAGGCGAGTAGGTATTGGTACAATTTGCAATTTAATTTAATGATGGAAAAGAAATATTATTAGCGAATAGCGATGAGTAAATGGTGGTAGATTTCGAGTACAGGTAGTTGGTAGAATTTCCGAAAGTGTGAAAAGTGGTAGAAGTCCCATCAGTGTGTGTCACTGATCTCAATTAAAGGCATTTAAAGAAGACTTCAGAAAATGCGAACAAGTTTAAACGGCCATTCAACTGACATAGACAAATTGTACAGCACCTCCCAATGGACAAAAAAAAAAAACGCCGGTAAACCATAAAAGATAAAACTCTTTTTCCTAACATGCATTACAAGTGCTCAAATCGTACAATGGAACATCCCTCAACCCCTACAACATGCACTCAACTATTTCCGTCATGAATCCATGTTTTCCTTCACACAACATGCAAAACTTTGCACAGCCGCCCCTTCTCGTATCCCCATCTCCCTTCGGGATATAACTGAAATCAGTCTATACCAAATCGTCCACCCTTTAGGCGGTAAAATGCTTCCAGTGTTTCATAGAGCATATACTCTCCCATCGTTTTTTTACGCAGTCTAGGGTAATTGTCCTATCCAGTTTCAATGTGTTGCACCAGCCACCATGGTCTGGTCTGTATTGCTTTGGTCATTGGCATTGCTTCCTTCGATTAGTCGTATTAATGGTCATTCGAATTTTACATGAAACTCAAATTTCCCATGTCATGTTTGGCAATTTATATCCATTTGCTAAAAGCGACACAACGAATTGGTCTTGCTCCAGTCCTCTATATTTAGTGTGTCCACTTCCGGTGTTCCATCATGGATCCCTTTGGGAGAGAATCAAAAAAAAAATGTATTACAATCGAACCAGATTCTGGTGGTAGTTATATCCGAGAGCCTGGAAATAAAATGCGCTTGAAAAAGTTTGAAAAATTACGACCATTACACAAGTGGGGTGGTACTCTGTAACATGAATCGCAGGCGATGTTCAATAATTGTATTCGAGCGTTTTATTCTATTTAACTCTACTAAAATGCTGAAGTGTTTTATTCGTTTTCGATAGGTACAGTTTTCTGTGAGACCTTTAAGTTGTGCATACTTTTAGGCTTCGTTTATATTTACATTATTCGCGCGAAGGCATCGGCATTTACTTTTGCTGTCGCCATTTTTTTATTGCTGAACGAGGATTATAATGATGTACTCATTTTATTTGTCTATTTCTTTTAATTTAAAAGAGATGAAGAGTTCACCTTTACGGAAAGTGGGCTAGTCACAAACTATGTAACAAAAGACAGAGAAGGTCTCGAGTGCGTTTTATATCTCAACCATCTCATATGGTTGTTTTGATCCAGCTCGTATTTCACTTTTATTGTGACCGCACCAAAGCTGGCGACGGCGGAAATTGGCTTGTCGCCATTATTGTCTCTGGTCGCCATCGCCATCACTACGTCGCCGGCCGCTCCTAAACCACTCAACCGATTTCAATGAAATTTTGTGGATGTGTATGATTGTTGATTGCAACTTGAAAGATAGCGTAGTTTTGGACCCGACAGGAGGCGCTGTTGTCGATCTCCGAAACTACTCAACTGATTTCAATGAAATTTTGTGGATGTATTATGGTTGGTTATAGTTTGAAAGATAAGATCTAACCATTTTTTTTCAATTCATTCTTAAATGAAGACATACGGGTACGCTGGATCTGGGGAGTGAACCTATAAGCCTTGGTCTTACACAGAAAATAGACTACTGAATCAGTTGATTAAATTACATCTAAATGCAAACAAAAACTATTGCGTTTTGATAACTTTTAAAATGAATGAATACTATCTAGTGCGCTGTATTAAGCCTATAAAAATATAAAAAATTGAGTTTTAAATAAAGTTTCTTCATACAATTCAACTACAAAACAATACAAATTAACATTCCCATTTAGCGAGAGAAGTTTCACATCTGGTGTGTGGCCACAAGCACACTCTCTGTTTTTCCATTGATCTACACGCGCCTTTTTGCACGAGACGGGAAAGAGAGATCCCTTCATTCAAAGTCATGGCTAATAAACGCGTAGGAATGAGATAACAAATCAGCCGTCTAAAGTGTAATGGATGTTCTACCCATAATTTACTATAGATATGTAAAACGGAAATTAACACAAGTTCCGGCGACCAACATTTCTGCCAGAGACAATACTGTAGAGACCACCAACTTCGGCCGATTTCCCATGACTTTACCTTCAAGCTATATTTTTACGGAGTGCCAGAATTTGGTGCGCTAGTATTGATACTTAGAAATTTTTATTGACATATTTCACGAAACTTAAAAAATTCCGGCAGCATTTATTTTTATTTTTTGTATGTTTTTGCATGTCACACGGATTCTAATTTGACATAACAGCGATAGGAAAACAAAATGGCGAACTTGAAAAAAAAATTGAGGGAGCCAGCGGCAAGAGGATTGCGAGTTGGGGGTCTCGTCTCAGTATTGTCTTTGATTTCAGCAATCACTTGAAAACATTTCTACTTCTGATTTAAAACATGTGAAATGAGAGTGGTAGGTAATTATAGTTTTAATAAATTAAACTAACATTTCACATTTAATTTTCATGTATCACTTCCGGACGCCATTTTGTTTTATAGGAAATCGAAATCTCGTAAGCCATTGCTATTAAAATATCAATATGCTAAACTTTCCCATATTTTTTGTACCACGTAAACAAGACGACCGACGAAAATACGTGAAACGTATTAGGTTAGGTTAGGTAATGCTGTCCCTCTCATCAGTCACGCAGCTGTTTAGTATTGGGCATTTTAACGTCCGTGTTAATTATGTATGATATTGTAAATGCAGCATTAGGTAGCAAAAACGTATTTTAATTAATAAAAAACTGCGTATAAGTTATCAACTCATTATTAAGCCGTTAGAACATTTAAATATTTGTTTATTAATACGGCGGATAATCGTTTATGCACTGGGATGGGCTGAAGTTGTTAATTATCTTCGAAATGTTCACGATTCTTAAGCGATTGCTGATAAAGCAATGAGCTAAGCTGATTCGAGTTGCCCTTTGATTTAAACTAAACTTTATTAAACGCAGTTGGTAAAGGACGAGTAGTCAACATTTATCACTTCATCTTGTTTTGAAATTAGTGATGATTTCAAATTAGCAGTGCATAGTGCATTAAGAAACTTAGTATTTATGGAGCCCATTTGCAACAAAATTTAATAAACAAATGGTCTATAAAGGCTAATGCGCCATTTGCTTAAGTTCTCATGGTGGTTGGCCGACTCTGTCCAGCAAAATTTTGCATTTTAAAATTGCAACGAAGGCACCACCAACACCACCTATAGCACAATAGTTTCAATACAAATTTTAATAAACGAATCCCTAAGTACCATCACCTTTAATAAATAAAAACCAAAATACGTTTCTTTTGAATTGAATTTTTTTTTATAAAACTGTTCAGTCTATATTGCACTTATGTGTCCTTTTTATATAATAGACCAATTGATTGATTCGAATAGCCTTGAGGTGCAAATTAAAACTGCCAAATACTAACTTATTGATTGTTTTGCAAACGGATTTGCCTGTCGTGTTGTTCCTCGGCTGTTGGATGGGCTTGAATATATTGAATGGCCCTGATAATATGATCTGGAATTGGTGGTGATGTTGGCAAATGTGCTCCTTGTGGTTGGAATCCGTTCTCATCGGCGGTGTAGGTCAATTGAATTTGCTCACCCTCCGGTGAGATGTGACGGAAGCTTCCAGAAGCGACTTGCCCTCCTACTCCGGACTCTTGAGCAGCCACACCATTGGTCAGCTCATATTCAAAGGCATAAGAGCCATCTTCGTTGACTTGACTGGCCAAACGAGTAATTTCAGCATTTTCGTGTCCACTGCTGTGCCTCTGTTGTACCGGTAGACTGTGAATTCTCTGTGGTACTGGTGCTCTGTGAACCCTTGGCTGTGCCAATCCAATGTTCGAGTGCACTCTCTGCACTTGTCTGGGTCTTAATCCTTGGGGTTGAAGAGCAAAGGTAACTCCCAAAAGGGTGGCAATAACCAACTGGAAATATTAAAATAATTTGAAAAAATATTGAAAATCCTTTGTGGGACGATTATTGCTTACAAACTTGAACATATTGAGTTTGAACTTTGCGAAGATGTTTGCTAACACTGCAACTACAAAGGTGGAACTGATAATTTAAATCAGATTACCAAATCATTTATATACCCATGGGCGCGATAGCTGAACTATCTTCCAATTCAATATTTCAAAAGGTTTTCGTTCTGCATAAATCTATACAAGGTAAGTAACTATACAAATATATTTATTGTTTAAATATCGGCATTTGCATATAAAGGGAAATGTCAGGTCAAAAAAAAAAAAATTGTTAAACTGGTGTACAATGATAATTTATGTAGGTGCTGTTTAGATTTAGCATCACTTTGCATATCGCGGGGAATATGCCGTGACGTGCGAGAATAAAAATAACCGGTTGTCAATATATCCATCGAAACACTAATCTTTTTATTTTGTGTAATATGTATGCGGATAATCTGGAAAATTTAGTGCAGCTTCTCGGATAAGAAGATGACATTGACATGTATGTTCAGTTACTGGTAGTTAAGGTCCATTGAAAAAAAAAAAAAAAAAAATAGCTAGATGCGATTACAACTTACCTCATTTCATATTGCCTGCACAATAATAGTTTTCCTCAACTAGATCATTAAGGTTCAAAGAAAATAAATTCAATCGCCTGAATGCGGTCAAAGGATCCCGATATGATTTTGACAGCGAATGCAAATAGGTCATTTTTCATTTCAAATTAATTTTTATTTATTGCTTTCATTAACTTACATATTGTTATCTAGTAAATTATCACAGTGATGGGCCTCTGATGGGCCCATCTACAAGTAAGGTTAAGCCCTCTGGTACAATATAATAATTGACAGTGACAGCCGAAGAATCAGCGAATAGGAGGCAAGTTTGTATCGGCCAATAGAATCGGTCGTTCTATAAAAGATTTTCACTTTTAAAAGAGAGTATGTAGTGAGTGGAAGTGCGGATTCTGTTTTTGTAAAATAAATACTGAAAGAAAATAAAGAATACATAATTTAAAACTAACATTTATCTTATTCTTATCTTATTCTTATTCTTATCTTATTCTGGCTTACTGGCTCTTAGCGAACGCTCTAAACTTAACATATAATTAAAATTACTGCCGCTCGGCCTTAAATCTATCTATATCTATGATTTGTTTTGTTTTTTTAATTTTCAAGAAACTTTAGAAAACTTGAATTCTTTATTATTGTCAATTTTCGGAAGCACTCTTGCATGTTGGCTAGCCCGGCCCCTCCCAAAGACCCCCTATACTAAACCTAAATCTACTAACTTATACCTAGCTTAAAACTAAGGAGGAATGCTAGATAAGTAGCGCACCGGCCCGGGAGAGCGTATCAACTCTCCGGTCTTCGTCGAGCCACCAAAATTCGGTGAACTGCTATGTTTTGACTACTACAGCTAAGAGTTATTCCATCCCATTATTCCCATATGCAAATTGTGTATGAGTTCTTTCGTTCTGACGGACGAATTTGTTCTCTTGTACATTTTCTCAAATAGGAATGATAACGATGTGAAGTTCACAAATGAAATATGCTATAATCTGTCAATAGATTCGAACAATATCTTTGCAATTTTTTATGAAAAGTACACTGTAAATTGATTTTTATGTTTTAAGAAAATTACTCGTTATTGCTGTGAATAGGTAGTGCTCAGTTCTTAAATGACCACTTGGCATACAGTCTTATCTTACCTTTACAAAATAAGTAGACGACGTATTTAAGGTCATACATTTTTAATTAGAGTTTGACTTTATGCCCTGCATTCAATGCAGCACTGCAACGAGTCTCTTTTTTTAATTTTCTGCAAAATTCAAGCGTACCACATCACAAAAGAAAATAAATAAATTGCAATATCAAGAATTTGGCATCATCGGTTTTTGACATTTGATGATTTTTTTTTTTTTGGTTTTAAACACATCAATTTCTTAGGCTAAGGCCACGCCACACACTGAGCGAACGACAAAACAAAAAATTAATGTCGTTTTCCATTGGGACAGAAAAAACACTTTTTTCAGAGTCTGAGCAGTTTTTCTGCTCTCGAAATCAGCTGGCTGTCAGATTTCATGTTCCATTGGGCGCAAAAAAAGCAATTTTGCGAATCTCGATATCCGAGCGAGATTCACACCTATTTGCACTAACACCAAAACATTTGTCATTTGTCAAACTTTAAAGTGTGTTTACGTACGTTTTTAGACGAGAAGTCTGTGAAAAATGGAAAAAAAAATATATCCGGCCGCTGCAAAAGTTATTAAAATAAGTTGAATGGATTTTTATAAACACAAATTACAATTTAAGAACGGGTGACTTTTAAAACACGCACCACCACAGATGCAAAGGAAGAAAAATCTCGTTTTATGTTCCATTGGGCACGAAAAATCTGAAATCTCAGAGCAAAATCTGAAAATCCCAATGGAAAACGACGTAAAACATATGAAATTGTATGGATTTGGCCACGCGGTCGCTGAGCGGCAAGCCGGCAAGCGACGTTTCTGAGCAGCAGATTCAATTATGTCAATTATGGTCTATTATTTTAGGGTAGTGCTGAGTGGTAAGAAATCTCGCATAAATTAACAATTTATGCGAGAAACAGATTAACAGATGACTTTGACAGCAACAGCAACAGCGAATTTAGGATTAGCTCTAACGTTGATGTCGCTGATCGCTGTCGATGTTGCTGGGATAATGTGTTCAAAGTAAATAAAATACAGTGATTCTAAAAATTTGTCAAACTTGCTGTTTATGTCGCTGTGTTAATCTGTTTCTCGCATTACATTTAAACTTTAAAAATTGAATGAAATCAAAAAACTCGAGCTCAGAGGAGAGTTTCAGATAATGACTTTAAACAAACTAAAAGCAAAGGAGCAATAAATAATCAAAAATAAACGTTTTTTTAATGTACCTTGAGTTTAGGTTAGGTTAGGACCAGGCACCAAAGCGGGCTCATCGCCATCCCCAGGGAACCATTACGGTTAAAAACCTAAACCAAATCGCCCAAACAATCAATTTCACTACAGAATTTGGTTATGGTCCCAAAATTATTTGAGGAACCAACATCCTCTAAGTTATTAAAGAAGTACCTGCTTAGGTGCTTCCTTCTACCCCGAGCAATTGCTTGACACTCGCATAGAAGGTGGGACATGTCTTCCGTAGTTTGTAGGTCCTCATAGTACCTACATGTATCCGTATTAGCTAAGCCTAGTCTCATGGCATTCTTCCTTAGAAGGCAGTGGCCAGAGAGTACTCCTACCGTTAATCTTAACTTTATTCTACTGAGATTGATTAATTCTTCAGATTTCTTCCGGTTTAAAACGGGCCACGGTGCCTTTGAGACTCTTTGTCCCTCTAGTTGATAGTTGTGACCATCTTGTGGCTGCTTTATTGGTGGTTTTCTCAAAGATAACCCTTCTAGCAACGGCCATAGGTGGTCTGATACCCTCAATCATTGTATTTACTAAGGTCGGCCCTTTCGTTACCCTAAACATCACAATGCCCAGATACCCAACATAATCTGACACGGTTCTGCGAACATAATGCCTTAAGCATTGGATATCGATCTCATCTCAAGTACTTCGTAAGGGCAATGCAGGCTGTTCTTTGTACCCTGGTCAACATATCCCGTACATACTTCTTGTTCGCGGCTTTCCACCAGACAAGAGTTCCATATGTAATTATGGGCCTTACTACCACTATGTATAGCCAATACAATATTGAAGGCCTCATGACCCATTTCTTACCCGCTGTCCTCTTACAAATGAAGAGAGCATTGTGAGCCTTGTGGACTTTTTCCTGGAAGTTAAGTTTCCAATTTAGTTTCCCATTCCCGTCTAATACCGTACCAAGATATACCTTAATGTTAAAATGTAACAAGCCCCTGTTGGTACCAATTTTTTCTAGCAGCAAATGAAATGATTGTATTGACATACGTAGGTATTGCCTGAATCGGACTTCATGTTGTCGAAGATGGTTATACAAATGGTGGGATTCCCCATAACCTGATCCTTTTCGGTTTATTGGATGAACACCAAATCTTCTTTTTTTTTTAAACTTAAAATAATTCTGTAAATGTTGCTATGTCTTTCTTGTAAGAAACTGCGTCGAGCAGCACTCGACAACGACATGTTCACAACTAGGTAATCGCTCAAGAATTGCCGCTTAATAAATGGCGAATGACATTAGCCATATTATCCGATGCAGTGCATGTCAAACGCATTTTTCTGCACATCTGTTTCACTTGCAGCACTGCATTCTGCGCTGCGTCTAGAATTTTTTACATGATGTGTTTTTTTTTTGCATTAATCATTTCTTCAACTTTCATTTTAAATAAACCATGTTATTTTAGTATTTAACAAAATACTGCACCTAAGTCCGTAGTCAGACTATTTAAAAACGTATTACGAAAGCTCACAGAAAAATAAAAATAAAGCAAAAAACTCCGCGTGTGCACAGTGCATATCTGAAACAAATACTCAAATTACAACTTACAAGGATTCTCTCTTGCCACTCGAAGAGTTCGGTCACGTTTTACATTGATACGTTGTGGGTGGAAGCAATGGACTGAAATTGCTGTAAATCAATTGGGAAATTGACTTCAAGTCGAATGAGATTCACGAAGGAAAGTGAACTCGCCTTACTTTGTAGGAATAATAAGAAAAATTCTAGCGACAGGAACAAAATGATGGATGGATGAAAATAATGGCTTACCTTCGTCTCACTTTAATAATAAACAAAGTGGCAATAACGACAGTTTTTTTTTTGTTGTTCTTTTCTTCTTAAAATGAATGAAAGTTCTAAACGTCAGTAAAACTACAAGTATATAGTTGAGGGTTGAGGGTTGATGAGCACCACCAAAAGTAAAGTATGTAAGTGAACAGTGAAGAAGAACCCTGCGGTAGTTTGTGTAGATGGATTTATTTTCTTTCCTTATTTTTATGAACGAGTCTGAGTAGAACGTGACCTAAGAATAAATTTTGTATTGTTATATCAGCGGGTTAGCTTTAAGATCAGCGGGATTACTTTCTTACCCGCTGATGGAATCATATTTTGTGATACTGCTTTACATTGCATTTCACGTAAATCAATTTAACCCAAACGAACATTTTTTGTCTAATCTTTTTGAGTTGGTCTTAAATTCAGAACTTCCGTAAATTTTAAGTCAAGATTGGAATACTTAATTGTTATACATAATTTGTTGTACTTAATTTTGCAGGGCAAATAGCTTAAACGGCAACTTTCGACTGCATTATTTCAATTTTAAATTTGGTTGTGTATGTGCAATACTTAAAAAAAACTGCTTTACTACGACCCCCGCTATAAAAAAACACCGTGTTAAAGTTATCAACTATTGTTACTCAGCAGTTATGTCAAAATTTTGTATACTATCTGACGTTTGTTAGCTAACTTACCTGTGCACATTTGTTTATTAATAAAGAGGCAAATGTTTAATTTAGCACCCACTTGAATGTAGTTATTTCTACAATTGAAATGTTATTAATCAGCGGCTGTTTTGATTCCTTCCTGCTATTAATTGCGACGTTCCCCTTTAAATGGTGACACCTCGGAAGTATATATTTCCGACAAATGGAGTCACGCTTTAAAAAGAAAAACGGGAAAATACAGTCCAAAAAATGCAAAACGAATTTGTGTGTTCCATTCGTGTGAAGGGATATTCAATCCAACAGCTGCCCCACTATCACCATTGACGGTAAATGCTTAATGGTTCCCACACAATGTTGTAAATTCGATTTTCTGGCACCGGACTATGGCTTTATAGTGAAAAAAAGAAGAAATAAGTCCTCTTCACCCACAGGAGTAATAAATTTAAAAGCCATCATTTTAATGGTCATATCGTTGACGAGTACGTCTCCAAAGTCGCTATCAATTGGGCGCAGTTTGTCTGTTCGGATAGGAATAAAATACTGAATCAACACAACACACGTGACTTGTTACGTGCAGTTTCAGATTTGGTTAATTTATGATAAGAAAATAAATGATTCAATTGATTTGGAATGAAGGATCCAAGAATGGGTAACATAAAGCCAGTTGAAATCTGACAAATTCTGAGGGAGCCTTAGTACTTTGTTTGCACGTGTTTGTAAATTACTAGCTCTTTGTTCCGCCAAAATTCGTTCATGTAATAAATAAAAAAATTTCGAGCATGCAAAATGCAGATGTTGCTTTACGTAATCCGGTCAATTCAAATTCGTTATTCACAACTTAAAAATTTTGCATAACATTTCATTAAAATCGGTTGTTTGATTTCGGAGATCGACAACAGCGCCACCTATCGGATAGAAAAGTCAAAATAATTAATTAATAGGAAGAATTATTGGATGCCAAATCAGGACCGCACGGCGATTTCCGGAGTTTTCTCTCTTCCTAAACCTGATATGCAGCAATACGAACAAAAGGAAAAAAGAATAATGAAAATCGTCCTAGGGGTTATCAAGTTATAATATCATCGAGTTTCACCCCGAACGAATTATATATATAGAAGATAGAAGATTGATTCTCGCTCAAAAATCGCAAAATTAAGTTCGATTCTATGTAATTTCTACACAGCCATTTGAAAAAGATGCTCTCCAATTTGTAAGAAAAGTGATTACCCCTCTTTTTGCTTTTAAAATACAAATCATTAATTAGTCCCATAACCAAATATATTAAACAATTTCATTGTGACATCAGCTTTATGACATTTAAAAACAAAGTTAACACCCCCGAACTTCATAAGACTACAAATAGGTAAGTGATTATTTCCTTTACAAAAATGTTATGCAGTGTCTGCAAATCCAGGAAAGTTCATTTCGTTTGAACTCCTTTTCCATGGGAAAAGAATCGAGTTGCCCCCTAACGAATCCAATTTAAGTTTGGCGTAATAAAGTTACAATGACATTGCGATCGGTCGACAATGAACAATATTGTTATCTTGAGTATTAAATTGACAGTACTGCAACTAGAGCGTTTAACTTAAATACTCTCCGGCTACTAGTTGAAATTCAGCACTTTGAAACAAACTTGTGCTGAATGCGAAGTGGGTTGGTAAATTGCCTTATCGAGAACTTTCTTCATGGCAGAGGTGTAATTTTCCGTCGGTGTAAATTGCAATTGATTAGACGAGTACATAGTTTGGAAAACTGTAACTATGTAGGTAGTCATTGGAAGCTGAAAAGTAAGGGAGTTGCGAACATAAAAATATTCAAGGACAGTTCTTATTTGGATTTAGATAAATCATTGCTTGTACCAGGAGAATTTCATTCATAAAATTTGAATACCGCGGTATAGCGTAGAAAAGAAAAGTTTATAGATTCCCTAAAAAATGCGACAGCGTATCATTCTCCTATAACAAATAAAATCAATTGACACCGTGAATAAAAAAAATGCAGTCCCTTGCAACATACCAACATGCATCTCTTGATGCAGTAGTCCATCCAAATGGATGTGTTGACCAAAAGAAAGACTAGTACCAGTTGCACAGTGCACACTCAGTTTGAGAGACCATGCTAAATCGAATATCCTAACCGAGTTATTTTCTGTAAATTGGGATTGGGAGATATTTTATAGAAAACTTACAATAGAATTCACCGATAAGAAAGAATCGAAATGCACCTGTGTGCACTATTCGGAGTGGTTGACGTTTACGATGATTTTAAATTCGAAATTTTGAGTTTGGTATTCAGGATTAGCAGAAGTTTAACCGCAGCTGAATCGGTTAGTGAATGTACTAAATTAATTTTACGATAAAACATTTGAGTACTGGTCACAGTCCGAGAGGAGTTTAGATTTCCCCAGTTGCATTCAACTCAAATGAAATGCCAGCATACGAGTATACAGAACAGGTAACAGATATTTGGTCAGGAGGTTATACTCCCCAATATGAAGTCGACTTGTTGTAGGCAAAGTGCATTATACCATCTTCCCACCAATGTGATTTAGTTAAATCCACTAGATTTAGCGAACCTCATAAATTACGTGATTTATCATACATTTTCGTGATTTAGACGTGTTTAAATTTTAACTACGTATCTGTCATCGCTAATCCACACAAAATAAAATCGAACATACCTGTTATTTTGTTCAGCACTTCATTCAATAAACCAAAAAAAAAAATAAAAAAAACCCACACAAAACAAACTGTCAAAATTAAATTTTCTTCGTGATTCGGTGAGTTTTGGTATTTTTATTATTAAGTATATTTTATTTAAATTGTTTTATTTTTGGCAGGCATGGCAACAAAACCAAAAAACAAAAAGGATGTTACGATAACTATTGAAGGTTGGACACCCAATGGCAAAGTTGACGTAAATGTCACACTAAAACACTTAAAGTTCGGTGGAGACACGTTTCGTGATTTATAAATAACTTTGGCTAAATCACGTTGGTGGGGACATGGTATTACTTTTAACTTTATAGTTTGGTATTATGACGTTCTGTCTGATTTATCCAAGTTTGATATCGCTTTTATATTTCGTTTTGACCTCAACAACTTGACGCAGTGACAACTCGCTGCACCAATTGAATTGAATTGAATGACAAATTGTCATTAGTAGCATTTGTCTACAAGACATTGTGGTAGTAAAATTTCTAAATATATACATTTGTCTTATTTAAAGTCAGTTTTACTTTTTATCTCTACATTTCATATGTCGGTGTTTAAGTAGAATTGCTTTTCACTTTGGCGGCAAACAAAAAAGCTTGATACGTAGGTAAAATGAAGAATGCAGCAGCATGCTGTTTTTAATTTTCAATAAGGTGCAAGCATTTGCTAAAAGTGCATTTTTAGATGTCACGCCACTTCCATCCGTGATGCACACGATTTTTTCCTTTTGAGCTCATTTTATGGCACATTACGATTCCATCAGTTACTGTGGCGTGTACGTAACTTTGTTTGTATTTTTATAGGAGCATGTAACACATGCATTAACATAGGGATGCAACTTAAATAGTTATTGTTTCATGAAATACTGCTCGTTGATAGTCATCCAAACTGATTTATCAATCAGATTTTTGTTAAAATAGGATGCAAGACGAAATTAAATGAAAAAGCACTGCTCATGAAAATCACTTTGTAACTGCTAATGTGTACCATAAAAATCACTCATCAGCCACACTAACAATAAGATTGAGACATTAAAAAACCTACCCCCGTATTAATCAACACTGTGTAAAAGTTATCAACTTGTTACTCAGCAGTTATGTCGGATTTGTCTGGACAAAATAAATGCAAAAGTAGATCGGTCGGTAACTTCACTTTTCCAACGACAGCTATATATGTGGACTGTCAATTTACTATACTCAGTCACGAATTACTTGAATATGGGTCTGTTCCTTTACTTTTGTAGTAAGAATGTAAAAGACTGTCAAAATGGCAGTGGTGGGGATAAATTCTCTCACAGAGAGAGAGAGACACTTACGAAAAAGTAAGTGAACGCTTTTGTAGTAATCTATGAAAAATGACAGATACATACCTAATTCAAATATTCAAAAAAGTGATACGAAAAGTCGTTTAAATGTCTGATAAACCCGAAGAATTTACTAATTTACTAAGTAAATTAGTTATATCATCTACCTAGCGATGAAAGTGATGGAACTTCTTTTTGATAAATCCGAGTATGTGGAAGAGTTTGCAGTGATTGAGGAAGTATTCGAGGAGAGGAATGAGCTATACTGCATTGAGAATTACATGGAGGAAATTGTTCCTTGTTACAGCGAGGAAGAATTTCGTCGCCACTTCTTCATAGAACGCAAATGAAAAAGCTGTTCATGTCACCAGCCAGCTGGCAGACTTGCTTACCTAAGTACTTGAATGTCCCTCTATTTCTTTTACTAAGCGTCTAGCGCAAATGGCGAAATGCCAATTTTTGTTATATGGAGTTTGACATGTCTCTAGTACTGGGCAGTGGAACGCGGCCATTTTCTTAATCGGCAATTCCTTGGATTTTTTTGTATTCTGTTGAAATTGTTCAACTTTTGATCCCTTTTTTTATGAATTGCATGGAGTTACATGAGTTGCAATTTCTGAGCCCTATTTTCGATTTGAATGCAGTGTGTATGCATACGTATTACACATAGTTTATGTAGTTTCCATCTACTCTTTAAAAGCATCTAGGCGTAGATCGGAATTAAAGAAATTTAAAATAGGTATTAAAAAAGGAAAGTTACGGAGCATACAGGTCGCAAATTTTCAGGGTTAGGAAATGCTTGTAAATTCCGTATTTAGAATAAAACTGAATGCATTTCTTTATTTTTATATACCTGACTTGCTTGTAGATGAATAGGTTTAGGGGATTGTTTCTACACAAATGTTTGACATCTTTAATAGAATGTTGCCAAATTCTATTTCCGAATCGCAATTGATATTAATTGTTACTTTGACAGTGATGTCGAATAAATTCAAAAAGTTATGACATTTCTAAACTCGTCCACTTCTTACCATCAGTACCTATTTAAAAAATGTAAGAAATACTTGCTTTTCAAATCCAAATACGAAATACCTTACAAAGAGTAATCATAACACATTTTTTGACATAATAAGCAATTATTTTATAACACCGCCAGTAACGTATGACAGTTTTTTTTTACTTCTCTATGGCCCGATTGCTGATACTACTCACAGCGATTTAAGTCCGACTTTTCAAATCGCTATAAGTTGTATGTATCAGCAAACGGGTGTTTTTAATCAATCGGCAACGCAATCATGGATGGATGGACATGGATGGAAGCGGGGTATCACGCACTATGATAAGAGTATTGAGTCGTCAAAGAGATGGTTTTAAAGTTTGCCATATTAATGCCCAAAGTTTAATGCCAAAAATCGATGAATTTCGTGATTTATTTGAGGACTCAAGTCTTGATGCTATCTGTGTGTCAGAAACTTGGTTTGACGGATGTTTCAGAGACAGGTTGTGTGGTTTAAAGGGATATAAAGTTTTTCGCTTCGATAGAAAAGGCCGTGTTGGTGGTGGTGTTGCGATTTATGTTAAGAAAAGCATTAAATGCAAACTAAAGTGTAGGTCCAAGTCTGGTAGTGAAATTGAATATGTCTTCGTTGAGATTGTAGGTGAGGGTGATAAGCTTTATTTGGGTAGTGTGTATAGGCCTAATAGAAACATTGATATTTCCCCGTTCATACAGCTAATGGAGGAAATCTCTTTATTAAGTCCGAATATAATTGTATGCGGCGATTTCAATTGCAATATTTTATTGGACCAATCTTTACCTGATGCAATGAGTGCATTTAATTTGCGCACTGTTAATTCCATCAACCCAACACACTTCTCAAACTATCTTCCAACTTTGCTGGACTTATTTTGGGTAAGCAATCTGCAAAAGGTAATGCTTTATGATCAATTGTCGGCAGCGGCCTTTTCAAAGCATGATCTTATATACCTGACTTTTGACTATAAAGTAATTCCATCAGCAGTTCAAAGTATTCAATACAGGAATTTTAGACTTATTGACAATGCTCTGTTGGAAGAACATACCAGAAGCATTAGCTGGAATTCAATTTATTACTTGCGCTCAACTAATGAACAAGTTAATTTCTTTAATGAGTGTGTTTTGAGACTTTTTGAAAGGCACGTTCCATTGCTGACAAGAAACTGCACACCCCTCATAAAACCATGGTTCTCGCGTCATATCCGTTCGCTCATTTTTGAGCGTGACAAAGCGTATATCCGCTGGAAACATTTCCGCTTACAAGAACACCTTCGCATATTCCGCTCACTTCGAAACCAAGTCGTAACGGCAATACGCACCGCTAAACGGCAAATATATGCGAATCGATTAAATCCTTCACTGAGTGGACGAGACCTTTGGAAAAATCTTCGTCAAATAGGAGTCGCAAAAGGCCGATACAGTTGTACCGACAGTATGGACTGTAATGCTATCAACAAGAAATTTGTTTCCTTGCCTGCACCCCCATCTGACCTTGCTACAGTGGCTCTTGCAACCAATTCCACTCCTCATTCAACTTTCGCATTTAGAACAGTGGATAGTACCGAAGTGGTAGCAAGTTTACTATCGATAAAATCAAATGCCGTTGGACTAGATGAGATGCACCCAATATTCCTCAAGATAATATTACCAATCGTATTACCCTATTTAACCCACATTTTTAATAATATCTTAACAACAGGAGTATATCCAGAGTTGTGGAAAGTAGCTAAGATATTACCCGTCGCAAAAAACTCACAGGGAGACGAATTTAGACCCATTGCAATCTTACCTTTCCTCTCTAAAGTTTTTGAACGAATACTGCAAAATCAAATGACATGTCATCTCGATTCTTCGAACCTATTAACATCTAAGCAATCTGGTTTTCGAAAAGGTCATAGCTGTACAACTGCTCTATTAAAAGTCACTGAAGATATGCGACAAGCTTTGGACAATGATGGCATCAATTTTCTGGTCCTCTTAGATTTCTCAAAGGCATTCGATATGGTCGACCACTCTATTTTATGTAGTAAACTTCATCGAAACTTCAGTTTCTCATCTTGCGCCGTAAAGCTTATATCATCTTATCTAACAGGCCGATCACAGGCTGTCCAGCTTAACAATATTCTGTCAGATTTCCTTCCAACCCCAAGAGGAGTTTCACAAGGTTCAATTTTGGGGCCACTTTTGTTCTCTCTTTATGTTAATGAATTACCATCTATAGCTAAACACTCTTCAATTCACATGTATGCTGATGATGTGCAAATGTATCTCAGTTGCCCACTAGGTCTTATTGAACATGGTGTAAACTGTGTTAACGAAGACCTTGATGATATCGCTCGTTGGTCGCAGCAAAATGGTCTTATTTTAAACCCTTTAAAATCGAAGTGCCTTGTGATATCAAAGAAAAAAGTCGATCTCTCATACTTTCCTCCTATTATCCTGCAGAACAGCTTAGTCACGTATGTCGAAACTGCAAAAAATCTCGGCATGGTGTTTAATCGCACTCTAACATGGAATAACCATATCAATGTAGTTGTAGGTAGAACATATGGTATTCTTCAAACTCTCTGGGCAACACAATCTTACACCCCCATAAGAGTACGTATGCTGCTAGCAAAAACGTTGGTTATACCCACTCTGATTTATGGTTGCGAAATATATTCACATTGTGACTCTGTAAGCAAAAGAAGGCTGAATGTAGCATTTAACAGCATAATACGCTATACTTTTGGACTACGCAGATATGACAGGGTATCAAATTTTACCAAAAGTCTGCTTAACATGACCTTTGAAAACTTTCTCAAGTATCGGGCCCTAATCTTGCTCTCAAACATCCTCATAAACCATCAACCGCAATATTTATATGAAATGGTCACTATGGCATCTTCGCAAAGGTCGCGGATGCTAACTCACCCGCGACATGCCTCCCTTACATCCGAACGTCAATTCTTTGTCTACTCAATCCGCCTTTGGAATTCCCTTCCGCGTTTTATAAGAGAAGTGTATGACTTATCGAGATTAAAGAACAAAATTAAAATTTTCTTTTCCCAGTAAAGTAAAGATACCTGCTACTTAATCTTATGGAATTTTTCTAATATTTTTTCTCTAATCGCTCACTCTTTTTATTAATATTGTTTTTTTTTAGTTTATATAATATAATATCAACTTATGAAATCTTTGTACAAAGCACTTGAAATTATTTGTTTTTTTTTTCCTATTATAAAACTGTGAAACCCTAGTTCCCTTAATGTTAAATTTAAGCAAGTCACTAAATTATAAGACAACTTGTCTTAATGTGACTTTGCATTTCTTAAATAAATAAATAAATAAATAAATAAATCAATTAGTTTCAGTTGGAGTATCACCTTTTCATAGTTCTATAAATCTGTTGCTAACGCATGGTTAGATTGATAAACAAAACCAATTTAATTTTATGCTTCGCAAAGTAAAGCCGCATAATTTACTTCGGTCGTTAAATTCAATTTGTGTTAACGAAACTTTTCCGCTATGTAGTCTTTATAGTGCGTGGAGAAACTAACAGCCCTATTGCGAAGATCAACTATCAATTGATAGTTGATACTTATCAATAAATTTCTTTAAATGGTATTGCGAAGATCAATTATCAATTAAGTGTTGATCGACTGTGAACGTGCAGCAATCGTCGGTTGACAAATCGGTATTGTGAGTGTCAATCTTGAACAATTTTATTGGTAGTTGTCAATTTTTCTATCAATCGCAATTTCGGTGTTGATAAGGACAATTCTTAAAAGAAAATGTTAAACATCAACGTTTTTATTTGTTATTGTTGTTATTTATTAGAGGCTAGATATATATATAGATATTTCTTCCTATGTGTAATGAATTTTATCCATTTTGGGCACATGTAATTTTCCATAACGCGTTTAGCAGTTCACTTAGAAAAAGGGACACTGTTGTTGCTGTTGACTGCGCAAGACCAAGCAGAGCTGCAATTAATCGGTTCAAGTTTGGGTCCAATATCTTCCAAAAAAATAAACGAATGCACCTCAAAAGCATTCCTTGGAAATGAAATTAGCTACCTTCGGTTTTCCAGTTCCAAGGGATTAGATGTATCTCGCAAACTCCTCCGTATAGCAGCCAATTCCGCATAATCTGTCTCGTCTTCGTCATCATCAAAAAATGATTCCACCGATGACACGATTTCCAATAAATTTCACAGATTTAACACTCGTAATTATTGTTTAATTAAATAGTTTGCAAAAATCGTAACAATCACTCTCTTCGAATCAAAAATATTTTAGAACTGTCAAAGTTGAGTTTTCATTCACAATAACCTTATTTTTTGGCGTTATGTTCACAATAGATTATATTTTTATCAATCGTTTTTCGCAATACCAACATCAATTTTAATTGATAAATTTGTCAATCGTCAACCGATTGATAGTTGATCTTCGCAATAGGGCTGTAAAATATGAATCGATTCTCTTTATGATCTGAAGCTGTGACTTTGAACATCAATTCTGCTGGAGGCGAACGATTGATTAATAAATAAATAAATAGTTGGCGCAAAAGGTCCGGAGAGACCCTAGGCCTAGCTTCTCACAACCATTCGTTTTGTGTGAGTTTTTCATTTTTGGAACGAATGGAAGGGATCTACAGTTTTATGCCGACTCCAAACGCCTAATTGAGAAGCTCTTACAAGACATTTATACTCTCGGATGTTTGTCAGACGGTCGCGAGAGGTAGCGCAGCGGAAAAATCCCTACAAAGGCGGAATTGGGTTTTTGCGAACGATTGATTAGCATTTCGAAAAAAAAAAAACTGCAGTAAAACAGTAAAAACTTTGAGCTGTCAATCAGAAAATACATCCAAAACATGACTGAAATTAAATGAATTGCCTTTTTTTTTCGGAATAATGATTATTAGCATAACAAGATAGTTAGCATAGTTGTGTTTCTACGTTTGGATTTAAAAAATATACCATCACCGCACTTGGAATTTCAAAAGACTAAAAAATGTTGCAACAACAGATCCTGATCGCATCGTTTTTACATATTTGCATATTTCTTTACCAGATGCCTCAAAACTGAGGTAGAGGAAAGAGGCCTCACCCCCTAACAGATGTCAACATTTGTTTTCGTTAGTTTGTACATTGAGAACTAAAAATAAATTAAATGTGTATTTTATGACTCTTCTTACTAATCAGAATCACTATACTTACTGCAGAACATGTAGTCAGTCGCCTATTTCATGAGAAACACACTCACACGTGATGAAACGCAAGAAGTAGTAGTCAACAAATCTCAAGATCGCGCTGCACGTTTCGAGTTCTAACTTCCATCGACATCAACCATTTCAGGCGGGTAATGCACCACCCGCGATTCTCAGATGAATTCACCGGCGAACTAAATACAATTCGCTTGGTTTTAAATGAAAAAAAAAAAAAAAACAGTCTTTGAGAACTTCTCGAAGAATGTATAACCTTATTCGTTAAAAAAAAGATTTACATTCATGCTTATTTTAAGATTCGAACGAATAGCTTATTCTAACGAATGTCTATCAAAATACACAAAGTTTATTCGAAGAGACATTCGTTAGAATTGGCTATTCGTTCGAATCTCAAAATAAGCATGGTTATTGATAATTTGTTTTTCGACCAATTTCTTGTTTTTATTATTGAAATTTCAGCTTAATGGTCTTATTATTTTAGATGCAATTAAAACACTTTTTATTCACCATTGCACCCTACGTTTCGTCGGTTTTTTGCCAACATCTTCAGGGGTATTCGTTTATTTAATACCTTAAAAAAAAAAAAAAAAAAAAAAAACAACATACCTACATACATTTATGAGAAAATTGTTTTTTTTTTTTAGTACTATTACATTATAAGTTTCTTACGTCGGATTTTTGTTTTTATATTTTAACATGTTTATGACTCCACAGAACATAAACACTATAACTAAATAAATAATAATAAATAACACTGAAGACATCACTAAATAAAAATATCACAGATTGATTATAAATTGGTTATGTTCACCCCTATCGAGGTATCCGTTCGGAACGAAATTTTCTCCGATTCGTACGATTCGAAAAAATTTCATTCGAGATGTCCGTTCCGATACAACTTTCGGAAAAATTCTTCGATGACATTATGCTGCATTTACACGATCACACTATTCCTAGCACGTAAGATCAAAGAGATGCTAAATACTAAACAGCTGTGGGGCTGAAAGGGACAAATACCTAACTGGCAAAAAAACTTGACACGTATTTTGGTCGGCCATATTGTTTACGTGGTAGGAATTATGGGAAAGCTTTGCATGTTGATATTTTTATAACGATGGCTTATGAAATTTCGCTTTGCTATCACATGGCTTCCGGAAGTGATAAACGGGCAATTATTTACTTATTTCGTATAATTGATTGATGAATTGTTGGTTAAGTGTACAGAAACTAATTCGCACTCACATTTCACATGTTTTAAATCAGAAATAGAACTATTTTCAAGTGATTGGGGGAATATTGGTCGCCAGAACTTGTCTTTATTTCCGTTTTACGTATCTATAATAAATTATGGGTAGAACATTCATGAATTATGACACTTTAGGCGTCTGATTACGCCTTTATTAACATTGACTGCGGACAAACGGATCTCTCTGTCCCGTCTCGTGCAAAAATACGCGTGATGATGTAAACGAAATGATAGAGCATTCGCTGTCAACTTTCTCAAAACTTTGTGCCGTAATATATCATTTATTAATGCTAACTGGTTGCTTATGATGTTGAGAAAATAAATCAGAAAGAAATCGCTGTTGCTGTCAAATTCGCTGTTGATGTAGCTGTGTTAATCTGTTCCTCGCAATATTCCGAAACGGATACTTCGAACGGAATTTGAGTTCCGATCGGATTTGACTTTCGTATCGGATCTTTTTCCGAACGGCGAGGTATCCGTGGTGGGTTGGTTAGCTCAGCTGTTGGATGAGTAAATAGAAACAACTCTTATGGCTAGCTATTTTATTTTATTAATGAACTCCAGTAGGTAACCTGTAAAGCAAACTCGTTAGGTATTATTGCGAAAAATCTAAAAAAAAAATACTACAACGACCAACAACCATAAAAAGAGAGAGTGTATTGGAATGTGTTACATGATCGTCAGTTTCATGCGCATCATATATGAAGCAGGTTCATTCGCCTGTCCTTCCAAGACAGAGCCTAAAAAGCTGTAAGCGGAAATGTTATGTACTAAATGATGTCCAAAAACAAAATTACATGGCAATGTTCAACCATTAAACGTTACTCGTTTTATAAAAAAACATTTTGGAAAAAATTTGCTTGTTATTTTCCTGTCAACTATTTGCGTTTACCAAGTAGTTTATTAGAACCCTTCAGAGTCAAAAGAAAATTAACTTGGTTTTTTAGACCTTTTGCGATTGCGATCGATTCAAATGGAACGCAAATTATCCTCATGTCAAACGGACAATATTAGCCCAAAACCTAAACATTACTCAAACCCATTGCTCACTTATTCCAAGCAATAAACATGCACATGCGCTCTTTCAATGCGCTAGCGAAAAAACTTAGTAAATTAGAAACAAATTTTAAGAAAAATGTGAAACAAAAAAATGAAAACTTCATATTTGCCGATTGTAAGATTACTATTTCTTTTTTTGTTTTTTTGTTTTATTTAGTGAGCGTAAAAATTAATTTTTAATTTGTACATTGTGAGAAAAATAATTGATTTCTTATACTTTTTTGTGTGTCAAATGTTAACTCGTTTATGTGGAACTACATATATAATAACTATATAAATGGTTAGTACAAATATATAAATACAATTTCATTTAAATAACATGACAACGAAAAAAGAAAAAAAATAAACACAAATACGTTCCAAATAAAAATTAAAAATAAAAACATTTGATTTTGGTTGCTTGTTTATACAGTGCGCATATGGGGATGAGCTCTTGTTTTGATTTTGTGCTTTTTTTGAATGAAATATTTTAACAACGCTAATGGCCGCCTTCAGGAGATTTTAGCTGCTGATCTGTTTTTGATTTTATTTTATTCTTACTTTGTACGCCTGCAAAAAAAAAAGGAAACACAATTTGTTCAGTATTCGAGATGTTTTAGGGGAGAAACAAATAGTTAAGTGAAAAGAATTGTACAATTATTAGTTATGTTTGCTTAAATAGGTTTTTATTTTTGTTAATATTGTTGCATTTTATTTTTTCCGTTTTTTTGTTTTTCATTTTTTCATGGTAATAACCTACATACGCGCTAATATAAAAATAAATCACATATATATATTTTTTCTTATACTTTTTTTTTATCAGTTGTATATATACGTGTGTTATGCTTATGTTGTTTTTTTTTATAATATATATATAATTTTTAAATATGTTCAATGAAAAAATAAATTATTTTACTATTACAATAATTTGTTGTTTATTTTAAATTAAAAAAAAAAAGAGAAAGAGCAAATAAAACAAACTAACGTTGCTATTATGCTACGGTAGTAATACACTCAAATATATATAGTTATTCTATGATAATGATAATATATACTCATATGTATAATATATTTGCTTTCTGTTACTATTAAAATATGAGACTACACTATAAGAGAGAATAAAGAAGAACTTTGAGTTTGCAACAATGTATTTCGATGTTTGCTTTATGATCACAGAATGTGTGTGCAGATGTTGTCAAGTACAGAAGTAATCATTGACTTTGTAGTTATCTTGGGGAATGTTAAGAATGAGGGTTATAAACGGAGGTTCCTTTCAACGTACAACCTACCTATTTTTATCCCTTACTGGCCGTCTGCGAGACAACTGAACTACAATAACGCGCAAAAACCATCGTCCATGGGTATTTGATCTTATTTCCATTTCGACATTTGACTTTGAAGTATATACTAGAGACATTGGAAATATGTATATGAAGTGTTCTTCAGCGAAATGTAAGTTAAATGATTTGGCTTTATATTGTCATGAATGAGTTCCGTTGAAGCCTTGCTAACAACACCCCTATCGAGGTATCCGTTCGGAACGGAAATTTCTCCGATTTGTATGAAAACGGAGAAACTCCATTCGAGATATCCGTTCCAATACAACTTTCGGAGAAGTTCTACGATGAAAGCGCACAATGTCGCATTGCGTGGAACCGCGTTATACGAGTACCACTTACTTTTGACAGCTAAACAGCACATTCTTTTCCGAAGCTCTCCGACAACTCATTGGTGCGGAATATTTTTATGTGAAAAGAACGCGTTTATATGCTTCATGTATTTTGTTCCGAAACGGATACTTCGAAGCTTAAACGCAAATTGAGTTCCGATCGGAAGGCAGCGTGTAAATAGGTTAGGTTAGGTAAGGTGGCTGTCTAGAAAGACACACTTAGACCGTATACAATTAGGTCCTTTGTGATACCACCAGCGTGTGAATAGTTCCGCCCAATCCCATCACTGTTTCACATCTCGAGAACTTTCCAATCAACTATAATCAAGTTGCCTATGTCTATAGACTATTCGTCGATCGAGTGAACCATTAGACTTCATTTTTTGTTTCTGCAGTATGATAACTATATGCCAGTGGCGTCTCGTCAGGGTGTGCAAGGTGTGCATTGCACACCCTGATCTAACGAAAATAAGTCCCTCATCAAACACTGTGTAATAATAATAACACACAAATAATGATATGCACAATTCCATAACCCATAAAACCTCCATAACACAGCCAACAGCTACAGCCTACACCATACCTATTCATATTCATCCTTTATAAATTATAAATCTTCTTTCAAAATTCCTTCACCGCTGAGAAAAAAAAAATTAACTCGTACATAAACTCGCTGTGCACCATTCTGTTGATTTCATCAAATAAATTCATCCAACTCCAAACTATATCCCTACAAGATTTCTCCAGTATTCATCCCCATCGTCATTCGTCACCAGCACGCCGCCGTACATAAATCGCTTTACTTTGATGAACTTGTAGTGAACTCGTGCGAAGGTTTTCTGTGCACGGGCTGTATTCATTTTCTCTTCTTTTGCATCTGTTCTGTTCTGTTTCCGTAAAGCGTCATAAGTCACAATGTATTATTATGTATTATTACATCGATACTTGTGCAAATAAAAGCTGTGCACGAAAGCCGATGAATGAATGGTTGAACTTAGCTTTTCGTTTAAGTGGTTGGGGATTGGGGATTGCAGTTTCGTGCGGTGCTTTTGATTTTGTATGCGAAAGTTTTATTTTTCTATATTTTATTTTGAAAACAAAATAAGATATCAAAAACAGCAAAACAATGATTGAGAAAACAATAAATGGGATGTGTTTTCAGGCAATTAATTGATATTTCTAAAAAATGTATAATTTTAAAGAATTTGCACCCCCATCTAAATAATTCACGCGACGCTGCTGCTATATGCCCAAGCAATCAGTGCACTAATATGCATTTTTGAAATCTAATTGGTCAACGACTCCTCTTGAGTCAGATGTTTTAACTTGCCAATCCGATCATTAAATTTGAGTGCGCCCAAAATTTGTTGAGTCCGCTAGGTCAAGGCGTTGTTGATTGCGATAACGAAAAAATTAAATAAAATAAGGTCCGTCATGTATGAGACGACTTTGCAACGTTGCAATTATCAACAACATAATAAACCTAAGAAACTGCTTATTCTTTCAAAACGAAACATTTCTAAACAAGTGTTTTTAATTTCTACGTTTATTTTCTGTTAAGTCTGAATTCACACAAACGGACTTGCAACGAAAACTGTGGACGATACGTCTTATATTAGGCCTCAGGAGTGGTCCCATTGCGAGTCTTAATGTTTGATCAAATATTGTAAGAGTATGTACTCAGAAAGCTGGCTGCTTGCACCAGTTATTTCTACTCCGCAGGAACGATGTTTCTATTTCCGCACCCTTATTCACCCATAAGCTTGTAGAAAAGTAAGACTCCTTATTAGGCGTTTTTCTTTTTTAGTTCAGAGCTGAGCACTGAACTGAGCTCGAGCTATATGAGCGCGCTCTGAACCGAGCGTGCTCAGATCGTTCTGATGATTTTCTGTTTTTCCTGTTTTTTTCTTCTCTCAAATATGACTGGAAGTGTGACTGTATATGTGTAATCAGGGGTGGGATTCTGTAAAAAACGAAACGAAAAACGTTTTCGTTTGCACGAAGAAATTTGCTTGTGTAACATAGGGCAAAATATTCCTGCGCACGAAAACGTTTGATCGTTTCGCCTTACAGAATCTGGCCCCAGCATTTTACTCAGCCTGCTCAGTCAATTAATTCTGAGCTCATAGAGCGCGCTCTGATCATGCTCTGAACGAAAAAAGAAACACAAATTCGAGCTCTGATGTATCTGAGCTAAAAAAGAAACACAAACTTTTTGTATAACAGTTCAGGTTGTGCTCTGATATAAAAAAGGAAAAAGCCTATTATTGATGAATGATGAAGCAATGAAATAAACAACGATTTTCAACACATGAAAACATTGAAAACTGAAATCATAAACGACATGAATACATTGTTGCCATGAGAAAATAAAATGAAAATGAAAATGAAAACGAAACCTCAAAAAGTCATTTCACTCCAAGTTACATTTAGAATTTTGTATATAATGTATTAGGGAATTTTCTTGTAAATATTAAAACGACCAACAAAAATGCACGAGTATAGTTTCAGCCCTTTACGTAGAACAGTGATTGGTAGCTAGATGAAAAGAAGAAAACTTATAGCAATGAATTTATTTGTCAGTCAATATGTTTCGCTTCTTAACTTCATCTTCTTCTTTTTTTTTCTTACTTAGAAAATGCGGTTTTCCCTTTTCAAAAAAAAGTGTTTCTGGGTTTTTTAATTTTTAAATACACTGTAGTTTAAAGATACTCATACAATTATGTATACCGTATTTGTTTTTCAAAAATGTTTTTTTATAAAAATTGTATAATAAGTTTTAATAAACATTTGTTTCTTTTTTTTCCCAAAGACAATGTTGTCCGTTGGAAAAAAAAAAACGTATGCAGTAGATTTAGCAGATATCAATACAAATTAAAAAAATATGTAATTGCAATTTCAAATGAAGTTTTAGAAATGTAATGCGAAGTGGTGTTTTGTAGAAATGTCTATTCTACGGCATTTGCTTTAGATACTTTTTTTGTTTTTAAATTTCGACATGTGGGTCATTTGTTCGTAGTTATTCTTTTCATCGAATGTCACTTTTTTAAGTCTTAATGTTAACTTGTTTTTTTTTTACACTTAAGAACAAACATATTAAATCTAATTTTGTTTTATTAAGTGGTAGTTTTATTCTATATATGTATATATATATTTTTTTTAGGAATTAAGTTTTATTTAGGCATACCAGTGGGAATAATGTGTTATTTTGTGAATTACCTATTAGATATTTAATTTGAATGTGTGGTTTCTAAATGTTTATTTGCTGCACGACTTGACTTGTGTAATCAAAAGACTAAAAATCTATTTATTTGTTTGGCACGTTTTTTTTTTTTTTTTTTTTTTTTTTTTATTAACTGAAAATTAAATTTAGTTTTAATAAAAGACAGATGGAGCTTACAAATAATTTTAATTCTTCAGCTTTGACTTCTTTGGCAACTACCAGCAACTTAGCATATTGGGTCTTTCAATTTTTCACTTTCTATAATTCATTGATTCACATTCAACAACAAGATCCCACTGTCGTTATAATTTCAACTGCAGGGGCGACCGGCGAACGCAGGTAGGGGTTTTGCAGTTGATGAAAAGACGGTGATTGTCGAAATTAGTTTGTCTTTCCCAGGATTTGGGCCACACTTATAGGGCTGACCACACCGCATATGGAAAATCAAAGCTTGATGGAACCTTATGAAAATTACACCCTTTTTTCTTACCTACAAAAAGACGCCTCACTAATTGTCATGTTTTTTAGTGATATGTTTAAAGACTCAATATACAAACATTTTTGAATTGGTCCTGACAAAAATCGATAGTAGTCGACCCTAGCGAGGTTAAAATTCTCCGATTTTATACGATTCGAAAGTTTTTTGCTGCGAGGTATTCTTCGGAACAACTGTTCGGAGAATTGTTCCGACATTTTGTAACGCATATCGGCGAAATTACGTTGAAGTGTCATGAAGTGCATTTTTTGTTAAATTTTTGACAGCTAGGTTCCGACATCCTGCAACGGAAATTGGTTGCAGAATTTCTTGGAATGCGGTGCGGTGCGCCATCGTAATTGTTTATTTCTCTTCCAAAGTCGGACACCTCGAATGGAATTTGAGCCTCCGAAAGTGTATGCGTTACGGAAAATTTTCCGTTCCGACGGATACCTCGCTAGGGCCGAGTATATAGTTAGGGACTTGTCGGTCAAATACATATTGTGTAAATTCAATAACGCATCACTCCCATCATGATGCTTTGTAAAATGTTAATTAATGCAACTTTGGCATCACTTTAAACGTCAAGTGTACATTATTGCAAACATAAAGAAAAAAACAAAAAAAAAAACATCACAGGAATATCTGATGCGCCGTTGATTCGGCGGCAAAAAAGGAAGAAAAAGTCGGAAGAGAAAGAAAAGCAAGTAAAAAACATTTTTGTTTATAAAGGGTTTTCCAATAAGAGGTGTTATTATTAATGACACTTTTGTCACTTTTGAAGCTTTTATTCTTTGACATTTGACAAGTAGAAACTACGCCATTACTACAAAAATGGAATGATACACGCTTCAACAACGCATTGAAATTAGACATTTTTCTTTGAATACCAAAATAACACCTCTTACTGAAAAACCCTTAAGATACATATATATGCTTTTGACAGAAAACTTTATAAGTTTTTGTTGCATAAAGTGACATTAAAATGTTTGATGTAAACACTGCGGTCTAAAATTCAAACGTCATATTCAACCAGCAACGCATCAGCATAAACTGTTCATCGCATCATCGTCGCAAATAAGCAGTGATACCGCAGCACTGCGCAAATGTTTGACGTTTCTGAATTTGCACATTGTTGTAACTGGTGAAAAACAATCACAGGCCGCAGTCCACCATGGTTTTGTAACAGTCATTTGTTCTTTTGCGTTAATAGTCTAAGAGCTACTGAACGTTTTGCTAACCTCATCGTTAAATGGGAAATCTATAAATATCAATGTTAATTGGAGTCATGTGTTCACAAAAATCGCCGTCTGGCATCCTGGATCTGGGGCATTTGCAAGGGGCAGTGCCCCAAAGATGTAAAGAAAAGGTGATCAATTACGTCATCGTTGCACGGCTGATTTTTTGTCAGGTAATAGTACTCGTACCCAGAAAACATTTTCATATAATGCCAGACGTTTTAAACGGGTCCTTAAGGCTGCCAGACGGTCTTTAAAAGGCCGAAATGCAATAATTTTAAGGATATTCTTATGTTTAGAGTTAGTAAGCTCGAATAAGATAAACGGTAGTTTTAAATAAGATTTAATCGTTTTTGTCTAGTTTATAAGTTAAAGAAGGAATTAAATAAAAATGAAATGAATGGTACAGCCAACAGCAACGTTTGCACAGATGTCATTGACATTAGTAGGCACTCATATTATTTTAGTAACAAACAACTCCATCTGGGAGATTTCTACCTTAATGAACTTAACGATTCGAATGCTGTAACGCTCATCAGTACCTCAAGTCGATGTAACGATTCGAAAGGGAAACATTTTCCTATACTCTAGTACTACGTGCTATAAAAAGGGTTTCAATGATATTGCTGGCAGCCACTCTATCATAACCTAAACTCAACTAATACACACCAAAGTTGCATTGAACATCAAAGTCACAAATACACACCGAACTGTATGGTTGGAACTCGAAAGCCATAATATCAAGGCGTTTCTTCTATGCAACTCCACTCTGTTGTCCATTATCTCTGACTGTAGGTTTCAGAAACGTCAAAAATTTGCGCAGTGATGCGGCATCACTTTTTTATTTGCTATGCTGATGCAATGCACAGTTTATGCTGATGCGTTGGTGATTGAATGTGTCGTTCAATCACCAAAAAATAATATAAAGAGTTCAACAAAAATGTATAAACACTGAGTGGGGAAGCGAGGAGTAACAACGATTCTTGCTTTTTTTGGGAGTTACCCTGACAATTTCTGTTGAAAAATTATGTCGAATTTCAGTTTGGAATTGATTTTTTTTTTTTTTTTTCGAGGGAACAACTCTTAACAACAACTCGTAGACACAGTCACTTTGGTAGGAATGATAGCTATTTCGAACTACACCACTAAATTATCATCAGAAGTGATTGTTTGAATAGTTTTGAATTCTGACAGTCAATTCTCCGTATATAAAATTCCACTTGGGAAGACATTTCTGTTTTCCCCTGTTAGGAAGTGAGCTTGCATTTCAATTTTTCTCTAATTGACCAAGTGACTACTACTTGCCCCAACTGAGTGACGAGTACAAGCCCGACAACTGGTGATTAAAACAGAGGGGAAGACCAACATCTGTGCGTTGTTGTTGCTACGAGGTGTTTACTTGTCAATTGTCGTTCTCTCGGGTCTTCTTCGCCTATTCCGCTCTTTTTCCCGCAAGATGTGCGATTCCAACAGAATCATACGAGTAGAGAGGCTATTGTTGGGAAGAATTCGTTGAAATGTATAAATTTGTCTTTCAAAAGCATAGTACACTATTGATAAAAATGTTTATTTACTTATTTTTCTTTCACTTCACGGCGATTTTGCTATTTTGCGTTATGTTTGCGCATTAGTTTGATCGACTGCAATAATGAACACTTGACGTTCAAAGTGATGCCAAGCGTTTGCATAAATGAACCTTTTGCAAAGCATCATGAGCATCATGATGCGTTACTGAACTTACACCTGATACACAAATAGCCAAAGATCGTACGGACGACTAACGATGAGTTCGTGGTGAAAGTAACTACAATTCCAAGCAAAGGGTTTGGGTGGGATGACAGCGTAAGTTGCCAACAGAAATTCTCTAGCAAGTAGTAGCTACATCTCGGCAAAGCGCACTTGATCGCCTTCAACTCAACGGCAGCAAAACGTATCAAGCTCGATTTGTAGTCACCCATAATGCGCAGGCCAATTTTGTCAGTTTAAGCCTTTTAAATATTGTTAAGTGAAAAAAAAAAATTAAACTAAAGACCTTGTCCTGCAGCTTAGATTTAGAAACCACTCAAGTAAAAGAAAAAAAAAAGAAGAGTAATATCTACTGTGGTGAGTCTGCAACATCTCTTAGCACTGAAAAAATGAAATGTTGAAAAGAAAAAGAAAAGAAAAATCAATCTATATCACAACATTCGTTTTTTGTTTCCATTTTTAACTACAAATCATAATTTATGTGCTTCTTTACAACTGAATATAGATTTCCTTCATGTTTATCAACTAAATAAGTAAATACATTATTAATTCTCACTACAACGTCTAATAATCGTTTGTTATATTTCGTTCTATCTTCGATCAATATTGGAAGGAACAGACTCCAATCGCGTTTCCTACGAGTAAATGATTATTTTGTTTGTTTGTTTGTTCTCTTATTGCATTCGATATACAACTCTCCTAAATGTATATTTTTGTGTATAGATTTAGATAGTACGTAGATCTATTCGTGTTTTTTTTTTTTTTTTTGTGTACGAATAACAAATGAGTTTCCTTTCTTTTTACAAGAAGATAGGTTTTTTGTTTTGTTTTCTAAATAAAATAGAATATAGTACAGTACAGTGTAATGCTAAAAGTTAGGATTATGTGTGTGTGTGTGTACTTTTTCGACAAGGGACTAACTTGTTTGCTTCACTTTTTTGTTTGTTTTCTTTATAATCAGTCTATTGTTGTATTCATTAAAAGAAAAACAAGAACTTTAGCATTAATATTACTTTTTTGTTTCTTTACTTACTTTGTTGCAGAGGAATTAAGGAGAAACGAAACGTAAGAGAGGAGCAAGGGGAGCAATAAACACAATGGAAAGTAAGGATTAAGGAATAGAAGAAATACTCTTCTCTCACTTTCCTGGATATTAGAGTTAATTTCGTTATATAAAAGAAAATTATAATAATAACTAAGATATATATACTTTAGGTGTTGTTTTTTTTAAATATATAAAACAAAAAAGAAATTAAATAATAAAAATAAACAAAAATCAATTAGAACATGTTAGGCAGTCAAAAAGTCGCAATATTTATGTAAAACCTAAATTCTGCGACTCTTATGCCAATTTCGAATATGCATACACACAGAGCACACCGACTATGACGCCTGCGGCAATATATTTAACTAATGACCTTCGTTTTTTCGCCGTCTTTTCACTCTCCTCGACCTCGCGTTGCTTCCGTTTGATCTCATTGACTTTCTGCTCAATGTTGGCCTGTCGCTCGACTCGTTTCCGACGCTTGAGTTCGTTCTCGAAGCTGCAATTGAAAGGGGGGTAATATGATAGCATTTCAATACACAAACCACAGTCAAGGTCAAGGCTTGGTTACATACCTAGGACTACTCATATCGATGCCATTCTGTTTCGTCGTCTGTTGTTGCTTGTTATCGATCAGATTGGACGTCAGTTTATCCGTTGATTGTTTCTCATTGGAACACTGGTCGTTGCCATTGGTATTGCTCACTTCGTCATCGCTGTCATCGTCTTCGTAGAACTCATTTTCATCACTTTCCGATTCGTAAACTTTGTCCAGTGAATTCTGTTGCTGTGGTATCGGTGGCAATGGTCGATTAAGATTATTATTCGCTACTGTTGCAGATGATGATACTGCAGCGCCGACGCCGCCACTACTCGTCACCGACGATGGGTCTAAGATATTCTTTTCCGAATTGATGAAGTTGTTGATAGCGTCTTTGTTTTTGTAGTCGCTAATGATTTCATCGTTGAAACTTTCACTATTCGGTATAGTGGGTAGGGGTTTGCTGTTGACACTGACAATGCCGACGCCGACGCCGCCACCACCATTGCCGTTTTGCGGTAGCAGAGAATGGGTTCGCGGCGGTAGAGGCGGTGGGGTTTCGTCCAAAGGTTCGTCCTTAGGTATTATCGGTATTTCATCGTAGTCAATGAAGCTCTGTTCCAACGAAATATTACAATTGGTTAAAGAGGAAGTGCGTGAGAAAAAGTAGAGTTGACCTTACCGGATCCTTAAGAAGTTTGACTCCTTCAATGATCGCTTGATATGAAAAATACAATTGGTCTGATGTCTGTATAAGTCCCATGCGGTATCGTCGCAGCTCGTACAGTACTTCGCGTACTGAAACTTTGTCTACGCCTTCTTTATCGATCTGTTGCGGAGAAATTTCCATTATTATCAAGACACATTTAGGTTAGGTTAGGTTGAGTGGGGTTGTGAGATCATCACAAAAGACCAGGCACCAAAGCGGGCCCATCGCCATCCCCAGATCAAGACACATTTAGTCGAAGTACTTTTGATTTCAAAAGTTGTCAGAAAAACTCACACAACACGAATGATAGAAGAACAAGCTAGGCCTAGGATTGTTGCGACAACTATTTATTTATTTATTCGTCTGTTGTCTGAGTGAATATCCCCTCCATTGTTTGCAAGTTGCTCTGGTCTTATACAAAAGAGATCACCCTATTGGAAGATGCTCTTATTTTTGCAAATGGCCGCCAATGTCAAATCTGTTTTGACATTTGTGGACTAGACAGATGTAGAATACAAGTGAACAAGCCATGGAGCGATACACTCCCTAAGAACGCGGAAGAATTTCGAATTTTCGATTTTTCGACCAAAATCATAATGAGCGATGAGGCTCCACCTCAGCGGGTACGTAAACAAGCAAAACGATTGCTTCTGGGGCACCGAAAATCCAAGAGTAATGCACGAGGAGCCATTACACCCGCTCAAAGTTACTGCATAGTGCGCTGTTCACTCTGGAGGAGTTATCGGGCCATTTTTTTCTTCGAGAAAGCCGCTGGTCAAACGACTACAGTGGACGGTGCGCGCTTTTTTTCTTCCGCAATTGGACGAATTAGGACTGGAGCACATGTGGTTCCAACAGGACGGAGCTACGGCACACACTATGCGAGCCACAACCGATATTCTGAAGGCGGCGTTCCCGGGTCGCCTCGTCTCATCGACTTCTTTTTTGTGGGTTTTTTTTTTTAAGTCCCGTGAACAAGCCCCAGACTCTAGAAGCCCTCAAGGAAAACATTCGACACGAATGCGAGAATCTGTCGCCCGAAGTTCTTGCCGAAGGGATGAAAGATGCCATAAAACGAACCCGTATGGCAATCAATTGTGATGTCCGATATCATCTTCTCGACTTGACCAATAAAATTTTAAATTCTAAAACATAATCAAAAAACAGAATCGAAGTTTTTCATTTAGAAAAAAAATTAGAACAACATCGGATGACTTCTTTTGGCCCACCTTGTGTAGCAAAGAACAGTGCATCTTAAATGAGTTCACCTGTGGTATCAACACAAGCCACCACTTCCGAAGTGGATAGAAAGCTATCAACCAGCAAAAAGAAACCTCTAGCTCGGTGACAATTATACGAAAATAAATAAAATGCGCAACAGGTCCGTGTAGGACCTAGCCTTGGCTTTTGTCAATCATGCTCTTTAACTTAAAAATTGCCCCACACCGATTGCAAACTTTGAGACAGTAGTAGCACAAACTGATTCTCGGTATTTCAATTAAAACGATGATGTAACTCGACCAGGGCCGTTCCTCTTATTAAAATGTGTATTCGTTTCCGCGCTCTGACACCAGCAACAGGCCATTTTTCCATCAAAAAAAGCGACTAAAAGAACAAATCAATGAAAAGCGTAATATTTACCAAAACTAAACAGCAATCCACCAGACAGAATGTCCCCGATCGTCCAATGCCAGCACTGCAATGGACAACAGCCGGTCCCACATCCGGATCCAAGGCGCCCGAGTCGCGCACCTGCTTTAGAAATTGCAAAAACGCAACCGGCGAACTGGGAATTCCAAAATCAGGCCAATTCGTATAGTGGAATTGTATTACCTCACGGCTCTGCTTCGACTCGAGGTCTGTTAATCTAAAATCAAGAAAAAACGCATCAAATCAAATAGTCCGCGAAATCATTTGCACAACAACACGCACCTAAACCATCGGCGGGAAAAGTTTTTGTACTCCTCACAGTGTAAATACTCAATGGCCAAGCCAATCGCGGTTAATTTGAGCGCATTCTCGGCGCCCTTCTCCTCGGGCCAATACTGGTGACACTTAACTTGTTTCTTCTCCAACAGCTTGTTCAGCATAAGTATTGCTTTTGTGTTCTGCTCCCAGATCATGGCCCAAAAATGCCCAACCGTATCGCACAGTGGGCCTTGTGTTAGGATGTATTTGCGATCTGCACGTTCCAACTTCAATGGAAAATACAAAATTTTAGTTTAGACAACTATTCAAGCGTGCTCACTCTTACAACTTACCTTAACCAAATTTGCATTGATATAGTCGATGCCACCTCGGTGGATTACAATTCGAGAATGGTCGTAGGGATTCACATCCCGGTATCTGTTCAGGAATCGATTCTGAGACTTCTCCGATTCACTTGTGACAAAGTGTTTCTCTTTGGCCTCTTTTTCGCTTTTTTCTCGGATTTCCTAGAAGCAAAAAATGTTACGCACAAAGTTCGTAATTGCTTATTCAACTGAAGAACGCATTCATTAAAATGGAGCCTCTCTGAGGGATTCCTCGGAATGACTAATACAAAGCGCAGCTACATGATAAGCAAGTTGTTTCGCAAAACTTTACCAGTAATAAACAACAATCCCCTCACAGTGCACCGGGATGACTCTCAGTCAATATTACTAATTTGCGAGTCAGTAGGTACATGTGCAGTGGTGATGGCGGACTTCAATGGAAATTGGAAAAGCTCACTTTACGTAAAATTCGAATCCAATTAGAGATGTGAGGAGAAACTTTTCCGCAACTGGAAACAACAATTCAATTACTTGTTCTGGTTAAAATGATTTAAAATGATGAGGACTGCAATAGTTTGCAGCAGAAACAGGGGAATTAAGCAGAAAAAACCCAGCGGCTTATACGGAAGCAGAGTTTAATGAAAGGGACTTGTAGTTTTGGCCGTGGTGGTGGAAATAGGTTTACTCATAGAAATTGGATTAGGTATATGTATAAGGTCGAAGGACACCCATGCAAAATTAGGTGCTCCAGTTACTGTTCAAGGAACAGCGGTGGAATTTGCAGGGCAAAATCAGCTTCAGTTTGGTAGGGGAAGTTGGGGAGCTCAAACCATCAGGAACGAACAATCTGGGACGGATTTTGTTTTAGTTTCGTATGAAAAACCAACTGAATTCCTCGTTAGCGGCGGATCATTTTTAATTATTAGAAAAGAAAACCCAGTTCATCCTAAGAACCGTGATAAGAAATGCAGACAAAATTAAAACAACTTAGATTGACGTCACATTTGGGAGATGGCCAGGCACGGATCGTTGAGTGCAGTTCAATTGGCGTAAATCGTTTCATTCACTACTTTCCGGGCAAAAAACAAATCAAGAAAACGAAACCCCCATGCAGAAATGATCTAAACAATGACTGATGTCTGATGCAAGTCATTCCGCGAATTGCTGATGATTTGTTTACAATTTGCATTTAAACTGATGCCGGTCATGTAATTAGTTTCACGTGCAGATGCGTACCTACGTGTTTTAAATGTTTCTCATAACATTTTGACATAGATTGGCCTAAGTAGGGAGTATTGTCAGTAAAAAGACTGCTGGCACGCGTGTGTTAGTTGGAAATGGATGATGATCACCAAGTCGAAGTCGGTGACGTATTCAAAACCTCGTTCATAGATGTCAGTGAAGGGCGGTAGACGAAGGGGCCGCCTCTTGTACAGTAGTAAATGCATGCAAGGACTTCTACCGAGACTTTCGAGTCGCAAAGCCCTCGTAGTTTGTGTAGGAGCAAGAACAATGAAAATAGCTGTTTGAACCTTTATCGATGCAAACAAAAGTACAGAGGGGCTTCTTGCCGAAATCAACAAACAGACATTTTACCTACGGAAAAGTGAACTCAGGACCGGTAGCCAGGCAATACTGGAGTCCGGGGCATTGCTTATTCAACTTATGGGGTCTTTCAAAGAATAAAAACCAATTATTGACATCAATGCTCCATCTCGAAAATGTTGAACCCCACTCCAGAGAGACATGGCGCAGTAGCTTTCCTTTGTTATCTGTCGTTGAATCTATGGAGTGATGTATTCCATTTTGTTATACAAGAAAGAAGTTCCAAGAAATGCCAAGTTAATAACAAAGCAATAAAAGCAACATTATGTCAAAATGAGTACCAGGTATTTTAAGGATATATTCAGGATACAGTCTTTGTCACGTTAGCTGGAGGAAGCACTTGCCAAGCAAATTGAATCAATTCCGAGAAGTATGTCAAAGATTCAGTGGGAAGGCCTAACAACGACATAACATCAAAACGCGTGTCTCAGTCATTTCAAGGATATACCTTTTCGACATTCAGTCGTGTGCACGTCAATTGCAGGAAGCAACTCTCAAGCATATTGAACAAATTCCAAGAAGCATGGCAGAGATTTAATTTGCCACACGCCTACGGAACATTTTCATTGCGAATTACCAGGAATCCTTAATTTGACAGATAACTTGACTTTCCTTGAAAGAATAGGCATTCGTGAGAATCAGATTTATGCTTATACTCCTCTAATTAATATCTAAACGCCATCGAACCATACGGAAAAGGAGGGCATGCCAACACTGACAGCATTATACAGTTTCTTCCACGCTCCAGTGGATAACAATCGCTTATGCATATATCAGGTCACCGACGACGATTAGCAACAAACAAAAACAAAGTAGCATATTGCCATGCATGAAGAGGAAACTGTGTCATCTAGCAGCGTTTGCATGCGCCCATGGTAAAGAAACAGTTTCATTGATACGGTCCAACTCATTTGCATGCCTTGTTCAATGAAGCCGAAGCTTATTGCTGGTGGTAAGCCGTGCCGCCCACCCCGCCGACACACTAGAATGCAACCGATATTCTCTGCAACAAGTGATAACTGCGCCGACAAGCGAATGTGATTATTTACGGTTCAATGCACGGGCGGTTCTGCGTCATTTTTTCGTTTAGCATTCATGTGTTTACAATAAAAGCTTTGCGACGGATGCGCGGAAAGAGTGCGCCAATGAATTAGCGTGCGATCATCACACTAAAAAAAAAAAAAAACCCCATGGCGCGGGGAGGGGGAGATCTACTACCTACCCCATATAAACAAACATGGTTACACCATTCACTTTTCACTGGAAATACCTACACTACTTGAAAGTTCGACGCAGATTTCTTCTCCCTAATTGCACAAAAGGGGGCAAATCCAAATACACGACAAGGTTTCTCTCGTCGTGTTTACTGTCGGGGCACGACTCTACACTCAACACACACAGCCCGACTACAGCCACCGCCACAAATTTACCAGGAAAAGCAATTTCGAGTGTCACCACCATCTCCGCGGCGCTAGGGCCACCATCACAATAGCCCGACGATGAGGGCGGCAGTATTTGAGTATTCGTTATGCTTGTTTTTTTTTTTTTTTTTGCGTTTCTTTTGATGGATTGATTTCCTGGAATCACAGGACTACTCATTGCTAAACAATTCTGAGAATTGGGAAAACCCAGCAGCAGCAGTAGCAGCACACCAAGCTGGGACAACTCCTTAAACGATCGATTTTATTGTAAAAGTTGGACACTGTAAATTTTATCCGAGTATTTGAAATAAAATTCCGATGCACTTGTCCAGATCCAACCCTCAAACAATGTGAATAGTCCAACAACACGAAGCACATTTTTGGTTTCATTAGACCAAAGTATAAGACACACACTAGAATTTGTGTAATTATTTACCTGGTAGATAATATGCCAGCCATTTTTTCCTTTTATTTCATTAAATTCGGCTTCTACGACGCTATTGCTATTGCTGTTATTGTTCGTGGAACTCATTTTAATTTAGTTTCACACTGCGTTGTGGAAATTTTCACCGAATTTTCCTTTCTCACGAAATAATTCTCACGCACACACAACACCTTCGGTAGAAATTTTTTTTTTTTATATTTTTTTGTCGAAATGTTTGCAATTGTAAATCGAATCAATTCAAACTATCGCGCATTTTTTTTATTGGTTTCCGACTAATAAGTATTTAGAATAATTCGAAATATTCACTATTGCGATGGCGATGTGTTTTGAAAATGCTTATCTTGCGAAATGAAATGAAGTTGAATACAAAAAAAAAAAAATCACCACTTCTCGTTCTCATGAAATTTTCTGTAGTTATTATCCGTAGGTTGGCAGCTTGGTAAAGCTGATAGCCAGGTGATGCCAAGTTCTAACAAAATTGTATTTTTTTAAGAAAAATCTGTACTATGAAAATAACTAGGTTTATATGCTGCATTGGAAAAAAGTTTTCAGCGTTAAGAAAAACATATATAATTGTCACAGCTTACGATTCTGATATTATACAATGTCTTATGCCCAAAACACATGTGCAGAATTTCTGGACGCAGTGAAGCATGCAGTACTGCAAGCAAAACACATGTGCAGAAAATTGTTTGACATGCTTGCATCAGCTACTGTCATTCGCCGACTAAGCAGCTGATTTGTTTTTGTTTGTAATTAAATTCGTTGAAAATGAAAATTGAGAAATTCAATAAAATTCGCTTAATTGTATTGCTTTTATCGGCTTACCAGTCGTACAAAAAGTTGTTATACCTTAGCCGATTAGCTGAAATAATGTTTTCGTTGAAAATTCTATTTTCCATTTTTGTGTGAGCCGCAAAATATTTGAATAAACGGCAAACGCAATGATGCCAAATCCGTTCAAATTTAGTTTTTAATTTTTCTGTGTTTGGTAGCATTGTCGTTTGCAGTGGATTTAGAAATAGCGACAACTTGCAGTTCTGCAACGCATGCAGAATTTACATGTGTTCACTCCCATTTAAACGTGTGGGTTCTATTTCCACTGCATGCAAAATTCTGCACGTGTGTTTTGGGCATTACAATGTCCCATTAAGAAAAATATATTCCTTTCTCTTTCGCAACTACCAATACCCTCAATCGACGGATACAATTAACTCCATTTTCCACCGCCAATGAAAAAAGCGTCACAAGGACCATGGGATAGGCGCTGGTAGCTAGAAATTTCCCTCATGAAAAAATTTATTTCGAAAAAAAAATTCGATTACGAATTTGTTCGGATTTGGAGCTCGATGTCTTACCTTAGTACAAAAATAGAAAATGAATATGTTTAGAACAACAACCAACATGTAGCGGCCTCCTACATTAAAAATGTTAAAACTAATATAAATTTATCGAATTAGTAAGACGTAGGAATAATTATCTACTCTTAACATGAAAAAACATAGATAACCAGAAATTACAAAATGCTATTATCTTATCAATAACAATCTTTACATTATATTATATCTATTATTATTTAAAGAGTGGTAACACACTTTTGACTCAAACTTGTTTCATATGAAAAATAAAAGTTTAAAACATTTGTAAATTGAGCTGGCATCACTTTGGCAGATGTGACCTCTGGTGGCGAGGCTATCGGAAAGATGTGTTTGATTAGAGTACAAAATTGGAATGTTTGATTTTTTTTTTTTAATTTATTGGTTTTTGACAACATCAGTTTCTATCGATATACGCTATTCACATCAACGACTTCCAATCGTACAAATGTCACAACTCACAACTAAAATCTATTTCCACACTAAATTGATGGGCTAGCATTATTTTTTAATGCTCTGAATTTATTTTATTTGTTAATTAATGTGATCGAAATTTTGTGAACAAAGTAGTTTACACCGAAGTTTCACGACTAGTGTCTCACCGCTGATTGAAACGTCAAACAAAAACTAGTTATTGTTCGGTGTGAATGCAATTTCGAGTTTCCGACGAAAATACGGTTTTCGCTGCTATGTGAAAAGCGTATAAGAAAAATCAACAATACAGTATGACCTAGGTGCATTTCAGGGAATTTAAAATTTTCCATTTGTAAGATTTTGAATCAAACATACCCGCAGCTTACTTGACATTTTAATGTCAGTCTGAATGTCATCTTAACGCCAGTTCAATTTTCCCTCACCGACTGCTGCAGGATCAGCATTCACCAAGAATATCATGTTTAATCCACGAATATTTCGTTTAATTCGTGATGTCCGGCTTAGTATTCCCATAATTTCGTCAGTCAAGTACTTCCATCACGAGTTCAACAATCCAGAACCCTTAAAACAAAAAGATGACAAACAAATTCCCGCGGCTGTACGTAACAAGTACAAGGCCTTTCGCGACGAAGAATCACCCGAGATCTTTGATGTCGAGGAGGAAAAACAGCGTTACCAAGTCGAAGACGAACCAGAGACAGATATAAATGAAGAATTTTTGGGACTTAATTTAAAACGTATTAGTAATATGTATGACTTGTCCTCAAATGTCTATTTATTTTGTCTTATTACTAGGTGGAGTGCATGGCGTCTTCGACATCGAGGATTTGGTGTACGTTCTTCGAATGGAAAACGCCGAAGACATATTTGTTTGTCATGTTCCCAAGGAATACAAATACGTCGACTATATGGTGGTGGTAACAGGAAGGAGCTATCGGCATATGCTTGCAACTGCTGAATTTGTGCGACGAGTATTCAAAAAGAAACGCATTCGCGGTGATATTTTGCCCAAAATTGAAGGCGAGAAAAGCCGTGATTGGATGGCTATGGATTTAGGTAGGCAACTCTCCATATAACTGTAGAACATCTGTATAGCTATTTTGCTTTAGGGAATATCGCTCTTCACATATTCTCACCAGAGGCGCGGGAGAACTACGATCTGGAGTCACTCTGGAGTATTGGATCCAAGTACGACAGAGAAACCAACAAGCCACAGGACCCACTTGTCGAGCTTTTTGAAAAACACTCGCAACTTCTAAATGATCTTAAGCCCCAATAACCGAATAAAGTCGCCCATAGAAATTTTGTCTTCATTAAATTTATTTATCAGTCAAAAAATGCTAAGAACCTAAATGTACAACTCGCTACCACGATATAAAATTATTGGAGAGCTTCTTTTGGAAATCAAACAGACTGGGGAATACGTAGAACTCCTGAATCCTATCGCCGTACTTGTTGATTAAGTACGGTGGGTCCTTCTCGTGAATGAGAGCAGAATTCCAGCCGGCATCTCTTGCACCTAGGTAGTCGCTGATGGGAGTATCTCCGACGTGCAGGCACTCGTCTGACTTGAGGTTCTTCATTTCCGAGTACTTCATTGCAATGTCAAAGATGTCTTTGCTGGGCTTCTCAGCGTTTACGTCATATGAACATACGACAAAGTCAAAAAAGTGGTTTATTTTCATATTGCGTAGGAGGACATCTAGGCGGGGGTCAAAATTAGAGATCACGCCGAGCGCAAATGGTGGCTTGCCAGTTTCTTGTGTTCCCAGTTGCTGTTGCATTTTGAGGTATTTGAGTAGTTCCATTGCACCGTTGGCATGCTGCCAGCAGGCGCTAGTCTTATACAGTTCGAGGAGGGTTTCAGAGAACTTCTGTAGCTTTTCCGGTTGAATCCTAGCGCCACTTTCAGCAAAAGTATCTGAAAAGGTGAAATAAAATATGATAATTTGTTTTCTTTTCGCTTGGCCATTGGATATGATCTACTTACTTTCAATCAGTTGCACCCACCAGTTTTGCCAGCCGAGTTTTGAGTATTTCCCAAAGTTCGGGTGTGCTCTGTTCATTCGTTTCCTATAAGAAAGGCATGAACAAACATAAGCATATGATTAAAAACAGACAAATTAATTAAGAGACAGACAAAGCCAATCGAATGTGAGTACCATAAATTCTCTTCCTCATTCAGCATCACGTGCAGTGTGTGAGCAACCGTTTTTGGTTGAGTTTGAATCGAATTAAATATAATATGCTGCCTACCTAGACCTACACCTAATTTGATTCGCAACGTGCAGAAAACAATGATTTGTGTTTGAGGAAAACTTCAAATTCAGTTAACCATGCGACCCGCATTTCGTTTGCTTCGAATTCTTCGGAAGTAGGCGAATTTCCGGAAACCATTTTGTTCCTTATCGTCAGTCAACTATTAATGTGGTATTCGATTTATGTTCGTTTGGTACAAAAAAGCAAGCACTTTTGCGAAATGCAAATCTAATTTTTTTCTCAGATTTGCTTCAGATTTACCAATCGAAGTGCGTTTGAATTTGACAACTGGTGGAGTTTGTTAACGTTTTCGTGAAGTTTTTCCTTACAAATTTCGCAATTGTGAACTTCCGTAAATTTACAGTCGAGACTATTATTTGTTATACGTACGGCGTTATATTATTATGTTTAGGTAAATTCCGCTTTCGTATCGTATCGTACCTACCTACTTTCTGATGTACGACGTACTAAAATATATACTTACTTACTTATTTACTTAGGTGGCCTTACAGTCCGGGGTGAACCTGGGCCTCCACCAATACACCTCTCCAGTTAGCGCGATTTTTGGCTAACTGCTTCCAGTTGCGCACTACGAGTTGGTTGAGGTCCCCTTCCTTCCACTTGCGGGCGCCAACTAAGGCGGGGTCTTCCTCTTCTGCGTTGTCCCTCCGGGTTGGAGTCAAGGACTCTTCGGGCCGGAGCGTTGATGTCCATTCGCCCTACATGTCCCAGCCATCTTAGACGACTGATGGGTACTTTTCTGACTAGGTCGATGTCGTTGTCGTTGTACAGCTCGTAGAATTCGCTGTTAAATCTCCTCCACCATCAGAGCCCGTCAACGCAAACAGGACCAAAAATCACTCGAAGAATTTTGCGTTCGAAACGACCAAGGAGATCTTCATCCGCCTTTGATAGCGTCCATGCTTCTGCACCATTAAGCTGGGCTGGGATGATTAGAGTCTTATACAGAGTCTCCTTTATTTCTCGACAAGGCCTTACTAATCAATTGCCGTCTTAGGCCAAAGAAACAGCGGTTGGCAAGTGTGATTCTTCGCTTGATTTCTGAGATGATGTCATTTCCAGAATTAATAGCGGGATCCGAGGTAGACAAAGTCCCGAACTTCCTCAAAGTTATAGCTGTCTATCGTGACGTTCTGTCCGATTCGTCGATGTTGTGTGTGGTGTGTCCCTTGTCCCTTCTTGTTGACAGCATATTTTGCTTTGCCCTCATTCACCACTAAACCCATTTTTGCTGCTTCTGTACTGAATGCCAGCTGAATGCTTGCAAACGCATACCAGTGACAGCTCGCTGTGTTCTGCCAGTGATGTCGATGTCGACAGCGTATGTGAGTAGTTGCACAGACTTCTAGAAAATTGTGCCTCTGGTGTTGGTTTGCGAGTTTCGCACAATCTTCTCAAGAATGATGTTGAAAAAGTCACATGACAGCGCGTCACCTTGTCTAAATCCTTTTTTGTCATCAAAAGTCTTGGTGAGATTGTTTCCGACCTTTATAGGCGTTTTTCTTTTTTATTTTCAGACCACAACCTGAACTGTTATATAAAAAGTTTGTGTTTCTTTTTTAGCTTAGATACATCAGAGCTCGAATTTGTGTTTCTTTTTTCGTTCAGAGCATGCTCAGAGCGCGCTCTATGACCTCAGAATTAATTGACTGAGCAGGCTGAGTAAAATGCTGATTACACATATACATTCACACTTTCAGTCCTATTTGAGAAAAAAAAAAAAAACCCGGAAAAATAGAAAATCATCAGAACGATCTGAGCGCACGCTCGGTTCAAAGCGCGCTCATATAGCTCGAGCTCAGATCAGTGCTCAGCTCTGAACTAAAAAAGAAAAACGCCTTATGAAGCAGCGAGCGTTCCCCATCGTCATTCTGCGCAATCTGACAATTTTGGCAAGGACGTCAAAACTAGATGTGACTCTATAATAGCTCGTCTCTATAAATTCTGTCTTATGCGGCCTTAAAATCGATAAACAGTTGGGTTTTTTCTAGTATCTGCCGTAGTGTGAATATTTGGTCGGTTGAGGACCTACCGGGCCGAAAACCGCCCTGGTAGGGACCAACCAGATCGTTGACGAAAGGTTTCAGGCGTTCACACAGTATGGAAGATTGTATCTTATATGCGATGTTCAGGAGACTAATGCCTCTATAGTTGGCGCAGTTTAGAGGGTCTCCTTTCTTGTGGATCGGGCAAACAATGCTGAGGTTCTATTCATCAAAATGTATACCTACATACAATATTTTTACTCTATCCCTCTACATACTCAGTACTGGGCCAGACTCATACCTATTGCTTCTTTCCAATAAATGTAAATAAAGTCTGGGACTAGCTCTAAAGTCTACACCATCAGACATCTCTTTGTTATTGTTACAATCATAAGCTGCTATCATGAATAATGATAAATTCCAAACATATACGACAACAATTATCCCATCGTAGTAAAGCAGATAATTTAAATGCAAAGACACACAATTGAACCTGCTAATCTATTTTTAGAAGCCAAGGCTAATACGTCATACTATCGACTCCGTACTTTATTAAGCAATTAAATTACTTAATTTAATCTCACTTCAGAAATATTGTTTATGCATATGTTTTGATAAAAGATCAATAAAGACGAGGAAGCTCCATATAAAGTCATAAAATTCGGTTAAGTGGCAGTTCAATAAACTCGCTATTCAAACTTATCTTCATGTTCTTATCGAAGTCTTGAGTCAAAAATAATCAGGTTTCGGCTGCCTTTTTTTTTGTAATAGAAGTAAGCCAATTGATACCCTTACACATTATTCCAAAGTTCACACCTACTCCATATCGATATAAACTTGTTCAATAAGAACAACAAGTTATCTGGTTGCTCGAATTTGATATTTTGTATGCCCTTTTTCTGTGGAGCCTCTAATTTATAAGTGCACGTAAATCAATTAAACTCAGTTGAGCTACCCCGAAGCGGTTAAACGATTTTTGTTTTAAGCTTGTGAAGTTCACTAAAGTGTGGAAGCTTTATGCAATTGGAATTTATTATTATTCATATCTGAAACTGAAACCGAAACCACTTGAGCCCCGATGTATATCTTTATTCTATATAAGGCGTTTTTCTTTTTTAGTTCAGAGCTGAGAACTGAACTGAGCTCGAGCTATATGAGCGCGCTCTGAACTGAGCGTGCTCAGATCGTTCTGATGATTTTCTGTTTTTCCTGTTTTTCTTTTCTCTCAAATAGGACTGGAAGTGTGAATGTATATGTGTAATCAGCATTTTACTCAGCCTGCTCAGTCAATTAATTCTGAGCTCATAGAGCGCGCTCTGATCACGCTCTGAACGAAAAAAGAAACACAAATTCGAGCTCTGATGTATCTGAGCTAAAAAAGAAACACAAACTTTTTGTATAACAGTTCAGGTTGTGCTCTGAACTAAAAAAGAAAAACGCCTATAAACAGACAGTTAAGTTATAAAAACGAGTACTCATATTTAATTAGCAGATCTGTAATGGGTTATTGTAGTGTGCCCCTATTAGGAATCTAACAAGTGCTGATGCAATATATTTTATATAGCTACCTACTCAGCCTTCTAATAAGATTCAGATCAAAGCATGATTGTGCTTATAAGCATGTTTAGTTTGCATTATACGAGTTTGTTTAGTTGGTAGGCTTTGATAAGATCTTCAGAAGTAATAGACTAGATTTTTAGCTGTGCTGCCCAAGTATGTCAGAGATAAATCTTATCTTCGTACAGGCTTACACCGGTATATTGTCACACTCGTATTACCTATCGAACGATCTACTCCGAGAATGTTCTTCAAATAAAAGAGGTTTAGGCCCCAGTTATAGCCATACGTAAGACGTAGCCATATAAATTTTCTTTTGCTTTTTTTTACCACTTAAACTTGATGGATGAACTCAATCTTGGTCTTAAAACGTTGGTTATGCTTATGATCCCGTTTTACGTATGGCTATAACTGGGGCCTAAAAAAGGTTTTTTAAACAAGATTAGAAATTAGATTAATTCGAGACGTTTTATGTGGCACTGAAAAAGTTCACATTAGTAAGGAGCATTCAGCCTGAAATGACATTAAAGGTCCTGCTACATAAATTAATTTCAACCCATCTACGTTAAGGAGACATTTTTTGGCACGTAAATAATATTAAAAATAATAACAATGGACATAACAGACACTTTCGTCCATTTTCGCGCAGTTTGATTTAAAATGCTTAGATAAAAAAAATCCTAACAATTAACGAAATAGAGCAGCAAAATTTGACGTAAAAGGTGTGATATTTATTTATTTATTTATTTATTTAATTATTTATTATTTATTTATTTATTTTTTTTTTATCTAGTCATTTTATTTATTTATTTTCTTTGCTTTGTTTTAATACACTTATTCTAGTCATATCTTTTGATTGGTTTATTATTGTTATACTCGTATATAATACAAAACTATGTACTTTATTAATTATATATAGGTATTTATATAAATTTTATAAATTTTTTAACATCACATTAAAATATATAAATAATTTTTCAGTAGAAAGATATACATTTGTAAATCATATCTCTGTGCGAATAATGTAAATTGTGCGATAGCAAACTGTACTTTATTAACGAAATAAATATATCTATCTATCTATCTTTATGAGTAAAAGTCCAAATACGGCTGCACAAAAATGTCGGTGAAGCTTTCAACAGAGCTAAGGGAGCAAAGTGTAATTTTGTATTTAAATTTTTCTCGACGTATGCACCCATAAAACAAACATACCTAAATCAAACACTCTGTAAAGCGAAATATGTCATCATTTCTCCTCATGAGAACTCAAGGCAATAAGTTGCACGGATATAAAAAGTATCAACTAAAAGTAACTTTCATAAGGCGTTTTTCTTTTTTCGTTCAGAGCACAACCTGAACTGTTATACAAAAAGTTTGTGTTTCTTTTTTAGCTCAGATACATCAGAGCTCGAATTTGTGTTTCTTTTTTCGTTCAGAGCGTGATCAGAGCGCGCTCTATGAGCTCAGAATTAATTGACTGAGCAGGCTGAGTAAAATGCTGATTACACATATACATTCACACTTCCAGTCCTATTTGAGAGAAAAGAAAAACAGGAAAAACAGAAAATCATCAGAACGATCTGAGCACGCTCAGTTCAGAGCGCGCTCATATAGCTCGAGCTCAGTTCAGTGCTCAGCTCTGAACTAAAAAAGAAAAACGCCTATAATGTCTGCGCGCTTGCTGAAATAAACAACTTGTAGTATATACACATATCTACCCCCATGACTTCAAGGTAACTCATAACCATACATTCAAAGTTTAACAGACTCTCTACGTGTTGTCGTTGACCTTCATTCCACTTTGACATTGACATTTGACCTATTGTTCTACAGCGAAAGCGGAAACAGATGTCCCCCAAAATTCGCCCAGAGTGAATTCGCCGACAGTTTGAAAGTTCAAATTTGACCGAAATTATGTCAAATTGGCATCCTTGATAAAAGGGCCTGCAAAAGAAATTGGTGTGCGTCTAAGTTGAACCACTGTTCGATCCCTCACTCAGTGTGACCAATTTAGCATTTTTTTCTGCTAAATTTACCAGGATTATTTTATTTAGCGTCTTTTTTTTTCAAATCATGCAAGCATTTCTTTTTTAGCATAATTTCATTCTGTCCAGAAAAAAGTAGTAGAATTTTGGTTTAGCCAAATTGTGAATTAAAATAATAAAATAAAATCAAAGCGGATGAACCTTAGCGTGAAGAAGCCTTTGCAATTCCCATTTGTGAGATTATGTGCGATATGTAGGATATTTCGAAAACATTAATTTATTTGAATACTAATACATATTAACAGTCTTTGTTTAAGCCTAGTATCCTGCTCGTGCTAAATTTTATCTCCCATACAAAAACAAAAAAAGATAAAACTAAGCAAGGCAGTTTAGCAAAGCAGTATCGTGTTCGCACGCTAAATCCTTAACTTCTTACAGATTGGCCGATGAAAAGTCTCCACTCATTTAGCTCGCGAAATAAATGTCCGGTACATTAAATCGAAGATAAATTCTGACATACAAAACAGAGGAAAGAGTTTGTCTTGTGTTTGCTATGATTTTTTTTTTGGCGGAAAACGCAGATAATGTTTGCGTGATAATAAGAGACAACGCAAAGCCAAACAATAGAGCCAAAACAGAGATATGAATATAAATAAAGCGAACCGAATTTCAGGGGGACTTTTGCTTTCATTTGGCCTCGTCTTTTGCGTAGTTAATAAGAAGTGTTCCACTATGGTAAGGAGATTGTGGAAAGTTTGAGGATACATGTCGAAGTTCTTTTTATTTTTTCTAGGTTTCTTACGTCTTTCAAGTTTGAAATTCGAAAATTCTATCAAAATTACGTTTACTGATGTCTGTCATGGTACTCATGGTTCATAACCGTATGGGTTTTGTCCCATCTATATCATGTTTAATAATAATTTAGCGACCATTTATCTTTGGTGTGGAGAAACGAAGTGGAGACTAGGGGCGCTAAAATTAAGCGCGAGCAGGACACTAGGCTTTACCAGAAACAAAGACTGTAATACTTATAATAGTAACTAATTTTTATATCATGTTATTTTTGTAAAATATATCTTAATTTTTATGAAAAACTACTTTTGTGTAATTTTTTTATTTTTAGCAGGTTTTGATCTCAACAAAATATTTATCATGATTTTTAGCACTGTTTTATACAAAAAAAAAAAAAAAAAACATGCTATATTGCTGAACTTAGCATGATTTCAAGTATTGAATTGGTCACACTGCTCTCACTTGACCGCAAGAGTGCTGCCAAGTTTAAAAAGTTCGGGTTTGTTTGAAAATATTCCTTTTTTTTTTTAGTTTAGTGAAGGAATAAAACAAACAAAAAGAACACAAAATTAGTAAATTGATATATAGCCCAAAATTGTTTTGGGCGCTCAAGAAAGAAACTTCTATCGTTTTTAAGAGAAAATATAGCCCAAAATACGACAAAGCGCCCAATCTGGCAACACTTCCCCAAACAGCTGCGTAGAATCCGACTATCAGCTATGTATGTAAACATACAGCATTTTAAATGCCCTGTGCAGTATAAATGCGGCCTGGATAGACACATCGTTTATTTATTTGTTGTGGCATAAACTTTTAATGGATTCTTTGAACAAAATCACACGAGTTGCTGACAAGAAAAATGTCAAACTGTTCATGGCAAAAGAAGAATTAACACTCACTAATAGCTGAACAATTTAGTCAGCTTAAGTCGGTGCAATGTCTAAATGGCTTGACCCGGTTATATAACATTACGTTTTCTTTTCTTTTCTTTTCTTTTAATACTGGAATCGATATCATACCAACTCTGTTTGAAATTAACTGCCAAATCCTGGTCTTCACATCGCACACCGAACATAGCTCCAATCTCTCCATACTGCTTTCCGGGACTTGTGCGAAACTTTAACAACGTATCCGTTACATCGAATGTAATCAATCTCAGTCGACTAAGGCTCATATTTGAATTTGAAAAAGCCACGCACACACACACGCTTAAATAGGCGAAATTTAAACAAAATAATTTCGTTTTTCTGGAACAAAGTGCCTAATAGCTCTAACGCCGGCAAAATATCGTTACAAACATCCGAACAGTGACCACTATCTGCGAGAACTGATTAACACCAAAGAGGAATCACTTCGTACCGCACACCACATAAGCGATACTTTAGGATCACGTACACCATTTAAGACCTCGCGTTCGATAATATAAATGTTGTTTTTATTTAAAATTCTTATCAAGTAGAATTTGTTGTTTCTGTTTCTGGGTTCCAGTCGGATTAAATCACAGAATCGTGAGCGAGCGTTTTGGCAGCACACTTTGCAATCAACATTCAACAGCTTTGAAATGAAAGTGAACTTGATTAGGTACGGCTGGCGCGGCGCATCTAAACTGGAAGCCAAGTAATCGATGTTGACGAATGACGACGCGATGGCGACGTCATATTGACGTTTGATTCTGCTCTCTGCTGGGGACAGTTTGTTGACAAAACACTGCTGCTTGATGTGATGTGAGAAAACAACTCCTCCACCTCCTAGATAGCAGAGCAATTCTGATTAAATTCGAAATAAATTTGTTTGAGATATGAATGTTCGGGTTAATCAAGCTGGGTAGATAGGAGCATTCATCATTTTTAAACTTAGCATCATCGACTGCAGTTCCGGAGTCAGTCAATCAAAAAATTGAGAAAAGCTACATTTATTTAAATAGAGAGCTGTTTATTTGTGTGGTCCAAAGGTTATCAGTTAGGACTGTCGATTGTCATTGACGATGATGCTCGTTTCATCTTTCATGCTTAGGAAGGTTTTTTGCGTTAATATTTTGTTTTTGGATGTTCTGTGTTGCCGTACTTGACCGCATACCAAAGAGGCTCTATGGGTACGCTTCGATTCATTGACGTCAGCGCCACTGATACCGATGGCTAATATTGTTTTTAAGAGACATGTGCTACCGCTAAATTTGTTTTTTTTTGTTTTTTTATAGTTGATAAGTAGTATTGTCCTTCATGTTCATGTTAGTCACCTCACTGTCAGTTTACGAACGTTAGTAATCTTAGAAATTCCCATCGAGATATCGCTGCAGTTCCAACTTATATACCTATGTCATTTTGTGCCATTCATTATTATATTGCTGTGCTATCCAATTATTCACTGCGTCCGCGTCGTGTTCAGGGTATATTTGTTGGGAAGCCCATGAAGGTTGTTTTTTTTTTATATTGTTTTTGTTATTTTCAGCAATTAACATAATATTTTAAAATAATTAACTGGCATAAGGACATCTGAGACAAATTTTCAAACAAACACACCCTATTCGCATAGAACGCAAAAAAAATATTTGAGGTTTAATTTTGTTTCGTTCTCCTACGCTGTAGACGAATTCGTTCTTCTACAAGAATGGTCAGGGCTCATTCAAAAATCTAGTTATCTTAATCAGTCGGCTAGATTGGTCTGGACTTCATGTACCCTGAACTAAATTGGTCGGTATAAAGTGACTTTTCATACACCAGCCATATATAGTAATTGTCAACTTATGTGCTGTTCTATTGGGCGCTCTCAGATCACTTTTTTTTTTGCTCTCAGAGCACTTTTTATGTTCGTTTGGTACAAAAACAAAACATTTTTTTTTTCACATTTCAGAGGTGCCGTGACATAAGGCCATGCAATATTTCGAAATATGGCCTTAACTGGTGGAGTTTGTTTTGGTTTTCAGCAAAGAAAGGCATTACTTCAATGTTTTAATATAAAATTTAAACAGTTAATGGAAAACGCTTTGAAAAGTGTTGAAAGGCTACACATATTCCAATCGCACGAATATCAACACAAAAAAAGAGCAAGTGACGTCTTAATGTTCGACTAGCCACAAGAAATCTGAAATCTAAAAGCGAATTTGGAGAAGCCCAATCGAATACCACATTAGTACAGAGGCGCGAAATTCTTGACTAGATTCCTCAACTACCCCTCCATAGACGTCAACTGTAAAAAAAAACATTTCATATGATTGATTTAGGCCAATCAAAACTGAGACACAATTCAGCCAGCTGTCGGACGTCAGATTTACTAAACCAGATACTTGAACGATTCTAATGCATCGCTTAAAATATGGAACGTATGTTTATTTCAGTTTCAGTATAACAAAATCAAATAGAAAGACCGATTGGTTAACAATGTCAGCAAAAACATCAGCGAAGGTAATTAAGCTGTCATTAAACTAAAAACTTAAGAAAGTGATGTTTTTATTTTGTTTAAAGTTTATTGTTGAGTTGTTTACAAAATGATATGTGGCCGTATTGAGTGAGAGAAGATTAGATAATAAGAAATTTTGACATAAAATATTGCAGCTGTCACTACGTAATGAATTCGGACTTGATAACAGGTCTATTCTATGAAACATTTGAAATGATATTGGGGACGTTCGGATACCTAGTTTATGTAAAACGTCAACTATATTCTAGAAATCCGAACGCGTTGACTTAGCAACTTGAATTGTTCTGTTTTTGTATTCTCGCGGTCAGCGTTACCTTTGTTTGATTTTGCCCTTTTTTATTCGGAAAAGACCCCTCATAATTTTTTCAAATTTTTTTATTTTCAAATAAGTACATTTAAAATGTAACACAGTTGCCTATCACAACACTATTTCACTGTTATGAGAACTATTGGTTGTTAAATTTCGTACGAAAATTCGAAATTTGCAGAGTAGTCTTAGAAATGGCACCTTTTTCTCTTACCGGCCCTTTTTTCGACTCTTCAGAATTATGCCACGGCCACTCTGTTTATTTTAAATCCGACTCTTCGAAATGTCAACTGAGTATGCAGGCAGGTTTTTCTTGACTAGATTTGTCGGCTTTCCCTCCATAAACGTCAACTGCGAAAACTAATCACGTGACCACTCTGGGCCAATCAAAACTGAAATACATCTAGTCAGACAGCTGTCAGACTTAGTAAACTATGAATCCGAACGTCCCCATTGTTTTATTATTAGTTATAGATACTCCTACTCTCTATTCTTACTGTTTTATTTGACCATCTCCTTTCTTTTGTACCTTATTTGAATAATAAAATAAAAATAAAAACTAAATAGCGATTCGGATGAAAAATTCATTTGCGGTACCTAGGTAAGTTTTATAAAAGAAACCAAATTGGATGAGAACAGACCCTCGCCAAAGTATGCCTAAAGGCGGTTGGAATCTTGATTTAAAAAGTATGCTAACGACCCTAAAACTATGCAATGTATTTAATATAGTTTGCTTCCACCAGTTCAGTGGTTAAGCCTAATGGCAGGCTAACAATGTTTAACAAAAATATTACATATTTGTCCATTCGCCCATTGATTAAAAATACACTTCCCTTTGACAGTTGATCATGACCCGGATCTACAACGGTAAGGGTTAGGGAAGATCACGATTCCAAGGGGTTTCCATCGAAGTTAAAATGTTCACAAGCAGTCATGTCGATGAACTCAAATAATGTGTTTGACAGTTAAACAATACCCAATTAAGAAGCAGACACAAGAGTGTGAAACACATTTCAGGTGGACAAGGATTTTAAGAATGCGTAGGCGATAAATCAGTCTTTTATTATAAAAAGAAATCAAACAAGCAGTCGTCTTTTTTTTTGTTGTTTTGTCTTAAGACGAAATCGTGTGCACATTTTATGTGCGTTAAGTTATATATAGGAATATATATTTTATTTCTTTAAGTTTTATTTTACAGTTTTTATTTGATCATAGACTGGCGTGTGTCGGTAGACGTCAATCGAAGAGGTGTCTGAGCTTCTTGACTTTAAGCATTTGCCAAAATGAAGGTGATCGGGCATTCGCAGGCATAGCTAAAATTCTATGACGGTTGAATTGAATTGGAGTTCGAGTTCGTACATTATTTGATTTTTGTGAAATTTACTCAGCCAAATATATACACACATTGGGATGGGATGGGATGGGAATAGGCGAATTAATGAGCATCTACAGATGATGATGGTACCACCGAGAAATAGGTCCAATTAAAGACGCATTATTATACCATTTATCAGATGGGGGTGATTCTTTTAATGCGTTCGTAATTAATTGCTTCATTTGTAGATTGGAAACAATTACGCGCTATGGGGGTAGGTCAAATATTTTTGAAACTTCTTTAGTATAATGCAAGCCACGAAGTGAGTAATAATGATTAAATGTCTACTGAAATAAGTGAAATGGAAAGTATAGGGTTGATTTTTAAATAAGTGAAATTGTTTGTTCGCACAATAGGATTCTGACATATTACATTAACTCTGAAGATATATATGGTTGATGTGGCTGGCGTAGGTATAGCTAGACGAAGTTCGAGGAAAGATGGTCAGGGAGTAGCAGTTTATTTCCATAGCAAAATTGCACTCAATTAATTGTGACATCTGAGTTTACCATTTATGAAAGATTAAATTGAAAGAGGTGGTAATAATGATTTTTTTTTTTCCTAAACGGTTCAACATTTCTGAACATTTCGGGAATAAATGAGGATAAGGAACCCGCTGTAGCCTTCGGTTATAATCCCACCTTTTCATGTGTTACTCCAACAGTGCTTATAAAGGACATTACTTTCTATTCCAACAGTACTTATAAAGGCCATTACTTTCTCCTCTAAGACTGAGGAAACTAGATTTAAAAATATGGTTACCACACCCATAAACCCATAACTTGGGTAGCTTACCCATATTTTGGATGTCATCCCCAAATCGAGGCTATTGTAGTCAACAAAGAGTTGACATAGCTCTTTAGGAGTCGGTTGTTAACGAACTTAGTTTGGGTCGGGTATGAACAACGTACTCCAATGTCCGGTTACCAGCTAAGCCTGCTATGCTTGTTTAAAACAACCTTTTATCAGCTGCGTTACGTTACAAGCACTGCCATACGGCTGTGATAGCTCTTTTCTATACAGTTTTGCTTGGGGTAAGGTTGTTTTGGTTCGTAGAATAAGTGACAACTGAGTCGTGTCTAATTATAACAACTGACATGCGGCGATGACAGCTCTGTGTTGGTCTGAACAATCCTCTATCTTCGTTTCTACTGGTATTAGTATCGAGGACATCGCGCTGTTCAAACGCGTTATTAATTTCGTCAGGTAAGATTTCAATTAAACTGTTTTAAAATTTTGTATGCATTTTAGAAAAGTGGAAAATAGCTACCGATTCTTATTTAATTTTTAATTATTTTTTATTGCCTCTTCAACAGATATGGACGAATATGTCTTAGGTATTAACCGGGTTTCAAGAGGCAGCTGTCATACTTAGGCTGACATACATAGGCTTCTAAGAGGCTTATATACATCCACCAAGGTAGGCTCTTTTTATGCGGGTATTAGAAAAATTATATTAGGCTATCTCAGCTTCCCATTTGGGTTCATAACCTCCCTATGAGGTTCTGACAGCTCTGTAAATTTACAAATTGAGAGGCTGTGACAACCTTCGTGAGGATCTGAAAACTCTTCATATGGCTACTAAAATTCCTTGAGCGGCTGTGACAGCCTCTCATGAGGTTCTGACAGCTCTGTTAGGTATTAAAAATTTGTTGAGAGGCTGTGACAGCCTCGAATTTGTGCGCATTAGCTCTGTGAGGAGGTTTTAACAGCTCTGTTCTGATAGCTAACTTGGATGTCTTCCAATATTATTTGTTGGTTACCGCAGCTCTGTTAATGTGCTGTACCCATGTTACTGAAGGCATCACACCTTACTTTTGGTTATAGCAGCCACAAAGGTACTAGTTAATGTGCCTATGCATACAACAGAGGTGACGCATTTAGTAGGGCTATCGTAGCTCTGTAGTTTTCTGAGCGTAATAATTTTAACTGCTGATTAGGGAACACAGCAGAAATATTTCGAATTCTGGCAGCCGTCGGACTTTTACATTACTATTTCTTGCCGGGTTAAAGCAATGCATACCTAACTAATTTGGGTTTAAATTTAATCAGGTTTAAATTAAGAGCTCTAACCTCTTTTATACTGCCCGTGGTAATATAGTTGGGAATACTTATTTCTTATAATGAAGCTTCCACAATCAGAACTACACAACTCATGGAGTTCAACAGATTACAAACGTCCTTTCTTTTTATTTTCTCACAGAAAGTTTTCTAAATGCTCCAAATTTTAGCAATTTGTAGGCGCCTTCTTATCCATAATTAGCTTAAAGTTTGTCAATGGCTCTTCCGACCCTTAATGCAGGCGATCTCCTGTGTCCTTTGCCTTGATGTGCCAAGGCTCCGTTGTAAGTGACACTTTGTCACTTTAGTGGATCGTTTTTTCATGTGTGCAGTCATCATATACCTTTACAGAATAAATGGATAAAAAAATAAACGAATATAGGCCTGAATGAGACATGGAATGTACCAACCCTTGGAATAATACTTTTTAGAGTCTAACGGCCTAACTCGCTCTATGTTTCTTTCTCAAAGAACATGTTGTTGGATCTTCTTCAAACTTCATTTTATTTTGCACCAATCTACCTTTGTTAAACAATAATCTCAACGCTCTTCCTAAAACCCACTTCTAAGGCCCGCTGATCCACCAAGTTGGCAGCTAATCTTTGCCCTGGAGCCCCCAGCTAACATCTAACTTACATCAGTTCTTTTACGAGACTACCCGGCAACCTTTTATTTAAATTACTTACTTACTTAGGTGGCGCTACAGTCCGGGGTGGACCTGGGCCTCAACCAATACGCCTCTCCAGTTAGCGCGATCTTTGGCTAACTGCCTCCAGTTGCGCACTCCAAGTTGGTTGAGGTCCCCTTCCACTTGCGCGCGCCACCTAAGGCGAGGTCTTCCTCTACTGCGTTGTCCCTCCGGGTTAGAATCGAAGACTCTTCGGGCCGGAGCGTTGGTGTCCATTCGCTCTACATGTCCCAGCCATCTTAGACGACTGATGCGTACTTTTCTGACTAGGTCGATGTCGCTGTACAGCTCGTAGAGTTCGCTGTTAAATCTTCTCCTCCAAAACCCGTCAACGCAAACGGGACCAAAAATCACTCGAAGAATTTTGCGTTCGAAACGACCAAGGAGATCTTCATCCGCCTTTGATAGCGCCCATGCTTCTGCACCATAAAGCAGGACTGGGATGATGAGGGTCTTATACAGAGTTTCCTTAGTATTTCTCGACAAGGCCTTACTTATCAGTTGCCGTCTTAGGCCAAAGAAACAGCGGTTGGCAAGTGTGATTCTTCGTTTGATTTCTGATGTGATGTCGTTATCAGAGTTTATAGCGGAGCCGAGGTAGACAAAGTCCCTAACTACCTCAAAGTTATAGCTGTCTATCGTGACGTTCTGCCCGATTCGTCGATGTCGTGTGTCCCTTCTTGTTGACAGCATATATTTTGTGTTACCCTCATTCACCACTAAACCCATTTTTGCCGCTTCTGCACTAATACTTGCAAACGCACCAGTGACAGCTCGCTGTGTTGTACCAACAATGTCAATGTCGTCAGCGTATGCAAGCAGTTGCACAGACTTATAGAAAATTGTGCCTCTGGTGTTGGCTTGTGAGTTTCGCACAATCTTCTCAAGAATGATGTTGAAGAAGTCACATGACAGCGCATCACCTTGTCTAAATCCTTTTTTGACATCAAAGGTCTCGGTGAGATTGTTTCCGACCTTTACGGAGCAGCGAGCGTTCTCCATCGTCATTCTGCACAATCTGACAAGCTTGGCAGGGATGCCAAAACTAGACACGGCTCTGTATAGCTCGTCTCTATAAACGCTGTCATATGCGGCCTTAAAATCGACAAAAAGATGGTGAGTATCGATCTGGTATTCTTGGGTTTTTTCCAGGATCTGCCGTAGTGTGAATATTTGATCGGTCGTGGACTTACCGGGCCTAAAACCGCACTGATAGGGACCTATCAGATCGTTGACGAATGGTTTCAGGCGTTCACACAATACAGCAGACATGATCTTATACGCAGTGTTCAGGAGACTGATGCCTCTGTAGTTGGCGCAGTTTAGAGGGTCTCCTTTCTTGTGGATCGGGCAAACAATGCTGAGGTTCCATTCATCAGGCATACTTTCCTCTAACCAAATCTTGGAGATGAGTTGGTGTATGCACTCTACCAAGTCATCTCCGGCTGCCTTGAAGAGCTCGGCAGGTAAGCCGTCTGGACCAGCAGCCTTGTTGGATTTAAGCTTAGATATTGCTATCCTCACTTCATTTTGGTCAGGTGGACGGAAATCTTGGCTGTCATCGTCCAGGTTGAATGGATCGTTCTGCCTAACAGCGGAATTTGTGTCGTCTTCGCCGTTTAGCAGTCTGCAGAAATGGTTTTTCCATGTCCTCAGCACCGACTGTGACTCTACTACAAGGTTTCTTTGCTCGTCTCTACAGGTCTCCGTTCGGGTCTTGTTGGCATGGCACGTTCTTTTTACCTTTTGGTAAAACTTCCGAACATTGTTCCTGGAGTAACACCTCTCTATATCCTCGATCGCGCGCTTCTCATGCTCTCTCTTTTTTCTCCGGAGAAGCCGATGTTCTTCCCTCCTTTTTTGCTCGTAGAGCTGACGAGCTGCTCTCGTCCTTCTATATGCAGCGACGCTTCGTAGGCACTTTGTTTTGCTGCATGTGCTTGCCGGCACTCTTCGTCAAACCAGGGGTTTCGGGGGGGTGGACTGGTGAAACCGAGCACATCAGTTGCGGCGTTTTTGATGGCTTCTTGGCATCGGCGCCACTGGTCTTCGGCACTTGATGCTGGCAGCATAGGACTTCTCGAGAGGTTGAGGGATACGCGATCGGCAAAGGTTCTGGCGGTTTGTTGCGTTTGTAGTCGTCCAACGTTAAATCTCCTCACAGTATTTTCTCGTTGTTGTGGCGTCTTGGATATCCGCATCCGTACCTTGGCTACAACAAGGTAGTGGTCCGAGTCTATGTTGGCCGCTCGGAAAGTTCGGACATCTAGAATACTGGAGGAGTGCCTTGCGTCGATCGCAACGTGATCAATTTGGTTGACGGTTTGATGATCAGGTGACCGCCATGTTCCTTTGTGTATATTGAGGTGAGGAAACCGTGAGCTAGCTATGGTAACATTACGTCCCGCAGCAAAATCAATCAGCCTAAGTCCGTTTCCAGACGTGGTGTCGTGTAGGCTGTGTTTTCCGATTGTGCTACCAAAGATGTCCTCCTTTCCTATTTTGGCGTTAAAATCACCCAAGACGATTTTAACGTCATGCTTAGGACATTGCTCATATGTTTTGTCGAGGAGCTCGTAGAAACACTCTTTGGTAGCATCGTCTTTATCTTCTGTGGGGGCGTGAGCGCATATCAGGCTGATGTTGGCGAATTTAGCCTTGATGCGAATAGTTGTAAGGCGTTCACTAACGTGTCGAAAGCTCAAGACTTCTTGCCTAAGTCTGCCGCTTACAACAAATCCGCATCCAAATAGACGCTGCTTTTGTTCTCTGTAGCAGTCACCGTAGTAAATGTCACAGTTTTTCATCCTCCTTTTGCCCGGCCCATCCCACCGCACTTCCTGGATGGCGGTGATACCTGCTTTGTAGCAGTCTAGGGCCTCCGCTAGTTGTTCGGCTGCACGCGGTCTGTTCAGAGTTCGAACATTCCACGTGCAGATCCGAACGTCATTGTCCTTTTTTCGTTTTGCAGGGTCGTCAACAGTGAATCCGTCCTTATCCGAGGCTTTTGGTTGCTTCGCAACAATTCTTTTTTTTCCGTGGTAGGGTCGTTAACCCCACGCACAACCCCCAACCTGGAGGACCAGGCCCTTTCTGTAACCCCTTGGGCAAAAGGAGCCGGAATATTCCGGAGTCAGTAACCCGCTGCGGGGATGTGAGAGCTGCCGTTGACCCATTAAGGGCTCTTCCGCCACCATCTCTATTTCAACACCCTGACTAGTGCTGAAAAATCCTCAATGACCTCAGCTCCAAATACGTCAAAGTAGCTCATTGAGGTATCTGCCATGTTGACTGTTGACGCCACCGTTGATTCAACCATGTGAATTCATCCGCCGTACGTCCTCTTTCTGAGGGGCTCATGTAAGACCTCTGAGACTCGATCAGGCAGTCATTCCGACAGAGCATTATAGTGTTGCTATTTTCTTCGTGTTCAACACTCGCGCTTATAAGTTTAGCAAGTCATGCCCGGAAGGACAAGACCAGTACCCGGTGGCTACCACGCGGAGGTAAAATAAGCACAATTGATGTGTATGAACAGTTACAACAACTGGGCATCGCCAAGTTGACGCCAATCAGTGCCTACCCTATTCATACAGCACCCAACCACCTATTATTTAAATTATTGCTATTAATATTCTTATTTATTGCTTTTGACTGATCCGTGTTTCATAAACAGCCGCTCAACGCCAATCTTACCCAGAGAGACTTTCTGGATTTCTCCAGAGTTATTCCCTGAGCTCAATTCCTAGTGTTAACGCTAGCATTTGTTTATGGGAGATCTGTTTCATCGACTGGATCCCAAACCAATGATGCCACAAGATCTTCATTCTTCTGCCAGCCAACGCCGGATATTGACACCGTATAAATGTGCCGCTGTCTCAGATTCCTCCAGGCATAGTTTATAGGTATTATCCTCTCTAAGGCCCATCTTCCTTAAGTGATACCTGAACTTACCATGTCCTGTTGACAAAGCCACCACCCATTTCAACGTCCCTCGACTTATGCTTAGAATCCTTCTTTGTGTGGAGCAGTTCGGCCACTTAATCGCCATTTTAGCCTGTCTACATTGTTCCACGGTGGACCAACTTCTCAGGTGTTCTGTCGTGATCCATTTGTGAATCAGCTGTTCTACCATTCCTTTGCCAATTGAATAGAATGGTTCTGGTCCCAGCAACTTTTCAGTTGACCCCTGTTTTGCAAGGGAGTCCGCCTTTTCGTTGCCTTCGATCCCTATGTGTCCTCGTACCCAAGTCAATGTTACTTCATTTTTAGATGAACACTTATTGAGCTTAAGTCCACATTCCAGTGCCATGCCAATGATGTTGTGATGTTTGTTTATTCCATGCGCCTGATCACCGCCTGATTGTCCAGTGCTATAAGGACATTTCTTCCCTCCACCTGACTCTCAAGCAAGTACCTAGTCCAACGCATGCAGCAATGCAATCATCTCAGCCTGGTATTAGATTAGATGTGAAAGGGTTTGTTGTACTGCGACCTGTTGGTCTATTGTACCCTATTGTACCCCTAGCCTGGTATACGGAAGTGTGTTTCCCGAGGCTTACATGAAGGGCTAGTTCCAGCTCTGCTGAATAGATACCGGCACCCGCTCCGCCATCCATCATGGATCCATCTGTGAAAATCACTATTTCACCACTCCTTTTTTCTGGAAGTAATCCGTTCTCAATACGAGTTTTGTGATTCCTTTACATAATACGCACCCTTATTATCCCATCCACAGGCATTTTCAGCTCCCTAATCTCGTTTTTGACAAGTTCCAGGATCTTCCTATGCCCATAGATGGTACCACGATTGTGCCATTTCAACCGAAGTTTGCCATGCAAACGAAGTGCCGTTAGGGCTACTGTTCTCTTAATACGAACAAAAAGTCTTCCAAGGCTCATTCCTCCTAGCGCATTTCCCAGAAATAGATACCTACTCCTTAAAACAGAACCATTATCAATTTTATTATAAAGGTACCCATGCCTACGCATCGTTTTCCTCCCATAAACACCCTCCAAATGCGTTCATAATTAAAACCTTCCCCGATAAAATGTCTGACATTTCTTTCTCCTTACCGATCGCAACTCTCTATGTTAATTCCTTCACCAAAATCAATAATCATAAAACTAAATACCATCTCACGGTGACAATTTCTTCCTTCAAACAGAACTCATTATCATCCAGAAAATGTATTCAATGAAAATGATTGTCCCCAATCAAATTACAAACGAAAACGGTGAATAACAAACGACATAAAAAAAAAAAAAAAAAAAAACGGAAAAACAATTTCTTCACAAATATTCACTCCAATTTTCACATTTGAATATTTTAACGTAGGTATGTTGTGTCGCATTTCCAGAAACCCAAACAGAAAGGCCACACCAAAATAAAAAAGAAACCGATGAAAAGTAAAAAGTAAAAAAAAAAAAAATTCCAAACAACCAAAACAATAACAAACCCGAAAAACGAAGTCAAAGCCCATAAAAAGACGTTTTCAGTTTTATTAATGACCGTGGGAATGCAGCCAAGAAATTCCAATGAATTCTTCGTCTTCCTTCTTCGTCGGCGTCTCCAATTCTCCACCTCCGCAGTCCGCACCTTTATAACCTCATGATGATGATTATGATGAGGCCGATGATGCTCTTAGCTCTTAGCTGTTCTCTCTTTCTTCCTTTCGTGGTAAAGGATTTTTCTTTTTCGTATTACCTTTTCGAAGAGTTCATATATCTCTAGCTGAATGAGGACCGCGACCGACAAATAACGCGATAAAATCGACAGAAATTTTCATTCACGTGTCGTGTGAGTATGTATCTCAAAACTATCGAATCTTATGCATATCTCACAGTCACCGTTCAGCTTATACCTTCATTCATGTATCTGTGGCCCACCAAACGAAAATATATATTCAACGAAAAATCAGAGGTAATCAGAAAGCAAAAAAAAAAAATAAAAACAAAATTCTTTCACTCCAACTCCGATCACAATTCGACGAGAAAAACGATGAACCGAATACAAAAGCAATACAAAAAAAAAAAAAATACAAAAAAAAATCTAAAGAACTTACCGCACGACCTGCAGAGGCACACCACACATACAGCAAGTAACACGAACCCACCGGCGACAACGACGATGAAACTGGAGGAGGGTGCGGAGGAGCCCACGACGATTCCGAGAATCCATAAGCCATACAGCCGCCTATAAACGGTTTCCTGAATGTGGGTTAAGCAATGCATTACAAATCTGAGGAATCTCATCATCATCAACAGCATCATCACCACAGCTTACAACAGCACCAGCAGCACCAGCAGCAGCAGCACCAGCGTCAACAGCAACAACAACAACAAGAGCGGGAGAAACGTCAAAAAATTGTAAGTACACACTATAGTTTTCCACTGTAGTGTTTCCACGGATGTTTCCATTTCACATACAGAGACAGAACAGAACAACGTTGGGTTTGGGTTGCCTGCTCTTGCTGTTTTCTTTTCATTTCTCTTGTTTTCTGTTGTAATTTTCATTTCTGGAAAAAAAGAACGAAAAGAAAAGCAAACCACGACCACGGACGCGGACCACGACATCGACGACGAGATGGAATTTGGTGTAACGGCCCCGGGTCGACGCGGCAGCGGGCGCGGCAGCCCATCGCCATCAGACAGCCGCGAGTGTTGTTTAACCAAATATCAGCGAATTAACATTTGAAATTCCATTGCATATCTAATTGTTGACCATTTAACGAGTTAACAATGTTGCAGCACACAGCACACACAGGCATGCACGCTGCACGGCCGGCGAGACGGAGGTGGTGGAGGAGCACTCGCTATTCAATTCTTGGTTGATTGGTCGGTGCTCGTGGCTCGGTCCCGGTTTAGGGTGAGGGTATTTGAAAAATCTTTGGAATTCCGTTCTCAGTCTATAAATCAACACGAGGTGAAGAATTAATAAATTAGAAGAGACCACATTTCTCGGATGGGCCAATCTCTCTTTTGCGAGGAGTGTGCCGTGTGCGTCGTGTGACCGGCCCGCGGACCGTGAGTCGTCTATGTGAACCGGTTTGGAAATTGATTTGGTTCTGGAATTTATTATAACTGCAGCGCTATTGAACTTTCGCGAGTTCAAGTTGGCAAGCATATGCATTCAGGTTTCAGGTTCAGGCGGTGAGCCGCCCCATAGGGATACACGGATACGGATTATGCCCACTTAGCGGTGATCTGGGAGGCGAATATAATTGATTAGATACAAAATGAATTGCATATTCGTAGATTTATCTGTGCGAAGGACCCGGAGGTATGCATTTTGTGGCCAAAGAGAGACAGCGATGTCTTTTGTGGGCTATGTTATCGCCGATTGATAGTGTTGCCATTGTTGGTTAAAATTCCAACAGAAGGTATGTAGTTTCGAGCTGGAAAATGAGTTGGACTCCATTAGGTAGTATACAAATCATGACAAATGACAAGTCGTCGGATGCAATAAACGGAATCGCGACAAAAACGAACTTTTACTTGATTTAGTTATTGACAGAAGGTGAGAAGAAACGTCATGAATAGTAGGCCGCTTCCAATTATCACGTGGCGTAGTCAACTTTTTGGCAGCGAAACGATCGAAAAGAATCGATTCGACAAGTTGCAAAATTTCCCTTAAATTTTTTAATTTAAGGTTAGAACGCTGCTCGAAAAAATTTTATCTGCTCTCCAACTTTTCTCTCCAAATATTAGCTAAACTCCCAGCTAAATTTTGACATAAAGCACGCCGTGGATAAGTGTCACAGAAAACAGCTCTTCTTTTAAAATAATTTACTTAAAAAATTCAACACTCTAATTTGGACCACTTCCGATTCTAGGTACTCCTCGTCGAGGTATTTATTAGAAAAAAACACACCCTTCTCCCATTCCCCGCAAAACAACATTTCAACAAAACAACAGAACACAACGATCTGTCAAAGTTTAGCTTGAGAAAATGTAGGTACAGCCCCATTAAATGGCTACGCTAAATTTTGACAGATACATGAAGTACATTCTGAAACAAAAGTTTGATTATTTAGCTCGAGCAGCGTACCACTCAGCTAAATGGGTTCGCTTGAATTTAGATCAGCTAAATTTTGGAGAGAATTTTGTATGGGAGCGAAAATTTAGCTCGAGCAGCGTAATAAGCTCTAGCCCAAAATGACTCGATTGATTGAGAAATAGGGAAGCAAAGAACGAACTGTCAATGTAATTTATTTTATTTAATTAAACTAACATCTTATCTAAAAGAACATGCGCGTCTCAATTGATTTAAGTAGCTAAATTTGCGATTAAAGCAATTTTCCCGCGAATTGAAAATTCTTGCCGCGAACTATCACAATTTGTTCACAATCCACATAAAATGGTCGCCATCCACAAACCCACGAATGAAAAATTCGTTCGAACTTAACCTTCAACAGTGAAACTGATTCGTGGGTACTTGCAACCAAAAAAAAAGTTTTCATCTGAATGAAATGTCAGAATCTACGAATATTCGCCTGTTCGCAGTTCAAAATTCGCCTTACATGAATAGTCCTTTACATATTCGACTGAGAAAAATACCAGGATGCCCCTAGCGAATGGAAGGGACTCAAAAATTAATTTCCTGCATCGAACGGACGAATTGGGAACTTTTCTTACGGCAGTTATACTTTTCGCCGACGTTAACAATAGGGCGATCAGTGTCAAACAAAAGATGCGATTTCGGGTTGAACTGGTCCTTAAGTACCTAATCCAAAAAACACTTACAAAAAATTAATCTGAGTAAAATTACCTTCGTTGCAAGTACTACTGTCTGCAAAATGCGTAGCCAAAACCAACTTAATGGCAACACTGGACTACCACTCTTTTCCAGCAGATTTATTCATTCTGGCCAATCGATATTTCTAGCAGAGGTATCAAAGAAAATAAAAACCGAAATTGTTGGCCAATTTATACAAAGCAACAGCGAGATCCACAGCCACCTCCAATACTTCTTTCGGTGTTTCACCTCCTACACCACCATCGTCATCGCTATGCCCAAACAGCAGCAGCGAAACATTGTATGACATTCCTTAGGAGGATGAAGCAGACGGACGAATGGAATGGACAAACGAAGTAGAAACGACGACCGACGCACGGCCAGCAGCAGACCAATCGTCCAAACGAGGTCTTGAAGTCAATACACTCGTTCGCCACACACGTTCCAAGAATTTTCCACGTTTCTTGCCCTACATCTCCTCCGTGTGCACTCTACTGCTATACGCCACCAGCAGTGTTGCTTCTGCGAGTGCCGCCACTGTGTATACGGACGGGGGCCCAGGCCCATCCGCCAGTTTCGTTCTGCCACCGTCATCGTCATCATCATCATCATCATCATCATCGAGAAGAGTTTCTTTTCAGGCACATACCAATTTAAAGAAGGCGATGCGAATCACCCACCAATACCAATTGAATGACAAAACTTTGGAAATCGAGAACGAAAACTTTTGCAGGAGTAGAAAACTCTTCTCCAAAGCGCTGCCATCTCTATAGTGAATGGCACGCGGGTACAACGTATACACGGACGCCAGGAATAAAATTCGGACTGCCAATTGCCGCTGAGGAATCCAGCTAGCTCCACGACGACCATTTGGGGCGAAAGCGTGTCTACCTCTATGTGTGCGTGCCATCCAGACGGAAGAGCATTCCACAATACTGGTCTGCTGCAGAGTGCATCATATTTGGCTTAGAATGGAATCTTCGCCTCTGTCGCTGTGCCTCTCCCTTACTTTGGGGACTGTGACTGGGGAGCGCGTTTCCTTTTTGTTTCTATTTTCAGTTTTCTATAATCTGTCAAGTAATCGCCTGTGCTATTCATTTCTTGCATCAAGGAAGAAGAGACATACGCTATACGCACTGAGGTTCGGAATTTCAGATGCACACACAGAAGAACTAATGTAGATTCGATGTGCTGATTCCAGAACTAAGAGGAAACGGAAAAATGTGCGTACGAACTTCTAGTGGTTAAGAGGAATGGCAAATGCAAGTATGTACACACAAATGCGGGAGGGTATCCGGGAAGCGACATATCGCTTGACATGTGAAGCAATTTTAGCATTTGATGGATTATTTATTAAGATGACTTCCAATTGAGCGCACAGGCATTCCTTGGCAATGTGTGTGATTTATGATCTTGGCGGTGGAAATAGTCATTGAAGGGGACAACAGCATTTGGGGTTAGCTTTCAGAATAGGTATGCGGGAGGTCATTCACTTAAAGATGCAACTCTCTCCACATTTGTAATTAATTATGTACCAGAGACACCACTTCATTAGACACCATTTCATTGTTATTAAAAACAAAAAAGTCCTGGTGAGAAAATACGACTCTATGTCTAAGTCTAAATGAAGCTGTTTTAAAAAGTCAACGGTCAAATATACGATCTGTCTAAGCAGAAGAAATATTTCCTTTCCCTTAGACTTGAGTGACAAAATGCGGTAATGAATTTTGCAATTCAGCGGACAAGGTCCGTCACCTGAAATGGCAGAGAGCAGAACAACGTTTCTCTGCGTCGATTTTTGCAGGATTATCTGAAAAATAAAAAAAAGGTCATTTGGAGCATGTTTACCCGTGCCGAATTGGATCGAAACATTTCAGTACAAGTTACACTAAAAAAGTAGCACGGACCTAAGCAAATTTTTATTGCATTTTTTATTTTGAAACGGTAAACACGTATTTTTTAATCAGTTAAAGACGTCACTGTAATTAAGATGCAATACAAATAGCTTTAACTTAGTGGGAGATGTAAATCACCAAATAAAGACAGTTAAAATTGACAGTCAGCGAAAGTGCAATTCTTGTTATTCGCGAGTACTATTATATTATATTATATACTATATTTTGGGAAAAAGCACGAGTCCCTACAAAATCACTACCCAACTCTGTGAAGAAGCTTATAAATTTATGTCAAGCTTGGAGAGAACTACAAACAAATTCAAAGAAAACCCAGGAGGTGCATAAACGACGAGAAGCAGATTTCCAGGACGATGTGGATAACATATTTGACATAGCTCATGCTGAGCTCTTCAAAAAATGTAAATACCTAGAAGAGGACAGAGTATTTTTGCAGCATCATAGAGAGCCAGGATGAGCGGGCTGATTAGCGGGGATTGATAAAAAACAAGCTGAAAAGGAAGATTGGTTAAGACAAAGGTGATTAGAACAAGAACCAAAACGTAGTAAGTACATGTCATTGGCAATACCATCTACTTCTTTAGCGTCGTTGGAGGATTTAATTTCTGAAGAGCATGACATATTTACAAGCTTCAACGAAAGCAGCGATGGTCTTGCCACTGCCCCTAAACCGTCATCTGAGGCAACCTCAAAACGAGAAAGAAAGAACTTTGTTACTTCAAAATTAGTTTCAGCCTTAGACAGATGTCAGTTGAGCATAAGAGACTCTGTTTATATAGGTACTTCAGGCTACAGTGGAATCTCTAGGGCTTAACTTTGAGGATTTTGCAATCAATATCTAAGTCTTCGATTCAACGCGTGCGGACATGGATTAGAAAAGAACGGACAGAAAACTTTAAAACCGATTTTCAAAATAATATTTCGGAGGTCGTTACTGTTCACTGGGATGGGAAATTGTTACCTGGCTTGCATGTAAGGTTGCTAAGGAAGAACGACTTTCTATTGCTATTACTACTTATAGAGATGGGGAACAACTTTTATCCGTGCCAAAATTGAAAAATTCTTCTGGTAAAGAAAAAGCTAATGCTATTTTTAGGGCAAGTAAAGACTGGATACTGGAATTTGGATAATAACGATCAGATTGTGTGTTGTTCTCTTGGAACAGAAATTAGAGAGAAGTAAGTCCTTTTTATTTGTCGGTATCATATGGGTGAGCTCGTGCTTAAAACTGTTTCCGAAACGAAGGTCCACCAAGTAAAAATAAGTCCAGAAATACATATTTTTAAAGAGTTTCCAGATTTTAGAGATTTTAATTTTCAATATAGGTACAAAAGACAAAATGGAGGACTTAATATGGACACTCAACGCAAGCAAATCTTCAGATGAAACAGATGTGCTGAATTTAATTTGCAGTGGTTACTGGTGAATGTGGAGACATATACGACATCCGAGGGTTAGAAAACGAGAAACTAATTTTCGTCTTTCATTTGCTCGTCAGCAAATGGATTTCAAAATTCAATGCTGCCAAGTCAATTGAATCTATCTCACTATGTTGCTGAAGTTGATTTAGAAATATAGAAACATATTGCAGTGCTATGATGGGTGCTGAATTTACAAAATGAGAATATGCAGTATCAATTCAGCAATATGAAAAATGTACTAGAGTAAGGATCATACCATAATCCGTGAGCCTTGATCCGAAATATTATATCGTAGTGTAATCTACATACTGCGGTTGGATTGCCAATGCTGCTCCTGAATTGAACGATTGTCGTTGCTGACGAGGTTTTGCAAACCGATTTAAAAATTCTCTTTGGAGTTTTCTATTTCACAAAAATAGATTGATTTTGACATTTCTAACGACGTTGACGTAAGCTTTCAAATGTTCGCAGTATAACAAGGGATATCGTGAATAAGTTTCAATGAAAATATTTTTCCTTTGTCATATAAATAAATTAGATTGTTGAATAGAACGAATATCGGGGGAAATGGCAATGGAGAATGGGCCGCAATGACAGATATGTATGTGATTTATATTAAATTGCCGGCATTGACGTAAAGACTCAGACGAAACTCATCATTCTTAATAAATGGCATTATGTCTTCTTGAAACGAGATGATATTATATCGTTTTCCATTTTATTTTTTTCTGAAAAATGAACATCCCTGGAATCGAGTGGAACATGCCAAAATTGCTTTGCTCTTAATTGATTTTGAATTGTTGCGTTTTCGCTTGTTTGTACTATGTGACTTTGACAAGTAAAGTAGCCCTGCTGTAAGAGCTTACAATAGCGTTGCATCTGGGAAATTAAATCGGGCTTTGAAAAACACTCCGAAGGGCCAAAGAAACATATGGGATTGGGTCGACACTGGACACTCCGAGAAGAATACGAACGCACAGTTTTGTGAACTACTGCGGGAGAGAGGATTTATGTTTGTGCTGTTAATGCTACTGGTACGTGAAAACGTCAAGAAATTAATACGTTTCTGTTCTTTATTATTAAGTGGAATTTAATATCTAAACAGCTTGGGAAAGCATTGATATATATCAATATAATGTATATGTGTTTAAAGAAACACTGCAGTTCTCCACAAATTGTACACAAAACAACTTTAAATCCTATTCATATTAGAGCGCCCAACTACCTACGCACAAACGAATAATGATTCGCAATTTTTGACAGTTAATTAAGCCTATTCGCGTACTATTAGCCAACTACTAAAAATCTGTCAAACGCAACAAATTAAGCGAAACTCTCTCAGAGAGCTGAAAAAAAAAAATTATATATATATTATTTTTATTTATATTATTTTTCTATGCAATCGATTTTTAAGCCAGATTTTGAATTTGTTTCTTGTCAATTTTGCATTTGACATATTTATCACATTGTTGCCGGTTGAAATTCTCTGAGCTGTTTCGAGCGAAAAGAGGAACTACTCGTTACTCGTTAATTTGCTAATTTTCTCCCTTTCTGTCATTTTTGATAAGAATGTGTATAGACTTTGTGCGAATGCGATCGATTTAAAACGCATACGCGAGTGAATCTATTCATTATTTCAGAGTTTAATGAACACATTCAAAAATCAATAGTTAACGTTTCTAAAGTCGACTTGATCGTTTGGGACTAGAAGTAGCCTGAACGCGAAAACTATATTAATCGGTATAACGTCACGTTTCCTACATCAGCCGCAGACATGATGAACTGAACTAACGGGTGATTTTTTAGCTGGTTTGGTTTTGGCAACACTGGTTTTGACAGCTGACGTGTGTTTAGTACCTTGTGTCACTGTCAAACAGCTTCAGTTTGGTTTGCAATTTAACCATGGATCGTCTTACAAATGAACAACGCTTGCAAATTATTGAATTTTACTATCAAAATTCGTGCTCTTCCATTTTATGATCGGCATTCTCAACCTTCTGAGCAGTCTATTCGGAAGATTGTGACCAAATTTCGCACCAAATTTACTTTGTTGGACATTAAACCACCAACACGTTTACGTACTGTGCGTAGTGAAGAAAATATTGCGGCCGTATCAGCTAGTGTGACAGAAGACCGCGAAATGTCGATTCGGCGCCGTTCCCAGCAGTTAGGCCTTTGTTACAGCACTACGTGGAAAATTTTGCGGAAGGATTTGTGCGTAAAGCCTTTTAAGATACAGCTTGTGCAAGAACTAAAGCCAGCCGACCTACCACAACGCCGAATTTTTGGTGAATGGGCTCTTGGAAAGCTGGCCGAGGATCCGCTTTTTTATCGAAAAATTGTGCTCAGCGATGAGGCTCATTTTTGGTTGAATGGGTACGTAAATAAGCAAAATTGCCGCATTTGGAGTGAAGATTAGCCAGAAGCATTGCAACAGCTACCAATGCATCCCGAAAAAGCCACTGTTTGGTGCGGTTTATGGGCCGGCGGCATTATTGGGCCATATTTCTTCAAAGATGATGCGAATCGCAGCGTTACTGTCAATGGTGAACGCTACCGAGCGATGATAACAAACTTTTTTTTTGCCCGAAATGGAAGTTCTTGACTTGCATGATATGTGGTTTCAACAAGACGGTGCCACATGCCACACAGCACGCGAAACAATGGCGCAATTGCGAGGCGAGTTTGGTGAACAGTTAATTTCACGTTTCGGGCCGGTCAATTGGCCGCCTAGATCGTGCGATTTGACACCATTAGATTATTTTTTGTGGGGGTATGTCAAGGCTAATGTGTATAGGGACAAGCCCGCTTCGATTGACGCACTGGAAGCCAACATCCATGCATTCATTCGTGAGATACCGGCCGATATGTGTGAAAGAGTATGCCAAAATTGGACTCAGCGGATGGACTACCTGAGACGCAGCCGCGGTCAACATTTGCATGAAATTATCTTTAAACATTAAATTGCAAGGTTCGAACTATCGATTCAAATAAATATTTCATTCATTTTTTCGAATTTTTTGTGTTTTTTTTTTTTTTTAAAGTTCTAAACCTCTTAAAAAATCACCCGTTACTTGACTAAATTCGTTGGCTACCCCTTCATTAACGTCAACTGAAAGGGCTATCGATAAGATCGATCTAGGCCAAAAAAAAAACTGAGACACATCAGTCGGCCAGCTGTCAGACTTACTAAATTAAATACTTGAAAGTTCCCAATATTCAATGAATATTTAAAAACAAATTGCACTGGTATTTCTATTTTTGAGGTTATGTTCGAACGAATTTTGAATTCGCTGGTTTGTGGAACGCGTTTTTATGTTGTCGACTGTGAATAAAATTTGACAATTCGTTCAAATGGTGCGTTTTTATTATCGGCATAAAGTTTAGCTTTTTCAATTTCGTTATTTCAAACCTTGTTAAACTTATTTTCTGTATACCTATAGTATACATATTTGAAATGTTCAGTTTGTAAATGTATCAAAAGTAAAGGGTTATTCAATAAGAGGTGTTATTGTGAAAGGATATGGTCGTGTATGTGTGCTCGTGGTGGCCATTTGGCTGATGTTGTTTTCAAAATTAACGGCCTCTTTATTATGAAACAAACATCCGATCATTTATCTCAAAAAATGGCATTTTTCTTTGAATACCAAAATAACACCTATTATTGGAATACCCTTTAGTTTGTTCTTTGTCGCTTTTTATCCGTTCGCTCTCATAAGAATAGGCCTTTGTGGTTTAACGCCTGAAGTCAAATTCTTGATCTAAATCTGATCCGAGGCGCATAGTATAGTTCTATTGTGAAAGCGTGTCCAAATTCTGCAGCCGTGTATCATTGACCTCGTCTAGAGTTAATAAAAATTCACTTTTACGAGTTTCCCGCAAGATTATTTGCTCAACCTCTCTATTTTCAGACGGCCAAGAGATACAAAGTCTCAACTAATTGTTCTTATTTCGGATTTTTTTTTTCCTGTGTATGTCAATTTTGTAGACAAACTGCGTCAATTTTTGTTTGGCCTGTTCCTCCTTTTTGAATATGCAAACGTTTTTCTTTCGGTGTTTCCTTGGCAAGACTATAACGTCTAAGATATCTGATGATGAGATATATTAATAGATACATTCAACTAAGTCTTATTAGAAAATGGAAACTTAAAAATAGAGACAAACGCGCAGAGGAAAATAGTTCAGCGTCTGGCCGGACACGGTTCTATGACTCTTGCGCGACTGCTCACGCTGTTTCGCACATTCATCTACAGATGTATATCAAATAGATGGAATCACACGGTCTATCCCATGCGCATCGAGTTTAATCTATTCAGTCTGTCTATCTGCATATCTATTCTCACCTAAAACCAAATATACACTACACATGTCCTCAGTGGCGTTCGTCCTATAGGCGAGATTATCCAGGGTGGTGTGGCGCAGCACTTCACTTGAGCACCGATACTAGGAAATACTTAGTACCCTGTTCAGTGTTCACTTTGAGACTTTGTGTCATTTTGTTTCGAGTAAAGGAAAAGGACACCGACGACGCGACTAGCCTCAAATTAGATATCCGCATATGGACCAGGCCAGACTATGATCGAAGAGGACCAGACGCACCGTGAACGGGTGTGAGCGAAATAGAACCAGGAAAGGACTGTCGGTTGGAGTGAGAGGAGGCAGATTAGATGGCTCCTCTTTATTTTTATTTTCGTCGATATCTTATTTTAGAATCTGATCAGACATAAGTCTGCGCGTATATAACTTACATTATATATACACAGCTGAGAGGAGCCGACGAAATCTTTAAGGAATTCGATGGAAGACGACGACCGACACGATGCGACGACGACGCACAGTGAGGAAAATTTAGACAGAGGTGAGCGAGTGTGTCCGTGCGTGTGAGAAGTAAACTTCTTTCAGGTTCGGTCTTCGGTGTGCGGTATTTTATGTCGTTTTCGAGAGATGCAACGTGGGGCCAAATGTCTGGCTGATGAGGACAAGGCGCTCGTCGTATATTTTGGTTATTTATACGTGTCTATTAGGAGAGCAAGGAAATTTATGAACACTTGGCATACCTGGGTTAATTGATATTTCAAAACGACAACGAAGGGTGTTACATGGGTCGTGCGCAAGGGGAATTGAGAAGTGAAAATTATGACAATCGGGGGGCTTTTCAGTGAGGTAGATCGCTTGCCCTAAGTTTAGGTTTTTATTTCCGCTGGGACGATGACAAATGAAGGGGGAAACTAGAACTTTAAATAGATACAGATTGGTATGTGTAGATTTTGAGATTTTGATGTGGCTATAGCCGAGTTCGGAGGTAAGATCGCATCGTTTCTAAAAGACGAAGTCCGGTAAGTTGCCTTGCATGAGGGACTTTTAAATGGAGCTGACCTCAAATCTAGATCATGCAAATTCGAAAAAGTCACATGCTTCCTAGAGGCCCAGAGCCAAACACTTAAGTCTCTGAAGAAGCGCAGTACAAGCATGCTTCCTTGCACTCGGATGATGTCCCAAGAAAATATAAAACAAGGGAAAATAGGACTTCTGTGGTACTTCAAGCTAGATCTTAAAAGACACTATGAAATGAAAAGTATATAGCCACCAAAAGGAGCAGTTCAGATAAATCCCGGGAAACAGTATCACAAAAATATCTAAAATTGCCTTGGCCAATCAACTAAAAGGCTCAGAGGCCAACAGCTTAAGGTGTAAGAATGCAGGAAATCATTTAACGATCAGCCGAACGTCTACACAATTGTTTCGAAGCAATTAATGACGTCTTGCATAAGATACCCTGTTCGCAGCCAAAGTTAAACAAACACCTCAACTGTAAGAGAGAGCCCTTTTCAAAAGCAGTCACACACAACGGAAGCTTCGGGACTCCCATCGAACCAAACTAAAAATTAAAAGCTGCTTATCGTGGTTACAGGGTATCTGTCTAGGTATCAAATGGCACAAATGGTGGTGAACAGCGTGACCGCTGCAGAATTCTGAAAAGTCGCAAGAAAAAGGGCCAATGACATAAAAAAAACGTGCCATTTCTGATTCTATTCTGCATTTTTAGTATTTTTGAGCATTATTAAAGAAGCATTGGCTCGCTAAACACTAAAATAGTGTTGTGATAGACAACCTGCATTAAATTTTGAAGGTTTTTATTTGGAAATGACAGCATTTAAAAAAAATTTTAAGCGCCTTCTTCAACTCTAAAAAGGGACAAATAGCATAAAATTATGGATGGCTCTCAAAAAAAGGTGTCAAATTGCTACCTGGCAACGCACAACGGTCACAATGGTGGTGAATAGTTTATATTTAAAGGTGTTGGCTCAACAACAAGGCCAAACGGTACACAATGGGTGTTTTCGAAAATGTCATCTGCATCAAATTGCTTTTGAAGCATGTTCGAAAACGCAAGTTGTCAAAGTCATGTGTTCGGAAACGTCAACATAGCAAAACTGCATTAGCATGTGTTCGGTAATGCAGTTCTGCGAAGGTCAGATGTTCGTAAACGTCATTTGCGTGTCGTCTGCCGTGCAGCAAAGCAGATAGAAAACGATCATGCATTTGCTGTGTAGTACGTGAAAGTGCGTGATATCTGGGAATGGATTCATCGTCATCGTCAAGCTCAGAGGAGTTTTTTCGGACCTGGTCTCGGTCTAGATCTAGATCTATGTCACTTGAGCGGTAAGAATGTGTTTTTTGGGTTCTCTCGGTCGATTCGTAGAAGAACAGGGCTGTCCTGTCCGTGTCGCTTGGGAATAACTCCTCGTTAAGCAGAGCCAGTACACGAAGGTACCGATGCTCTGGGATGTGTGGCAGGCCCGCAATCCTTTGGACTAGTGGGTTTGGATGGCTGGAGGTATTCCTCATTATTTTCTGGAATAGTGTGACCATTTACTTTTCCAGTGGTAATATTTTGGCTTCTTCGTAGAGTCTTTTGATATTTTTCTTCCGGATTGGATCCTATAGTCCTGCATATCCGCAGGAGTTGTTTTTTAAATCCTCCAAGCTTCCTCATGTTTGTCTTGGAGACGGTATACCAAATGGGGAATCCGTAGGTTACTACCGGTCTTATGAGTTGTTTGTATAGCGGCGGTTTAGTTCTTCTCCTTAGTCCATTTTGCCTCTTCATCAGCGGGTATGCTCGGTGAAATGCAAGTGATGCCTTCCTGAGAACAGTGTCCAGGTGTGGGTTGAATCTAAGTCGCTCGTTGAAGTTGACTCCAGGATACTTGCTGTCGTTTTGGTTGAGAGGGATGATCCGTCAGGCAGGTTAATTTTGATGTTGCGGCAGTTGGTGGCTGACTTGGCTCTGGTTCCTCTGATGGGTCTTTTTATACAGATCAGTTCAGATTTGCTGAAGTAGTACTGGAATAGCTACCTAAAGTGGGCTTCTACTTTTCGTGCAGCTATGGATGGGGACATCGAGTTGCTGTATAGGTACGTATGTAACGGAGTCATCGGCGAATAGGCAGCTGTTAGTTGCGTTCTCTAGCTGTGTTTGGTCGGACGTGAAAATGTTGAAAAGGGGTGGTCCTAGCTTCGATTCTTGGGCGACACTAGCTCTGATGCTTTTCACTTGAGATTGTCGGTCTTCTATCTGCACAGAAAAGGACCTGGAATGCAGAAAACTGAAATAGTATTAATGAAAGCGTTAGGAAAACTTATCTGTTTTAATTTGTGGACAAGTTCGCGAATCCATACTGAGTCAAATGCCTTCTCCACGTCTAGGAAGCATGCAAATGTAACGTGATGGTGTCTATCCGTGGTATTAGCATCGTAGTTTTATAGGTTCGCCTATTCTGAGAGAAGCTGCTAAAATAATTAACGCACCTGGGTAGGTATTCCTTAGTTTTCCAGGGACGACGGTGGGATTCCAAATAATGCAGACAGTACAAGGCACGAATTTAAATTGAGGAAAACCAAAATGGCCGATACCTTTTAAGAGAATTGTTATAGTCTCCGTTTGTAATGAGCCTTAGCTGAGGTATAACGATCTTTGTCCTCGTCTAGATGGTTGTTAGCGTCCTTGCTACTAGTTTGGCTTGGAATTGGCTGTCAATTTTCGCCCTCACAAAGTTCTGTAAGAAAAACTAAAACTAAAAGCTGCAGTTGTCTACTTCCCAAAGTGTTGTGTCACTTACAGGTTGTCTCATAACTTCGGAACTGGTTTGGTGTTAACCGTTTCACAGGTTAAACGATAAACTGTAAACTACTCTCTTTATAGTAAACAAGCATTTCATCGAATACAATCACCTCTGGCATCCGTCGGCTACTATGCACCTGCACACTTCTGTCCCCTCGGACCGAGCCAACAAATATAGAAATTCCTCGGGGTCGGTCTTTTTGAATTGAACGACACAAAGCCAATGAAGACGACCAAAAACAGCAACAACAAGAACGAGACACAGCAACCTGAAAGAAGCAAAAAGTAAAGTACGAGTTGGATATCAAAGGAGTAGGAACGTATTCTAGTTTTAGCATAATTTACGGATTTGTGTTGTTTGGGTTTTTCGGCTCTTTTTCCCTTTGCGCCGCCGCACAACTACATTCTTATTCAGAAACGGACAATACATGCATTGGGGACTTAGACCTTTCCAGGAATCCGTTCAGTTTGTGTGTGTGATTTTTTTTTCGTTTCTTCTGTCCTTATACTTTATGAATTAGTTTTAATTAAAGTGCGGACGCGATTATGATCACGGTCAGGTTTTTGGCCAAGAGTTTTCACTTCTCGTCGCTCGCTTTCGCATGTACTATGGAATGGACGAGTTGAAAGTTACTTAAGGATATGTGCAAGGCACACCATATATTAATAACAAGAGGGCAGGTTAGCGCGCTTTGTATGCGGCATGAGCAAGGATAGAATTATGATGCAGCATGTTTATTGGGGTCCGGCTGGGATAAGTGATAGCGGTGCATTATCATGGGATACCTGTTCCCCGATTGGTGTTTTATTTTATTGCACTATAAAGGGAATATTGTTCTTATTTTATTTTTTTTTTTTTGGAGGGGGGGATTGATATGTGGTCATCCTTTTGATGGAATTCTTGGAACGATATTCAAATTCATTCACGAGATGATCTGCTGCAGAAATATTCAAAACGATTATGGTCTGATGGCTGCTTTCCTGTAAGAAGATCTGTTTTGTTAGGAAATTGCATAGTTGGATGCGGAATGAGTTCCTAGAATTGATCAATTGAATTTCATTCACGATAAGTGTTTGTTGCATTTGGTCGGTGCACGAATGCCTGCAATTTTTTTAACCTTAGAAGGTTTCTTCCATTCTTTTGAATTCGCTTTAAATTGAGATCACATTTCGACTTCAACTGTTTTGCTCTCCATTGATATTCTTAACGGGTTTATGATTACGGTTGTAACGCGAGCAGTATTTTTGTAACCCTCATGGTCATGGGACTAAACGTATAAAATTGGAAATTGTCAAACCAACTTGATCAGTTTTTCTATGTAGGGCCGCAATTGTCTACGTCAGCGGCATAAAAACGAGAAAACGCTGTCAAAAGCGAATGCAGGAAATCGCTGCACTTTAGTCGGCGCCGTCGCACCGAATTGATGCCGCTTATGGACTAGGGGTAATTTTATATACCTACTGTAAATAATTATTTGACAAGCACAAATTTCGTTCCCTCGTTTATTTGCGAAAGCCTTAAAGCAAAACTGAGCAATTGGGTAATGACAAATGACAAATGACAGCGCGACAGACCAGCGTTTATGCTGAACATTGATGTTTCACAAACACGAAAGAAGTTTTGACTCAATCTAACCTTAAAATGCGAATTTCCAAAAATTAACCAAATGTTTATATGCATGGATTCATGCATACATGCATATTTAGTGTTAAAATCTACCCCTAAACCGGTATTAAGTTTGATTTCTTACAAAAAGCAGAAGAAAAATAACCGAATCTGAGAAAACTGAGTAAAACTCGTATAATCTTTTACCGCTGTTCCTGAAAATTTGTTTTTCTCTTAAGTTGATTCATGGATAAGCTATATTTAAAATCGATATCAGACCTAAAACAGAGACCGCCATCTTGTTTTAAGGAACTTATAAGAGCGAATCAGTTAGTAAGACAGCATTCGTTACGTTTTGTCTTTATGAAAACAATTTTTACTCACATTCTTCTTGTAGAAGAACTTGTCTCTATGAATGGTCCTTAATATGTTTCGTAAATGTAGTAACAACCATGGTACTCTGTTCATTCTTGAGTACGGTTATGGGGCGGGCAGCTCAAAGGTACCATACCATAACACCTTCGGTACCGGTGTGGAGAGAGAAGGAAGAAGGCTAACCAAACAAGGTGATAGGTTTGATTTGTTTTCTTCTTGGCTGACGTAGTTTCCAAATAATTTCGTTTATAGAGTCAATCCTTTCCCAATTTTCTTCCTATCCCTTTAATATTCACAATTTTAAGACTTTCTCATCAAAATTTTCAGGCATGTAAAAGTACGGTAGCCCGCAAGACAGGCAGAAGATCCCACTCCTCCAACGCGCTAAGCACTGGCTTAAACAAGCATGCCTGCCTGTCAAAATTAAGATTCCTGTGTCTCTAAGGTGGAAGGGTAACATATATTTATATGTACTATACCGAAACAATTTTTATAGGTACATTTATGTTATCGCTAGGTGTGACTTACATCAATAATATACTTAACACTTTATGTTTACATTTACAGTCCACGTCAAAATTTAACCGTGATAAAAAATGATCAACTAGGAAATAATTATCTTCCATTTAAATACACTCTGCACCCGTCGGTCGGTTTAAGAAATGTAGAAAGGGTTTAAGTGAGAAACGTATTAGTGCTTTGTCAAACATGTTCCACAATGCAAGCAATTGGCATCACTCCTGAAATGTTCAACCAGTTTTTTCCTAAATCCTAGTATGCAGCTGTTCGGGAACGAAATTTCCGGTGGTCTTAAAATGGAAAGCGAAATCTCTGCGAAAAAGCTACGGAAATTAATTTGTGGAGAGTTCAAACAGCTGCTACACAAATAGCAGTGTTACCAGCACTGGCTATTTATTTCCGATTTGACTTTTTGAACTTGTGGAACCTATGAAGAATTGGATTCAAACTTAATAAAAATAACTCTTCTCAAATCCCTTAGCCGTAATAATATTCTTTATTTATTTTTATTTAAATCTATAATCTAAATTAATATATATAGGAAAGTAGTGAGGAAACTTCTTGAAGGTCCGAATGTGCGGAAGATCGTAGTGCTTCTTTCTTCTTTTTCTTCTCGTGTCAGCTTTTTACAGGCCGATGAAAGATATCAACTGACATTACTATGATGACGCAGCTGGAAGTAAACCGATGAAGATTAGCTGTAGTGTTGCCTTTTTAGCGTTGTATAACAATGATGCCACAAACTTTTCACTGGCTCCTTAAAATTGTCATTTCGGATTTATCCTAATTTAGTCTATTAACTTTAAGGTTTGGCGATTTTTAGGGTCCTTAGGTATTTATATATATATAAAAGTTAATTGCAAATGAGTCAACTCCATTTTTATACTGTTTTTGAACAGATTCTCACATCTCAGCAGTAAAATCATCTCAAAAGATATGCATGGCTATGAAAACACTCTGTCCAAGTGTATGCAGGTATACTGTATGTATGCCCCCTTCGAGCAACATTTTTTTTGTTAACTTTGGAAAATGGAAAGTAGAAAAGTCTCTCAGTTACGAAGTTTTTTTTGGTTAATTATAGTTGTCCTTAAAAACAGTTTAATCAGAAAAAGTATGGGCCTATAAAATACAGAAAAATGCGCATTGTTGATCTTCATATTTGAGATTGGGTATTTTTGGCTCCAGAATTTCAAAATTTGGCTCCACACCTCTTAAAAGCTGGCAACAATGCAGTACAAAAGTCAAATGTTCGCTAGCAATTAATATCCCGGGAAAGAAACGTGTGCGAAAAGAGAGTGGAGAATTGAACCAAGAACCAAGCATTTACTACATTTATCCACTTTTCCGCCATCATTTCGCCGCAGCTGCGTACTACAAAACGAAAAGGAGAGCAAAATTTTTCGGTCATGATTTCGTTGTGTCACTTTTGTATTGGATTTTTCGTTCCGGAACAACTGCGTAAAAACTACAAACTACTGCAAAAGTTTAATTTGACATTCGAAAATTCAGTTATATTAAGGCTCAAAGGCGTCAAACAGAGTACGTTTCACCGCCGCGTTTGACAGATGTAATGTAATATACTGCAACCCTGTTTGTTAATTTCACGCACCCAAAGTATTTTTATTTTTCCCGAATTACGTAGCGCGGCAATTAAAAATATTTATTTTTCCGAGCTGCTTGACATTTTGCAAAAAAAATATGACGTCGCGTTCAAATAATCTTACCGACGCGTAAAACAGTCTCACCGCGGCGTTTAAATCATGTTCTGTGGACAAATTAAGGACAAGTGTCTTAAACAAAATGATGTCAGCATGTCAAAATTTGCCACAAAAAATGACACATGTAATCTTAGCTTACCGCCATTTCTGTGAGATTTTCTTTTGTTAAACGAAATTCATTCCGAATCGGGCGGCCATTCAAAAAAAAAACTCTCAGGACAGTTTTTCGCTCGGAAATTTGTCACTCTGTCAGACGATTTGGATAGGTGGCGCCTTGAACTGTGGCAGTTTAGAGCAAGTGTTGCTTATGTTATCAGCAGATCAACAAAGTCGATGCTTCAGTTTTAATAAAAGCGTTGAGTACGTTAACTGGCGCCCAGCAACAAGAAGTAAGCCTTCTGAAAACTTTTGATGAACTTCAATAGACCAATAAAATGCAATGTATACAAAAACATCCAATCTGTCGCATATTTGCCCCGGTTCGCTTTCAAGTGGAATGCGGATCACCGTAAATCTTATTCCTAGGAAGCAGCATCCAAGTCAAACTTTCACAGTTCACTCACCGGTGGCCACTGGTTTTTAACAATATCACACGCCATGGAACTGCACGTCTGGCCATCTGCCGCCCCACCTCATTTGACCTAATCTATCACTCACATACCGCATGGAGCTACAGTCTGTGAACATTTTCCCAGGCATTTTTCATTCTCTCGCCTCACTAACACCCCGCCTTCGAAGTGACACTGGGAAATTATGGCCCACACACACAGGATATTTGCCAACGCCAAGCCGCAAACTTAATCTCTCTGCAAATTGCCTAAACTACGAGTATATTACATTATATTTGTTGGAAATTGTCTTTAAACGGCACCAGATGATTGGCGCGAGGCGACGTCGACAACGGGGAAGCCCACGACGACGCGATAGCCATATGATCATCATAACGCGATAAGGCGCTGATGGTGATTTAAAGAAAATCTTCACCATACCAGCTCACATACTCACAAATACACGGATCCACCGCATTGAGTTTCTTTCTTCATTTTTGTTTCAACATTCCAATGTGCCATAGGCTGGCGGACTTACAATAACAACAACAACAAAAACAATGAGAGATGGCCATAAAGCCTGTTGCGCTGTTGGCTGGGTAAACTTCTTTTGAGAAATTTCGCAATACCGCCACCGCCGCCACCGCTTTTGATTTTCTACCTTGATTTTCATCCTTCATTTGAGAACCGGCGAGATAGAGTCCAACCTACGTATATATATACGTGCAAGTATCTATCTATCTTTGTATCTACTCGTATATAGCTGAAGTGAGTGCCTACTGCCAGAAATGTTGGTGCAGTTCTCGTATTCGTAACTTGGACAAATATTCACATCCATAGCGACACTGCACAGGGGCATAGTGACGACAACAACGAGGAAGGATAACAGCCCCACAGCGCAAGAGCCATCATCATCATCAAATGCAGCGGCAGCGGCATCAGACCGGCAACAATCCAACGGGCCAGGCAGCGGCAGCATCAGCATCAGCAGCAACAACAAGACAAGACACACCGTAGAGGTAGTTAGATACGTTTATGCTGAGCCAACAAGCCATCAGTATAAGAGCACACAAACGCTACACCGCATCAGCTACAGCTTGAGCGGCGCAGGAGCAGCGCAGTCTGGTTGGTTAGGTCGGCCGTCTTCGTCGTCGTCGGTTCGATGGTTGGCTGGCTGGCTGGCTGACTGGTTAAGGTAAGACGATAACTTTTCCGTATGAAATCAACTATTACGGTGGAATGCCTGGGAACATTTTGAGAAAGGAATTCCACGTGAACTAAAAAGAAGCAAAAGTACTAATAAAAAAAAAAAAAAACCAAAAGACACAGTCAACCACGAATTGTTTCTATCTTCTGGTTCCTTGTGCAGCCAGCATCAGCATCTTTCTCGTTCCGGCATCTATGCGGCGGAACCGTGTCTTCGTGGCGGGGATTGTGTGCGGACGCGGAGTGGAGCTGGCGGCTGGTGGGTATATATGGGTACCTATAATAAGCAACACTATTCTCATCCGATGGAGGTATGCGCTGCAAGTATCATTTGTAGGAGATGTGGGACATCTTGGTAGATTGCAATCGGCATGTACACTTCGGCAGGAACATTTTCCTACGGAGGAGGAAGTTCGTTTGGTGTTTTGGTGCATGAATAATTGCCCCGATGCCGGATGTGTGTTCCACCCCAGTTGGGTTATTATTCATTTGTGTTTTACTAGTTGCTATTGTTCAGCGTTCAACTGGACGGAGGCGACATCTGGTGCTGGTGTATGGGAACTTTTCACCACCCTCTGACAGGCACATCGAATTGGTCACCAATAAAAGAGGGCAATGATCGGCAGAGAAGCTTGCAACGATTAGCGTGATCCGATGAAAGGCTGGTGTTAGATTGTCGCCATCATCAGGGGCCTATATAGGGGCTTAAAGCTATCAAGTGCCTGTTGAATTTGCTATCGAGAGTAGTGATAAGATCAGAATTCGAATTGTGACTCAGTGTTACAGAAATGCGTTGTTACATTTGTAGAAATTCAGTTGCAGGTAAAGGTACTAACATAAGCCTAGTACGCAGCTGTCTGGGAGCGAAATGGTGTCCAAATGGCCAGCGAAACGTCTGCGAAGAAACCAATTTGCGGAGACTTCCATCAGTTGCTAGACAAGTACCTAGCGCAGTGTTACTAGCAATGGATATTCATTTTGGCTACTCGAACTTTCCACTGGCTATTCACTTCAAGGTTTGGCCATTTCTTAGGCTCCTTAGGCATTTAAAAAAATTTCAGTACTCTTATAGCGAATATACGGAAATATAACTAAAACTTTCTAAAAAGTTAATTTCGAATTAACCAACCCCATTTTCGTAAAGTTTTTTAACACTCACATCAGCAGTAAAATCATCTCAAAATATGTCTGAATAGCTATGCGAAAACGCTGTACAAGTACGCAGGTCGCAGGTGTTCCCCTTTTAAGCAAAGAGTTTTTTTTTTTTTTGTAACATTGGAAAATGTTAAACAAGAAAATGCTCTTAATTACGAGTTTTTTTTTAGTTTAATATATTCGTCTTAGTAAAAAAGTTAATTAAAAAAAATAAACCGTCTTGTTTTAATCTTTGTAAATCTTTTTTACAGTCAGTCGGGTTATTTGTTTTTTTTTTTAAATAAACTTTTTTATTTGTTTTAATTTATATTTTTATATTTATTTGTTTAGCCTATGACACTCCGGGAAAGAATACCAATTTAATGACACCTCACTCTTCAAAATCGGTCAAGCCGCTTGGACTACAGGGCGTCACGTAGGAACGTACATATAGGGTACGCGCGGAACACATAACCCTCCCTTATTTGGGTAAAAAGTAATTTAATCAGAACAGAATAAGTCTGCCTAAATAATTACAAAAAAATGCCCATTTTTGATCTTTATATTTGAGTTTGTTTATTTTTGGATCCAAGACTTTCCACATTTGGGTCCACACCTCTTATAAGAGATGGCCACACTGCGTACAAGTGTCAAATTTTCGCAAGCAATTAATTTTCCGGACAATAAATGTGGGCGAAAAGAGAGTGGCGAACTGTACCAAACAATCTACTACAACTACTCATTTTTCGCCATCTTTTCACCACATCGTACTACAAAACGAAAAGGAGAAAATTGATTTCGTTGTCACTTTTAACTGGGATTTTTCGTTCTGAAAGAAGCAGCGAATGTTTGGCCTAGGCTTGCTTTTGAATGGCCGTGTTCCATTGCCCGCTAGACGTCTAGCACCAGAGATGAACGATTAAAAGAGATGGATATCTTTCGTACGGCTATCCCCCCAAAACCCATTTGTTTACATTGTTGTTTTTGTAATTTCAACCCCCGTCTGTGAATACGAGTGAGCAACAAAAAAGCATGTTCCTAATGGCCGACCGCCAATCATATCGCTTTTATGGACATTGCGGTGTTTAATTGTTTTGTGTTTCGTATTGCATTTGTTGGGCTTTTGTGGAAAATAATGCAATCCACATTAGAGAATACCGAATTCTTGCATTAAAGTCCAATTCATGAACTCACATATACTACTAAAGAAATGAGTATGGTTGCGTGACTTTATGAGTTTTTTTGGGAAAACAGCTTGCACTTGAAAGTTATCTCTGTATTCCATTATCTTTGTCTAGGACAAAGTATCCCTTTGCCAGCGACAAAGTGACATTTGACACTATTTTTCGCATAATTAGTTCCACACTACAATTAAAAAAAATAATATACCAATATATAATTATTTATCATATTTAAACTTGCTTGTCCTCGTATTTATTTTTATTTTTTAAACGTTTAAACGATTTCTTTTGACAGGTCGTTTTTTTTCCATGCAGCGGGTAGTTTTGCGCTAGATTGTGAAATATCCCATTCAGGGAAAAAGTGATAGGAAAAGTGATAGACGTCTAGCGCAAATTGTGAAATGTAAATTTTTGTTTATGTGGAGTTTGACATGCCGCTATTCATCTAACTGTGGTGTCAGTGGAACGCGGCCAATGCGGGCGTTCGGATACCTAGTTTAAGTTAAACGTCAACTAGGTTTCGTCTTGACTAGGAATCCGAACGCCTTGACTAAGCAACTTGAATTGTTTTTGCATTATCGCGGTCAGCGTTATCTTTGTTTGATTTTGCCCTTTTTTATTCGGAAAAGGCCCTTCATAAATTTTTCAAAAAATTTTATTTTCAAATAAGTACATTTAAAATGTAACACGGTTGCCTGTCACGACACTATTACACGGTTATGCGAACTAATGGTTATTAAGTATCGTGAGAAAATTCGAAATTTGCAGAGTAGCTTTAGAAATAACACCTTTTTCTCTCACTGGCCCTTTTTTCGTCTCTTCAGAATTCTGCCACGGCCACTGTGTTTATTTTGAATTTGACTCTTCGAAATGTCAACTGAGTATGCAGGCAGGATTTTCTTGACTAGATTTATCGGCTTCCCCTCCATAAACGTCCACTGCAAAAACTAATCACGTGACCACTATGGGCCAATAAAAACTGAAATACATCTTGTCAGACAGCCTGTCAGACTTACTAAAATATGAATCCGAACGTCCCCATTGTGAGTTACAGAAATGTACTTGCGAACTACTTTACCGGCAGATGCACGTTGTGTTGCTGACTTAGCACTTCGACAGAACGATTGCAAGTCTGTCTTTTATTGTTCTGTATTTTTTGCTAGAGGCGACAGTTATAAAAAGAGATGCACAACAATCTGGAAACTACGTACACTTTTGGTCCAAAGCAGCTGCTTACATTCTGCTTACACTGCGACGCACAACTGACTCCGGAAGAAGTATGTACTTTGCATTTAAGTCGAAGGCGATAATTGTAATTGATTTTTTAGTTTTTTTTTTTTCTAAATTTATAAATTTTGTTACCAGTGGAAGCGGTCGTTACGAATATTTCGTAGCACTCACGGTCAATGCTCCAGCGCTAGATTTTTCACAGATTTTTGCGCCGACAGAGTGTAGGCCAGTATATAAAGAAGCCTTCTATTGTGTCTCGAAGTGACATCTAATGGTTTATTTTCATTGTTTGCAAGTTCCGTGGCAGCTATCCCGATTGACTGCGCTTGAAGACCAATTTTGATTTTCTCTGACAAACGAGTGACGGCGATCCTTTTATCTTCCTATATATAGTGTCCACCGCCTTCAACATTTATTCTGCCTACATCTCTCTTGATCTCGATACCAATTCTCGCCTCTGACTTTGACTTCTGTGTTCACATCACAATCGTTTCAAAACGAGGCAACGCACTGAGGGATGCCTTTAATTTGATTGTCAATCTTCCATTTAAAAAAAAACCCTGTTAAACGAACCTGATTCGATAACTTCTTCGTCTGTGGTCAGCTCAAGGACCTCACACAAACTCTGCCTCTGCACACTCTCTGACACGCATTTGTTCAGCTCATCCAAGTCTATTCACATCTCAATTATCACGTCGTTTTTAAACATTTTTTTCTTGTTTCGAATTCGAACACGGAAATCAATCCAATAAATTGTTAACGAAGAGGGCCAAACTTCATTATCGCGCACAGTCGTCGCCTCGCTGTCCCGTTATTTGTTCAATACTTAATAGACGTCTTCACATTTAGTATAGGCACGTACGATTATGTACCTAACCATAGAGATCAAGCGATTGATCTTCGATAACAAACCACCTGCAGAGGGTTCATTACCCGTTTGTAAGTTTTGTCTGTTAGTTTTCGAAAAAAAAGAAGAAGATACAAACAAATTTTCCGTTCTTGTTGAATGAAATCAATACCACCAACCCAAACATCAACCAATCGAACAGCCGTCGCCGCTGCCGCCGCCACCGCTGCCATCCTCGTCAGAGAACATGGGCCATTCTTGGAAATTGTGTCTAATTCTGATTATCACGACATTTTGAGTGATAAATCTTAATGGACCACCACAAAGGGATCGGTCGTCGTGTAACAGTGGTAATCAGTGCTAATTAAAGTATTTTTTTTTTTAGTGTATCGGTTCATTGATTAAAAATATTGACGACTGGGTTGATGCGGTCGCGGGAAGGTATATGCGGCTGTACATGTCACGCTGTCACGCATGGCTGAGTGGCTTTGACTAATTCGATAGACAGTTAAAATTGACATGAAGAGGTTTGTCATTCTGAAGCGATCTATTGATGACCCTTGAGTTTGATTGACCGAGACGGATTTTGTTCAAATGTAGCAACAGTTGCTAGAAGGAAGAGATGAAAAAGGGCTAGACACCATTTTTCATCAATTCTTAGTATTAGATGAGCGTGAGAGTTTGGCTCGCTGGAGGTGTGAAAAGTGACAGATTTGATGATGCTCTCTTAGGCGGTGTTTGACGTGCAATATGCGTTTCAATGCACGGTACTTTTAATCATTCTTAGAGTCTAAGTCGGTATTTTGTTCGCACGTTATACATTCTTAACTTGATGTAGATTTTGTTTTGTTTTTATAATCCCATGCCCTGATGGCTGACACTGCGACCTGAAAGATTTATTGTATCATTGGCGGAAGGTTAATCTAAGAGAAGTGTGATCTCCCTGATGAAGGGGAATAAGTCCTTAGTAGCAGAGTTAAATAAATCTGCTGGTGTACGAGTCTCTCTGTTAAAGACACGTTTTTTAACCCATGAAAAGCCGGGCAGTCACAGAAGATGTATTCAGAGGATTCGACATCCTCGAGACGGAACCTACACTCTGTATCCGGACAATGGTTTATTTGAGGTGGTATAGTAAGCCACAGTGGCCTGTGAGGAAGCCCACTAGCTTTTTTATGTTATCCTCACTGAGTCTAAGGATTTTCTTGTAGGACCAAAGCTTAATTAATCGCTTGGATTTTCTAAGACCAGGGACATTTTTCCAGTGTTTAAGACGAAGTTGTTGTTTTAAATTACCGTTAGCGCAGTATAGCCCAATTTGATGGAGTAACGTTCTGGGCCTCAGAGGACCGTTTCGGGACCAGTCCTAGCTAGTTTGTCCGCATGTTCGTTGCCTGCAATATACCCTGATGACCAGGTAGCCAGCTTGTTTTTACCTTGTTGTATTTGGCTAGAGTTTGCAGGGCATCGTGACAGCCCTTAACTGTATTGGAATCCATTGTATTTGACGCTAAGCCTTACAAAGCTGTCTGACTGTCGTAGAAAATTTTGTATATAATGGCGCCTTTATTAATTTTTTTGGAAAGGCTTTCTATGACGAGTGAGCACAACAAGGGGGAAAGCACACTTCCCTGGCGGCAGCCTTTGACTCCTGTCACAGACACAGCCACTCCTCTTGATGAAGATATTATAGCTCGATTTTCCAGACTTTCGTTTTGTCAAGTCTTCTTCATATAGATGGGCGATGACTCCACTTATTTAGATCGCGAAATAAATGCGATAAATTTTGACATAAAAAACGGAGGAAAAAGTTTGCGTTGGTTTGCTTTGGATTTTTTTTTAGTAACACACACAAAACAAAAAACCCTTTTTATGCGATGGAAACAGAAGAAAGAGTTTTAAGGGGCTCGTGAAGGACGACAAGCAATATGGAACTTGCATGACAAATCTAACTGCAAAGTGCTGCTGAACCGTGCAAGGAAGTCTTTAGTCTTTTACTCTATCTGACATTTATATAAGTGTCCTATTCTCTGAATACGTTTCTCGTTTCCCAGTGTCTGACCAAAGATTCTTTCCGCATCCTTGCTTAATATTCGCTTAATTTTGACAGTTCAAAAATCGAATGAAACCGCTTAATTCGGATTGATGATAATTGATAACATTCTTCATTTCGTTAGTTCGTTTCTTTTTTCCTTTTTTTTTATATAACTTGACGTTCTTAATCTACTAAGTAAATGTCAAATATTCACGGCTAAAATGATGTTGTGATGATGTTTTTCTAAAACGGATTTATGAAATATGTATAAGATTAGTCATAAAATCTTTGTAGACATTTTAGTCGAAGAAATACCACATTTTAATTATGCGATTTTCTGTGTTTTCGACATTTAATTTACATAAAATATTTGTTTCATTAAGGACGGCTTCGAATTTAAGCTGTCAATTTAATTTTCCTCAGTTGGAATCATTTTTAAGGCTAAATTCGATCCATTTAGGGTCTATTCACATGGGCGCGAATTGCGAATAGGCGAATTGCGAACAAATCGATTTATGTACCTAATTGTATTTATGAATTGAAAATTGCTATTTTTTAAACCAAAAAAAAAACTTACCTATATTTAAATACTATAAATAACATCTAATCTAAAAAAAAACCTGCGTCTCAATTGATTTGAATAGCTAAATTTCCCATTACAACATCTTATCCGCGAATTGAAAATTCTTGCCGCGAACTGTCACACTTTATTCACAATCCACAAACCCACGAATGAAAAATTCCTTCGAACTTAAGTAACCTTTAACAATGAAACTGATTCGCGGCAACCTGAGTTTTTATGTCAATGAAATGTCAGAAATTGCGAATATTCGCTTGTTCGCAGTTCGCAATTCGCTCTCATATGAATAGTCCTTTACGGCGACTTGTGGAATGCGTTGAGAGTCCATTTGGATTGTCAATAAAATCTGACAGATTACGTACCTACGTAGGAGTAGTGTTTGAACACAAACGCTATTGCAATTTCCCAATGAAGTTAAGCCCGCAATTATTATGAATGAACACTTATGTCAAATTCATTTTCAATGTGCCACTTATCCGTTAAAGTTCGGTCGCGGGTGTAGTACCTACTTATGGGCTTTTAGGAATTCCAAAAACTGTTTAAACTGTATAAATTCCAGGCAATTGGCTTATTCGTTAATCGCATCTAGAATATAGGTCGAAAATTTAGTGCAAATGGACAGTAACGGCCCAAAGAGTCATCGATTCCAACCCCCGATCCGAAGGCAGTAGATGAAGTACTTACCTTCGTTGGCGCAACTGAAGACTGTTGAATCTATTAAGGACAGCGCCCATTTCCACCCCCCAAAGCAAAGATCCTGCCAGAATATTGTCAAATTCAATGACGATTCACAGCATAACCAACTCACCCCGATGAGATAGGTGGCGAATTGCTTCTAGTCCCGCACGTCTCGCAGAACCCAGCAGCCAGCACCAGCACACGACAAGAAGAATCCTCGAAATTTAATTTTATTACCTGTATACCTATATAAGCGTGCAGAAACCAAACAAACAGGTTACACAGAGAAAGGCATCTAAAAAGAACAAAACAAAGCCCCAAAGGAACAACAAAAAGATGCACAGCAGAAGACGACAACGAAACAAACAAAACGAAAAAGGATCAGCCAGCATTCCAATAGAGACGATGACTTGGTCGGTCTGCCACTATTGCTGCTGGTGCTGGCTCCCATCATCATCATCATCATGATGGTGCATGGTCTAACTTTATACTGCTGGCCACGGCATTCCCCTGGCATTCGCGGTAAACACGAGACATTGACACACAACGCGACGACGAGGATGAGGACGCCTTCTCAACGGTATACGAGCGGTTCCATCTCACCTTACGTGCTGCCTGCTGCGTGCTGCTAATACCACTACAAAACGATTTTTGCTGCTCACTCTAGCCTTAGATCTAAATCCAGACATTGGATTGGCTCGGATTGGGCTGGATTCTGCTGTTCAGTGTTCATTTATACCAAACGAACAAAAATTCCAGCCACCGCACGCCACAAATACTTTGTGGTTCACATTGTGCGTCTCTCTGCATCTGTTACTGTATGTGTGCGATTCTAATTGAGCAATAAAACTGTTAATCATTGCGATTGCGATGGATTGAAAAACACACAGCTTTTTGGAATTTATTGGGAAATTTCGACGACGTCGCGTCAACGAGTTCATCATGTAACGCCGTCGCTGTCATCACTGTACCGCAGACTACACGCACTCTATAAATATTTTCCCTATAGTGAAGGGCTATCCCCCTGGCACCCCCATCCGGTCTAAATTCAAGAAAAAAAAGTGTCCAATTTCATTACATACTTGCGTTGTTTACTCCGAGACGTCGCCGCGCCGCACCGCTGCCGTCTGCCCCTGGTGCTGGTGCTCAGAGTGGCGCTGCACAAACATGTTGCATAGCCAGCACATTTTCGGAGTCGGAGCGTTTCATCTGTGTGGTGGCTGGTGTGCTCCAAGTGCGCCCTCCAATCAATGGTGGTGGCCGGAATACTTGAAATTCCAGAGCTTAAGAAATCACACCAACACAACGACGAAGTAGTAGAAGCCACCACACACCGCCACTGACACCGACATCGACACCGAGCACTAGCAATCGTTTCGAAATCTCATTTCATTATGGTATTTACAGAAAAACTAGCAAAACATGTTTCAATGTTGTTTGGATTTTGTTGTTGTTGGTTGTTGGTTGTTGCTGTTGTTTGTAGGAAATAAGTGGCAATGGTACATACCGCTAGGCAATGCCATGGCATTCCATGGCCCGGAATGTCAGCGGGTCGCCGACGCGGGGAGGGCGATCGCATGCAAGTTTACAACATGACAATATGATAACGCACGCGTACTTACAGATAGACGACAGATATGCGCGTTCCTCGGCACATAAATCATCTGATGTCGGCTGACTTAATCAAATAACAATAAAATAGTTTAGATTAGGCGCAAATATGTGGTCGCTGTCCTCGAAAAAAAAGGGAACGCTCATATCGGGCATGAGTTGAACATCGAGTTGCTTCATCGCACCTAGGTATGGTGTCGGTGTGCGCTGCGCAGATGCAGTGCGGTGCGGTGCAAAGGGTTAAGGAGCTGAGTGGAGCATAGTTGAAGGCAATGGCAATGGCATTTTTATTATTTTAGTTGTTTATTGAATCAGCTGTGCTTGTGATGGTATGGTGGATGCAATGGCATACCCGCGATCTCAAATACATCGAAGCTGGAGTTGTTGGTCGGTGGTTCCGCCGACGCCGGATTGCACAAAATACTGACGAGCGAAATGAACACAGTGAAATGTTCAAACAACATTGCTGGACGATGTTGCCAGCAGTTGAGGTTATTCAAAGAAATAGTAAGTGCATGCAAAAATCGAAAGATTTTCTAAAGTTTGGCATGCAGTATCCACAACTTTGTAAACTACCTAAACACATTATTACGTCTTTTAAATTTCGTTGACATCGATGTCAACTGACAGCGATCTGACAAGAAAATAGATGATAGAATATTCCTACGATGATCGGCACTCCTTCTGAATTTATTGCTCCAACAAGTACGTAGGTCTAGGTACCTACATAAGTTTTAAGAAAACAATTCCGTCATCCCACATGTTGGAATTCGGATGCACAAGCTGACACCGGGATCATGTTCTTCATCGCCTTTTAACAGTCTATAATGGAGAAATATTTCTTCAAATCCTCTGTACTCGATTCACCTCATGGTACACTTTAAAAATTTCCGGTTCGAGGTGGGAAAATCGAGGACAATGGGGCAGAATAAACTGGAAACGGCACAGATATGTGTCAGAAACAGAAGACGTTAAATAACCTCTCACAAGAAAAGGGGTTTAAAAACTGCGAAATTGGGATAAAGGTACCTATAATCTAGAAGTCTGAAGAGCAAGAGATGGTCATCTTGAGAATCCCTGAACAATACTCTCGGCACGTGCAAGAAAGAGGCAATGAAGACTGACAGAGAGAGCCATAGAATGTCGCTTTAGTAGAAATGCCACTGCTTTTTATTTCGTAAAGTACCCATTCCATTTTTAGTAAGGACTAAGGAGTAAACTCATTAGGGTTGCCATATTGACGGGACATATGGTAAAAAATATGGAAAAAAAACAGGGATTTACAATTTTCTCCCGGGACAGAATAAAAGCAGGTTATTATAAGGCAGGTATAATTATTAATATATATATATAGATGTATATATTTTTTTTAATGAGTGACTACTACGTCTTTGAATTAGATAAGTTAATCACTACATAGTATAAAACAAAGTCACTTTCTCTGTCCCTTTGTATGCTTGAATCCTTAAAACTACGCAACGGATTTTGATGCCGTTTTTTTTAATAGATAGAATGATTGACGAGGAAGGTTTATATGTATAATAACATCCATTAAATAGTGGAGAAATACTGTTGTTTTTTTTTAGGTTTCTAATGTGATGTCGTAAATAATTACATATAAAATGCCACGCATAAACCGATTTCAACACACGACTCGGTTTCGGATCTCGGTTCGGTTGGTTCGATAGAGGGTAGATCGTAGATGAGAGAAAAATAAACACATTAATGAGCATTTGAACATGCAAAGTCCAATTGGAAAGCTGTGCTCTTCTCTTTACTCCTGTTTTCTCTCATGTGTTATGAATTAACAGTGCTGCCACTTACATCCTTAGCAAATGTAGTACATACGAGAAAAAAAAAGTAGCATTTTCAAACAAACTGTAGTATGTACATATTTTTTTTTTTTTAATTGAAATTAACTTTCTCTCATCAGAAGCACTACTGTGTGAAAGACAGCAGAAGTCCAACATATAATGCAGATAGTTCTTCAAATAGGTAATTAAGTTTCCTAAACTATTTTCTGTTTGTTTAATTTCACCCATATTGCCACAATGTCGGTATTTTGAGGTCTACATTTCAAAATAAGATCGAAAACCCCAATCAATAAGCGCCACTGGTCATTTAAAGTGTCCGAATTTGCTTTCTTACAGGGAAACTCCTTAAATTAATTTAAGATGGTTGGCTCTTAAGAAATGTAGTACTTTTGGGTAACAATGTAGTATGTAGTACGGCGTTAAAAAATCCAGCAAATATGTAGCATAGTACTACATATGTAGTAAATGTGGGAACGCTGATTATGATATGATTATGAGCGAGGGTGGTTTTTGTCAATTGAGTGAGTCCATAGGTAAATCGGCTTGAATGAACCGTATACGTATGTATACCCCAAGGTATATAGAATACATGGTATGATATTCCGGAGGAAAATATTGGTTCAGTTCTGCGCATGTACGTCACGTGTATCACATATTTTGACACTTCAGAACAAATTAGTTCACATTCATGTACTTTATATTAGAATTGTGGATTTTTAATTAATAAAAATGTGATTTGCAAGATATAGTGGCGAAATTATTTTAAAGTGAGCTGATGGTGGTACGATACCACTTGTTGCAACAGCAAAACAACAAAGAAATCTAATGTTGGCAGCTGTTATTCGCAGTTTTATTCTTTCAATCAAACCTCATAACCATAATGTATAAAAAGTCCTTTATAATCTGCGAAAATATTAGAAATAAAAACAAGTACATATCAGTTTTATAATTAGTTAAGCGTTTTATTCATTTTTCTTTTTTTTGCAGTGGTATTCGTAATTAATGTTTTGTTAAGAATTCGAATCTTGAAGAACATTTTGCACCGAAAAAACAACTTTTTGATCGCGCGATCTAAATCAATAGGTTCGGCAAGGTCTAACAATGTTTTTATGTAATTTTGTCCAGTTTTTAGACCAGTCAAGTTATATTCATTAAAAATACTTTCAAGAAGTCGTATTTTTTCGATGAAAATAGTGTTGGGTTTTCGAAGTCCACCTTCACTGACTTGATCTGTCCATGTGAAGGATCCGGTCGGTTGTTCTTCAGCATAATTTTGCAGTAGATTCGGTATCTTCGACTTCAATCGGTAAAGAATATAGCCTGATAAGTATTCCAATGCATCGAACTCCAAGTCACTGATATCATCGCTGGGCTCGTACCCACAATCTTCTTCGATTTCAGTTTCATCTTCCACTAAACTAAAGAGCATGCTAGATGTTATAACTGATTCGGATGCAATACCTTCGTCTATTTCAGGACAACTTATCGTGTCTGCAGTATTAGGAACATTTATTAGTCCATCACTTACATCCATTATATGTTGCTCACCACTTTCCGATTCAATATTGGCAAATTGTGAAACCAGTGACTCATTTCGTCCGAGCAAGTAACTGCGAAGGCGGTATTTAAATTGTAAAGCAGAGGGATGATCATAAAGTCCACCCTTAGCTCGCATAACGCCGAAGAACATTTCAAGTGGATCCTGATTCAGTCGGTATGTCAGAAGGTATTGAATGTTATATTCATGTTGCAGGTCATTAAATAGCATCTTAAGTGCACTAACGTTGGTGAGAATGCCTTGTTGAAATGGCAATGGTTCATTGGTGTCCTGGGTTACTTGCTCACTTGGAAGGGTTTTTCTATGAAAATACAAATTTTTAATTAGGTACTAATTACGCATTTATAATTTGTTCACACTTAAAACTCACAAAATTTCGCGCACAATTTTTTTTGCATTCCGCCTTTCATAATTCTCCTGGCGCTTATTGTCAGAGTCCTTGGAAGTGAAAGGCAATTCCTCTGTCGGAATAGCGTTTTGTTTTAGCTTTTTACTGTTTTTGGGTGAATAGTTTAGCAGCTCATGTTTCAAGTTTCGCGTATATTGGTCACTGTTAAAATGTTTCGAGCAAACAAATGCATTATTTGCATTAAACTTGTCTTTTCTACCACACTTTTTAATCCACACTTTTTTCATAGATTCATCCTTGGGAAATCTGAAAAACGACAATTTTTCGCGCCCGGGAACCTTGTTTTGCTTTCGTTTCTTGTCGTTGTTATTATTACAGCCGAATATCGCACAAATAACCATTTTATTTTTATTTGTTAAAAAAATATTCCACAAAAACCTTAAGAGAACGTCGAACTTACACTGAAATGTCAAAACAGTGTGATACACGTGACGTAACAGTGTGCGAGTGAGATAGGATGCGGACATGCGCAATATTTTACCATGTTATTCTATATACCTTGTGTATACCCTATCCCTATAGCACTTTGAATTAAGCAGCGTTCGGATTCGGACGTGTTTATTATCGGAGCTCTCTAGCGATTGTTGATACATATCTTTTGTTTTTAATCGCACAAATAGCAAATTATTTTTTACAAGACGTCTGTGTGTGGAAGCACTGGATAGGACAATGCGCGATTTGCGCAACAAAAATTCACCTATGGGTGGATGTACAATTCTGTTCTCAGGACATTTCCGTCAATTCCTACCAGTTGTGACTCGAGGAACACGTGCTGACGAAATAAATACTTCCCTAAAAAGATCCAACCTTTGGCCACATGTCAACAAATTAGAGCTTAAAACTAATATGTGGGTTTCGTCATCTTCACGTAAGAACAGGCTATTTCCAGAGATGCTGCTAAAAGTTGGCAATGGAGAGTTAACACAAACTGAGGGAAGGATTAACCTAGAAACCCGTGTTTTGATAGAGAACATCCAAGAGTTAGTCAACAATGTCTATCCTGACATCGATATCATAAGTTATAAGACAATATCTTGGTATAGGGACAGGGGAATTGTTTTACTCCAAATTTAACGCGTGCGGGCCACGGGGGGCAGTTATGAATAAATCAAAACTACTGCATCGATTTTAATCATTTTTTCAGTGAGTGACATAGGCTATATAATATATTTTATAGCCGTGCGAAGCCGGGGCGGGTCGCTAGTATAATAATAAATATTACGATTTATTTTTAATTTGGACTGTTTCTATTTTTTTGAATTTGCGTCGCAACCCGGGAGAAAATCTGTCCCGGCGGGAGAACCGATATTATCTTTTAAATCCGGAACGTGATGGCTAAACCGGGACACATGGCAACCCTAACATCAGTGTTTATGCTAAGCAACGCTAAATTGTATTGATGATGCTTTTGCGACTTAAAAAATAGACTAAACCCTGACAGCCTACTTTAGGCGATGCTTCTCAACAAAAGCAGCAGCGTTCATTTCCGATCTTGGACTTACAGTCGTATAACTATTTTCCAGCAGCTACCATATACAAAATTAAAAACTCACTGTTTTTGGTGGTTAAACCCTAAAGGACTATTCACATGATTCATTTTTTTAATTTTATTTATAAATTGAAAGTTGCTATTTAATTAATCCAACATCTGATCTAACCCGTCTCTTAATAGCTAAATCTACAATTACAGCAATTTTTCCGCGAATTGAAAATACCTGCGCGAACTGTCACACTACTCAGAGTCCACATAAAGCAGTCGCCACCCACAAACCCTTATTGGAAAATTCTTTTGAATTTAACCTCTAAGAATGAAACTGATTCGCAGGTACCTGCGGCTAAAAAAATGTTTCATGTGAATGAAATGTCAGAAACTACGAATATTCGCTTGTTCTTTGTTCGCAGTGCGCAATTCGTTCTGTCTGTAACGTCAGCATGTCAAAATTTGCCACAAAAAATGGCACGTGTAACCTCAGCTTCAGAAACTACAAATATTCGCTTGTTCGCAATTCGCTCTCATGGGAATAGTTCTTACCTTTTCATTTCGATAGTTGGTTGAGTCTCCTTTGCTTCCATTTTATGGATTTTTCCATCAAATGCAGCTGATTATGCATTTTTTTTTTGTCTGGCAACTCCTCGCCACATCTACCACATCACACATATCAGCAGCCAAAGTCACAAGAAAAAATCCAAACAACAACAATAACACGATCAACCTCGAACAAAAAATGTTTACTGTAAAAATCTAAGGCAGTCTCAGCGTTCAGCTCTCTAGCTCCAATGTATTTGCCCATGGCTCCAACTCGCAACTCCAGTCAACAAAGCACATACAGTGACACAGTCTCCCATCCCCATTCCCATACGAGTCCCATCCCAATCCCAATCCCAAGCTATGGGAAGTCATATACATATGCATATTCAAGCAACGCACACATGCTCGTATAACGAAAACACACAGATCTCTGAGTGAGGTCCCAAAAAGTCATTTGCGATTGATTCTGTTTCTGTTAATGAACGAAGAAGAAGAACCACAGCTTGGTCGAAGAGATGGCTCGGGCGAAGGTGGCAGTGGCAGAGCAGCAGGCAGCACCAGCGTGGAACAACGACAATGGCCCAACTCCAATGGAATGCTGTGGCATAAAAGTTGTGAATGAACTGAACTTTCAGACCTAAGGAATGTGCACTTGAGACAGCGACAAAATCTCACACAGTGATACGAAAATGCTGCAAAGCGCAAGCGAAAGAGACAAACCGACTGCGCGGTGGAGAACGAAATTCCAACACATGGCTGGCGCACTGGTGTTGGGCTTAGGGGCATTCATACATCATACATTTCATATCAAGCCATGGGATGGCATCTGAGTGTATGTGAGCCAAAGTTATACGGTACGGTGCCGACCAGATCTATAGCTGTGTGCCAATTGTTGACTTTTTGCGATTGGATACGTGTCGGGCGGATGTGTGTGCGTCGTCGTCGTCGAAGGCACACCACACGATCACAATACACGAGTCGGTCCGGGCTCCGGGGGCCATAAAAAGTTAAACAAACATCGTAAAAGTGTGAATATTAACCCGTGAGCCCGCATTCCGATGTGATCCCAGGAACGATGGCGATATTAGAGCGTGCCCGTTCTAACTGAGTGTGCGAGCATCGGGCCCAGCTCAGGTCTGAATGGGATCACAGTAGTGGCGCTCGTTCGTTAATGAAGCTCGATTTTTTCGAGGGCATCACTGTTTTAGTTTCTTGAGTTTTAAAGTTTTTTTTTTCCTTCTGTTAAACCCGAAGAAAATGTATCTATGTATGTACAGCGCGAGAGCTTGACACATATGGATAGGGGCTATGTAAGTTTCTCACGTAGCTATATATGTAGCTTTGGGCTGAATTTTGTTGGTGGGATCTGGACTTTTTGGTAAAACATTTCGGAACAGATCAATTGAAAGAAAACGGACCTGCGATTGGTCCATAGGCGGCCGCTTCTTAGCCAACTTTCATTTTTGTTTTTGTTGTTGTCCGTATAGGTGGTCGTCGCCCCCCCCCTCCTCTTGGGGGATATTTATATCTTCCAATAATATAACAAACAAACAGCTTTGCTATTGGACGATCGTTAATGAAAAAGCAGGTTACACGAGCAGCGGGCTAAATCCTTGATTCATGTATTAATCTGGTGACTGACTGTCTTGCCAGAGACGATGGAATTCTATTACTAATAATAATGAACCACAAACAGATGAATTGACAGATTTTAGCTAATTTATTACTAAATTCCTCATTTGTTACAATAATTTAGTTTACAAAGTTTGAACAGACATCGTGGAAGGTCAGTGGATTAATGAAACGGTTATGACAGGTATTATGACGTCTGTAAGAATGCTAATTGGTAGTTTATAATACAGTTGGTAGCCCAAAACACTTATAGGCTAAAATGTTGCTGTTGAATTCGTAATACCCTCCTTTTGATGGCCTACTTTCTATTTCTATTACAAAGGTATATTTGGCGAAGAATAGACAGCACTATAGTAACCACATAAAAAAGGTAGCAACTTTCATTTGTGGTTCTTAAAATGGCGGCTGTCTGTCTCGTGTCTCGTGGTGAGGGGTTTGTTTTTATTTCGTCGATTTGTGTGATGGGGGAAATTGAAGTGATTTGTCAGAAGGATTAGAGCTGAGCAGTTGTTTTGGGTTAGAGTGCACACTGCACAAATAAGGACATTTTAAAGATAGAGATCTAAGTGACAGCTAAAGTGATTGTGGGTGATTCAATTTTTAGAGCGACTGCTCGTTTTATGAATAGAAATTCTGATTCCACAAAGGACACCCATCTCCACTAGTCCGAGCCTTCCAAATTGGGGTCATATCGCCTAAGTTGGAAGGCTAAGATAAGCTCCAAGTCTATCGAAAACTTTTATCACAAGAGGTGTCCTTTCTGCGGGCTTTACCTTCTTTGCGGAATTTGCATAGGTATACCTGCTTTAGTCGTTTAAAATATAAGGTCACGGTACTGGAAAGTTGTGCCGCAGCAATTGAAAACTGATCCTAACAGTCATAAACACATAAGCTTCAGTTCTAAAGGGCGCATTTTCGTTTTCAAACAATTAGGTACAGCGGCTGCTTTTGCAGTCAACTGCGGTGTTTCGCCTTACGGTGGAGGGCATCATCTGGCGGTATCTGTCAATGGCAGAGAGGTAATGTGCACATTCACCGAATGTCTAGGATCACGTATATTCAAATTAAGCTAAATTTGCTCCTCCTAGGCATCTTGGGTTTGTTAGAATAAACCTTAAACTTCGAAACACACTGAAACGTAAGTCCAACAGCGTAAAATCGCATGATCTGGAGCACCGCATTCTGATGCGATCAACACAGCCAAGAAATGATTCACGCCACCTTGTGGATGAGCTTGTCTCTCAATAATCACTCTTTGAATAATGTTTTTGACTCCAAGTACGAATATTCTGACGACTAATAAAAGTTATCGATGAAATACAAAAAATTCATAACTTGTCATCGGTCAAATATTCAAAAATATTACTCAAAAGTGCGTCTTTGGTGGACGCCTCCATTTTTATAATAACTTTGAAGTGTCAGCTGTCACGCTTTATTTTACTTTTGCGTTGGCAGCACTTTATTGCACAAATGGCGCGAAGTTAAAATCATGTGTGAATATTTGCTGAATTTGTTAATTACTTAGGTGCGGGTGGAGGTGGACCTCATCCAATACGCCTCTTCAGCTAGCGTGATTTTTGGCTAACTGCCTCCAGTTGTGCACTCCAAGTTGGTTGAGGTTGCCGTCCAGTTGCGCGCGACACTTAAGGCGATGTCCTTTTCTATTTCGTCCCTCCGGGTTGGAATTGAAGCCTCTTTGGGCCGGAGTGTTGATGTCCATTCGATCTGCATGTCCTAGCTATCTTAGACGAGTAATGCAAGCAGCGAGCGTTATCCATCGTCATTCTGTACAATATGACATGTTTGACAGGGAAACTTTGACAGGGAAACGCATGACTCCGTATGGCTCGTCTTTATATAAATCCTTTCATATGCAGCCTTAAAGTCCATAAAAAGCTGGTGAGTATCGATCGGGACTTCTTAGTTTTTTTTTTCCATAATCTGCCATAGTGTGAAGATTTAATTCGTAATTGACTTACCCGGGCTTAAGGCCGCACTGGAAGTGTTAAGGATAACAAATTTCAATCTACGTTGAAATGACAAAAGATTGTAATTCTAGTACTTTTGTGTATCGGGTCTTTCAATCAGGTCGTTAACAAAGGGTTGCAGGCGATCGCACAATACAGCAGGCAGGAGTTTATGAGCGATGTTAAGGAGACTGATGCCTCTGTAGTTGGCACAGTTTAGAGAATCTCCTTTCTTTTGGGCACCAGCCTTCACGTTTTACAATTTTCCACAGTGTGTGGGTTCGTTCAATTTTCCTGGTTCGCCAGGTCCGAGTATAGTAACAGTTTAGAAGTTAGAAACTATGAAACAATGATTTGCGATGGTCCGATTAAATAGTCATTACGTTTAGAGAATGTTTTCCTTATTATTTTTTACATTTCCGCCTGAAAATAATGTAGTGGAATTATGCTAGTACGTACCTACAACTGGTAAAATTTTAAATGTACCAAACTCAATCGTTCGTTCGTTGACGTCTGCATTTCATTCATACTCGAACTAACTATGAATTGGTAATTCGATCCTTGATTTGTGAGTTACATTTGATTTTTAATTTAATTTTGGTGGGCGAAAAAAAACCCCATTTATTTGGCTTAATACAAGCTATTACAATTAAACTAAGACTATGACTTAAATCTACTACTAAAAGCTAAGGATGGTGAAGGAGGTCAATTTTAAGGGAGGGACTACTGCGGTTGAAGTCAAAAACAGTATGCTTTGAATTATCCTTCCGCAGCATACGGGAGATTGGTTCGTTTGACCCATAAGAGGTGCGGCGAATTGGTAAGTAGAAGAGACGGGGACAACGCAGATTCCGAGGGTTAGTGTTAAAGGAGATAGAGTTGTTAAGAGACATACAGTCGATGGAGCCTGAGAGTAGACGGTGAATAAAGAGAATCTCTGCTACGTCTCTGCGTTCCTAAAGGGTATTGAGGTTAATAAGTTTGAGGCGGTCTTGATAGGGAGGCAAGATTAAGGGATCCATCCAAGAAAGCCCCCGAAGCGCAAATCGAAGAAAACGACGTTGGATACTTTCAATTCAGTCTATATGAACACGTTGAAAGGGAGACTATGCTTGGCTAGCGTACTCGAGCAGGGGGGCGAACAAATGTGACGTAAAGAGATCTGGTCACGTACGCGTGGGAGAATTCCTTGGACCATCTTTTAACGAAGCCAAGCGATGAGTTGGCTTTACGAATTATCTCATCAATATGCGAGGGGAAATTAAGTTCCCTGTCGCATAATAAACCAAGGTCACGAATAGATTGGGCGATGGATATAGCTTGGCCGTGGAGGAGGTAAGTTCGAGGAGGAGACTTGTTGCACTTGCGTGAGAAGGTAATAGATTGGCATTTGGTGACATTGAGTTCAAGGCAGTTTTTGAGGCACCAGGTGGAAAAATTATATAGATCTATTTGAAGGAGACGGGAGTCGTGATGTGAGGAAATGGATTTGAAAAATTTTGTATCGTCAGCATAGAGAGAGAGTGCTGAATGCTGAATGACCGTTTCAAGGTCGTTAATGGTTAGGATAAAAAGAAGGGGACCTAGATGGCTGCCTTGGGGTACGCCAGATGTAGCCAAGAAAGGGGCCGATAGGACGGACCTGAAGCGAACAATGTAAAAGCGATTTTCCAACTATGAAGTTAACCACTTTAGCAAAATAGGTTCAAAGCCAAGAGCTGACAATTTGAAAAGGATTAATTTATGGGATATTTTATCAAAGGCCTTACTGAAGTCGGTTGTAATGACGTCGACTTCTTTACCACTTTCTAAGGCTGAGAGTGTAGAGGGCACAAATTCGATGAGGTTAGTAGTAGTTAATCAAAATACCTTTAATATAGCCGTGTTGGGTAGGGGAAATTAAAGACTTGCACTGAAAGCTTAGGGCTTCGTACAAAATACTTTCGAGGAGTTTGGGTATATGCGAAAGTTTAGCATAGTACCCTCGCTCTTTAATCCCTTTTCGTGAACTGCTGTTATAAAGGAGGATTTCCATATCTGAGGTGCTAACAGGAACGTTAGCCTTTAATAGCAGGGCACTGGTATCGTTACTTGAAACAGAAGATTTTCCTTTGAATGGTTGGATAAAATAGGCCTAAAATAGAGACGATTGTCTCAGGTCAAATTTCTACTGAAGGTTTTATTTTCACATGAACAGGAATTTTCTCTGGATTTTTTTAAGCTTAGCCTGATGCTGCTTCTTCTTCTTAGTCCATTGAGTACGATGACTTCCAGCATTGTAGTTCATTATTCTAATTGACGATTTACGAAGAGTGGACACTGGAGAGGCCACAGACATCAACACTAGCATTGCAAATATATCTCAATACTTTTGACAATTCAAATTGTACCTTTAAATTTGCTTTGCAATTCCTGCGTTTATACGAATTTGGTCATAAAATAATAAAACGGTCGTGAGTGAGTGTTTTGCTATACGAATGAAAGTAGGTACTCGCCCTTGTCTTCGTAAAAATGGCGACTGCTTATGTGATTCATTTTTTTTTCTCACAAACTAGCTCTTCAGGTTACATTTATAAAACGCGGACTGAATTATTTTTTTCTATGAATAATTCTCGTTGCAGATTGTCAGAAATTTATAAAAAAATGTTGTAGCTAAACTGACCAAGTACAAGAACGTGTCACAGTTACTACATTTGTTAACTTTTTCGTATACGTGTGGCGATCTTTCCTCTCAGAATAAATGTACGCATAAGTCATAAACCCTATATGGAAAAATGAATCCTATATCGCTGCGGGTCGTCCATTTTGGCAAAAACATTATTTCAGTCAGCCATTCAAAGTGTCGAGGGTATTCTTTAAGTCCCACTCAAAATAGTGGCACAGCTGTCCAATGCAAAGAGCCATACATCAGTAAGCTGCAATTTTGCGCAGTTTGCATGTTAGTCGAGGTGCCATTCCCGATTCCCCCCATCACCAGGCGATGGATCTTGTGTACTATTACAACTATTAAAGTTACGAACCATAATTTCAAAGTATATCTATACAGCGTGTTGCGCAATGCCGGAGTTGCAATATTGCATAAGTATATATAGCTTTGCATATTTTACTTCTATTCCCATTTTGATCTGACATTTAATGCTGCGCAGAATATATATCTTTCATTAGACATTCAGTTAGATGCCAGTGCTAAGCAGCCTTCTCATCTTCATGTTAATGCATATAATTGCTGTACTGACTGTTTAGAGACATTGATTACAGATCCGTGATAAAACATGCAAGCAATGTTTTATGAACGAAGGAGGTCGTCTTGTAATTGCAATTTGCAAAGATACCTCTGTCTGAATACATGTGCGATTAATGGAGACAATTGATTGGTGATTATGATTATCATCAGTAGAGTAGGTACTTGTAAAAGTACCACTGGCGCTTTGTGACTACGATAGAATTTCCTAAGAGAATTTATGTACATTGATCGCATCGAAAACTTATGTCTTGGGTTGTTGTTCGTGGTTAAGATCGAATCAGTAAGTTTAGAGGGAGCTTTTACCCTCAGATCTCGATGCTGGCTGCTTAACCTTGAAAAAAAAAAAAAATATATATATATGTAGGTAAGTAGGGGAGACCGGGGCTAGTTGACTCAAAATTTACATTTCTTTTTTTTTTCTCTTAAACTAAGGTTGATATAAAGATAGTTCAGATATCATTGAAAAAAGCATCCTTTGTTCTTTCTAAACAAAGTTATTCAATTAAAAAAAAACAGCATGAGGACAATATTTTCTTAATTTTAGTAGAGCGCTTCGATTGTGTCAACTAACCCCGGTACCGGGGGTGCATGGACAACTAACACATAGATACACTATATTGCAAAAAAATCTGCGCCAGACGCTCAAAAACGGCCGGAAAGAGGAAAATAAGGTAAAAAAGAAAAGTTACTTACGGTAGCAAAAAATCGTTGTTCCTTAATATTTCTTGAATGACATGTACTCGCGACAAGACACAAAGAGAGACTAAACAGGTATCGGTATTGAATGTAAAAACAGGAATAGAAATGCAATTCCTTTCTTCTCTTTAAAATAAATGGCAGTGAGTCAACTTTCCCCTGGGGTCAACTAGCCCCGGTCTCCCCTACTGTACTTCCGAAAGCCATTTTGTTTCATGTGGAAGCAAAATTCTCGTCACGCATTTTTGCATGTCAGGTATAATTGCTGACCGCCAATTGACACGAAAACACATCTAATGCTAGAAATGATCGCTGATTGGTGTTGCCTTCCCTTAAGCCCGTATATACTACATTTTTCTCTCATTCTTTTTTCTCATTTTTATCATATTAGCCTAGAAAGACACACTTAGACCATATACATTTAGGTCCTTCTTAGTCTGCAAACCTCCTACGTCTCGTATAGAGAATCGGGTCAGTTTATCCTCGGATAGGGGAAGGGTGACCGAAACAGTCTTCCCCTCGCCTGTAATCCTCGGACAACTCCTTGAAGAGAGGAGACTGGGGATAACTATTGGACGATATGTCTTTGGATATACGAAGGGTAACCGAAACAGTGTGCCCTTCGCTTATAATCATTTTAAGTCTCGTCATAATGGCGTAAACCGTATGCGCCATCGGTGATTAGTAGATCGGCCCTTTCGTTAGGTACCTTACTTAAGGTTTAATAAGGCTGGTCAAGGAGGAAGTGACCGGTCGACAGTATGCCTTCGGATGGGCGGGTGGTGATCGTATCGGTTAGACCCTCGCCTGTGTCCTCTGCAACTTATCAAATAGGGCGGATATAGCAAAAAGCGTAGTAGTAGTGGCGATTGCATTGATCAGCCTGTACTTGGCCAAAAGGTGAAGGAGTGACGGTTTGTTTCGGATGTACGAAGGGTGACCGAAACAGTCTACCCCTCGATTTTAATCCACAAACAGCCCGTCTAAGATGCGGGTGGAGCGAGCAGTAGTCGATAGGAATAACTGCTGGCGCTGAGTATATGCGGAAGATCATTGAAGCCATTTGGTCTTTGTAATGTGTTTGCTGATACAGCGTATGTCTGTGCGAGACAAGTCACTGAGGTCATCGAAGACGAAGAAGTAGTCTCCTATGTTGGTTTTGCGCAAATTTCCAAGAGCAGGACAGTTACAAAGAAGATGAAGAACGGTTTTTTCCTCCTCCTCATCCATGCAACTCCTGCAAAAGACATTGTAGGGTGTACCCAACCTACGAGCGTGCCTACATATCAAACAGTGTCCTGTCAATGCCCCAACTATGAAGCTGATTCTGTTTCTACCTATAGAGAGAAGTGTCTGAGTCCTTTTAGCAACTAGTTTTGGCCAGATTTGCTTGGATATGACGCAGGTATCTATGCTGCTACACCTACTGTTTGCGACCTTTATTGCCTCTTTGAATAGGAGAAATATGATAAATTGCATAGGAGCGCATGGTTCACTGCTTTTGGTTGACTGAAGGCCGCTTCCTTATCTGGTTTGCTCATCCGCTTTGCAGTTACCCGGAATGTCGCTGTGACCTGAAACCCATCAGCACAGGGTTACGGAACATCTGTCCGTAATCTCTTTGAGAGATTCCCGGCATTGTTTTACCAACTTTGATCTGGTTGTTGGTCTATGTAATAATATTATCATAAATTAAATCATGTTGAAAAGTCAGCTTCACGTAAAAGAGACTTAAAGTGTTCCTATTACAAAAAGGGGAGCAATTGTTTGCTAAGCAACCACAAATTCTCAAATGAATTTGGTATCAATCCAAATTTTCTCTGAATCCGCCATTTTGTTCTCTCTCAATTTTTCAAACATAATGGCGGATTCGTAAAATATGTATCTCATTGAGAGAATAACAGGTTAATCGTCGCCATTTTGTTTTCTTTCAATTTTACATACTCTGAGACTGAGACAGCACAATTTAGATTAGATTAGATTAGATGGTGAGGTGGGAGAGTCTTCAAGGGGCTCTGGCACTGTGGCTTCTTGGAGCTTATTGTACCTTCCCTGGTAAATTCCTAGAGCCATCTTTTCTTTCCAGAGACAGTCAGGAAGACAAGGATCTTCTCTGGGTGTATATCCGCAAGAGTTGCTGAACTTACGACTTCATCACCAAGGATGTTTTTCCTGAGACGACAAAGAGCCGGACATTCAGTGATTATGTGAAGGGAGGATTCGTCACTCTCAAGACAGAGTCCGCAGATAGGATCCGGTGAGACGCCAATGCGGTGAAGATGTTTTCTCACGCGACCGTGGCCACTGGAGGAGAATTTGGGGAACATTTAGATTTTGTTAGACTCGATTTGAGATTGGTTCTTGATGTAGTTCCTGAAGTGCTTTTTGCTGAATCCGCAGAAGGGTTCAGGTCCGATGAGTGGAGTGGTTGCTTCGATTTTAGCCAGTGAGTCTGCCGATTCGTTACCCTCAAATCCCCTAAGGGCTGGAATCCAGTGGAGGATGACTAGATTTTTCTTAGAAAGTTCATAGATGGTTGAGAAAGTCTCTAAGACAAGTTTCGAATTTATGACAGATGAGTCAAAAGCTTTGAGAGCTGCAAGCGTATTGCAGTATTTCTGAGCCTCTGAGACAGCACAGCGTAGAATGGACGAACAACTCTTCGTCACTTTCAAAGTTATTGTTGTTTTTTGAAAGGGACTGTTTGTTGGCTTTCAAAGTTCATTTTCCTTTATGAATTTAGAGCTCCCGCAAAGTGCACTTTTTAGTTTAGTTTCTCCTTTGATCCATTTTCCCGCTCCATTTAAGAACAAGTCAGTGCGAATAGTTGAGTAAGTTGTTGAATTGATTTCAATTGCCAAGTGCGTTGAAAAACACACGCAAGCAGTGAAGTGGTCCTATTCGCCTATTCAAATTAGTTGCATGATCGATTTCTTTTACTCGCGATTTCCGTTGCCTAACATATGTTATTCATGTACTGTTCTTTCTTGATTATAGTCGCTGCCCCCTTTGGCATGACCATCCCTGGCGGCCATCCCTGTATTTCAGATCGACTGACCGCGGATTCATATTGGCACTGCCCCCTTGGCCACGGCTTTCAAAGCGGCCATCCCTGTCTTTGAGATCGACTGGCCGGGAATTCGTATAAGCACTTCCTCCTTTGCCACGACTTTTGAAGCGGCCATATCCCCGTATTTGAGATCGACTAACGGCGAATTTATTAACAAGTCTCCAGCTTATTATTCGACTTCAACGTTTAATCTAACGCGACTTTTATGCGCCCTGACCCGAACATTCTTGGTCTCATTCAACTCGGTATCTCGTCAACTTATCGATTGAAAAGATGTAAATTAAACGACCAAAAATGCCCATACCAAGGCTGCACTAAAAATGCAAATTTTCATCAAAACATGAGCCTTCGATATGCGCGCGGCACTTTTCAAAAAGACCTCCCCCCTCGTCATGCACCCATGACATTTCTTCGTACAAATTTCCCATCACCATACATCAGCGCCGCAACGATAATGCACAGATAAATAGATATTTATTCACCCAACCAGTCGGAGTCGGTTCGGGATGCTGGGATACGTCTATTGTATTCGATATCTTGCTGAGCGGTGCGAGAATTCCACAGTCCATTTAATTAATTAAATTTACAAGTGTAAGAGCATGACTAACATTCAAATGAGCTCCGTCTATCGAGGCCCAGCATCAAGCGGCGACCACGACTTAGAAGCGCACCACTGTGCCACACAATCACCGGGCCGCATTGCAAGATCGAAGGTTGAATCTATTAATAAAGTTCTTGGTGGCTGCTGTTGGCCGTTGCTGCGGCGGTGCAGGATTTGTGAATGGAAAACAAGATACCCGAGTCATCGGAGACTTTTTCTCAGAATGCATTCTTGAGCCGTGATAAAATCTCGTGCATTAGTGTCGTTAGAAAAGATTGAATGGAAACCTGGTCACATGATGGCTATATACGAGTTACGCGAGTATGTGACTAAGGGAAAACAAATTTTTAAGCGCACGGCCTCCAGACCCACAGCGAGAGAGAGAGAGAGGGAGAGGGACAGCTGGATTACAAATGGAATAATGGAATATCTGTTTGTTTATGCATGTAGGTGTTTATATAAGTATGGAATTTTAATTGGCTAGATTTTGAATAGCTCTGTCTGGCGCTTTGCAGTACACACTGCTTAGGAAAATGTTTATCGCTTGAGAGTGCCCATCAAAGTCGCACTTTATCGGGTTTTTGTGAGCTCAGCTAAGCGGACTTCCTTGCAGTCGAACCAAAGCGGTTACCGACATTCGAAATGCTCTATTCATTAGTTCGGTTGATGGCTGATTAGAGGCGGGTTGTATCCCAGGATCGGCCAGGCAATCGGAACATTTCTTAAGCTGGTACCACAGTTTATTCATTTTGGTAAAGGTCAGGTAAAGGTTCAATGTCACAAAAACTGTTTTTAAAAGCTACGACAGCATCGAAATCGTACAAAACTTCAGACGTCTGAGAGTCTTCGTTCATCTCGGCTCAAATAAATAGGACCTCTTCTCGGTCGCTGCAACTATTTTGCTGACCATATCGTAAGTAGACCCTCCAAAACATCCGATCTTTCACCTGAACTAAGGCTTTAGCAGCCACGGTATAAGACTGTGCAGCGTTCATCACTGCAACCCTTTAAGAATGCCGAATTAGTGCATTATAATCGTAGCGCAATGTTGCCAACAAGTTTTTGAGTATGCAAATCAAGCGTTAGAAGCCGCAGAAATGTGTCTACTGCCGCAGCAGGGCAACAACGACGCGCTCCTGTGACGACAATTGTCACCTTTTCATGGAACCCTCCTAATTTTGCGAGAATCGCTTCCTTCTTGTATTTGCTTACGATTGTACTATAATGAGCTCTTATTCCCACCACTGTAGAAGGCCAGACACCATAAGCGGGTTTTCAAGCCCTTTATCGTGCCAATACTGCCCTTAACTCAAGGAAAAAAATGCGCATTAAAGAGGCCAGTATCGCTTGGGCGACACCATGCACAGGAAAAGCCGCTTTGACTGCCCACAATGCGGAGGACTTAATGAAAAGCTTGAAAGACCCAATATGTAAGAATTGGAACCAAATGAACATCGTTTACGCCGTGATTTATGCACCTTAGTTTTATTTCAGCGACAAAACGCAAACGTCAAATGTCCGACCCGAGAACTGCGGACTTTCGGTCAAACCGCAAAAGACAGAAACAGAATGAAGGTAGCATTCGTTTTGAAAACTATATTGGGCAAATTATACCTATAAACGGGCAAGAATGTATGCAAGGACTAGGCTAGATTTTGCGAGACCATTCCTTTCTTATTCTTCTTTTATCATCTCATCAGTCATTTAATTACTAATTTCGACTTGTGGAGACAACACTGCGCTTTAGATTTACATTTTACATTGAGAACTCCTTCATTTCCAGCTTAAAAACTTAAACTAGATAATAACTAGATAGATCCACATATTCAAGGACTACTCCAGAAGTTGCAGAGAAGTTAAAGAGATAGACTCTACCAGGTAGGCAGGTAGAAGTCGGTTCAGCTTTGAACCCAAGTAGCACTATAATGCGCCTTTTTGTTACCACGACTCGTGTGACCTAGTTTGTGATGATTGTTACGGGTGCGATGCATTCGGCCGGCGCCTATATCCACCCTGTGGAGTTAAGGAAACGGATTATGTCTAATATCCCTTTACCCGAAATGTCGCTAAGGTCGTCGAAAAAAGGTTGGTTCAGTGTGCGCAATCTGGCTCTTGCTAGTGCCGGACATTTGCAGAGGAGATGGGAGAGAGTTTCTTTCTCGTTTACATTTCCGAAACTACGGCAATGAGGGTTGTGTGGGATCCCAAGCTTGGCCGCATGATCTCCAATTGGCCAGTGGAGTGTGGAGATCATGCGGCCAAGACTCTACCATATCTCTTTGCGATGGTCCAGCTGTCAAAAACTGCAGATTAAAGGTTATGGTTGACGCCATATCGATCATTCGAGGATCGGAACAAATGTACAGCTTAAATGGTAAAAAGATTTTTTTTTTTATATAGATTTTTTTTTTTGTATGAATCCTTCAACCCCGGGTGGGGCATAGGGCGGCGACAAATTTCTTCATCCGTCTCGATCTGCAGCCAGATACTTCAGCTGTTGCCACGTTTTACGCTGCGTTGCTGCTTCGGCCAATACGGTTGATTTCCACGTTGTTCTTGGTCTACCAACTCGCCGTGTACCTTGAAGGTTCCATTCGAAGGATCGCTTCGCGATGTTGTCGTTTGGTCTCCTCATCGTTTGGCCAACTCAGTGCCACTTTCTCTGCCTAATTTCGGCATTCAACAGCTTTTGATGCGTTATAGGCCACAATTCTTGGTTAGATATAATTTGCGGCCATCGGATCTTAAGGATGTATCGCAGGCAGCGGTTAACGTATGCCTGCAGTCATCTACAGATGGAGGTAAAGATTTCCCAGGTTTCGCAGGCATACAGCAGTACGGACTTGACGTTGGATTCGAAGAGCCTTAACTTGGTGCGTAGGGAAGGAAATTTGACTGGAGTACATACTGAAGATAGCACTCCAAAGGCGCTGTGGGCTTTACTTATTCTGCTATGATCCAGATCCGTTCCTCCTTCGGATGAAACAAAACTGCCTAGAAAGTTAAATTCCTTGACGTTATCAATAGGTGTCTGTCTCAGAATAATGGGCTGATGTGCTGAGCGGCCAGTGTGCATTATTTTGGTCTTGTTGCAATTGATCCTAAGACCAGCGATCTCTCCATTCACTTGCAGTGATTGACACATCTCATTCATCCCGCTTTTGTTTTTTTCCAGGAAACAGATATCGTCGGCATAATCCAGGTGGTTTAGCCTCTCAAATGGTCTCCATTGGATACCATGTCTTTCGGATGTACCTACGGTGGCAGAAAGTACATCATCTATCGCCAGTAGAAAGAGGATTGGCGACAGAATATCCCCTTGTCTTACTCCCTGTCGCACTTCAAAAGCATCGGAAAGCTGTCCATTATGTAGAACGAAGCATCTTGCGGCATCGCATGATAGGACTCCTTTATAACAGCAACTATCTTTGGGGGAATCCCTCTCCTAACTAAAGATTTCCAGATCAATTCGCGGTAGATTTTGGGTGTCCATAATCCCCAAACATCGATAAAGCCCTTCAGTCTTTTTCATCTAGTATGTTTTTTTTTTAAATCATAGGTTATATTGACACTGACATCTGTTTCCCGCTCGAAATCTTGACAGAAAGTCAATATCATACCTCCGCGGAACGAAATGAGTCGCTTTACGCTTGCACAACGTTGGGAAATTCTGCAAAGCTTGTACAATATTGGGAAATATCCGAAGTGAGTTCTGTGTAGCCCGGAGTGCGTTTTTGGAAAGAAGATTTTGGGCGAAAAAATTCTTTTGACGAGGGGCATTTTCATCTCGGCGGCTACGTTAACAATCAAAATTGCCGCATCTGGGGCTGGGAAAACGCGCATGTTGCTGTCGAAAACCCAATGCATCCACAGAGAGTGACAGTTTGGTGTGGGTTGTGGAGTGGTGGCATAATCGAACCATTTTATCTCCCATAAACAGATGCTAACACTATAGGAATTGAGCCCAGTGATGGACTCTGGAGAAATACAGATAATCTCTCTGGGTAAGATTTATAGTGGTAAAGAGACGAAAAGAGACCCGACAATGGTGGTCTGATTCGAATATCTCTCGAAATTTATATATATTTATATTCGAAAATGAGGCTGGAAACAACGTTTCGGTCAACAGTGGGCGTTACCGAGCCATGTTAACCGACTTTTTGTTTTACTGAAATTGAAGGAATGGATTTGGACGACCTCTGGTTGGCCGCCTGGGAGCTGCAATTTAACGACTTTGGACTTTTTTTTTGTGCAGGACCGATGTTATGCTCACAACACGTAAAGGATTCAAGCACTTAAGGCCAATATTAACCAAGATATCCGTGAGCTACAGGCTACAGCCCGAAACCATCAACAAGGTCTTGGAAAATTGGAGAGACAGAATGCGCTAATGCGAAGCCAGCCGAGGCAGCCACTTGAACGAATACATGGAAAAAAAGTAATTTTGTTCACTTTATTGCATTTTTAAAAAGAAAGTTGTATTTGGCTCACCCTGTACGTCGCTTTTCAAACCTTAAAATGGGTTCGGGGATAATATCATCAAACGAAATCGAGCAAAAGTCCAAGACCAAGCGACTTTTTTTGTTGGGCTTACCTACTTATTCGGCCTTACAGTCTTAGGTGGACCTGGTCCTCAACCAATACGCCTCTTCAGTTAGCGCAATCTTTAGCTAAATGCCCCCAGTTGCGCAGTTCAATTTGATGGGATACCTTTCCAGTTGCCTGTGTCACCTAAAACCCTAGTTATAGCATTTCGTTTCGTTTTACGAAACCGCAAATATTTTCGTTTGCTTTTTTTGCCCACTAAAACTCACGGTTGAGCTCAATCTTGGTCTTAAAATGTTTCTTATGAATTATAAAGTCAGTTTTTCAAAAAAAAATATGCAAATGTCCTTTAAATTTTCTAGAAACCTTATTTATTCATTTTTCCGTACGAACAACTTTTTCCGATCAACTTCCCAGTCTGTTCCACAAAAGAAAACCAAATCATTCCACTGAAATATTTCATTTCTTTACTGTTCCACCTGTCACGATTTTTTTTTTCTGATGTATTCCAATCAGTGGTGGTTGGTTTGTTGTAAAACTGTTCTGACAGAATGCTTCCTAAACGTAAAAAAGCCCATTTTCACACTGTTCCAACTTTGTTAGTTGCATTATTTAAAGTATGGCTATAACTGAAACGAGGTCCTTCTCTACAGCCTTTTGGAATAGAAGACTTTTTGGGGCGCAGCGTTGGTGTCCGCTCTAAGACTTAATAGTGGAGCTAAGCAACTTCTCTAAGTAGGTACCTCAAAGTGATAGCAGTCTATCGTGACGTTCTATCCGATTCGTCGATATTGTGTTTTGGTGTCCCTTCTTCGCTGGCATATAAGTATACGGCGATAAATGGAAAACAAATGACATAGCATTGTTCCAATGAGTAAGGAAATTGCTCACAGATGTATCCTGCCAATTTCGCTTTGTAAGTGGTAGCTGGTTTGCCAATCTGCGCGATATTGCTGTCAAATCCTGAGCTTCAAAGTTTAAATTCTTAACCAAGAAAAAAAAGAAAAAAAAAACCGTTGGCCTTGTCGTTATAATCAGAAGGCAGTCGTTGCTTACCGATTTCGCCATAAGTATGTTGTCTCTGACTAACACGATTTTTTGCCGAATGAAAACCCCCTACAAAAGGACTCAAAAATGCAATTCCCAACCACCGCCATGGACCAAGGGCAATATACTTTATGGAAAAGGTAGGTATACTTTTTTTTTGACAGCCACTTCCACATAATATCGGTTGCACTTTATTTCGGACAGTGATGTCCTTTTATCTGCCCGCACTATTATTTACGATGCACATTGTATTTTGTGAATAAGTGATGCAAGACCTTTTCATTCTTGGAAAGCAATCGAATGTCCCATGGGCAAGTAAGCCATTTTTACGGAATCAACGATTTTGTGTGTGTGTGGTGTGGTTTTTTTTCTCACTAGAAAAATAAAAAGAACGACTTCGAAGAAAATGGGTTCGCACGTTACATGAATTCTGAATGGGACATACGTAGATGTAGTAGACAGCTTTGACGGGCCACCTTCGTTGACAAAATTGAACGAATTGCATTCATTTTACAGAAGATCTACCTACTAGTTTTGTTGTTGCTAAAGGAATAGAATGCGAATGAAATCAAGATTAGAAGTGACAGTGACAGATGTCTCCCAAAAATATTGGGAAAAAGTGCAACAAAAGGCTACCGCCGGCCTCAAATGTATTATTTAATTATTTCAACTGATTAGATCTAGGAAAACGTACTAGATCTGGCGAATTATTCACGTGAATCACGAGATTTATTACAAATAACAAATCAGAGAAACAAATCTCGAATGCGTATACCTAATGTGAAATTCAGCACGTTTACCTGCATGTAGCAGCACAAACAAACAGAACTAAAAAATTGCTGTGAATTTCCAATGTGTCGTGAGGATGTTCATTTGTTTAAATAATGAAAGACATGCTTTTCTGCAAAACTTTAATAAATTCAAACTTGTTTTTAAAGTAACTAGGTTTTTAGACGGAATTTATTTCTGACGGATTCACTGGTAGGTAGGTATATCAAAAAATTAACGCATACGGAATGTTTCCATTGGGTTAGCTGCAGCATTTAAAATTCACTGAAGACGTTCTCAATATAATTGAAATGAAAAATAAACACAAATGCTAAGGTTTGGATGAATGAAAACGCGAACTCATTTTTTCCAGTAAATCCAACACCTGGCTGACGCCATTTTGTATTTATGAAATATAAAAACAAAAAATTCAATTCAGATTTCAGTGTAGAGCGACAAGAGTGACTACCGAAAAGAGAGAGAAAGTGTGAGAGAGAGAGTGAGAGAAAGAGAGTGTGTGAGAGAGAGAGAGGGAAAGAGAATGAGAGAACATCTTTTTCCCTCTATTCCCATTCCCATTTCAATTCAGTTCGCAGTTCGCACTAGCCTCTGTCTCTCTGTTGTCAGAAAGAGCCGCCTTTTAGCTTATTTTATGGTGCGAAATTCTTCGATTCCAGGAGCAAATTCGATTACAGTATTTCGTGTACACGTGCGCAAATAGTCCACATGATGTTTTTCTTTTGGAGTGATTTCGCTTATCCACAAAGGAACATGGCGGTCGTCAGACCATCAAACCGTCAATCAAATTGATCATGTTGCGATCGACGTAAGGCACTCCTCCAGTATTCTAGATGTCCGAACTTTCCGAGCGGCCAACATAGACGCGGATCACTACCTTGTTGTAGCCAAGGTGCGTATGCGGATATCTCAGACGCCACAACAACGGAGAAATACTATGAGGAGATTTAACGTTGAACGGCTACAATTGCAACAAACCGCCAGAACCTTTGCCGATCACGTATCTCTCAACCTCTCGAGAAGTCCTATGCAGCCAGCATCAAGCGCCGAAGACCAGTGGCATAGATGCCAGGAAGCCATCAGGAACGCCGCAACTGACGTGCTGGGTTTTATTCGACTACCACCACGACGAAACCCCTAGTTTGATGACGAGTGCCGGCAAGCACATGCAGCAAAACAAATCGCATATAAAGCGGGGCTGCACAGAAGGACGAGAGCAGCTCGTGAGCTCTACGAGCAAAAGAGGAGGGAAGAACATCGGCTTCTCCGGAAGAAAAAGAAAGAGCATGAGAAGCGCGCGATCGAGGAAATAGAGAGGTGCTACTCAAGGTACAATGTTCGGAAGTTTTACCAAAAGGTAAAAAGAACGTGTCATTGCAACAAGACCCGAACAGAGACCTGTAGATACGAACAAGGAAATCTTCTAGTAGAGTCACAGTCGGTGCTGAGGACATGGAAAAACCATTTCTGCAGACTGTTAAACGGCGAAGACGATCCCAATTCCACCGCCAGGCAGAACGATCCATTCAACTTAGACGATAAAAGCCAGGACTTCCGTCCATCCGACCAGAACAAAGTGAGGATAGCAATATCCAAGCTTAAGACCAACAAGGCTGCCGGACCAGATGGTTTAACTGCAGAGTTTTTTTTAAGGCAGCGGGAGATAACTTGGTAGAGAGCATACACCAACTTGTCTCCAAGATTTGGTCGGAGGAAAGTATGCCTGATGAATGGAACCTCAGCATCGTTTGCCCGATCCAAAGCCAATATAAGGGGCACAATCTTCCAAAAGTCTTGCATACGCTGACGACGATTGACATCATTGGCAGAACACAGCGAGCTGTCACTGGTGCGTTTGCAAGTATTAGTACAGAAGGGCAAAACAAAATATATGCGGTCAACAAGAAGGGACACACAACATCGACGAATCGGACAGAACATCACGATAGACAGCTATAACTTTGAGGTAGTTAGGGACTTTGTCTACCCTCGGCTCCGCTATAAACTCTGACAATGACATCACATCAGAAATCAAGCGAAGAATCACACTTGCCAACCGCTGTTTCTTTGGCCTAAGACTAAGATTAGTAAGGCCTTGTCAAGAAGCACTAAGGAGATTCTATATAAGACTCTCATCATCCCTGTCCTGCTCTATGGCGCAGAAGCATGCACGTTATCAAAGACGGATGAGGATCTTCTTGGTCGCTTCGAACGCAAAATTATTCGAGTGATTTTTGGTCCCGTTTGCGTTGACGGGATTTGAAGAAGGATATTTAACAGTAGAGTTCCTACGAGCTATACAGCGACGTCGACCTGGTCAGAAAAGTACGCATTAGTCGTCTAAGATGGTTAGGACATGTAGAGCGAATGGACACCAATTGCTCCGGCCCGAAGAGTCTTCGATTCCAACCCAGAGGGACAACGCAGTAGAGGAAGACCTCGAATAAGTTGGCACGCACAAGTGGAAGGGGACCTCAACCAACTTGGAGTGCGCAACTGGAGGCAGTTAGCTAAAGATCGCGCTAACTGAAGAGGCGTATTGGTTGAGGCCCAGGTTCACCCCGGACTGTAGCGCCATCTAAACAAGTAAGTAAGTAAGATTTCGCTTACCAACGTTTTTGGACTGTAATTTTCTGCCAGTTACCCTGAAATTTCTTGCTACGGTGAACAACATTTTACGGCAGAGCAAAACATCTCGCATTTCCAATTTCCAACTGATTAATGGCCCAAATACTGAAATCAGATTTTAATTAGATGCATACCATTTGAAGGTTTGTAAGGCTCACATTGAGGACGGCCGAGTCCCCATATATATATGCGGAAAGCGCAAATTTACTATCTCAGCTTCCAATTACGCAAAATCTTATTTCAAACACACGGTTTTCGACCTGAAAGATGGTTGAATATCAGATATGGACTCCAATTGACAGCGAAAAAGATCGTACGTGAAATTTGTTTTGAATTCGTATCCTTCTGCAGATAAATTTGCTGTGTAAAAGTCGCACGCACATTGGTTTACATCTTGCGCCTGTATCGAATGTTGCTCAATTTCGAATAATAGTACCTCAGCGGCTGATCTATACCTCTTCAAAATGGAAAATCCTATTTTCGTATTACAGCTTCCCGCAATGTTTAGTATTTATTTATAGTTTTCCCTTACATCCTTCCTTGTCTATTATGCGGTGTTTCAAGGGTTTCCAAAGGAAAACCTCCAGCTGTTGTGTCTTGTGATTTTTTTCCCGTAAGGGTTGTAACTTCCTGCAGTGACCTTTCGTAAGTGTTTTCCAGTTGGCAATAGAAATGCTTATTAAAGACGTCTTTTGTAAGTAATTCGAGTTATATTCACGAGCAACTGGAACACTTCTAACAACTGACTTTTCACACGGTTGACGTCGGAAATGATAGACGTTCGAAACAAGCGATCGAATGCGTAAGTTACAAGTTTGAGGGCAGCATCCAGATCGGTCTCCAGAAAGATATACCTACATAAAAAGCGATGGTAAAAAAAATGAAATAAGTCATCCAAAATTAGGAAAGCGATAAATCGCCGGATATTGTCATACGCTATTTGCAAACGCAGGAAACACTGTTGATCGCCTTCTACAAAGAAACAAGAGTTAAAAATTAAGGAAAGGTGGTTTATTGTCTAGGATGCTGTCCAAATTTCGTATTTTCAAGGGTAGTTGTCACAGCAGTAGCTATACCTTGATTAGGAACAGGCTTCTGGAACCAGTTGCGTCTTCAAGTTAAAACTGCATTCGAGTGTTGGACTTTGAGTTAGAGAAGTTTAAGTTAAGTTAGGTGCATATAAATAGAAAACTCGTTTTTTGCTCAATCGATTGCGTCATTGGAACATGTTGCCTTCCTAGAATAGGTATTTCATTGCATTGATTGCATTTGCCTGTTTTAAGGATGAGGATATTTTCTGTAAATCCTGGTACTAGTACATTTGACTGCATCCAGGATGTTTAAACAGCAGCAGTGCACAAAGTTGGAAAGTTGCTCTATCATTGGGATGATGATCTCGTGCAATCTGTTTGTTAAATGTTGTGAGTTTATTTTGCAGTATAGGTCATGTGCTCGAATACGGTACCTAAACTTAAGAAAAGACGATTATTGGCAAAACGACACGAAAATTTGTCCACAGACAAGTTTCACAAAGAAAGTAGACTCTCAGGTGGTTACTGAAAAAAACGTTTTTCGTCTTGAGGAAAAGTTATCGACTGAACTTATCGATTTACCGAACTTGTCCGGTGCCCAATAGCCACAACAGCTTTCTTGCTATTTTTTAGTTGAAGAAGGTGCTTCAAAAATTTGTCAAATCCTGTTATTTCCAAATGAAAACCTTGAAAATGTAACTCAGTTGCCTATCACAACATTATTAGTGTGTTAAGCGAGCCAATATGCTTGTTAAAAAATACTAAATGTGCAGAATAGGTTCAGGAATGACTCTTTCTTTTTCCCATTGGCCCTTTTTCTTGCGACTTTTCAGAATTCTGCAGCGGTCACGCTGGTGACAATAAGTCAGCATTATAAATATTCCTGATACGAGGTGTAATATTCAATTGCGGAGCGAGAACTAATTCGGTTCCGCAGTGTGCTCTGCTGACCCATGTCAGTTGGACCCCACTTGCAACCATCAGTTGCCCTATATGTACCATAAAAAACTCCAAAACCAAGGAACCTTATTCCAACAGCTTACTAATAAAGATTTTTAGTTTCGACTCTTAATTTTAACAGTTCACAGTGGCTATTTTTCCTATACTTACAAATTTCGCAATTCTAAAATTTGTTTTTAGTACGGCGCTAAGGGTTTTAACCAAGTCTATGAAGCAGTTATTAGTATCGTGTATTTTTGGTGCTCTCTTGAATACATGAAGTAGCACTTCAGTGTAAGTAAATCACTATAAGTAGGGAATTCCTTTTGCTGTAGAACTAAATTAATTTGCCAAACTTGAAGGAATTATTTTATAATGATGAATACATCCGATTATGCCCATGCTACCTCCAGAAACTGCAGTTAAAGAACCAAAATATCTCTTCTCTAGGAACCTGTAGTGAAAATTGAGCGGTTAAATGACACCTCTGTTCAATTTTCCAAAGGCTTTACCTACCGCACGAAATAAGGGTGAATTCAGACCCATCTCGATCTTAAGTCGACGGTTGAAGTTGCATTCTATACAAACGCCAATTCATGTGTGGAGTTGGTCTTTGTTTAATTACAATTTCGGATGGGTGAAGAAGAGCATCCTTTTCGCCTTGTGATCCTGAACTAACATCAAATCCACAATTGAGCACAGAAGTTGCCTACCTACGAGTATGTGTCCTCTCTCTAGGTACTACTATACTTTTCCCTGAACTCAACGAAGTTATTCCTCGAAATGCGACATATGACATCCACCAAGACTCGTTAAGCTATACAAATCAAGCAAACTTCATAACTCGCTTCCTAGAGACCCATTTCCTGAGGACAAAATAACTGATAGACACAGCGCACGGGACTAATATTATCGTGTTTAGAGCCCAGGCTAGATTTTAAGAAATTACAATTAAAATTTAATTAAAATACAAATTCAATTTACCATAGAAATTAACCTAATGTGACCTGTGCGCAGTGCCCCCCAGGTTCGAATCCCGAAAAAACAAAAATTCCAAATTAGGGTTCTTTTTCCACTGCGCAACCTCTCGCGAACTATCCTGAAAGAGCTTCTCAATTAGCTAATATTATTTTTAAATGCTTTGAATTCATTTTATTTATTAATTAATGCGATCGAAATTTGTAAACGAAATAGTTTACACAGAAGTTTCACGAGTCTCACAGCTGATTGAAACGTCAAACGAAAACTAGTTATCGTTCGGTGTGAATGCAATTTCGAGTTATCGACGAAAACACGAAAACACGGTTTTCGCTGCGATGTGAGAAAAGGTTATAAGCCTAGGGTCCGTAAGGACCTGTTGCGCCAACTATTATTATTTTTGTTTATGACCTACACAGTATTTAGTATAAAGACTAAAAGTGATTATTAGTAACGCCCAGTAGATTTAAGTTCACAACTAGGACCTAGGACCTATTAAAACTGGAGCTATTGATGCACAGTTTAAGAGTCTGTTGTCAGGTAATCAGTCATCGTCGACGCAAGAATCTTGTATCGGATTTTACTTCTGTGGCTTCAATTTGGCTGTCAAAAAATATGCTAAAACAGACGGAAGTGACAACTTTCTCGACCTGAATGACAGTATGAATGGGAATGCAATTTAATGGATTTTTCAAGCAACGAACTCTTAAAAAATTCTAAAATCAGGAGTCAGATTCTGTAAGGCGATACGATCAAACGTTTTCGTGCGCACGAATGACTTGCCCTATGATTCAATAGTTCTGTAACGGTTCGCCTTACAGAGTCTGACCCCAGTTAACGCAAATGCGAATAGTTCGAAAACCCTAGCTAGGCACATGTTCCCAGAAGTTGCTGCTCATAGGTTTCCCAACTGTGGTACTATCTAAAGCGATAGAAAATCTTCTTCTGGGGGAACTGAAAGCGAGCGAAATGCAAATCGGATTGGTGATTTTGATGATGATTGATGAAAAGTTCAAGTACTTACTTAAGTGCTCTCAGAGAGCACACTTTTTCAGATTTCAGAGCATTTTTGCGAATCTAAATTTTTTCCCAGATTTGCCTCAGATTTACAAATATTTGGATTTGACAACTGGTGCAGTTTGTTTAGGTTTTCGTGAACTTTTTCTACAGCAAAGAAACGCATTCCATCGGGTGAATATATTTTTTTAAATGATTTATGTATTAATATTTAGACACCAATCGGGACACAAATTTCGAATGTTTTAATATAAAAATTAACCAGTAGTGAATGGAAAACGCTTTGGAAAGTGTCGAAGGCTACACATATTCGCATCGCAGGAATATCAACATAAAAAAAAAAAAAAAAAAAAAAAAATGACGTTCCTATGTTCGATTGGGCGCACGATATCTGAATTTTGAGAGCGAATCTGAAAAGCCCAATCGAATACCAAATTTCTTTACTTTTGATTGCGCTACATAGCGTGGTGCTCCTGGGATTTACTTAATATGCCCCTCCAGCCGGCTCGATCCCTAGCCTGCGGTTTCCAATTTCGCACTACAGGGTGTCCTTCTATCTCTTTCGCTCCATCGAAGATGAGGTCTTCCTTGGTGTCTCCTTCCCTCTGGTATGGCGCCGAAGACCTTACGCGCTGGAGCATCGATGTTCATCCGCTCTACATGGTCCAGCCATCTTAACCGCTGGGCACGGATTTTTTTTTTTTAACTAGGCTTATGTCGCTGTACAGCACGTATATACCTCGTTGTTGTATCTGAACGACATAAAGGGTGTCCGCCAAAGAATGTTCGACTTTGAATTTGAATAAACGGCGAGCGGGGTATCGGCGGAGGGGAGAGGCGTATTCATTACACTTACGCGTCGTGCGGATTTTAGTAGCCATGGATCGTTGGTCGGCGGAGCATCGTGCGTTTGCTGTAGAGGCATATTTTAAAAATAACGATTCTCCCGTGGCTATTCGCAAGACATTTCAATATTCGGCGTATACGGGATTGTCCTAGTACGCAACTTATTGGCAAGTGGGTGCGAAGTTTTCGTGAACAAGGACCTGTAGTGGGACACGGGCCAGGTGTATCGCGAACTGTGAGAACTGACGAAACAATTGAAGCAGTTCGTCGTGATGTTATTGCAAATCCACGTCTTTCACTAAGAAAAAAAATTCCCAAACTTATTCGTCTATGTTGGAAAACTTTTTGGAACCTGAGTTGGAGAACAATGAATGGGTAAACGGATCGACATGGTTTCAACAGGATGGAGGCATCAATGAACATTGTAAGGCGCATTTTCCCCGAAAAAGTCATAAGTCGTTATGGTGATATCCCATGGCCCCCCAGATCGCCAGACTTAACACCTGCGGACTTTTTTTTTATGGGGATTTCTTAAATCTAAAGTCTACGTTAACAAACCGCGAAATTTATTGCAACTGAAAAGATATTCGCAACGAAATCAGAGGAATTTCGCAAGAAACTTGCAAAAAAGTTTTCACAAAAAATATGGTGTTTCGTTTAAATGAGTGTGTTCGTCTCCGTGGTAAACATTTAACTTCAATTATTTTCAAAACATAGATCCGCATTTGTATGTTTTATTTTAAAATAAAAACGATTATATAAAAACCTGTGAATCTTTTATTATTTAATTTTAAATTCGAAAATTGTTTCGCGAACACCCTTTAGTTCATCCCTATGTGTGTATACTGCCGCAGGTTGCTTTAAAATCGATGAATGAATGTAGGTATCCATGTTAAATTCTTGGGTTTTCTCCAGGATCTGGCGTAATGTGAATATTTTGTCGGTGGTAGAAGCTGCGTTGGTAAGGACGTATTAGATCGTCAGCAAGCGGCTTAAGCCGTCCACATAACACGTTGGGCAAGATCTTATAGGCGATTTTTAAAAGGCTTATGCCTCTATAGTTGGTGCAGAGTAGGCGATCTCCATTTTTGTGGATTGGGCAGATGATACCGAGATTCCAATCATCGGGCATACTTTCCTCCGACCATATTTTGGAGATTAGTTTTTTTGTATGCTTCTAACCAGGTCATCTCCAGGGTGTTGAAGAAGCTCCGCTTGTAGCCCATCAGAAGAAGTTTGAGTAGGTTAGGTTAGGTTAGGTAAGGTGGCTGTCTAGAAAGACACACTTAGGCCGCATAAAATGTCGGCCCTTTGTGATACCACATGAGTTAAGGGAATGGGGGGGTGGGGGGGTGGGTAAGGCCAGAGTGTTCTAGGCCGGACATACTAAGTTTGAGTAACTTATATACGTAAATCTGGAATAATTGCCATACCATACAAATACAATTTAAATGCACATATTTCCACGTTGCCTCAGGGTGGATTATCCACTTTAAGGCTCCCTCAGCCTTCGCTAGAAGAAGAAGCTACCAAATAGATTGCTAAAAAGTTGTCTAAAATTGCTTTGTGTATAATCTGCAAAACAAGAGATCCTATATACGCAGCTGAGAAATTGTTTAGCGTTTGGGGCTTGATTTATCGATTACAAGACTTCAGGCATTTCAAACTTCTGCACTAGATGTGTAGAAGAACGTCACATAGAAAAGAAATGCAACCAACCGAAATGGCATGCTGTCTAAGGAGCCTGTTAAAAGTATCTCAGGAAGCTATCGCTATATCATCAAGCCCAATGCTTCATAAGTGTACCGCTATTTTTCCAGATAAGGTCTTGTGGCAATTTTCGTAACTTCAGTTAGACGACCATTTGGGGTCCATTGTGTTCGCGACGGATATCATCCAGGAAATATGTGTTCTGAGGACAAAATGAGACCGCTGCTTTTCAGTACAGAAATCGACTTTTTCTATTAGATCACAACAATTAGACGTGAATCCTAGGACTCCTTAAACTTCGAGACAGAAGTTCTAGGGATACGTTCCTCTTGTTAATACCTTTGTCTACATTCTTCGCCCAAGTTATGACAAAAGTTCAAATTGATTGTGTCATTGGAAATCCAACGGGCAGCAGATGCGGCACGCGTTGCGGTTTGTTGCAAGAACATTACTACTGGGTCTTCTACTCGTGCTGTTAGAAATGCTAAAGAATCCGTGGCTGCGCGATCGATAGAGGATCTGACAGTCTTACAGTTTCTTAAGCGACGAGTTTCCCTTCAATACGTATAGAAAATAGGTGCCAATCCCTTCCTATTTCTAGCATTTGAGAAAATATGTGAGTCTCGGAAGTTCTCCAAGATACCGCGGGTCGTTCTTACTTTTCTTTCGTTAGTTAAAAAGAAAAAGAAGGTCCCTTCGCTTCCTATTTCTATCATGTGAGACAAAATTTGCGCCTCGTAAGGGCTCCAAGAAACTGCCTATCGATCTGGTTGACTTACATAGTTTGATGATATGGATATAAAGATGGAGACTTTACTTGCGCATTAAGCTGAAGATCACTATTTCTGTCACTTACACTACACGCACACACCCATCAGTGGAATGCCGAAGGCTTCTTGCAGTCATCACTGAATACGAAATATTTGATGGCAGGAAAAGTTCTACCACATTAAAAGCTTAGAACGAGTCTAAAGTCTGTCAGAAAGACGCAAAAAAGGTACCCACTACATTGACAGCATTAGGAGTATGGGTGAAGTCTGAAGTGACAATATTAGAAATGAGCCATTTGATTAAAACACATCAAGTTCATACGCAAATTATTGTATAAAAGACAACAGTCCCTGTTGTGGAAACTTCCAATTGTTGAACGTAGTCCGTCTCGAACATTTGACAACGCCATAGAGACAGGAGAAAAAGGAAATGTGTCGTCGACCGATAACAAAGAGCTATGAAGAAACCGATTACTCCTTCGAGGATCAGCGGCTGACTAACCGAGTTGCAAGAGATCTCAATGGATCTTCAAGTGGTAACTCAGGATAGGGCAGTAGACGAAACTATTGGCAAGAGATCTCTAGGCCGATCGCGGTTATGATGTGAAGACATATTTGCTGTCTGGATCTCTTCATCAGGTGCGGTCACTCAGGATAGCGGGCAGTATAGATGAAACTACCGCAACTCTGAATTGTTACGAGCCTGTGCCTTGTAAAAGAGGTCTTGAGCTTTCGAGTGATATAGAAATTCTTCTGTTGCCAAATAGGAAGGTTAGGTTTTTAGGTTGACATGACATGCCAGTGACTGAATGATTTTCATCTGTCAGTCAGCAAATTGCGAAATTCACTATACAAGTTGGTTTTGCAGATTTCATATAGCGCTTTCCTTGAAATCTAACGGTTTTAGGTTTTCGTCTTTATGGACTATGACATCTGTCATCCAGACAGAGGCGTCAGTCTCTCCCGCTTCATTTAGAGTGAGTTTCCTTCCAGTAGTTGAGCAGCATATCGGTTAAAATCACTTAAACAAAAGGTTTCCTGCTTCGACTTTGATCTCCAATATTTGTTTAGCCTAGCTTGCTTCGAAGGATTTTATATTCACTCTCTACGGAGGCTTGCAATTGTACTGATCCGTTGCATTTGCAGCCGAAGCAAAACCTTTTATTTCATACCAAATTCAATTCTACTTTAACTATGTTTGACTTAAGAACCATCTGCTGCGTCAAACCAAGAATGTGACCATGATATTCCTAATCCCCATGCAGATGACACATATGTTGAAGTTTACATTCCTGCTCGTTGTTTGCATTTTTTTGAAGATCGTGCGCCTTTTAAATTGTATTTAAATATGTAAAAAAATCAAGACGCATATAAAATACGCGTAAAGCGTCTTTGTTCCCAAACTACGACTTAACCACATTTTTTATGTCTGCTGACACTCGATTTTCTTGATACGCAATAGTATCGAGTAATCATTTCCGCATTACTAATTCATTATAATTAGTAATAATAAACGAATAAAATTTACAACATTTTGGGCAAATATTTCGCAGTGTATAGCTGCGCCTGTTTGTGGGGGGGGAAATTCAGATTTACCTACTCCATTTTGATTTTATTCAGTCGTGTGTATTCAACACGTGCTTTTTCGTAAGCACAAATACCAAATGCCAACTTCCGTTTCCGGTTCGTTTCCAAACAGATCGACGATGCCTGGTATTTCGTATGAATAGGTACGTACGAAGACACGGAATTCCTACTGTTTTGTCGTTCGAGGATAACGGCACGTGTTCGCTTTTAACCTCATTTTCAGACACTTTTCGTTATTTAAACAATCTAAAAAGAAATCTATACCCCAAACAACAACAAAAACAAGTAAATACAAAAAAAAAGTGATGAAAAAAAAAAACGAACGACAAATTGTAGAACACGCCCCTACCCCTACGTCAAAGAAAGCACGTGGACATTTTTGATAACACAGTTTCATGGTTATGCCACGTGTGTGTTCACTCTACACACTCACAAAAATGTACCTGCATTCAGTGTGATTCCTTGCAACATGTGTATCCTCTGCAACAAGGATAATTTGGCGGCCAAAATTTGCCCCAACGCCACAGAATAAATCGATTCCCCATTTTGTATCTTCAAATTTGCACAAAAAAAAAACATCAATTCAGCTTAGACGTGTGTATCGGTTTGTCCTAAATAAAGTCGGAATTTCTAAATAGATAAAGCTTGCCACAGTGTGCGTGAATGTATCTTTGCAACTCCTCACGCAACAGGTATGTACTCAGTAGTCGTTCCACTCCATCTTACTGGGGGGGAATAAGAAAAAAGTAAAACCCATCCAGACAACTCACACAAGCACCTAAGTATCTACATCTACCCATGATGACAGCCGACCACAATTTAGCTCCGACCTTGCGCGGAACGAGCTCGAAAAATCAGAAACAATCTGACTGTGAAATATATCAGTTCGTACCCGTCTCGTTGGAAATGGTTAGTTTGAAGTTAATTTGGTGTTTTTTGTTGGTTCTTCTCCATTTTTTTTTCTGTTGTTGTTGTTGTTGCTGCAGCTGCTGAGACCACTGAACGAGTAGCCTGCTGTCTGTCTGGCTGCTGCTGTTTCTATCACCGTTCAGTGTAGGAGGATGCCTAGTCTGGTGTGAACAGTTTTTTTTTTTCATTCCTCTCCGTTTCCAGTGTTTTCATTCATTATTGGAGTTTTTTTTTTTACTCATTGTGTTCTGCATAATCTGTGATTTTTTTTTTCTGTGCAACATCATTTTGTATCTCATCAATCGATGGCTACATCATCAACATCAAACGGAGGAGATCAATAGAAACATTGTCGTATGAATAGTGTCATTTAGTGCTTTAAGTATTCTCCTCCTCTTGCACCGCCAACACTGAACTTTAAAACGAACATTCTCCACCTACTGTGTAAATGTCAAATTTCATTGGACTTTGATATGTCAAAATTAAAAAAAAAAACGAAGAAAAACTCTAAATGTGAATAAAAAAAAAAAAAAACAGAAATCTAGAACGACGAAGATAAGATAAGTGCTTTAAAAATTATACACATTCATTATACACAGACAAGAGTGTGAGGCATAGATTGCTGCTGTGTATTTTCGAACAAAACCCTGAAGAAAAATATCGAAACGAAAAATGTTCCTATATTCAAGTGAGTTGTTATATAACATTGTTGGAAAATTTTAACTAAATGGACTCTTGTTGCATGGACAAAGTCAATACAAAACCGTAATTAAAATCAACTTTTGACATCCACATTGACGACAGTGACAGTTCGAAAGGGAGGTGTCAACCAATTTATGTCTTTCTTTTTTTCTATTTTATTTTTGAAGCCAATCAATACAGAATACAGATCCTAACAGGTATTTATAAAAATAGAATTTTGAAAAGAGAAAGTTTTGCAAAAAAAAAAAAAAAAGGAAAACGTCAAAAATTAGGTACATCAGAGTTCAAATTGGGTTAGGCTCTGTTTACATGGCGGATATATCCACATTTTAAAGTGTGCTTGACAATTACAAAATGAAATGACCTTTGAGAAATTGCGACAACAACGGCAGTAAAATGAAGTAGGTAGGCACATTGCGTGTGTCTGTCAACTCTCTGTGTTGCTCGTGCCGATGCCGAGGCACAGCAACACAAACAAACATAATAAGTAAACGACAAAAAAGAAAGAAAAAAAAATCAACGATTTACTAATAATTTCCCTACACATGGAGTACTTGTAGAAATATGTAGAAAGTTTATTGGTTCATTTCAGTGTATGTAGATTCCATATCCAAGAATCTATACACGGCTCTCTCAAGTATGATATATGTACCTATACACAAGGGGGGGGGCGATAAACGCTTTCGACGATCATCGAGTCTATACTTTCATCAGCGAATAAGCGCTCTAATCTCGAAAATTCTTGGAAAGACTGTTTTATAGCCAGCTTAGGTATAGCCTCTCCCTTCGCAAGAGTGTAGACTGTGTTGATCTTAGGTACCCTGTGTCCTATACATAAGGAGGTGGGTATATTTGCCAAGATCGAACTTTTTTGTTTTGTTTTTTTTTTCTCTTTCTAGCCGACATTTTATTTACCAAAAAAAAAAAAAAAAAACATCTACAGATACCTACAATAAAATCTTGGTTTATTTTTTGTGTAAATTTTGACTTTGCTATCTTTATTTTGCACACTCCTCGAAACACACAGAGAGATACAAGACTACATAGACGATAGACCCCACTCTGGCACATGAGAACCAGTGGGCCTAATGTATGTGCATATATTTGAGTATCTATTTATTTATTCGCCCAAGTATATAACGAAAGCAACACATTTATTCTTGACGTACACTACTTCTATGTACTTTGATTTTCAAATCACACTAATACGCATTAGAAATTTAGCGTGTTTTTTTTTTCAATTTTTATTCTGATATCATCTGATTTTTTTTTTTCGTCTGTGCCTGGCTATCTGGCTCGTATAGAACGCAGAAAAAAAAATCACACTTAAAAAAAAATGAGGTCAGTTGTTCGTTTGTTTAATAGAAAATCAGCAAAGTAACACATATACGCATCCGATTTTTAATAGGGACGCGATTTGTTGGGAACCATTTTCTTTTTTGTTTTTGGAAACATTTTTAATTTATGACGTAAGCATTATATCTTTCTGCCAACCCGCCCCCTCCCCAAAAATACAAAAAAAAAAAGCAGAAGGTTTTCTTCTCTATTTTTATTTATTTTTTTTTCGAAAGTGCAATGTACTTCGGGTAGGAGAACCTTGTTTTCTATCTTTGGAATGATGAGGCGCAATATCGTCAAGCACCGTATAAAAAACACACATAGATAGGCAATAATAACAACAATAACAACAACAAAATAATAATAAAACATCTTAAATCGCTTCCGCATTTGATGGCATGGAAATTGAATAGAAAGAAGCAGAAATAATACGTATACGAATATCGCTGAAATGCGAAACGAAATGAAAACGAACTAAATGTGGTGTTGTTTCGCTGTTTAGTGTGGGGAGTTTTGTTTAGTTTTGAATTGCGTCTTAAATGGATTGGTTTAGTTCGTTCATTTCTTTTGTTTGGGTGTTTATTTATCTGTAGTTTGATAAAATACCTTCTTGTTTGAAAAAAAGTCAAGACTCAAGAGTGTTTGCGTTAATAAAAGTGGATGCCCATCACAAGAAAGACAGTGCTGCTCGTGCCTAAGGTCAGATTACATTTCTTTCGCTTTAGCAATAAGTTTTTTTTTTTTTTTTTGATGAGGGAAAGTATATTGAAAATATCCAAACAAAGCATTTTTCCAAGTCTACAATTTTTAAGATCGCATTTAGAATTAGAAGAAAGCCAGTTTTATTTGGCACACATATTGGTGTCAAGGTTATACGAAAAAAAAAAAAAAAACACACAAATTTGCAAATGTGACTTAATCGATCTTGAAAACTAAATGCGGAAGACTTCGTAAGACGCATTAGGTGATTGCTTGCTTTTTGGCTAACAAAAACAATTTGTTGTGTTTACGCAGCGATTATAGGTACGTGGTGAAATATATATTTTTTTGTACGTCGTCATTCAGATTGTGACGTATTTTTTATTTTTCTTACACTTGCAAATTTACTGCTAAAAAGTGACAACAAAAACTTTTCACTTGTACAAACATGAGCAAAGCCGCAGCTTGAATGAAACGTCATATTGACAGGACAAAGTCAAGTCAAGACAGCTTATGGGTGTCTACGGCAGTGACGTCGAAGTGAAAATCGACGTGAAAACATGAATAAACGTCGTAATTGAAGTTCACTGAAGCTAAATCAGCTCTGAGGATGAGGCGAACTATGCCCTTTGAAACGAAAAATGGCACTGATAACGCATCCGACTGAATGATGCAACATCAGAAATGAGTTAAGGACTATTAACACGAGAGCGAACTGCTTGCAAATAGGCGAACAAATCAATTTAACTGTATTCATGGATTAAAAATTGCTATTTGTTCTATCACAAAACCATTATATTAAATTAATCAAACATCTAATCTAAGAAAAACATGACTCTTAATTGAATTAAACAGCTGAATTAACAATTAAAGTAATTTTCCCGCGAATTGAAAACTCTTGCCCCGAACTGCCAAAATTAATTCACAATCCACACAAAACAGTCGCGATCCACAAACCCACGAATGAAAAATTCGTTCGAACTTAACCTTTAAAAATGAAACTGATACGCGGGTATCTGCGACCAAAAAAAGTTTTCATGTGAATGAAGTGTCAGGAACTATGAATATTCGCGTGTTCGCAGTTCGCAATTCGCTCTCATGTCAATAGTCCTTTACAGAACATATTTATATGTGCAAAAATGATAAAAAGAAAACGTTTAACACAAATAATGGGCGCAACAGGTACGGGTCGGACTAGCTTCTGACAACAATTGGCTTGTGTGAGCTTTTTTTTTTTTGAACGAATGAAAGGAACTGAATGTCGAGCAGATACTTCTCCGGAAGGAGCGGTCCATACTTCGATGGATTGGTCACGTTAAGCGCATGCTTCCAACTCGGATCTCAAGACGTGCTATGGAATCCGTGCCATCAGGCAGGCGTCCCCTAGGAAGACCCACGATGAGATGGTTAGATCAGGTCCGAAATCTCTCCTCGGCCCGTATGGGGATTGCCCCTGATGATCTGTAGCCAGTGGCGGAAGATCGGAAGCTATAGAGGGTCCACTTAGGCATCCTATACCCGCGATCCTACTAATGCACGAGCAACCATTGAAATTGAAAATGAATAAAAAAAAAATAAAATGCACGGAATCTACTATTTTATGCTGTATCGTCCTAAATTGAGACATTTTTTCACTAACTAATTTTAAACTTTCGGTTGCGGAAACCACTTCAACGCAGCGTGACCGTTGTGCGACTAAAGTTGCAATTACAATTTTTTGCCATTTTGGCCCTTTATTAGTTGAAGAATTCACTTTAAAAAAATTTCAAATGGTATTATTTTCAAATAACTTTAAAATACAACGCAGTTGCCTATCACAACAATATTATAGTGTTTATTGAGCCAATGTTTATTGATTATCGTTCAAAAATACTAAATGTTGAGAATAGCTTCAGAAATGGCCCTTTTTTCTAGCGACTTTTCGGAATTCTGCAGCGGTTACGCTGAGTTCAAGGCAAATTTTAACACACACGTTTTAAATTGGCTGCATTAGATTCAATTCGCCTCACCAAGAAACTCATTACATTGCATTTGCTTTTATTAAACTTTTTGTAAATACCTACATTTTGACTTAAGGCTGGGTAACAAATGGTGGTGAATAGTTAATATTTAAAGGTGTTGGCTCAACATCCAGGCGCCCAACGGCATGCAATGTTTGTTTTTCTTAAATCTATACTACAGAAATTGTAGCTGTCTTCTGGGATTCATACTCGTAGTATGCATCGTTGTCTGGGTTGACCTCAGGGTGTTCAAGTCCGGGTGTTGATACCAAGAAACTCACCCAAACCAATGGATTATATACACTGCGGGTCATATGAATAGGGACAACCGCTTCACCATTTGTTTTACTCTAAATATCCAGTTCTTTAGTTCAAAAAGCAAAAATTAGTTTCCGTTATGATAGATAACTTTTTTGCCCACCCATTTTGAGCGAAATGAGTGAGTTTTATTTAAGAACAGTTATATTTCTTTATTTTTTTTTTCTTTCTTCGCTAATTTAAAATTGGGTCAATAGAATAGGGACAGTTGCAGTTCGGTCGTCAATTCGAAAAGTGCTATCAAAAAAGCATAACTTAAATTTTGTGAATTTGCCAGTGTGCTTTGAGATTGTGGTTTTGCATTAATAGTAAAGTTATAGCAATAATGGGTAGAGAAAGATGTCGCGGAAATGGCAAAGATCGACGCTTTCAAAGAGGGCGGGCACAGTTTACGTGAAATAGCCCGAAAAATTGAAAAAAACAAATCGGTTGTGCATAATTATTTAAAAAATAAAGACAAATATGGCAAAAACATGAAAGGACGTACGGGGGAAGTGCTAACTGCTCAAGATAAGCGAGCAATCTTACGAGAAGCCTATAATTCGGCTCGATCAGTGGCGAAAGTCAGGGCAAAAGTTGGAGTAAGTGCAAGTTTATCAACAGTTAAACGAGTGATTAAGAGGGCCCCACATATGCAACACCATTAAATCCGGTTAGGAAAGAACAACGCTTGGAGTTTGCACGTCAGCACATGGCATTGGGAAAGGAGTGGCAAAAAGTAGTTTTCTCAGATGAAAAAAAGTTTAACCTCGATGGTCCGGACGAATTTAACTACTATTTCCATGATCTGCGAAAGGAAGAACGGTTTTTGACGAGGCATCACAGCAGGGAAGGTGGCGTTATGGTTTGGGGAGCTGTCTCCTACTATAGTCGATACCAAAGTACAAGAATGACAGCAAAATCGTATCAAAAAGTTCTAGAAACAGCTTTTCCGCAATGTCAGCACATTTTCGGCCCCCTTAGGTGCACATACCAGCAGGATAATGCTCCCATCCATATAGCCCGCATAAGAAAAACTTGGATCCAAGCTTGAAACGTCGATTTGATGACATGGCCCCCGTATTCCCCAGACCTTAACATCATGGAAAATGTTTGGGGATGGCTGACGCGAAAAGTGTACGAAGGTGGCAGGCAGTTCGAGGACAGAAATCAGCTTACTGAAGCCATCAAACTTGGAAATTGGTGAAAATGCCCAATGTATTAATATAACACATCTAGTGAGAGGGCAATGAAATAACCTTTCATACCGTATAGCAATTTTTATCGTAGGAAGTTAGGAACGAAACTTATAAGGTAAAATGATTCTAAGATATGCTAGTCCCTATTCAAATGACTCGCAGTGTTTATAGTTTTGTCGCTATTTCTAATGAAGGAAAATCCGTTTAACTACACATAATTTACCAAATCTTAACGAAACTGATCCAGATGTCATTAAACATTATTCCTGTAGTGGATATCTTGCGTTGTTATTATTATAATTATTTTATTACTAAGTGCAATTGCGTCGTACGCACTGAACGCAGTCTTTCCGAGCACTTCCTAAAAAAAGCAGACTGAACGCAGCCCTTCAAAACGCGCCCTGAAATCAATGCAGTTCAGTGGGTCTTAAGAAAAAACCGAGTTGACATTCGTCAGTAAAGAAAAAAAGAAATTAAATTCATCGTGGCTTGCTGGTGTGCTGGGTTGACAGAGATCCTCCCCAACCGAAAATTAAATTTTGGAAAAACTTAAACTTAAATACAATTAATAACATTTTCATTTAATCTATTGTGTAGTGAAGAGTATTTCTTGTTTAATGACCCAGTGGAAGCACCACGGGTTATATTCTTTATCACTGCGCACACGCGTATCTCTATTCGAAATTAGGATAGGAGTCTTGTCGTCATTACCTGCGAATAGAATAACTCTAATTGCTTAAAACTTAACGAAACTGATGATGATGATGATTTTATTTTTAATTTATATTTTATTTTATTTCATTATAACGTGAAGTACGCAAAATTCAGAGCATCCATTACATTCGAATACCATCGCTACTAATAGTGGGATCAAAATTACGTGAAACTGCGACTTTCTTTTCAGAATACACTTTCGAACTTCAAAAGCAAATGTGTGAGTGTGTAAATGTTTGCATTACAAGTTGGAATTCAAAAGTTTTTTCCTCGAACTTCAATATTTTTTCAGGAAAGCTCTGTCTGTCTGTCTGCACAAATGCAATACGTTCCACAAATCGCTCAAACTTAACCTCAAACTGGAAAATTGTTGACGTGAAAACCAGAGACAAACCATACTGGCAATACAAGATTGCCTCTGGTGAAAACTGTCAGTAGTGACATATTTTGTATTGGATGAATGAAAATTGTTCATGTGAATGAAATGAAATGTCTAAATCATGACCATCGCTGTCTGTCATCTGAAGTTTCACAAACGTTTTGACATAAATGAGAATCAAATGTCAAAATGCAAAATCTGAAAATATTCTCGGTCGTCGTTTTGACATAAATGAATAACCAAAGAATAAAAGAAGTGGTAAATTTCAAAGGTGTTGCCAGCAAAAACTGATTTATACCCCAGATTTTCGCACATTTTGTCGGACACCTGACGTAAATCTAGACGTGATCAACTTTATAGAATTTCGTTCCGCTGGATAGGTAATTAAAAATAGAACGTTATGAAATCAAATCAGTTGAAATGGCGGCATAGCAGGTAAAAGCAAGACCCCTTCTAGGTATTAACTGTATGTTAGCCATGTTATGGACCCAGTGACGGACCTGTTCACTATATTTTTGTAGGCTCAGCTTTAAAACAGTTGAATGGAGTCTGTGGTGTATTGTGTAAGTCAATCAATTACTGCATTTGACGGATATAAATTGTGGCTTTCCGTGCCTCTGGTTATACCGTTCACCTGATCGAGTTCAATGCAATTTCTATTCACCAACATAAGGTCAATCATCATTATCTCGAAACTAGAAACTCAAAGCTGTAAGTAATAGACATAATTAATTTTTGTTCATGATCCCCATCCACTTAGCATGCATTGAAGTTGAAGCTTTAAGTGAGCCAGTCAGTGAGTGAATGTATATACAGGCCATTTCGGTAGGAAAAGTCCCGTTGACATTTTTGACGTATGCGGTATGTATGTACCATCAGAATCCAACAAAAAAAATGCATTAAAACGCAATTAACTGTAATTTTATAGGGAGAGAAAAAGTATCAGTCCCACTACTGTGCCCTCGGGCATAGCTACCATCAATTTTGCACTCCATCACCTTTATCTATACCGTGGGTAGGGTGCTTTTTTTTATTTCTTCTTAATGAATATTCATTCAACCTATCACTGGGCGGCAGCTAACTATTAACAAAAAACAAACCGCTTTTGATAGAATTTCAGCCGCCAGCAGTGGCAACAGCATAGACCCACCATATCCGCATATCCATGTTATTCCACTTTTATATCCGTAATTTCCGTTTTAAATATACCTACAAAATTATAGTTTAGTGTGTCTGCATGACGGCGCGGCTGCCCGTACTCATTTTCCGCCGTGTACTCCTCATCACAATGCTAATTATAAAGTATACTACCCCAATTAAACGCGCAAGTACCATGCATGTATGTGGCTCTGCTACCGCTATACCTATGGACGTAATTAAGCGCTTTCTGTTTTTCCTTTCGTTTTTTTTTTAATCATTCGCCCGTGTCCCCTCGCGCCCTTAAGTTTGTGTACATATTTCGTTTTGCGTTTTCCTATTTTTGTTGGATTGAAAAACCGTCTTCTGTCCGCACTAGTTGCATACTGTCTCGGTTTCGGTTGTGTTGGTTTTTGTTTTTCCATTTCCACCTCCTAACTGGGGATTATGGCGAGGAGGAAGTAATTAATATGGAAACAAACCGACAAAGTAAACGATGACAACAAAAACGAACCGAAAGAGGAGCTGAAAATAAAGAACAACAAACACGTGGTAGTGCCATAGTGGTGCTCCACTCACGCCGTCGCCGTCGGCCGTCCTCCCAGGTCACTATTGTCGTCATCACCACACCGAAGACCGAACAGAGCCAGCAGCTCCCGGATGCGGAAGATATTATTAGGAAATTTCCTTTCCGCCTTGTTCCGTTTTCTCCATATAAACAGAAGAAGACGTGCGCTGTGCGCGTCGTTGATGTTTTGTTGTTGGGTATTTTTAGAACTGTGTTATTTTTGGTGCTAACTTCCTTCCCTGTTGCTTTTCATTTGTCAAACGCTAACCCAGCTGCCATAAAATAGTTGGAGAACGCAGTCATCGGGGGCGATGGGAATGCGACGCCTCTTACTTCCGAATTTGGTTGTTGCTTGTGTTCTGTTCTGCGGTTGGCGCGACTTATTTTTAGGTTGCTCCATAGATTTCCCAAAAAAGGAAAACACCAGTCAACGGTGACGGTGACGGTGACAGAGCCGATTGTAGGTGTAGGTGGCGGAAGGGCCGCTCCGATTATGGTGGCACAGGCCACTGCCACAGTGTGTTGTGAAGACTTTGTTGCAATTTGCTGGCAACATGATGCACTGGCGTCGAAGAACGAGACGACAGAAGAGGAATGCATGTTGCTGTTGCACTATCTCAGGCGCAGTGTGTACACACTCGCATATGCAGTTGCATGAATATAGGTGACTGTCATTTACCCATTGCACATAGCGATTGGAGGGTTGTGTAGGTGCACAGTGCACACCATCGCAGCTATAGGTTTGCGGAGAATAGTGTGCAAGGCAGAGAGAAGTGTTCACTCTATAGCCAGCAAGCGTCACTATGAAGAACGTCGCCGTCTCACAGCCGCTCCTATGAATAGAACGGGACAACGACGACGAGAGGAATGTCGGTTGATTGATTTAGTAGGAGAAGTGTAAAGTTTGTGGGCGAGGTGAAGGAGGCGCTGAAGGTGTGTTGGTGCGGGAGGTGGATGCAGATGCGAAGAGCAGCGAGCTGTGGCTGTGGGTATCAATGTGTAGTCGCGACGGAGACAGAATTACGAAATCGAGTAAGCATTTTTATGAATGAAACTACACACTACACTATACTGGGTGTATTTGGGGTTGTTGAACCCCGTGAGCAGCAGTGCGAGAGCGTGGATGCGGCTAGTTCACAAAGTCCCATCATAGTCAGCTCTTCGTGTGCTTCTTCTATGCTGGGGCTGGCTGAACGAGTTGATGTTGAGGATGGGGATGTGGAGAGAGGCGAACGACAACATGGGAACACAAAGTAGTTCACAAATTCCGATGGGAGTTTTTTTTTGTCCCTCCTCTGTGTATCGTGTTGTTTTTACTGGCTTTTCTTACAACTCCTACTACACAACAGAGCAGCGATTGCCATTGCATTATTGCATATGTTCGTCCTGCGGCGCACCACTCCTCTCTCAGCTGTAATTTCACTATGTGACTGTTACTTTGTATAGCGCTTGTTCATTTATCCTTCCGTTTTATCATTTTCCTTTTAATTTCTCCTTCTCGGATTGTATCGCATTCCTAAGCAGTTTTCTTTTTTTTTTTCTGTGTCTATTTTTGATTTCCTATCGAATGCAATTACGTTTCGTATACGATACATCCACTGACGAAGGAGTTAGGTGTAGTTTACCCGGCTGAAACCAACTTCAGGTGGGGTTACTACACCGATGCCTTGCATGCCATAGAACAGTTTGAAGGGGCATAAATTAACTGTCAGCTGTATTGAAGCATAACCGAAAACCGCATTGCATTCGATTAATTTTTACTCTCCTTTCGACTGGCTTCTCTGTGGATGGAGAGGCTTCAAGCAGAACAAGCAATTGGGACAGCATTACGGCAGCTCTAGTGAATATTAGTGAGCGGGTGTGTTTATGGGGGTTTAATTGACCTTTTGTGCCGTTGCGGTCCGGGCTATTGTATTCAAAATGATATAGTAGGTACAGATAGTTCCACGGTACCGATAGAAATGAGGTCTGAGAATGAGGCGATGAATGGTTTTCTCATGAATCAGATGTTTTGAACATCACAAAAAAACTGACAGACATGATGAATGGTGTCATCAGCTGTTATTTTCACTGGGATGATGGTGCAGTTATCTGGCTGACTGATTGTTTTGATAGATTTATCACTCTTTCGGAGCAAAACTCATTTTATTAAAACGGCGCCCAGCTAAGGGCCCATTTGTCATGGTTTCTTCTCGTCTAAGTGCGTAATCAATGCAATTTTTAAACTGCATTGTGTGCAGCGAAAAATAAGTACAAAACCGTCTTGTTGCGATCTAATTTAATTGTTGACCACAGTATTAATTGGATTGAACATTTCTGGTCTGTTTCAGAAAGTGGCGCCCAACGCGGGGCATAGCCAGCACTTGTTAAGATATTTCTTCTGGGTCGCTACTGTTTATTTATACACGTGATAGATTGTGACTCTAAGATGGGTAATGTAGTAGCGCATGACGAAATGTCTTTGGTTGAGTATTCCTTTCGAAAATTATAGGTATTAAAGCAGTCGTCTGATTGTCTCGATTTTTAGTTGGTCTTCCTTAAGAAAAACGTAGAAGAATGAAATTGTATTTGTCTTTCCTCTTCGACACTTGCTTTTTTAGGTTAGTCATTAAAAAGTCAAGATACAGTCCCGCATGTACTCAAGGGCACTGCAAATATGCTTTAGATTTAGATACCACCTACAGTATCCCGTTACCAAGGTCTCTAGGTAAGGTCAGGTTAGGTAAAAATGAGTATGAGATAGTAACGTCTCATACGGCGCTGGTCTCTAGCTAGTTGGCAACAGAACAATGATTACAACAAAGCAAGCGGTGACTATTTTAGATCGGCCGATTCAATTTTTCAGCGATTTAAGGGCGTTGTTGGCACCAAAACACTGTAGTAAATGGCGCCCAACGTTGGATTTGTTTTGCTCTCAATCGCTAAGCTTAAGGCATCCGTTTTTTTTTTTTTTTTTTTGTGGATTTTGGTGAACACGTTGGGTACCCCAATGTAGGACATACATTTCTTTAAATATGGTGAAACTTTTTATCTGTTTGAGCGGATTTCTATTTACTTATTAATGTAGGGACAAATGTTTGGAAAATCATCGGTACAATCGCTAACACCGGTTTTCTACTGAGTGGGGAAGCGAGAGGTAACAACGATTCTCGCTTGATTCTCGCTCTTAACAATAAGTCGCCGACACACATGCTTATTTTGACATTCGAACGGATAGCCAATTCTAACGAATGTCTATCAAAATACACAAAGTTCATTCGAACGAATAGAGACATTCGTTAGAATTGGCTATTCGTTCGAATGTCAAAATAAGCGTCACAGTCACTTTTTCATCATCAGACTGCTTTGAAGTGATTGTTTGAATAGTTTTTGAATTCTGACAGTCAATTCTCCGTGTATAATTCCACTTGGGAAGACATTTCTGTTTTTCCCCTGTCCAGTTTTCTTTTGTTTTCTATTCTAAGAGTAAAACAAAGAACATTTTAGAAAACAAAAAGCCACTTGTAGTAAAAACAAGCCCAATTATAAAAATTGCATCAAAAATGGCGCCCAATGCACTTCTGATTTGTCGATATATTAGGCGTTTTTTATTATGCCCGCATGATCCATATAAATCATCATTGATTTTCATGGTTGGATCACGTATTATTGTTTTAATCCACGGAAATCAATGATCTTCTATATTTTTTATATCATGAGGCATAATACAAAAAACCCATTTTATTCTTTTTCTTAAGTGGTCTTCAGCTAAAAGTAGCTCAACAAAAATGGTTGACTGATTCTTTCAAGTGGCGTGATACTCTTTATCGCTGATTGGAGTTGAAACAAGTACCTACGACTTCGTTGCATCCAAATATCCTGTGTTTGGTTCCTTCTTCTTTAAGTGGCGCCCAACGTTGGACCCTTTTTCTAACTGACATGTAACTTTTACTTCATCAACAACTCACAAGTTTACACAATAGTTGTATAACATATCTCAATCAAAAGTAACTTAAATTGTTTTGCCTGAATGTTAAGAAATGTCTGACAGATATGAGCTCATGACCCAAATCAATTCTCGATGAATCATTTTGATTTGTATAGAACCCAAAAAAACATTTTATAGCACCTCAATATCTACAAATATATGTGCTTCCGATAAAGCAATCACGAACAAAAAATAGCCCCACAAAATTGATTGAACTACTTTGAATGAAGATTGTACACAACGAAATTTCATTACCTCAAAGAGTAAGGGGTCGCCCAACCGACCAACAAACCAACAAAAATGTCACAAACAAATAAAAAATTTCGAAATATGTATCTCAAAATTTCAACATCACGATCGGAATTTGCCCTTCGTACACTCTAACCAATAAAATCGCGTCATATTTTTATATAAAAAAATGCCAGATAAGATAGGTATGCCGCTCGAAAAGAAAAGAAAAAAAAATACTTTAAGACACTCCACTGGGCCCAAAGTCCAACTGAATGCACTTGAACATTTATACGATCCCTTTCACCTTTAATGTCGAAAAGAGAAAACTCTCGTCGGGATAAATCGAAATCGAAACTATGCTACCGCTTTCCTTTCATCTTAATTTACATTCTCCACATTCCAAAGCAGCGCGCACCAACAAAAAAAAAATAAATGTCTAAAAAAAGAAACCTAAATTAATTGCATTCCATTAGTAATAGCATCCATGCCCTTAGCACAACCGTAGTGTGCTCCATTCATCAATGCGCGCAACGTCACACAAGAAACACATGACTTGGGCTATCTCTGTGTGGGTTCATTTTGTTGGGTACAGCATTAGAAGTCACACCTTAGTTGATTTTTAACCTTCCAGTGAACCCTAACTCTTCCATAATCATAACCATCATGATCGTACAACGATCAAGAGCGTTACCATCATTGATCACATGCCACAGTCGCACTCACCACATATAATGGCAATATAACATTGTGGAATGTTGAATGTGGGTTCAAACTACCACCAACACTAAAGCGCAAAACTTTTCATTCAGTAAAATCGGGCAATTCGACGACGCTAACGACGACGACGACGACTACGACTTAGACCTTAGTGTGTGCTTATTGGGGATTTTCTTTTGAGCCTCGTTTCGTCATGTTTGTCTTTTTATTATTATTCAGGTTGCGAATAGAAGTGACGATAGATACTTGTGATGCACGAGTGTATCTGTGCGATAGGAATGTGCGTCCATTCGATTATGGTTGCAAAGATCACACAGTTCGGCTTGTAGTGTTGGTTTTCTCAAGAGATGTATTATTATGCAAGTGCGATGATCTTCAAAGAAAATTTTGAAAAAAAAAAAAATCGAAAAATATAAGAACGGAGGAAGATTTTCCAACACCACTGTAACGAGCAGACAGTTTCCCTTTGCAACCGAGTGGCTCGCTCGTGCATGCTTACATGTACGAGAGGAATATGAATACACGATCGCACGCGTATACAGATGCACATTATCTGTCTGCGCTGTCGGGACAGTGTATGAGTGTTGTAATAGAAAACTTATTAGTAGCAACAAGTTTACAATGAATTGAATTCCGTTGGCATGAGTCACTCGGTACGAGTAGTAACTCCGAGACTCGGTTACATTCAGTCACTGACAGACGATTGTTTGTTGCGTTCGGGTTCACGTTGCTGCTCCACCACGGCGATTGCAATGATGGTGGTTGCGGTATATTTTTTTTTGAGTGGTCTCTACAAGGACTGGGGAGTTTTAATAAATTGATCAATAGATCAAATTTATAATGAAAACGGATTTTCTAGCCGGATAAGTGGTGCAATTAATTAAACTAAATCGACAGAACGTCCTTTCGAGTTGTGTCAATGTGTTTTTGAATATGAATAAAAGTGGGACAGGAAATGATTACTAATTTTGGAATGTGGTTTAGACTAATCATAGACTAATTTGTTAATGTGTGACACATAACATACATTTTTTTCCAAAGAAATGCCAATCAATGTGTATATTGATGATTCAATTTTATGTAAAATATTATTTTGTGGTTGAGAAAGCATGCATTATAAGACAGTTCTGAGCAATGGGTATCTACTTTAAGTATTTGAAAGGTGTTCCAAGAAGTTTTATTAAAATGTCAAAGGAATAAATTAAAAGTCAAATGAGTTGATGCCAGAGCGATGTTGTAGTTTCCATGGGAAAGGCGAAATTGTTTGATGATTTGTCGTTGGCTGTAAGTTTATTTTTCTTTCAATCGTGATATACGTGGGTTCTCCTGCTCTATTTAACTGACGGTTTTCTCTGACTTGAAAGTGGATGTAAGTTTCTTCGGAATTGGTTAGGCTTTGGTGGTCGTTTTTAACTTTTGTATTAAGTAGTCTAGCGAGAACAGTAGATCTACTCATTTGATTGAAAATAATAAATAAAAGTGAAAAATAAATTTTAAAATTATAAAAACAATTATTTCTTTTTTTTTTCCAAACGATATTATGTTTGTTTTAATTTTTAAGTGAGTTTAGGAAGATTTAGTGCTGCTACAGCAAAAACCTGCTTTGAAAATAAACATATTTTTGAATTGAGAAATGAAATAGATGTAAAAAATTGTTTTCCTGGAATTTAAATAACTAAGAATCAGAGTTAGGATCAATTGCAGATCATTCTAGTATTAATATCCTACAGAATCTTAACCGATTATAGACAACATTTTGTTTCTGTATGTAAAATCAAGAAATTCAACAAAAACAGAAATTCTATTATTTTAAAATATATGTAGTTGGAAAAACATAAAAAAAAATTAAAAAGAATACAAAATCTGTGTCGGATTCCTTCAGTAGTTCAAAGAATAAAATCCTCGAATTTAATTTTCTATTCAATTTAGTAGATACAACATTTTCGTAGAAAGTTCAGATAATATTTTCACATAAATTGTAACAAAAACTTATTTAATAATAAATAAGATTTCAGTGTTTTACATATTCAAAATATTATTCAAAAAAATTGTATATTTAAAAATGTTAAGTTCTAAAAATCGATAAAAAATACGCGATCGTTTAGTTTCAAATGTTTCCAGTGTATATAAAATAAATTAAAAAAAAAATGGAAAGTATAATCCAAAATATATGCTCAGGAACCCTAATACAATATTAAATATCGAGGTCTTCAATTGGTCTGGCACTCATTGTGAAATCTAACACAAAATTAAAAAAAAAAATTAAAAAGTGTGATTGATGGAACATTTCGTTAAGCGGAACTTTTAAGTAAACAAAAAGTTATTAATAGTCGTTTTAAGACACTAAAAAAAACGTGTGGAAATTTACTAAAAAAAAAAGAAAGAAATCGGACGACTGCAGAGTAGTTTGCTGACGCCGCCGTCCTATATCAATTGATCTTGACAGGGTTTTCGTCTAGTAACTTGATGTCAGAGTTCGCCGAGAAAAATGTATGCATTTATTCAGAAAAGTATGCAAAAAGGAACGAAGAAAATTACTTCTCAATTGTGTAAAAAATATATCTGCATTCTATCTATAAAACGTCCCCTAAAACATTTTATTTCTTTATAGAAATGGCGCCCAATGTGAGGTTAATGTCAAATTCTTCGATCAAGCATTTACAGCACTTTCGAGTTGCGTCTTTAAAGCAAATGTTCGGCTTTCTTTTGATGTATTTCATACTCTTCGCTGAAGCATTGTCGCCCACCCGCTCTACATGTGATCTAGATACGTATTGTGGCGCCACATTTAAAAAAAAATAAAAATAAAAAATCCACCTTGATTGACATTTTCGGCCCACGGAAAACACTTCACCCTCACAAAAACTGTTTGAGGTATGTTAAAACCCGCCGCCCAGCAGTCGAAGTTCCTAGCAATTTGCCCTAAAAACATATCGCCACCAAAATGGCGCCCAACAAGAGGTCACAATTTCCTTTCTGAATTTCTTAAAATACTTTTATTTTCTATATATAAATGCGAATGGTATACAAGCCCGTCTATGATTGAAGAAACAAATTGGCGATGACTTGTAAAAATGCAATTAGCAACCGCAAAATCGTGATCTCTGCTGGCGCCTGCACTTTATGGCGCATTGAAGAGTTGGATGGCTACCAATTTTGTTCATGCATTGATGCATTCTTCGAAATGTTGCGACAGTAAGGATTTTGCAATTGCAATTCTGTTTGGGTGGAAAATCGCCAACTATAGACTAACACAGTTGATAACGAATTGCAAAAGGACTTCAAAGCGAATCGAGAATAAGTTTAAACGCATTCTAGTAGGATGAAACTGTTTCATGCTAATTTCCAATTCAAATGCAAATTATTTTCCCAAGTGATTACTGAAGCAACAAAAGTTAATCAAATCTGATGAAATATTTAACGAAAACGAAAAGCTCCTCCGCTTATCGGTGATATGTTAAAATCACGTGAGGATCGCTTTTTTTTTTGTTTGTGTAGAAGATTATTTTCAATATCTAGTCACGACTTGACAAAACTGTCACAAGATTCTGTTTAAAGAGAAGCCACCCCCGGTTGTCTTATCAAATTATTACACTTTTGATAATTTTTCCAACTTTCGATAGAAATTGTAACGAATCAATGATCTTTTTTTTCCATTCGCAAATTGATCCAAATTTAGATGCTCCTATGCGCGCTCATGCCCTGAAATAGTTATCCTTCGGATAGTCTAAATAAATAGGAAACAGTTTCCGGTCTTATTTTGTGGCCCTACACTATACTTGCACGTAGTAAATCTTTGGAAAACATCTATTTGGTTATTTTTATTTTAAAAATAAACTAAGCATCACTAGGTATATACCTAAAGTGTCTGGTTGAACTATTTTCGTATCATCAAGATCACAGGAGGGTCAAATGTTTGATATTACGAAGGAGAAGATGAAGCGTTTTTCTCTTTCATTTAGTTCTTTTCTTATTTAGCACGTGTTTTATTTGGCGATTTTTTTTTATTTATTGTACCTGTGTCGATCGTAAATTTTTGGGTAACATAGATATATTCACACCTAGTGGAACAAAGAAACAGAGAATAAGCTCGTTTGAAACTATTCAAATATGAGTTTACGATTGAGAAATTCTAAAAATATTCCGTTCAACTTTTCGTGGGAACTAAGGGTGCACGGAATTCCCCAACGCTATATGACACTTGCCTGGTGACAAACATTCAACGAAATACTGCATCCAGAATGAGAAAGATGTTATTTATTTATAGCCCTGGTTATTATGAAATTCGATACGTGCGCGTATCCGTATGTAAGTAATGCGGGACATTCCAAGTAACTGATATGTCATTTGGAAATCAGAAAATATTCCCACGCGATTAACTTTTAACACGTCACCAAAGGGAGAAAGAAAGGAATGCCATGGGAAATGTAAATGTTAGCGGGACAGTTTCGATCTGTGATTTTAATACGAATTTATGCAGTCGAAGTCAATTGATAACGACGCAAGTGGAATTCACTTGGAAGAGGCACTGTTTTTGGCGATTGATTCATTTGTCATAATTTGCCATGCCATCGATTTCTTGTATGGGTTCAGCAAACTTCTGTCTTCTCATTTCCATTGTGCAGTGGACTCCAGTTCAATGCACGATCAATTTTGTAAACAAAGGCTTTAAGTGAATGGAACTCTTTTATATTGCGTCATATTTTTAAGCAATGTAAAAAAACTATATCAACACCGAAATGAAGAAAAATCCACATTTAGGAACGATAACTACTGATCTACATGCCATAGGTATGAAGATCAATTGCTGGCCGTTCACACCAACCACTTGTTTATGATTTTTGATAGGACTTGAGTTGGCAGATCAGCTACCATTCAAACAAGCACCAGTAGAACTATAAGCTTTAAGCTGATTAAACTGAATTTGTCTGCAACTTTTTTCATTCTAGAGGAAAGTGTACACAAACGGTAGTTCAATACGCAGTTGGACTTAGACATCCATACAACAGTAATGCTGGAAAGTTTTGTAACCATCCAAACTGATCTACCACACTCACTTATTTAGATCCTGATCATTCCCAATAACCTGTCCTTTTGTCATTATCCTACAGTTTGAGATGGCAGATCGGAAAAGTAAAGAACTCTGTAGAAAGAAAACTGCGCATAAATAATTTGAAATATTGAAGAACGGTCATATAAAATTCGATAGGAAATGCTATTGAACATGATTCGGAATCACTGTCCTATTGAGTGTAACTTATTGAACAACTGATCTATACTGATCTACCAGTGTCAGTTACTTACTTTACTGCTACTCCTCTAGCAATAGTCTTTTACATTTAAATTCTTGAACTATTTCAGTTGACAGATCGGAAAAATTAAAAGGAAAAGAACAAAAATCAAACGTTTGCTGGCATTTTTGCATTTTGTGTCATTATAAATCAAGAATTTCTGTTAAACTAGTTGTTATTCGTCCGTAATGTCATTCTAACGAACGTTAGCAGTCAGAAACTGCGACGAGAAATGATTTTAAGTTGAACATTTGTAAGCTGTTCTCTAAAACGCATTAAATTCATTCATTTGGCAAATGACACAACTTCTCGAATGGCGCCCGATGCGAGGACTGCACCTCATTCCTTTCGAGCTGTCAACGAGTGATTTTGAGCGATTTTACCACACTCGCTCATAAATGGCTCCCGACTCGCAGTCCAAATTCCGTTGACCAGAGACTCATATTTTGGGGCAAGACCGTTAATAGCCATCTGAACTGTACACTCGATTTTTCATCGAGCAAAGTACAAGAGAAAATCTGTACTCTCGCAGTATAAAACCAGCAACAAAACAGCTTGTCAGATGCTTTAATAGGCCACTTAGAAATCCTTGCACTGTGACTGACCAACGGTCATGCAAGTCAATCGCAAAGACGACAGCAAATTCTTTTTCAACGATGACGACAATGATAAAGTACCTAACGAAACATTTTCTGGCGTCGACTCGATGTTTGTCATTGCACATCGTTTTAGCTGGACATTCATTACTTGATCCAATCTGATCATTAAACTAATAACGACGCACTACTACCACTGACACAAACGATCTTCACATCGCAGTGCCCTCTCAGCCACGACGACAACGATCTCCGCAACATATGATCGAAATATGTGAATGAAAATTATTGACCTAATTTTGAACTGCGTCTATACTATTTACTCTAGCCAAAGACGTAGTCGTTGTTGTCGTTGTGGCGACAACAATAACGGCGACGGCAGTAGCAAACGAAAAGTGTAAACCTAATAAAATGAGTTTTGAAGCCCGCCACCACTCGCTGCTCTGTGCGCTGTGCGCTGTGCCCTGTGGGCTTCGTTCTTGCTCTGTCGCTCGCCAAAGTATGTGGAAATATGCTCGCTATGGCATTTGATTTATACTTGCACGGGCACACATATAGAGCATGATGTATGTGGAGCGATCGCGCGCATACATATGATCGTCGATCGGGGGCGCGGGGAGCTTTTATGTGGCACGGTGGCGACGTGTGTAGGAATGTGTATCTGCGCTTTATAGCAGATAAAGTTCTTTTACAGTTTTATTATGTTTTTTTTTTTTAAGTGCGCTGGCGCTGCTTGCTTACTGTGTGTGTACTGACTTGGCTGGCTGACTGGCTGAATACATGTGGAGTGTGCGGAACACTGAATGCCATGCTCTGTCTGAGCGAACGCGAACGCGAACGCTTGTTCCCTATCATAAATTCTTCATTCTATCATTTAATCGTGAACTTTTTAACTTAAAGGTTGCCCGACCAACCGACCGACTTTATATACAAGGCGTAGCTATGTTGTATACAAAACTGTTTTAATAATTTTTGTGTGTGCTTTCTGGTGTCATTGCTTTTTTTTTTTTTTTTTTGTATAGAATTCCTTCGATCAAACTTCGGCGATGGGTGGTGGACACCAGCAACCAGCAGCAAAACGGACTTTGAAACGGAAACCGTTTGCAATTCAGTGTAACTTGTGATAAAAAGGAAGTCGAGATTAGTATACCGAGTGCAAAGTGCTGATCGTGCTCTGTCGGCGGCGGGCCGTGGGACGTAAGTATACCTAAGTGGCCGCCACCAGTGTTAGTAGGTGATGGCGTTATTTGTGTTTTTTTTTTGTTTTTGCGCTCGCCGCTCTGTGTTATTTGAATGGAATGCTTGACCGAGACAGCAACGGATGCGCGAAAGTCATTTCCTCTAGAAATGGACCGCTCGGCGGAGGAGTTGGAGTAGGAGGAAGGAAATGACTCGTGTGTAATAGTGTGGTACGAGAAATATCTAACGAAACCGGTTTTCGATTTGGTTTGACTGTTTTTTATAAAGTGAGATCATTTTGAAAGCTGATTTTGTCAATGAATTCAACATTGATCGACGCGTCGCATCCGTTGACACATTCCATTTTCAATTCCCGCACAATCGGCTTCGTGAGTCGATACGCATTCCATCCAATGACGGACGCGGGGCACTCTCTCCCGGGGCTGGCATTGTTGGTAAGTATTCGATATACGAATATGGTTTAATGGATCTCGTATCATTACACAAGATGTTTGTTTGTTTGTTTTTCTTTTCGCTGTTGCTTTTTTTTTTTTTTTTTGTCTGGCTGTATATAGGGCAGCAGCGAACACAGCAAAAACGGCTCGCCAACACACAGAAAGGCCAACATTTAGTTAGCCGCACCACGCCGCGCCACTATCCAGATCCACTATCCGTCGACCGTCGTCGCGTGTAGATGATGAAGAGGAAAACGATGAAGCTCGCACATTCCACAGGGGCACTCACCTTTGCTATAGTTGTGTGGCTGGCCGCTGGCGGACGGTGGTGGTGAACGAAAAACAGGCAAAATGAAATAAAATTAAACGATTGAAAGAGAGACAGAGCACAAGAGAAATGAATGAATGAAGCGATTAGAGCTGAGACACTTAATTAAAATTTTAATTATAGGTCCAATACATAGATGTCACTCGGGTCGTGGATAGGTACATAAGCGCTGGCCTAGTTTTGTTCCCAAGTGAAACCATCACGTCGGTCGTCGTCGTCGTCTCGTCGTGTGCGGCGGTTCAGCGAATGAACGAGCGAACTAACCAACCAATAATTGTGAGCAGCGCTCACTTTATGCGACTAAAGTTGCATTTTTCCCCTTTTTCTATCTCTGTCCCCAATGAGACCACTTTTTCAAAATTGTCCAGATTTGCCCCTTTTTCTGAATTTCGTTGAAACTTTGTGGCATTTTAAAAAAAAATTTTTTTTTTGTATGAAACATGGAATATTTCATCATAAATAATTCATTAAAATAGTTCACAGCTAATTGGGATCTGAATGCATCCTTTTTCTATCAGCTGCAATAATTTTAGCCATTAGCCTTTAGGAATCGTTCATTCAATGCATATGCAATAATAAGATAGAACGAGATGTGTTAAAGTTCTTAGACCCTTTTGTAATTAAGTCAGGGGAAGAGATTTTATATTTTGACCTTGTTTCTGCATTCAAAAAATTTAATAAGTGAACCCGAAAAAGTTGTCGAGGAGTTGAAAGTTTTTGAAAATAAGGCAAACCAAAAGACATTTGAAAAATTATTTCAAATATCCAACACAGAAGAATTTTGGTTTAAGATTGGTCAGTTAAAAAATCATCTTGATGGGCATATGTTCCCAAATTTATTCCGATTTGTTAAACAAGTTTTTAGATTACATAGATTTTTTTCAAAATTAAACCTTATGAAAAATAAGCTCACAAATTCTCTGAAAGTGTCTACTTGTCAATCCAAACTTTCGGCTCTAAATTTACTAACTGATCAAAGTTTAGAAGATTGGGTGCCAGATTGGGAGCTCATGAAGGAATATAGAGACAAGGTCACAAATAAATAAAAGCCAAAAGTGAAACTTATATACTACTACTAAGACTGATTTCTTAATGACTGAATTATTTTATTTATTTTTGTTATATTTATGGGTTAAACCCATTATAATTTGTTATGTAGTTATGTTACATAAACATTTTAATAAACAGGAAAAAATAGTTAATTAAGTTGTTTTTTTGGTTTTTCTGCCATTTGTCGACATGTTAGTATTGCCCCTTTTTGAATGGAAATCCCCTTTTTTTTGCGACTTTTTCAAAATCTTCGAAGTGAGCGCTGATTGTGAGAGCGAGAGTAAGCACTGATGAACAGTTTGTTCGTTTCGTTGGTATAATTGCGACGATATTTCCACACACTGAACGGAAGTTGAAATTATTTTCTTCCGGTTGTTATGTTCGGAATATAAATTATTTTGTTTTCCAGCTGATTGTGGGAATTGTAACTGTAAGTGCATACGGCTGCAGATGTTGTTCAGCGAACGATGGGAACTTCAGTTGTGTGCGCGAAGAGAGCGAGAGATTTTAATTTCTTTTAGAATTGCAGGGCATGTTTCGGCTTGTGGACTGGCTACGTAGTGACTGTTGGGATGAAAACTATGCTGTCGATAAGATAGTTCGATATGGTGTAGGCTGAGAAAGGTTTCGAAACAGAATAGCTTCCACAGGGAAATTTTTCCAAGTGGATGCACTGCGATGTGGACTTTGTCAGCTAATAGGTAGAAGTACGGGATGTGGAACTTACATTATGTGGATAGTAATTTAGCCGCGCTTCGCAATGGTGCGTGTATTGGATTTTTCAGCGAATGGTTACTGAACTTGATAAGTTCCAGTTGTCGCGGTGGTTTACTTGGGATGTGTACAGTTGTGGTCGAAAATAAGGGTCAAGATCCAATTAATAAATCTAAGTAAGTAAGGAAATCACCAGGAAAGCCGAATATTTAACTCCAGGATCGGGCCCTAAGGACACACGATCATAGTCATCGTAGAATACTGCGTATTTGAGTTTCACTTCTTGAAAAGAGCATCCTACGATAGTAAAATGCGTGCATATTAAGAGGAACTGCAAAGGACATTTCTGATTCGACGTGAGTTTTCTTAAATACAATATTGTTATTCACATTGTTTATAAAGTGTATTTATCTCTCAAATTTACTAAGTGTTTTCCTTTAAATAAACCAACATTTTCATGTTTCTTATGTTTGGAACTTAAACAAATTTTTAGAAACTCGAAACCGCACAAAAAACGATAGGATACGCAATAAATTAGCTGCGCATTTGAAATGTCAAAGTTTGTATGGAGAGTTTCACTTATCGATCGTTTTCTACGATGGTGTTAAACGCATTCACTTTACCGCCTGAGGGTGAATCTTTCAAATAAATTCAATTTATTTATAAAGGAAAGTACAAATAAGAACATAGCTAGTCTTTTATAGTACATGTTTTTGGAAGAAGAAACAAACACTTTAATAAAACTTACATACCTATAAATAAAGAAATATAAGAGTAGAGGAGTGAAAAATAGAAAGAGGGGGAGAAGAGAAAGCTGTAAGAAAGGAGAAAGAAGAGAATGTTCAGGGGAAATAGCTGTTACTGACAGTTGTCAATAATTATTAAAGATACGCTGTAGTGCCGCATTTTTAAATTTGTTAGCTCCAATTATTTGCCTAGTTTCTTTCTCTTTGAATATATTCTACAAGTATTGAAATTGAGTAAAACGTTCCCCTCGGCGTATTCCACGATAGGGGTGATTGTTCATCCCCAAATTAAAACCGAGATTAACTAACACACTTAATCAAAAGCTTCAAAATTTCAGACTGACTCGGAGGAAATGAGATTGATTTGTGCCTGGAATCTTAATGTGTGCATGGACCAAATGACAAAAAACACAAAACAAATCTCCTGATTAACGTAAGTCTTAAGAAATGTAAGAGAAAACCTGTGATTTTCCTGGTAAAATTTCGGAATTTACTACAAAACAGTGGGAAATTATATTAGTACTCCCAAAAAGTATCTTTCCGATGCTTTTGAAGTGCGACAGGGAGTAAGACAAGGGGATATTCTGTCGCCAATTCTCTTTCTACTGGCGATAGATGATGTACTGACTGCCACCGTAGGTACATACGAAAGACATGGTATCCAATGGAGACCATTTGAGAGGCTAAGCCACCTGGATTATGCCGACGATATCTGTTTCCTGGCAAAAACCAACAGCGGGATGAATGAGATGTGTCAATCACTGCAAGTGAATGCAGAGATGGCTGGTCTTAGGATCAATTGCAACAAGACCAAAATAATGCACACTGGCCGCCCGGCACATCAGCCCATTATTCTGAGACAGACGCCTATTGAGGAGGTCAAGCAATTTAACTATCTAGGCAGTATTGTTTCATCCGAAGGAGGAACGGATCTGGATGTTAATAACAGTATAAATAAAGCCCGCAGCGCCTTTGGAATGTTATCCTCAGTATGGAACTCCAGTCAAATTTCCCTACGCACCAAGTTAAGGCTCTTCGAATCCAACGTCAAGTCCGTACTGCTGTATGCCTGCGAAACCTGGAAAGTCTCTACCTCCATCTCTAGAAGACTGCAGGCATACGTTAACCGCTGCCTGCGATACATCCTTAAGATCCGATGGCCGCAAGTTATATCTAACCAAGAATTGTGGCATATAACGCATCAAAACCCGCTAAATGCAGAAATTAGGCAGAGGAAGTGGCGTTGGATTGGCCATACGTTGAGGAGACCAAACGACAACATCGCGAAGCAATCCTTCGAATGGAACCCTCAAGGTACACGGCGAGTTGGTAGACCAAAAACAACGTGGAAATCAACCGTATTGGCCGAAGCAGCAACGCAGCGTAAAACGTGGCCACAGCTGAAGTATCTGGCTGCAGATCGAGATGGATGGAAGAAGTTTGTCGCCGCCCTATGCCCCACCCGGGGTTGAAGGATTCATATAAAAAGTACTAAGCCCAATTGTAAATTTAGTTCGTACAAAAACCTGTCAATTACAACGTCCACTGGAAAGATGGCAGTGTCAACTATATCAAATATGCCCACTGAATGTTTCCCTTTCGCCATTATTCGCGAAAGATCAAAAATCAAGTTAGACTAGATTGCTCTGAACTAGATTTTACCTGAACGCAAAAATTACTTGAACTAAATATGCAAACTGTCAACTAGGTACTCCAGTCACGAATTTCTTGACTAGATTGGTCGGCTACAAAGAAGTCAACTGAAACAACCGTTGTCCGTCAAAACTGAAATTCATCAAGTCAGCCAGCTGTTAGACGTACTATAAACTAGATAGGTACTTGAACGTCCCCATTGGCACTATTGAATAGTCAACTTTAAATAAATGTACATAAACTGTAGGTGGCGCTGTCAACGTACATATTACAGCTGCTGTAGGTAATAAATTAAAGATGGAAGTAAAAAATGGTTTAGGATATGACTCCTGCATATTTACATAAAAAATATTAAACGTCAGTTAGTATTTCCAAAGTGAACTTTAGAAGCTGGTTAAATAAAAGTACGAGAACAACACACCTAGCGGAAAATTGTAATCCTCTTTATCATTCTATATAAAGACTGTTGCCAATTGACTGATTTAACAAGACTTCAATACTGATTGACCGAGCTGGAACGTTTGCTTACAATTTTCCCAACTCTATATACGAATATTTAAGCTGTCAACGAGAATGGACATACAAAATTGACGTAATGTACAGAACGTCACAGTCTCACAGTGGTTAGGAATAGTTCGAATTAACAGTAGAAAGGGACGTTATGTACCGATCATTTGGAGAATATCTGCAATCTGCATATGGAAAATTGAGAACCTAATATCATACACCACACAGTGTACGTTATTTAATTCACCACGGCAGTTTCACTTACTGGACAAGAATCGCTTTTTAGTACGGAGTGAATCGAAAAAATGTCAAAAATGTGTAGAAGCGATTGTGAAAACGATTTATTCGATTCGTTCTTTCACAGAACTGAATTCACCCCCGGATATATAGAATGAATTGCCCATTGTGACCGACCTACAAAATATTTAGTGCGAATGTTGAAAATGTTACTAATAAAACAGCAATAATTCATTCGATTTGTATAGTTTTAAGGACATCCTCTCTATACGGGAACGGTTATTTAGTCGGCTACATCGGCTATGAAGTATATACATTAGGTGTTGACTTACACTAGCAAAGTACTATTTAATGTTCTCTCTCACCATGTTCTCTTAGTAGTTATAAATTGTTTTAGAGCGACCAACGAGATGGATTGGTATACGAATTAGAAGTAGTTACATGATTGCCTTTCAAAAAGTATACGGAAAAATGACAGTCAATCAGAAGACCATCGCTGTCACACTTCCTCTAATCCACATATCTTTGACATCCCAAATGCATCTGTTTAATAATAAACGTATACCAACACAACTACAACGCAAGTGGATATCCTTGCAGCTTCCATAAATAAAACACCAACAAGTAGATAATGATTAGCATGATGTAGCGAATACATTGCAAGCGACTTGAAAATCCTTAAGCCAAACATTTTTTTTTTTTCAATGATTTTTTGTCACTTTATCTTGTGTAGATCTACAATCACTCCTGTCAATAGCACACCACCTAAGGATGGACAACAGCTCTACAAGCATACTTATTCCAAGTGAGAGTAAACCACAACAAAACAATCGGCACATTTGAATTGGTCCTGAAATTAAAGTTGGATTCTGGAACACTGTTTCTTCTCCATCTTTAATCTCGGTGTTGCTCTCATTCCCAGAATGCGCACGCATTGTTTATTTAGTGAGTGCCAGTCGAGCGTCACTGCTCTGAATGGAGGTAGTTCCATTTTCACTGTGTATGGAAAATACGCGTACCCAGTGGCTGTGTGGAGTAGTTTCTTATGAAAAGAATCGAGCGCAGGATCTATTATTATTTTTTGTCACAACATCAATCGGCGAATTGAATGAAAACCGCTTTTCGAGTCGGAACAGTGGGAAACCCAGGGGCTGCTGCTTTGGTTGTTTTGATCAACCAAAGTGTGGGTATGCATGCGCAAAAAATATAAAGGGGATGACAGTGGATTATTGAAGTAGATTTATACGTCTCAATTTTGTAGGTAAGAGTATGTATTTTGTTGGATGACTTAATGGTAAGTAAAAAGGTATAATTTCGGGCAAATTTAGGTGCCACATCTGGGTCCAGTAAAGCGAAAACGAAAGATTTAGGTTTTGAATTGTTTTTTAAGCAGTACGCTTTACTCAGAAGGAAATTAAAATACACAAAATAGGTTGCCACTGGAAGAAGTGTTGCCAATTAATAAAAATATCATATATAAAAATGTGACATTTTGACATGAAGACAGTTAGGTAGGTAGGTAAATGGGTGCTCTAGTGGCGATTGTCACAGATTCACTTAGACCATAGTAAGCTGATAAATTGTTACAAAATGCTAGAATCAAAATATGATCATCGAGTGCTAAGTCAGTAGCTTAAGTCTGGGACAAATCTTATGTTAAGACAATATTGTCCACTTTCCTAAACGTATATCTACGATATTGTTTAATTAAACTTTAGATGAAAACGTTAAATCCTAAACGTAATGCTTTAGATGAAAACGTTAAATCGTTTTCTCTTGCACGGATTTTCGACTTTATGTAACTTTAAAAACGAAAGAAATTTCATAAATGTCACTCCTAATTAGAAGGAAATGAAATTTTTTATGTAAATAAACATTGCATACGTGATTTAAGATTTATTTTAATTTGGATATACAGGACAGCCACGTAAAAAAAAAAAAACGTTTTATGTCGGTTTTTCATTTTTGGAGCGAATGGAAGCGATCTAAAATTGTATGCCGATTCCAAACGGCTAATTGAGAAGCTCTTTGAAGACAGTTATACTCTCGAATGTTTTTCAGACGTGCGCGAGAGCTGGCTCTAAGTTGGAATTTGGGTTTTTGCGTCATTCGAACCTGGGAACCCTCGCTTAGTAGTACAACACACTAACCACTAAGCCACTGCGCTGACCAAATAGGAGCTGCTATTAAAACCAAAGCTCCTCGAACTGCGAAACTGATCATAGAAGTATGCAGTTCAAACAGTACTGCGTCTTTAACAATAGCAGAAAGGAGTAATAAAGCTAAAGAAGGTTAAATAAAGTTACAGAAAACGAAAGAAATTTGCAGAAACACAAGTTCATGTAATATTTTCGTTTTCGCACGATTTCTTTCGTTTTCTTTTTTTCTTTGCGCGTATATAATCTGATGCACGCCGTCCATTTGCCCTGCCAGCTGCCATTCTCTCCATAATTCTATAAAAAAATATAGACTAGCTTTCAAGATCCGATTTTGAACGCTGGTACACATTTACAGCCGTATTTATTAGATTCTCATACGAGGCCTCTACGATATTGTTTAATTAAACATTGCGTAAAGATGTACGCAGCCTCTACGTGGCTTTCCATAAAAAAGTGACAACGAAATCATGAATGAATTTCGCTCTCCTTTTCGTTTTGCAGTACCCAGTCCCAGCTGCTGCGAAATGATGGCGGAAAAGTGGGTAATTGTAGTAGACTGCTTCGTACAATTCTCCACTCTCTTTTCGCACAAGTTTATTGTCTGGGACATTAATTGCTTGCGAAAATTTGGCATTTATGCTGCAGTGTTGCCAGCTTTTATAAGAAGGTGGAGCCAAATAGAGAAATTTTGAAGCCGAAAATTATAAAACTCAAATATGAAAATTAAAACTGCATATTTTTTGGTAAAAAAAGAAAACAACACAAATTGTGAGACCTTTTTTAGTTTCCATTTTGAAATGTTAACAAAAAAAAAAAAGACTCAAATGTAAACGAGTTTTTATATTAAACTACCTACTTCGAAATGGGTTGGTATAAATGTGAGAAAATCAATTGCAGTGCAAGTGAAAAATATGTTTTCTCGCGGCCAACTCACAAACCAAATTCGGATTCAATGTTCGATTTGGCCAGCAGAAATCTAAAATCTGAGATCAAAATTTGAAATGCTCGAAAAAGACATACCTAGCTGTTTAGAAAGTTTAACCTTTTTAATCGCAAAACTTTAAATAAAGTGAATAGCGTAAATTACGATAAATCCGAAATGACAATTTTAAGGAGCCAAATTGGAAATAAATAGCCAGTGCTGGTAACACTGCTACTTGTATATCAGCTGATGGAAATCTACACAAATTACTTTCCGCTGCCTTTTCGCAGACGTTTCGCTGTCCATTTGAAGATAACATTTTCCTGCATAAGGGCATTTTAGAGGGTGCGTAAAGAAAATCAGACTCTACGCTGGGCTTATAAATAAGGCTAATAAAATTAGGCAACAAAATCTGTAGTCGAATTTTAATTAAATGTTTCTAACCTTATAAGAATGTTTCCTATCTGTAAACCATAACCTTACACTGTTCGATTTGTTGCTAGCGACGCAGATAGTTCCTCGATAATTTGGAGATATCGTATTCAGAGTTATGATTTTTAAATCTGAGCCTTAAAACGAAATCAGGAACTACAGCGGTAGGTATTTGAAAACTTTCGAACTAGGCGAAGTCTCTTGTTGCGTTTATAGAAAGAATCTTCAATACTTCAATATGAAAGATGGCGGAGTCTAAACTCTTTTAAAAGAGTGCAGAGGAGCTTTACAAGACATATTTTCTCTAAAATTTCGAGTAATGATTTTTAACAGTCATTAAGAGACAACCGAGTCCGAGCTCAAAATTTCGACCAATTAAGACCTTCTTTTTGTGTTATTTTTGTTTGCGATATTGGTTTGGAAAACATCCATCAACAAGTGCAACATTGGCACCCAAGTGAATGCCCTCAATCTTTTATCAAAAACACTTGTTTGAAACACGTTCCACCCGCACACCACCGACCACCACGAAATACAAGACGAAAAAGGAGCCGTAAAAAAAATTGTCAATCTTCTTATTTGTGTTGGTGGTACATTCTCGCACTATTCAGATATCAGATGATAATATTTCTTTCCACCCCCGTTCGTCGTCCTTAAATTTCCCACATCAACATCAGCCAGAGAGAATCCAATTCGTTTGTATAGGTCGAAAGCGCCTGTGCATGTGTTATAAACACAAAGGAAAATAACACAAAAAAAAAGAACACGACTTCTCCACAAGGAAAATGGAATCCTTATCCTTACGTTCTCTGCAAGGCGAATCAAATGCCACAATTCAGTCTACAGAAAACGCGTTCGTGAACAAGAAGTAGCCGGTTGTGGCTACACTCTCGGCGTGTAAATTTTTGTCGGTATGATAAACAAGTGATACACCCTGTTAGAGTTCTGTAAGTGTGAAACTAAAATTACAATCTGATCGTTTCTTTGGTTGCATTTTTTTATGCAAATGGCCAAATTATTTGAATATTATTTTGAAAAAGTGCACATTTGAACACAAAAAGGATACCATCGACACGAGCGGAATTCATAACCGAATTAGATTCGCTTATCGATTTAACAAAAGGATACACTGCCAGAAAAGAAACAGGATACGTAGATTTTTGGTTTTGTCATTTTGTTTAAAGCGCAACACAAACACCTACGTGTGATTGTGATTTCCTCCCTTCCAAATATAAAATATATCAACGGGCGGGCATCCCCTATTTTTTGTCCTTTTCCATTTCGGCTTCTGTTGCTCGTCGTCGTCGTCCTGGCGGGGTCTGAGGTGCTCCATCGGGCGGGGGCTGGTGGTGATTTCAAGAAATTAGTATCTACCTGCCTACCTCGTTTCCGAGGGGTAGTTAGTAATCGGTAATAAGCCATTACCCCTAATGAAATATGAATAAAAATATGTATATTGGCGCAGAGGGGGTTGGTTGTCGGTGTGGTTGCTGATCGAATTCACAATTTCAATATACATTCCATCGCCCCCCCAACCAGCTGGGATACAAAACATATCACAGCTCCATACATGCGAAACAACTGGAGGATGTTGAGTGAGTGGGGCTGGGGGACGAACAGAAAAAAGAAAAATCCTGGAAAAGAAGACGAAAAATACAAAATCAATAATTTTTGTTTTGTTGTTGGGTTACTTTCTGCTGCTGCTGCTGTTGTTGTTATTATTATTACACTTACACCCCCTTTCAATATTTTGATATACGTACACTTACACGCGTATATAACTGGAAAATAATATTTTTCGAGTGTCAGAAATGGAAAGGAAAATAATTTCATGCTGAAGGGGAAAATATGGACAGAAAAAAAGTCGTAGAAAATATTTTTTCCCTTTTTTTGGTCGTCGGTTTTGGTTTGGGCGGGGGTGATATTCCATTCCACCCATTCGCCGAGTGGAGTACAAGCACAAGGTACAAATACTAAGTGTCGGACAGGGGATACATACATATATATTATTTATTTTGTTATTATGGACTCGCTGCTCTCTGTATAACAAATACATTGGCAATTTTTTTCCTTTTTGAATTTTCATTAATTTGTTTTTTTTTCGTGCGTTTTGTTGGAAAATCCGATTGTGGGTGTATGGGCTTCTCGACGGCGGGGGTTGATCAAAATGAATTGAATTTGTATAGAGAAGCTTTAGGAGGGTGGTGTGCGGGGGCTGGTGATGCTATTGCCTAGTGCTAGTGGCATTGGTGTTCTTGTGCGACAGAGCGAGCGCGCTCGAAAGCGACAGTCAAACACACAAGTAATGGGAGAACAAAAAATATGAAATTAATTTTTTAGTGGCTGAGAGAAAGTGAAAATGAATAAACGCGTATCATTGTGTGAGGGCGGCGGCGGCGGCAACGGAAGATTAATTAAGGAATACGGCTACGATTTCGTTGTTATAATTGAACTCTGCATTATTTTAATAATTGCAATGACTAAGGGTTGAAACTTGAAACAGTGTTGTTGGTTTTTGTTTCGCAATTTTATTCGGTTACCATGTGAATTTAGAATTTGTGTGCTTTTCGTGTTATTATAGAGAAACATTTGAAGTATAATGGAATGAACTTTGGTTTTTAATGAACTTTTCAAATTCAGGATGTGAAATGGAACTCAAATGCGAGAGTGCGACGGCTTAAAGGTGTGAGAAAGTGTTTTCTTAAATTGTTTTAATTTAATCGCAAAAATGGGAATTGTGTGTTGACACTTGGGAGTGGTGTACGTCTGACATGGCGGACACTTATTAGGTTTGTTTGACGTGAGTCCGTGACGTGGGTTAACCCTGATGTGTTCGATATAGCAGTGAACTGGCCCTGGTACTGAAAACCTGTGTTTGACATGACTTCTAGGGCACCCTAGTTGTTAATTTGTTGGGGCAAGAATTCAGTGCTCAGTTTCGCTGTCATTTCGCTCTCTGTCATTCATTTATTTAGATAGTGATAGAGGTAAATGCAATAAGCTTGATTTTCAAAAGTGAATTGTTTGACAACAACTACCAACGTTTATGAACTAACATTTTATGTTACAGGACAATAAAATGGAAAGAAGCTGGAAACAGAGCTTAATAAATTTTCAAACGAATCATTGTTATTCCAAACACTTTTATTAACTATTTGCATTATGGAAAGCACGAGATCAGAATTGAGTGCACTCATTGTTAACAATAAACGGACAAAAGTGTTATCTTCTTCATACTTTCTTCACGAAAAGATATAGGTATATTTTTCAATTTTAAAAAATTGAGTCTGAGAACTGGGCAACATATTTTCATTTCGTAAATATTAGCCGAATTTTCAGGGTTGTGCCGGGTTTTTGACAGGCGGAAAATTAGTTGACACTTCTCAATATGCGCACAAGTGGGCACTAGTGCTATCCACGTCAAACAAACCTATTTGCATGCAACATTAAATGGCAGAAGCACGTTCCAATTAAGCAGTTGCGTCGAATGTGTGCACGATGTCTGGTTTTACTTGCAAAATTACTTGAGCAAATGTGATGAATGATCTTTCTACAAGCATTGGTTTGATTTTTACAAGGTTTTGGAAATATTCTGATCAAATTTGATAAAATCCCACCATGGCCAAGTTTATTTCGGATTGTGACTTCAAATTAAACGACACCTTCAGCGGTTACTTCACGATGAACTTGGTTGCCAAGTTGTCGACGAGGGACGTGCGACTTAATTTTATTTAACTTCATCATTCATTCCTAAATTGAATCCAAAAGGACATTTAAATTAAAGATTTGTAAAAGTAGTACCTGTAGATTATTATCGTTCCAACAAACTATAATTATTTAAAAAATAGTTCTTAACTTAAAGTTGGCTGTTGGGCCGTCGTTTAAGACACGTAAAGTATCGTCCAAAACTATACGTAAGTATAGGTACCTACGTCAGTGGATCGCTTCGTTTGCGGAAATAAACTTTACTACCTATGTACCTATATGATTTTGAAACAATAGGACCCAGGAAGCTTATTTCTTAAGCAAAAGAACTACACTTTTGGTCAAAACATTATCTCGCTACATAAATAAAGAGCCATGGTCTCGAACATCAGTTAGAGATCATACAGCAACTTCGATAGCTTCGACAACTGCTTACTCTAGAATGGCAAGGTCATTTTTGTGAAGCTTAGGCTGCAGTTCCGAATTTCTACTCCTACTCAGGACACTCGTAAATGTGTCTGCTAACGCCACCAAATACGCAGCGTTCTTTTTAAAGTTCCGTACCCAAAGGGAAAAAACGGAACCTTGTTAGTTTGGCTACGACGTCTGTCAGTCTGTCCGACCCAATAGATCAATTTTGTTCCTAGGTCTATCTTGGAAACCAATTGACGTAGAAGGCTGAAATTTGCACACAACATCCGGTATAACCTCTAGTGAAACGACAAATACCAATGCTAGCGATACATCGACTATGGTTTTAGAGTAAAGTAATTTGGTAAACAAAATTATTTCGTGCAAAAAACTGCTTATTTGTTGATTTACAAAGAAATGAATACATATTTTGTTGTAGCATAATGCTCGTAGTTATATATGTGAATGTTTAGCCGAAAAGCTAATATTTTAAAAGATATTTACAAAAAACAGTCAATCACTGTTTAAAGAACGCCTCTTTTAACCATTTTCCATTCGTTATTGGTGTGTTCTCTTAATCGATTCCAATTGGAACTCTACTCATGTTCATTCTCAACCGGATAACACACTCCATCCAGATTCCAGACTTCACAGTTTACTTCAGTCCACTCACCACTTCCTGTCCACAGACCAAACTAGGGTTTGTGCCTTATGTTCTCGGTCATGTCCAAGTCCATTCTCCAATTCTCCCTTCATTAACCAAGTTCTCTTTTTATTGGAATTCATATAGATTTAGAGACATACTTTTGTGCACAAACGTGACTCTCGGTCATTTCATTCATTAGAGTAGAGCGTGTTTTACGATAAAAAATTTAAAGAACTACGGAACCTTCCTAATCTGTTTGGTTCTTTGAAAAAAGTAAGTTTTCTGATGAGTTGTATGGGCTATAATTTGATTCGAATGACTGCGAGGGCTATGTTGTTATAGTTTTCCAAATATTGAATATGAGTGCCTGAGTAACTACTGCACAGTTGATACTACATTGGATTTTCAAACTGCCCAACAGAAAAACTACATTCGCAGCCTATGTAAAAAATATTTGAACAAGAAAGATCAATTCGTGATCAGAGTTTGCCCAATACAATTTTTTCAATTTGCTGCCAACAAAAAATTGGTTATCATACCTATGATCCATGAAGAACATTCTTCAATAAAGCCATACCGCTTCCAGGACCATACATGAAACTGACGGACTTTACGCGTAAAATACATAAGGTGGATAACTGATAACTTTGGTAGGGATACTGAAACTAGAACTTGCTCCATAAACCAGAATGCTCCATAAACTAAATATTAAACTTTATTATAATTCAACAGGTCGGCACAGTGGCTTAGCGGTTAGTGTGTTGGACTACTAAGCGAGGGGTCCCCAGGTTCGAATCCCGCAAAAACCCAAATTCAAACTTAGGGTTTTTTTCCACTGCGCCACCTCTCGCGAACGTCTGACGAACATTCGAGAGTATAACCAGAGACAATACTGAGACCCCCAACTTCGACCGATTAACAGTTATTTGCCTACAAGCTAAATTTTACGCTCCCAAAAAGTTTAGGTGCGCTAGTATTGTTGCATAGAAATTCGTATTGACAAATGTCAAAAATCCTCTCAACCAACACATTCGCACCTAATCTTTTTACATTTCACTGTGGGCAAAGCAAAACGGATAGGAATTGGCGTACACGGATAGGACAACAAAATGGCGGATTCCATTCGTTCCAAAAATGAAAAACTCACAAAAAGCGAATGGTTGTGAGAAGCTAGGTCTAGGGTCCCTACGGACTTGTAGCGCCAACTATTTAATTTATTTCTAATTCAATAGTGGTAACTTGTTTTAAGGCACAAAGTCATCCATTAATTAGAAGCAAGTAAGTGTCGTGGTTGGTGCGCTTAAGATGAGAGCCAAAAGAGATCAGGGTTGACCCAGGCAGAAAAAGGCAGGAGGAAAAGCTGACCGTCAAACATGGTAGACAACTGGAATCGTCATTGGACGCCATCTATTTCTTCGGGTGCGTTCGGAGACTACTTTTAGTCCAAACTTCCGATTTGTAGACACAACAGTGTCTAGGCTAAATTTTTCGAATGGCAAATATTTCCATGGAAAACTGCATATTGTGAATATTTTGTGTGAAGGTTAAAAATGATTATTTTATTAGTAAGGTCTTTTTTGACTTTTTGATAAAAAAAAAATAACTTTCACGTGCTGATTCGAATGTTAATTTTATATTTTTAATTAAAATTTCAAAGTCATTCCTGGAACTGCCTTATTCCTTCGAAAAATAATTGACATAACTTACAGAAGAGTGGCACACAGAAACAGCTTCGGATCCAACTGAAAAGAATACCGTAAACAGCAGAAAAAGCATCAAGTGTCGTTTGATTGATAGGTGGGTCGATTCTTTGTTGTTCCAAGTTAGGATGTTTCACAACTTACAACAATTAAAGTGCAGGACTAACTTTTCGAACGTTCCCATGGACAGATTTATTGGTATTCATCAGAGTTTCACTTGGGTAACTCGAAAGGGCATTGGTGACGTTCAGACACATAGTTCCTGTAAAAAGTCAACTAGATTTGTTTGGGATAGATATGCCTATGAATGCGTTGTTTAGTCAACTTGAATTGTTTTTCGTTCTTTTACGCATAAGTTGGATAGAAAGGAACGAAGTTTCACTTAATTTGGGCATTGTATCCGAAAAATTATTATACCAATCTACAGGCCAATAAAAACTGCAATACATCGAGTCAGTGAGTGATGCCAAATCGTTCGTAATTACCCATTTCGTATTTTTTTAACGCTGAGAACAACAAAAAATATAGTACCTACATTTTGTCGTTTTTTAACGTCGAAATGGCCAAAAACGGCATTTTTTTATCGTCGTTGTGGGCAATTCTGGCTTAAAAATCTGGCATCATTACATTCAGTTATCAGACTTATACTCAACTAGAAATTTAAACGTCCCCAATGACCTACAAGCATTTTTTTTAAACGTCAAAAATGAAGAGTTCGTAAGTAATAAACCAATTAATTAAATTTATTACTTAAACTTTACTTTACATTATTTCGAGTTGAAGAAGCTTCAGTTACATCGTGAGGTTATGTTAGCCAGCAAGAAGTCCCAAATGACAGCTCAAGGCAAAAGCAAAAGTTGACGACTGCAGAACGTCGAACAGTGCTGCCAAATACAACAAAAAAACGTGATAAATTTGTCCCCCGCTTTAACAAAGCCTTGGAGTTTTCGTGTCTTGAAAAGCTTAACTACTAAGTCATATTTTCCGCTCTTAGCAAACGCATAGGGAACTTACCGATTAATAAAATCGCATCACACACAAGCACCCACTAGCAATAAGCTTCTTCTGTATCATCACACAATATTCCGGACGCGTGAATAACGCACAACAAAACCATTTATAACACAGAAAAAAGTGGCTAACAAATGTAACATCATTTCGATACATTAACTTCGCGACATCTTGCCGAAGTCGTTTTTTTTATATACATATACAGTTGTAAGCCTTTAACCTTTGGATGACATAGATCAACTGTCATATGAAGAAATGAAACAATTAACATAAATCAACAGGAAGTCTCAATGAATGTCAATGCCGTCGGCGGAGCATTGTGTAATGTACTATATTCGATATACCCTATACACAACCGCAATTCGGAGCAATATTGCGTCTGTCTGACCCATTTCCATGAGTTGATGACGCTGTTCGTGTATAGTTTACCACATCTTACACGAAAGACATCTCGTCGTCGTCGTCAGCGTTTTATTCAAAAGCCAACCGACTTAATTGCTGGTCATCCTCTGTTTTGGGGTGGCTAACGTTGTCACCCATATATCTGAAAAAGTGTAACGTGTGTATACACAGCCACAGCACACATTGCCCACATATATCAATCATAAGGGAATCAAATTTAAAACGTCACATGCCATGTCTAAGCCCATTACAATGACAGCCTTCATCGAGCAACTGCCGAGGCGGTGGTGCTCAGGTTTAAACTGGTTGCGTGTTCAACACCACCGGTCTCTCGATATACAAGGGGTGCATGACCCCTGACGCGCATTCTCAAACTACAAAGGTGCTCACTCATTTAAATAAAAATTTAAAATTTTTCTCTGCGCCGTAAAGGACTCTCTGTAAGCAATAAACCAAACCGCTTACATACCGTATACCGAGGTCGAGAATAATATAGGTAAGGGCCTCTTACAGAACTCAAATATTATCGGAAATGACAAGAATGTAAACATTGTAAAACACCCACCGCAAACGATTGTATACCGAAATACTTACAACCTTAAGAGTGTGACAAAGTAATACTGGGGGATGGTTCATGGTTGTTCCATCACGCACGCACACATCAGCCAGCAGGGTTGAGTACATTGCATACACGAACAAAAGTGAAAGTATAGCAGCGCGCTTGATATTCGGGGAGACATCAAACCTTGACCATTCTTCCGACTGGGAGTCGGAATCGAAAGCCGGCATTTGCCTTCGCAGTGCGCAGAATCTCACCGAAGTGAAAGTTGTAAAAACCAAAACCATTTTCACTTTCTAATTGCGCGCACACTGCATGCATTTTCAATGTGTTTGTAAACAGTGATTAGTTGATCGGCCGTTAATGACATCGTTAAATGCATTCCTATATATTGTCAGGCTATCATTTTACGGACGTGTATAATTGGGGCTTTGGTCGGCCGCCTTCTTCCTGTTACAATTGCTCGTTACGAGGTGTCTGTATTATTTTTATCCCTCTATCAATCGGAATATATTTTCGAAATCTGTGGTTGTTCAGTTTTTGTCCTTGAATATGTGGCATCGCAATCATTAATATGGTTTTCAAATATGGCCATTTCCCATTTAATGTTATTGTTGCCATAATCATTAAACATTCGCGATGCCTTTACCGAACACTGTCGGTCTGTTCTACATTCTAGTTTGATGGCCTGGTTAAAACAAAAACTTTGAAATGTTTTGAAAAATACTAGCCAATTTTATGGAAATGGTGCTCAGAAGACAGCTCAAAGAGGGAGCACAAATTGTTGGACTAGTTTGCCAACTGTCACATGTCAATTTTCTCGGTTATCAATTTTAAAGTCGGCGTGTCTGTTCGCGTACTCGAATACAAATGGAAAATTCCCAAAACTTCCCTTTAGAACAATTTTGTGTTGTCCATTTGTACCAATTTAGAAAATTAAGAAAAAACAGACAAATTGATCTAAAATACCTACTATTATTCACGTGAGAGCGAATTGCGAATAGGCGAATTGCAAACAAATCAATTTAACAGCAGTGAAAATTACTATTTGTTCTATCACAAAAGCATTATATTTATTTTAATCTTTGTAACATTTGATCTTAAAAATGCCCGAGTCTTAATTGATTTGAAAAGACAAATTTGCAATTACACCAATTTTAACGCGAATTGAAAATTCTTGCCGCGTACTCTCACACTTTATTCACAATCCACATAATAAGTCACGATCCACAAACCCACGAATGAAAAATTCGTTTGAACTTAACCTTTGAAAATGAAACTGATATTCGAGTACCTGCGACCAAGAAGTTTTCATAAGAATGAAGTGTCAGAAACTTCGAATATTCGCGTGTTCGCAACTCGCTCTCATGTGAATAGTCCTTAACTGTCACAAATTATTTACAATCCACATAATGTAGTCACGATCCACAAACCCAGGAATGAAAAATTCGTTTGAACTTAACATTTAACAATGAAACTGATTCGCGGGTATCTGCGAGCTGCGACTAAGTCATCGCAATAATCTATGGCAGCTGTCATCTGACTTGTATAAAATTCCTACACAAATTACACTGATGTGAGTGTCTCTTGAGTGGATTCTGACTTCAAATCGAGAAGTGAAATTCTCTTCTCAGAATCACCAGAAGATTATTTTTTGTCCCATTTTTCCGGGCTCTCCCGGACGTTTTTTTGTCCAATGGAAAACGACATAAAACCATTTTTTACGTAAATGAAATGTCAGAAACTACGAATATTCGTAATTTATAGAGATACATTTTTTATATCATACTATTTGCGGTCTCCATTGGCAATTTCCATAGTATGATATATAAAAAGCTTTAAAATATTGCTCGTGGAGTCACCGGGTGACAGAAATGATGATTGCTGCTGCTCGCGCCTCTATTCTCTATCTAATATTTTAGCATTCAAATTTAGCGATAATTAGAACAGAAACAAGACCAGCTCAGTCCTTTTTCTTAGCTATGAATTCATCGTTGAAAAGAAGCAGGAACCGCATGAACGTTGAGGTTCAAGTAAAACGTCAACTTGACTTGTCTGTACACCTATTTTACGAACGCGTTAACTAGTCTAACAGTGTTGTTTTTGTATTCTCGCGATTTATTGGCTCTGCGAAATAAGGCCCCAATGAAATAAGGCCCCAAAAGAAAAATGAAATAAGGCCCCAAAAAATTATACAGGAAACAACAACAACGATTTTTAATAGAATTTGGGGTGTTATTTCCTTTTTTGGGGCCTTATTTCTTAATGAAAATTGGGGTCTTATTTCATTATGAAATAAGACCCCAAAGGAAGAAATGAAATAAGTCCCCAAAATTATTTTTTTATTATTAATTGTTACCCTTCCGATATGGAATGCGTATGGGGGGGCATGCTGCAACCCCCCTGCTTGGGTTTACTGTTAGATTGCGGGGTGGGTGCGAGGTTGAGTATATAAAAAGTTCCTTTAATCTAAACTAGTTTATCCAATATCAATAATATTAAATGAAAAGTAGTTTTCATTATTTTTAATTTCATTATGAAATAAACCACAAATTTGGGGCCTTATTTCTTTTTATTCTGGGGCCTTATTTCATCGCAGTGGGGCCTTATTTCATATTTGAAATTGGGGTGTTATTTCATTATGAAATAACACCCCAAATTTGGGGCCTTATTTCATTTTCTCTTTTGGGGCCTTATTTCATTGGGGCCTTATTTCCTACAGCCGATTTATTTCCTATTTTGACATTTCGAAATGTCAGGCTTGAATATTCAAAGTCAGGATTTTCTTGACTTGAATTGTCGGCTACCCCCCATAAACTTCAACTAAAAAAAAATATTCACATGACCAATTCAGGCCAATAAAAACTGAAATACATCAAGTAAGCCAGTTATCAGACTTACTTAACTGGAAAACTGAACGTCCCCATTGAATAGAAGTTACAATTTGAAAATAAAAAGAAGTGAAAACATGACAAATGATGCAGGTATAATTCAAAAGCCATTTGCCTGAATTGATAAAACACGAGTAAAGCATTTGTTGATGCATTTCAAAATAGGAAATCGTACATCTTATCTTATTCCAAGAGAAGTATTAAAAGTGTTTAGATAACCACATTTCAAATTCCAAACTGTTTGTCAAAAATTGTCACATTTTATTCACAATTCACAACATCAAAACGCGTTCCACAAAATAAAAAAAATCGTTCAAACTTATGTAATCTCGAAATCGAAATGTCATTGGGCCTTACTAATAATCATTTTTAACCTTCACACTAAATATCTTGTAGGTCACAATATGAAATTTTGTATGTAAAACTTCGCCATTGTGAGTTCGAAAAATTTAGCCTGCGGACACTAAAAATGATTGTTAGTATCGCGGATTGCTTTTTGTTTGTATTTTACATATATATTCATCGTATTCACGGGAACATGCGACGAAATTGAATGCGCCATGGTAATCGTCTGTGAATTTTCGTTTGGAAATAATGGTCGCGTTCCATTGTCCGCTAGGTGACTAGCTGTGGGTTGAACTCCATATACAAAAATTAACTTTTTATCATTTGCGCTGAACAAATTATTGCGAAGTTTTACCCTTTCCGGAAAATGTTTCAATATACACAAAATTAAAATTGCCTGTTAGTTTGAAACATCAGGGAGAGAACAATTTAGCTGTCAACACATTTTGAAAACCAAACGAAAGTGATGATTCAAGTTCTTCAATAAAAATCCGAATAAAGTGAATTGAGCAGTAAAATATGTATATACTTTTTTTTCACTGCCTAATCTTACATCTTTTGGGTTAAAAGAGACGTCAATAACATCAAATGTCATTTGTGTTCCACTGGCGCTAGTGCTTTAGCGGTCGTTCTTATGTTTTTGATGTGCTAGATGACTTGGGGTCAACGGAACGTGGACAATGGGTGTCTAAAACTCTGTAAGTCTAACAGTAGACTGAGAGCTGTGGCCTACATTCGTCATAAGTTTTCCAGTTGACGTTTATGGAAGGAACGAAGGGTACCCGACAAATCTATTGAATCTGAATATGTGGTTGATAATTTAATGTGTCAAAGTTCCTTAGCCATCCAAAATAGGTATATTTTCTTGAAATTTGTTTGGCTATATATTTTTTTTTTTCACCGGACAACTAGTTGCAAAATCGTAAAATCAAATGAGCAGGAATTGCAAATAGTACTTGGTTAAATGTCAGTGCATTAAATTTAATTGAAATGAAACGATTGACAGTTGAGGAGAACATTTTGACGTTAGTTCCTTTCTTTAAAATCCTCCAATCGGCGTATTTATTTTACCAATAGTTATTAGTTACATGGAAACTGGAACTTTCGGAGAAAGGCTACCAGCTGAAGTAAATGTCCAATTATGCTGTGCGCCCTTTGGAATCACCACTGCGCTGGCTCACATTACATCATTTGGAAATGATTTGCAATGAAGAAAAAACTTGGCCCTGATGAGATTCGCCACAAAATTTAACATCCATATGTATATTAGCAATAGATATGCAAGCCAACAGCAGGATATAAGCTATTCATGAGAATGCGTATTTTCCAATTCACCCCCCACCGCCGACCTGTTCGAGAAATTCGTTAAAATAAATGAAGGAGAAGAAACGAAAAAAAAGAAAAAAAAAATTGGTTTTCCCATTTAATCTTGCGTATGCCTATCACACATGGACTTAGCATCCATCACACAAAATCTCATATCCGTTGATGTATACTTCGGTTGCCAGCGCATGTAATCAAAAGATAAAAGTTTACTCCCACCCCTGTTGGACTTACCCCCGGTCATCTTGTATGAAATTAAGAGCAGGAAAGTATTTTTCTTTTCTTTGCCTTCACCATACATACATATACGTACGTTCAGTAAAAGGATAAATCCGAAATTTTTTCCTCGGGGCACCTCTCTGTGATTTTACAAGACTATAACAACTATGCCACCCAGTGTTGCCTGAGAAGATACACAAATCTTCTTCCTCTTACACCGCTATTACCGTTACCATGGCCCAGAGTGTACACATCGCTCTACATATGTACATGTATGCAACTAATATACACATTTGAAATTCTCATCTTCTCCACACAAGCGATATACCTTCCGAGAAAAAGAAAAATCCGTAAAGGAAAAATTCGCTTTTCACTTTTCTTTTTTTTTTTTGCGTTGCGCTGCTTCCTTTGAATTTCCATCTCCATCTTAACCATTAGATTGCCAACGCCTCCTGCTCACCCCAAACCATCGACGCACATAGTTTTCATTTTCATCTATTTCATTTCGGTTCAAGGAGTCCCAAAATCAAAAAAGCCACCGGCGGGTGGGGGCCACCCAGTGAATGTATAGTGTATAAGTATACTGTATAGCAAGAGCGAGAGAAGAAAATGTGTGCAAAATGAAACTTTTACTTTTCATCCGAAAGTTGTTGTTGCCTACGTCCCCCGTACCGGAGGGGGTTGCATCAACCACACGTTCATACATCGCAAAAACTAAAATTCCCAAAAACTCACCCTCACCCAGGATACACTGCCACTACACCCACTACCACCCTAGACACACATTTCTTCTTCTTCATCGTCTTCTTCTTGTGGAAAAAAAAAAAAATTTATGCTCGAAAGTATTTTTCACAAACCAGAGCCAGAAAAAGGAGCAAAAAAAAATAAATAAATGAAAGTCAGTATATCAGGACTTTGCAGAATAATATTATAACCGAATATATGTGTATAGTATCCATGTTCGACTATGCTAGTATGCGGTGTCTGACTCGGAGTGGGGGTGCCACTGCCACTGCCAATGTGCACACAGGGTTGCTTTAGGGATAGTAGTTGTTGGCGTTCAACACAATTTCTTAAGTTGAAGGAAACAAAGCAAAAAAAAAAAAAAAAATTCTTTATTTTCTTTTTTGGAAAAAAGAAAATTTTCTTCTCTGAATTTTATTCAGAAAAACCATCGACCCCCGTCCACCACTACTACCCGGCCTAAGGGTTCTCTCTCAAGCAAATCGTAAAATATAAAAATAATACCATGTACAGATAGGTATAGTGAACTATTGAGTGTGTACCAGTTTGAAGGTGCGTGCGTGTTGGTTGGATTTGTGTTCAGAAAATGCGTGGTACGAGAAGGAACAGAATTTTAATGAGCCCCACCATCATCGCGGCACAAACTAAAATACAGAAAAGGAAATTGCTGAAATTCTGAAATTTCCATAAAAATGCAATTTATTAAAAAATTTTAAAAGGAATTTTTCAATTACCATCTGAAAAAAGGGGCGATTCGGGAATGAAATCGGTATGCCGTATGTCACTTTGAATATTAAGTTTTCGACTAAAAACATTCCAGTTGTCAGTTATATTTAATTAAATGGAACAGCGAATAGCGCAAGTATGACAGTTGAATGGGGAATGGCGCCAGAATAAATTCAGTTTAAATTGTAGTTTTAGGTAGGCAGGTATAAGCAGCGTTGCCAGACGGTCAAAATATTCCCCCCCAGATGAATCTGGAAAACCCCCAGATTTGGATATTTTTTCCAAAAAAACTCCAACTTTTTGTCATTATTTTTTTTTTTTTTGACAAGTTTTATGTACAACTTAAAAATAAATAAATAGTTGGCGAAACAAATTCGAAGAGACCCTAGGCCAAGCTTCTCACAGGCATGCGTTTTGTGTGCGTTTTTCACTTTTGGAACGAATGGAAGGGATCTACAAAAAAAACCCTAAATCTGGGGGGAAAACCCCCAAAATAGCAATGCTGCAGGTAAGGTACCCTTATACTTTTTCCAGCCAAGCACTAAAAATACGTCAAATTCAAAGCAATAATTTGTAAACATAAATATTTTGAAATTATTTTTTAGGTGTCAACTTTTAGAATTTCCGCGATACTAATAAATTAGAGACACTACTGAAACCACCAAACTCGACCGATTTCCTATTACTTTTACTTTGCCTATCAGCTACATTTTTACGGAGGGTTCTCGCCCTCGACGTTTTTGTGTCAGTGTTCTTTTGCTTAAAATATTTATGAAAAATTAACGCTGTAGATTGGTTGTAAGAAAATAAAAACATTTTGAGCAAACTTTCATCAGTTATTTAAGAAAAACATACACGCATGAGGTCGAAGTTAATGATATACAAAAACAGAAAATACACAACCATGTCTGTCCTAATATCTGTCCTTTCTAGTCTACAAAACATCTCATTTAGATAGTTTTATGAACCAAACAAATTATATTAATGGCCTTCTCGAAATATATGATAAATAACCAACAGCATTCAGTTATGTTAAAATGTGGTATTCCCGAACTCCTATCACATTCCCCCACGGTTGGCAGCGGTTGGCAGCATTGATTTTTTTTTTTTATGTTTTTGCATGTCACATGGATTCCAAATTGACAGAACTTACTTACTTACTTACTTAAGGTTTCGCTACAGTCCGGGGTGAACCAATACGCCTCTCCAGTTAGCGCGATCTTTGGCTAACTGCCTCCAGTTGCGCACTCCAAGTTGGTTGAGGTCCCCTTCCACTTGCGCGCGCCACCTAAGGCGAGGTCATTGACAGAACACCAATAGGAAAACACAAGAGGATTGTGAGTTATCTTTTTGACTGTCCATCTTAACTTTTCAAACTCACAATGGGAAAATTTGTATATTTTGCATAGGTATTGTGACCGACCTACAAAATATTAGTTGTGAAAACGATTATTCGAAAGGCCTTATTGACTATCCATCTTTAGTAGGTGCAACGTGCAAGAGCAGTGCTGTCGAAAGGGATGCTATTTGAGAACTGCTTGCACGAAACTTTCTCATTCAAAGAATGTTTGGCTGATGATCTGAAAAAAATACGGTTTTGGGGAATCTTTTATATATTGTGTTAAAATCTTCCTCAAAAATGTTTAAAGTTAGATTTACCAAGAAAAAGAATAATAAGATGCAGTTTTTATTTTACTTTTTTAAACCTTATCCTTTTTATTTTCAATCGAGATAACGACGGAACTACTGTTACAATCTAATCGCTGAATTGGTGTAAAAAATATTTTTCATTTCATCGTTGGTACTTGTTTGCGCAATAATCTATTCAACATTTTCTAATTGTGCTATTCTTTAACAATTCAAAACGATAGCACTGAATGAGAGGCTTTACTTCCTTAACGTTATGATGGGATTTTTTTGCCTTACCAATGTCCATTTTTAACCTTCAGACTAGATATTTTGTAGGTCACAGTGGGTAATTTTATATGGAAAATTTCGCCATTTTGAGTTCGTAAAATCTAGCAAGGACATTAAAAACTATTACATACTATTGTCGCACTCTGGGCTTTACCAATAAACATTCTTAGTTTCGACTCTAAATTTTAGTAGTTCACAGTGGCTATATTCAGAATTGCATATTGTGGCGCAGTGGCTTAGTGGTTAGTGTGTTGGACTACTAAGCGAGGGGTCCCAGGTTCGAATCCCGCAAAAAACCCAAATTCCAACTTAGGGTTTTTTTTCCTCTCGCGAATGACTGACAAACATCCGAGAGTATAACTGTCTTGAAAGAGCTTCTAAATTAGCCGTTTGGAATCGGCATGAATTTGTAGGTCCCTTCCATTCGTTCCAAAAACGAAAAACTCACACAAAAGCAAATGGTTGTGAGAAGCTAGGCCTAGGATCCATACGGACCTGTTGCGCCAACTATTTATTTTAATTGCATATTGTAACCTACAAAATATATAAATTGAAGGTTAAAAATTAATATTTTTTCAGGGACCGTTGTTTTAATGTAGTGAAAGTGGCTTTTAACTATTCGCCTATTTATAATTTATATTATAAGATGTTGATAAAATCGTCAATGTGTCCGCAATTAAATTTGAAACGTTATGTAGGTAGTCTCTTTTAACTTATTTCACAACGAGACTACTTTTTTTGAATGCCGAAATTTTAAATTGTTTTTAATTTATAAACAAATCATTGAAAATGTTATACTTTTATTACGTTTTACCAAATGTTTTTCCCGCTCAGAAATGTTCAGGTCAAACATTTATATCACAAATGGGTACGTTCAAAAATCAAGTTTAGTATGTCTGACAGGTGACAGGTGTGTCAGTTTTGATTGGCCGATATCGGTCACATGAAAAGCTTTAGAAGTTGTCGTTTATAAAAGGACATCCGACGAATCTAGTCAAGAATTTCGTGACTGAGTACTAATTTGACAGTTCGTATATACCGACCAATCTAGTTTTTTTTTTTTTTTTTTGATCATGTGCATGGTACATCTAGCCTAGACCAAACTAAGAAAAATAAAATTTAACATCACAATGGGTATAGACCTAAGTGGGGTACCTACTGTCATATCCACCCATCAACCTAACCTAAGATAAAGACAACTAAATCGTTGAATGTGCCCGATCTTTAGTTCATTAGCTGTCAGATCAAGCTGACTTTGCTGTTGAAGTTGTTGGAGAAACGTTATCCTTCTAAGATATCGTAAAAATCAGTCAAAAATAATAAATTACAAAATAATTTTCCGTTCTTTAAATATTTTCAAAAGTTTTAGTTAAATATAAAAATGATTTTTTGAGCTTCGCAGAGTGAATTTTTAAAATTCAAGCTGCGTATTTTTCTGAACATATTGCTTCGTTCGAAAGCCGACATTCCGATGGGATTGGTACGTATAAAGCGAAAAGACTTTGGGAATTGCATCCGCTACAATAGATATAGCTTAGGTCATTTCTACAATTTTCAATTAAGATTTTATGGAAATGTAGCATCAAAAAGAAAAGTGATAATCTCGAGGGAAACAAGCCGAAAGTTTATTAAAGCTTGGGGCACCTTTTTGAAAATGTCCCAAGACTCTCAATCCAAGGCGATCTGCTTACTTTTTCAGGTACTTCACAGTGGGAGTTAATAGGTAGTGGAGGCAGTTTCCAACCTGATGGATCCGTTGCCAGACGTTGTCTTATTAATCTCCAATGTGAGTCACCGGTTCTCGGTTATGACAGATAAGCTCTAAAAACTTCACGAGATATTTAAAAGAGCAATGGATATATGGAAGCAAATAAAATAATAGTATAATATTCTTACCACAATGGCTATATCTTATAGGATTAAGACAAAAATATCCGAATGTACTGACTAGTTAGGGTCTTAAAGAGGTACAGCTCTTACACTGGTCAGATAGATATAATATGCAATTTTTGGCCAGTGATGGTTGGAATAAGCAAAGAAGGTGGCGTTTACTGAATGTAATCAATGCTTTTGGTTCTACGGCTTACGTCTAGCAAACGTGTTTTCACGAATACCTACGCAGGGACCGATCTAGAATTGATGGATGAGATTTCGGTTCTTCACAAGAGAGGAATGTGACTTGTCTGCAAGAACTATAGTACTTATTCAAAGGCACATTGTTACAGACTTTAAGGAAGCATTATATTTTGTAGTCACTCCAGACAGCAATCACCTTTGACAAATTTCGAGACGAAGTATAAAGGTGCTTTTGGCAAAAAATTGCGCAGTCTGCCAACAAACAGGGTTCTATAGACTTGCGAAAAAAATAATAAGGCCACTGTCATACACTCTTTGGTTTTGGCTATGATCTGAGTCAGGTAGGTATTGTCGTATATCCAGTGTCTGTTACTTTAGACAGTGTCAGACTTCACTCCTTTTTATGTGAATGTGCCCGTCTGCTATTCAAGCACAAATTTATACAAAATGCACTGTTTAATGTGAAGGCTCGAAGTGTATTCATCTGTAGGGACAGCTACACTGCGCTTCAGGCCTTGCTCAGTCCCTATACCTACATACATCTTAGTTAGTGCGAAAACTAAAAAGCTTTTTGAATTTGGTCGCGGGTCTTTCTAGTCTTTCTTAGTTATCTTTGGGATTCTGTTCGCAAAGAATTACTGACAAGGAGATCTTTAAAAATAGCTTGCTCGAAAATCCCCGGAACAAGTTTTATCAACAAAATTGTGATTTTTAAATCCACAGGTCTTCTAGTAATTCTTTGCTGATTAAGTTTTATATAGACACAGTCTTCAATAGCATGACTCTTCAAGCTGCATGAGTTTATCCCAATTTCGTCTTTTGACTGTTTGCAAAAAGGACACGGTAGAATTGTTAGCGAAAAAAGATCGGGAGGGTCCACACTAACATTCCATCGCAAACGCTGACGATAATTGAGTGAAAACAATCGTCAATAAAAAGTCGACAGCCCCTTGTCAAAGACTCCCCAACGAACAATGTTTAGAAGCTCAGTGTTTGCCGCGCATTAAAAATTCACAGATAGCCATCTGATAAGGTGGAAATCATAAAATAATGATTTTAATCAAATGCACATGTCGAACAATCAGACACGATGACATTAGATCTTATCTAACATTACAATACCACATAGAAGGTATATCAGCTACTCCCCTCTTCGCACACACGACTACAACCACAACTGACCAAATCAAAACTTATTCTCGTACAAAAATTTTTAAATACACTCCAATCTGAAAATGCATACTTAATCACTCCACATTGATTCAGTGTCAATAAAAAGTACACATTGTCCCGATTGCCCGTGTAGGGGAAACTATAGAAAAACTCACCCCTAAAATGTCAATTGTTTTCCTTTTTGTGATACTATTACATTTTTCAATGGGAAAAATACGCAAGGGGCGGAGCGTAGTTTTCCACTTTTTGAGGAAAAACTTATCAGTTGTGAGTTTTTGGGGTGTTTTATCGGTTTTTTGAAATTTTCATTATTTCCTTTTTTTTTGGTTACTTTTGTCACAGCGGAGGGCTGATTGCGCAGTTGGAATTCTGATTTCAGTATTTATTTACACTTTTTACAAAAAGGACATAGTTTAGCGCGCATGATCGGCGAGTTTATTGAAATTTTTAAGTTGAAATTTGTTTGTTTACGATTTTTATGTGGAGAAGTGTGCATAAAAAGTCCAAATGGTGTTACAAGTGTCTCGGTCGCAAGAGCCATTAAAACTAAGTCGTACATGAGAGTTTTGTGAACGAGAAGAAGAAGAATTTTATCCCTCCAGGGAGGAGTGGGCCACTGGGCCAGAAATAATAATAAAAATAAATTGAAAGCTCACACGGACGACGACGACGACGACGGCGAAAAGACAAATACAAGAAACTTTACATGAGTACGTACTATAGGCCGATTGTACATATAAATATTATTTCACGATAAATTCTGTGCGTGTGTGTTCGGTTGTATGAGTGTAGGAAATTTGTATCCTTCGGAGATGCTATAGAAGAAGCACACCCACCCACCCACAATTTTGTCCCTTATTAGTATCCTGGTTCATTTGTTGCCCACCAACATCCGCACCAACCATGTGCCATGGTTGATGGTTTCTATATGTCGGTTGGTTGGGGCTTGGGGGTGTAAAACTATCTTCCATATGGAGACTTAATTTATGTTTGCAACAGCGCATAGAATTTGTTTCATTTTCTAGCCAAACGAAAGGAATTTATTCCTTTTTTTTTTTTTGGTCAGAAAAATGAAGAAAGGGAGAGAGAGAATTTCTTTTTCGTTTTGTTGAATCCCATTAAATTGGATGACTGTGTGTTATGTGCGTGCATGTATATATGTACATGACTGTGAAGGAAGGATATTGGTAAAAAGTTTTCTATTTTCCAACTTGGTATATTTACGCTGGTACGATGGCCGAAACAAGAAGCCGTATATATTGTAAAGGGGATGCTGAGGCTGACCCAAGTGGGGGTATAGACTTGTGCTCGTATTGTATAGATGGTGTGATATTATGGGCGATAATTATCGAGACAACTACCGCGTGGGTGGGGGCACTTTTAATTAGAGACTGACATTTTGAATGAGAAGCTTTTCGCCTACTGGGGGATAATAAGTGGAATTTTTATAACTGATGGGATGCTGTTTGTCGATTCGCGGTTTGATGGGTTTTACCAGTTGTAGAGTAAGAGTGAAATTCAGAGTAAGGGACTTGGTTGTTTTTTATGAGAAATATTTTTTTTTATATAAATAAGTTTTTATAACAAATTTTAGTCTCGACTTTAAATTTACGGAAGTTTAAAATTGCGAATTTTGTATGGAAAAAAGGCATTACTACAATTAAAAGTCGAACCTAGAAAAGGTTCTTCGTTAGGCCCATTTTCGAAGGAAGGAACAGGTCTTAGGAAAGATGATAAGAGTGGATTTTCTTACTGGCACGTATCTCGCTTGTTTGGGGGTCTGACAATTTCTGTTGGGAATTTATGTCGAATTTCAGTTTTTGAATTGTTGTTTTTGAGGGAACAACTCTTAACAACAACTCGTAGACACAGGCACTTTGGTAGGAATGATAGCTATTTCGAACTTCAGCACTTATTTTCTTTAGTTTTATAAGTTATCTACAATGTGGTTCTAAGAAACTTCTTCTTTTTAATGAGGTAGGGCTTTGTGGCGACTCTTCTGACTGCCTTAAGTTATACATACCAAGTTGGTTCTTAGTTGACGGCGCTCTCTTAATGATCCATAAAACAAGATTTTCTTTCTCATAAATCAGACTAGGGTTGCTAGATTACAAAATACGAAAAGTGGGACATCGTAAGTTTAAAAAAAGGGGGACAAACATTAATTTTTTTAATTTTGAACACCAGAGTCAAAAAAATGTGAAATAAAAATAAGTTTCATTAGATACCTACATATATTTTGTTTGTTTGAACACTTTTTTTTTGTTGGTTTTTTCCTTGGGTTCGCTCATTTCACCAAAGTAAATTTTGGTTTCAAAACAAAGACTGAAAGACTGAAAGAAAGATTACAGTACAAAAAAAAAAAAAAAAAACGTAGGTACACGAGAACAACTTTAGCACGTGAACTGAAATGTAGTTCGTGAGTGGGTGCATTCATCTTTGAAAGTTTTCTGCACTTCAAATGGATGTGTTCACAGAGAATCTTGTTAAAAATATTAAAAAAAAATATTTTCAAAATTTGAATAGACTGAAATTTCTTTTATTGAATTTTGGCTTAATAAGGGGGACAGTGGTTTGTACTAGGGTGGGACAAAAAGCATTTTCGTATGAAAAGGTCTGGCATCCCTAAATTAGACTCGTTGTTAACTATTGCTGGTTCCATGTCGACGAGTTTTGTGTTTTGTGTTTTTCTCAAGAGACACATTAAAATATTGAATTTCCGTTTCTCTTTCATTCGAAGCATTTTTGAACAGGGCGCACTCTGTACGTAGATAAGATTATGAGACGGCAGAGTCTTCATCGGGCTCTGGGACTGCGGCCTCTATCAAAGGAACCTATTGTGCCTTCCTTGTTGAAGGTCTTGAGCTCTCTCTCTCTCTGTACTTATTGAATTGATCGAGGACGTTGAGTCTGAGTAAAAGCTAAGTACAAGTCTCATTCATAAGCCGTACAAACGAATAAACGAATGTGGAAAGCTTTATTAAGCCTTGTTTTTCCTCCTTGTTACAGATAACAGATATTTTAAATCAGTGTGCATCGGTATCTCCTGTATTATTTGTCCCCATATTCTTAATACCAGCGCTGTGAATTTTACATTGCATTATCAGAGTAGTCATAACCTCTTTAGCGCGTGATTAGCACAAAAAAAAAAACGGGACACATCTGATTTTAGTACTTAGGGGTCTTTCATTAGCGACTTGACAACTTCAAACTTTCAGTGTGAACGCACCTTTAAACCGATTACCGAACTGTCAATGTCAAAATATTCAGTCACATCAACATTTTAATCATGGTGAAGTACACGAACGAACAAAGTTTACAAATAAATAAATTTTACTAACGAAATTTCCAGTCGGTGTTCGCAACTTTAGGAGCGTTAACTCCAATTTTCAATCTTCAGCGATGAAGCGCATTTTTTGGTTATAAACGGTTTCGTCAATAAGCAAAACATGCGTCACTGGACAGTGGACAGGTGATAACCCTCATGTGCTTCATGCCCTTCATCTGCCAAAAATTCCGTGTTTGGTGCAGTTTTCCTGCCGGTGGCGTCATTGGGCCGATTTTTTACGTCGATGAAAATGACCGCACGTTACGGTAAATGGTATTCGCTACAGAGAAATGTTGGAAAGTTATTTCGTTGAGCAATTCCATGAATTAATATGTGGTTCCTACAAGACGGTGCCACAAGCCACGCAGCGGATGCAACAATTATTGAGAACGTGTAATCTCAAGAAACGGTCCCGTGGATTGGCCGCCAAGATCGTGTGATTTAATGTCTCTAAACTTTTTTTTTATGGGGCTATATTAAATCATTGGTCTATGCCAACAAGCCGGCAACGTTAGAAGAGCTCAGAGCCAATATTGAACGAGAAATAGGAGACGTATCGGTCTAAATGTGCGGCCGAGTCATCGAAAATTGGGTTCAACGTATCGACCGCTGCATACGTTCCCGTGGTGGTCATATGAACGAAGTCGAATTCCATTCATAAATGTTTTTATATATAGTAATTCAAGCCAAAAACATTTTTTTTCTGAGATATCTCAATTAGTTTGCATTTTATTTAAAAAAGAAGTCAAGTCCTTAAAGAAATAACCTTTATAAAGCTGCTTTTGCTAATTAATATGGACTTCGCTTCGGAGTCGTCTAACCTGCGCTAACTGAAGGATGACCACTGGGCGTAGTGCCGGAGCAGTGATGCCAACCCGAATCGAAGTGATGCAAAAGTGATGCCTTTTTCAAAAAAATTATGCCCTTTTGGTAGGATATAAATTTCATATTTTACAAAGGAACTGCAACGAACCGATAATGTGATGAAAATTTGTAAAAAGAATGTTGGTCGATCGATAGGTGATTAAACCTTTTTTGATCTCTGTAGTCCAAAGCTTGGGTTTCTTAAGTAAGTCAAGTAGAGAGTTAGAATATAAGTTGTTGTAAATAAAAATGGCTTATGAGACTTTTCAAAGACTGTACCAGATTTACCAAATTCAAATTGTATTTGTATGAATTGATGGTAAAAAACGATTCATAAAAAAATTATCCCTTTTTCTAAAAATTATACCTCAATGCATCGGAATTTAATCTTAATCTTAAGTCAACTTAAGATGTTTTACCTTTTCAGTAGAGAATTATGCTCCAGTTGGCATCACTGTGCTGGAGCCATAAGTTGTTGAATACAACAGAGAGTCGGAGAGGTTGAAAATCGCAAGGTGCTTTGTTGGTGCCTCTGGAGTCTTCTTTTTTTATCGCAAGCCTTAATTTTATTTATGATTTCATGGAAGACATTTTTTGTTGTTTCAGCCCTACTTCTCGAGCTTGATATGTTTAAAAAACGATCCTTTAACTTCTAGTACAGGTTCGCTCAAATTTTAGTACTTTTTGTGTAACTGCGGTCAGTTTTGCCCAAGGGAAATATTATGAGGTAGTATTGCAGCCAAAAAAAGGGAGTATTTTGAAAAAATAGTACTCGAAAAGAAAAGGAACGCGTTGAACCACAAATTTAAAAATTTTAAAATTTTTCCAAGGCCGGACTATTCAAATATCGCAGTAGAACGAAGTACAAATTTATTTATTTAAGAACAAAAGTTTAACTGTAGTACAAAAATACAAATAAAAAGTCAGTTACAAAAATTTGAACGATTTGACAACCATCTGTCAGCAATAACCAACTATAGCCCAAAGAAATTTCTTGGGCTAATATTTTCAGATTTTTTATGAAGGGGAAATATGTTGTTCTCTCTTTTTTGGCTCTCTTTTGCTCAACTTTTAAGCAGTGTTGTCGCTAAGAGAATAAAAAAAAGTCCGCTAGACCACAACGTAAAATCCGCTAGAAATGATTGTTTTTGCATCCCAAAAATCCGCTAGAATTCGCTAAAATATCAAGTTGAAAGTATAAGTTCAAAAAATACATACATAATATTTAAAAGAAAATTTTTTTTTGAATTAAATAAATAATAAAAAACAAAACAATAAAAAAATTCAGCGTTGAAAATTGGTTTCGCAATTTGTTCCTACCCATTTAGCAGTAAATATTCTTTCGAATTCATCATAAGAGTGAGTAGGCGATAGCACAGTCATTGCCAAATCAGCTAATTCTTGAAAAATGTTTTTACTTGCGTCCAAAACTTGGCAGTATCTCCTGTGGTGTCCCATTTAATAAAGTTTATGTTGTCCCATTGGTGTTAAGTCTTGTCTATTGTGTCATCGTCAAACCCAAGTTCTTTGACCAGTTCAATAGTAGAATTATTGTCTTTGCTCTGTTTAAGACTCTTAAAACTGGCCAGAGAACTTGGGTTTTACGATGACACAATAGACAAGATTTAAATTAAATTGTCATTTGAACATTATTTGTTGCACCAGGGATTGGTAGTAAAAAATCGCTAGAATTCACTAGATTTTATTTTAGCGACAAAATTTTATTAAAAATCGTGGGCAGTCTTAATAATCCACTAGATTTAGCGACAATCACTAGAACGGCAACAATGCTTTTAAGGCAAAAAAGTTTGACTAATGTGTTCGATCGAATGCATTATGAAAGAACAGATCTGTTAATAGGTCTTTTGTTCTCTCTTTTTGGCTCTCTTCTGCCCAACTTTTGCGTAAGGGAACGAAGTTTGACTAAATTTGGCTAATGTATGTGTTCGAACTTCGAATGCATTATTGTTTAGGGAACAGACCTTATGCTGCCTCGGATTTTTAGATTCGTAACTTCGACTAAATATGTGGGATTATCCGCGGAAGTTTGACCTGCCATTTTCGACAAATTCCATTTTCGGAACTCCTAACTCAATGTAAATATAGGACCACATGATCATAACGTAGGTCAACGAAGAAATAAGTTAAAGCTGTTGGACTTGGGGAACTATAGAAATCTGAACGTCCCGTCGACCCCATTTTCTGGGTGCTGAAGGAAATAACACATCATTCACATTCTCTCTTTTTAGGTAATTTTGATGAGTGCGTCTATGAATTTAGTGTAGTTTAAAGTGGACAAATAGCGACTAATGTGGACCATCGGTAACGCTGCTTATTGTCATATCTAGTTTCGTACAAAAAAAAATAAATAATAAGAGTCACTAAAAATATTTAAAATTTAAAATAAAGAGCAAAAAATCTCTTAGAACATGTGATTATGATGGCGTTCCAAAGAGCGCTTGTATTTCCTTGAAACGTGAAGTTAAAACCATTTAGAACATATAAAATATGCTTTCAACGAAAACCACGTTCTTTCGAGTTCTTTATTTGCTGGTGATTAAAGATCGTGGTTGGGTCATTAGAACTTTGAAAAACATGTTGTCCATCTTATGCCCTGGATACTTGGTGCACACTGCACCAATTTCGAATTCAACGCAATCAATTTTAATGCACGAGCCTCACAGCCTTGCCCCAACTTGAAGATAGTTGTTCAGGTCGAAAACGACATTAGAAGAAATCACGGCACGAGAGAAAACTTTGTAAGCAACAAAACAACAAAAACTAACTTCAACCTCACTGCTGTCAACATCGTCTGTTGGCGCAGGTGGTAGTCGCTTGAGCAGTTGATGCGAGAAGTGCAGGTTCACAGGGTTCGGCAGAGGAATAACAATAATGCCTTTCCAAGTATTCTATAATCTATATACCGATACTGACTGTCAGAATTCAATTAGTAGTGTAGTTCGAATTGATTGTCAACAAAGGTGGTATGTTCTCTCAGACATCAGTTTGATGCAGTTGGTTGAATCATTTGCGAACGTGCTGTAGGACAGGTGGCATGAGTTAGCAGTTAATAAGTATAAATAGCGGTACATCAATTGATTCTTTCGAATTTCCCTGACACAATGACTATGAATGCAGTTGTATGGCGATCGCAAGCAGCAGTCACTCAGTAGATCTGTTGATGGACCAATTTTAAAACAAATTTGAATAGACCTTATAAACTTTTTCAAAAGAGTGTTTATATTGCAACCCTTATTACAGTTTTCAGACGTTGTCTACTCACAGATTTTCGACAGAATTGGCTTACCAATAACGACGAACTTGGTTATTTCTCAGCGAATCAGAATTTACTCCTCTTTGATGTCATCCGCCCATTTTCTTCACTTTCCGTACAAACATATCTACTTACATGTTATTTTTTTAATTTAATTCCAATGGCAATTGGCCAATCGAAAGTTAGAACTCGACTTGTACAATGTACATTCAACAAATGTCCACCATGACATCACAAATCAAATTATGACTGACCCCTATTTCTGTCACTGTTACATATGCAGTTTTACTAAGCACATTCACTTTCTCTAATTTTAGTAATAACAAAGATGGCTGCATCGATATATGCGACACCACCACCCGATTTGAGCAGCGAGGACACAGCACTTAGCGATGCGTCGAATTCTTCTCAACTAAGTAACACAAGTTCGAATCACAGTAGTTCAAAACACGCTGCTGCCAGTGGAGAACTGCGAGCAGACGACGGAGGAGGGAGCAAAAAGCACCACAAACGTAGCATAGTCGACGTTTTAATGGGTCACAACCAAGCGCTGATGGCACGTAATCTCACATCATCCTCCAGTTCGGCATTGCTGGATGCCATGCAATTTGATCAATCGAAGAAGAGACGAAAACAGTCCACACCGATCCGGTTGGCGGCGTTAAACCTCAGTGCCAATGGTGGCATCAAAGCTGGCGAGCAAACAGACGAAATGGCAATGGGCAATATGCCGCCGGAATATGATGAAGAGATACAGGACAACGACAATAGAACAACTGTCAAAGAAGAGCCGACCACAGAGGATGACGTCCCCAGCGAAGACTATGAGGATAGGCTGTCGAAGATGTTTCTACCGAAACTCGCCGGTCAACTGAATCCCTTTGAGTTGCTAAACAGAAACATATCACCACTGGAACATTTCCAGGATCACAGAAAGCCACGGTCGCCCGAGAGAGAGAAGAACGAGCGACAGGAGAATCCAGACGCCATGGCGAACTATTCACAGATATTCTGCAAGGAGTGTGGCGAGAACTTCGACTCTGACCTGAATCTGAGAGTTCACATCCTACAGGAGCACTCCGTACAGCGGTCACAGGAGAACGATAAGCGGATTACTTCCGATGAGCAACACACTCTGGATATACTGTCATCGGTCAAAGTGAAGCTGGAACGGAACGATGACGAGGAAACGACATCGCCTATGCAAGATGGTCGAATGATGCCAAAGCCCGAACAGTGGCTGTCCGCAATGCCCAATTTGGGGTTTCCATTCCCGCCTGAGGCAGCCGCAGCAGCGTTCTCCAGTGGCTACCTGTCACAACTGCCACTTCTTGGGGTTCCGCCGGCATTTCCGTCTGTCGAAGGGCTGACACGGCCACCACTGCGCATATTCAACCCGGAAGCGTACTGCGACCTTTGCAACAAGGAGTTCTGCAACAAGTACTTCCTGAAGACGCATAAGGCTAACAAGCACGGGATATACGATCCCGCATGTACGTCCACAGATTCTGGGATGACGAGTGCCCCGCCATTGGGAACCATGAGTCAGGTGTTTCACCTGCAACTTCAGCAGCAACAGCAGCAGATGGAGCAGCAACAGGCTCAGTTCCACGCACAGCAACAGCAACAACAGCAACAGCAGCAACAGCAACAACAACACCAGCAGCAACAACACCAGCAGCAGCAGCAGCAGCAGCATATAGCGCCTCCAACCCCGATGATACCGTGCGATGTTTGCTCAAAGAAATTCACCAACATCTTCGCCATGAAGCGTCATCGTTCCAAGGCACACGAAGTGCCACCGCCGGCTGCCAGCAACCCCACCAACAACACTGCCAACTCCATTGCAAGCACAAGCCCCCACGAAATGAAATACGATCCGGAGACCACATCGATGGGACACTCGAATGACAAGGATAACATCGCGGAGAAGGACCCTTGCACACCATCCTCGGGTAATCTTCGTATGCCAGAGGGATTTCGAGAGGACTTCTCCATGGAACAAGAGGATGTATCGTTTACGCCGGAGCCGCGTAAACTATCACCCGCTTCCCAGCAACAAGCACGCGACTCGAATTTCTCCTTCGACAAACTGAAGCGATTGGGCGTCGTAAATCCGGAGGCATTCTGCGACATCTGCTGCAAGGAGTACTGCAATAAGTACTTCCTGCGAACGCACAAATGGAAGCGACACGGTGTCTTTGTGCCGCCAGATGACGCCAAGGATGACATCAAAATGCAGTGGCCATTCTTCGCAATGCAAACAACCCCGCTCAACCTCATGATGGCCAATGAGAAGCTCATGGAACGGAAGGTTGCCTCCTCGGACTCAGCGAAACGCTTGAAATTCGACGGCGTCCTTAAGACGGCGAACGGTCAAAATGACAAGAACGATACCGGCACAGCATCCGCAGACTCCACCGAACAGATGAGTCAGCCCAATGACCCAGACGCCGTGGGACTGAACTTGCAAAAGCTACAATCGATGATTATGCAGCTGAACGACTTGAGTGGCAAGCGGCCGATACCGTGTCATATCTGCGGCAAGGAGATGGAGAACCAATACGTGCTCCATGCCCACATTGCCACCGAACACTCGTCGATGGACAACAACAATGGGAGCGGTCTGTCAATGCAACCCTATCCGGGTATGAAGCTGTCACCGTCATCATCGCCAGCCATGCCGACGATCGCGACCGAGGCGTGCAAGCAGTGTGACCGCGAATTCGCAACACTGCTCGAATTAAAGCAACATATCGCTGAGGCTCACGCTTTGCCTAGCCTCAGCAACAACAGTCCTTTGCGCGATGGCTTTGTTACCCCCGAACGACCGATAAACACAAGCTCCGCCGGTGGGGCCACCACCCCAGGCGGGGTAAGCCAAGCCGACAGGGCAAGAGCGCCCTACACCATAACACCCACGAGCAGTTACTGCGAGATATGCAACAAAGAGCTCTGCAACAAGTACTTCATGAAGACGCACATGCAGCGCATGCATGGCATTGAGATCGAAAACGGCGCCCAAATAGGCGGAGTCGTCTGCAACATCTGCAACAAGGAGCTCTGCAGCAAGTACTTCCTGCGTGTGCACAAGCACAACACGCACGGCATTGTCGACGAGGGCTCGCCACTGCCACAGTCAAGGCAGAGCAACGGCACCGAACAGCAGGAGCAGCCAGAATTGCCCAGCAATTCCTTTCCCAACGATTCAAAAGCCGACTTGGCCGGGGTTGACTTCAATACCAGATACTTTACACACTACACCGAGGTGTGTCCCATCTGCAGTCGACGATTCCGCAGCGCCAAGTGGCTGCGTGCCCACTTGATGAGCGATCACGGTCCGTCTGGGGTCGAGAAGCTCCGCGAAATGGAACAGCAACTTGGCGGTGGTTTCAGCAAGCCTGCCAGCCCCACCCTGAAAATTCCCAATGGAAACGGAATGCCGCAACCGAATCCTCTTAACAATATCAACCCCAATCTATTGGTGAAGAATCCCTTCCCAGGACTATTTGGCGCAGAGAATCCACTGCAGCCGCAACGTTTCAAGGAATACCAGTGCTCACTTTGCTCATTCTCCACGCCCTACTACGCTTTCCTGTTCATTCACGAAAGATCACACTCGATTTTGAGCGCTCCTACGGCGCCGCATAATGCCTCCTCCTCCTCCCCACCTGCTCCGATAAAATCCGAGTCAGCGGTCTCACTAGCCAAGCCGACTGCCACCGAGGTGATCACAAACAACCAGCCAACAACCATCAAAACCGCTGTGTCCTCGTCGTCCTCATCTTCGTCAACATCTTCGGGAGGAACTCCGACAACAACGCCAGCCTCAACACCGGTACCGCAAACACCGCAAGAAACCGCCAAACGAGACTCACCGGCGGGCGCCGACACAACTCAAGCATTTACTGTACCCGCAACTGCAACAGCAACAACAACAGCCTCAATAACATCAACAACCAACACAACGTCATCGTCATTATCATCATCGCTGTCGCCATCGTCATTCAATGTCGATGTTAACGTTCTACAGGAAGTCGCTAACAAGTCCAACCGACCGGTAACCTATGCGGTGCCACAAGATCCCAGCGGACCCACTGACGAACGGATGCAGTCATTTTTCGTTCAAGAGAATCCATCGTCAGATGGTTCGAACAGGTTTGTCCCAGCTCTTATTTATTTACCAGTTAGGGAACGCATCTCAGGTCCAATCACCGTGTCATTTACATTGACACCAGCTTAAGGTATATACTTTTAGTTCCATGTTGCCAGGGACAAACTTTTCTCATACACATTTTCACACGAAACCAACCTATAAAGACTGAGTGCGAAATTTCATTCTACACATTTACCCTACGATCAGTCCTAGTCTACAAAATAAAAAAAAAAAGAAACTTATTCAAAAAAAAAAACTTCTGGCAACACCATCTTTTTTTTAATTAAAAACTTAAATTTAGTGATTAACCAAAAAAAGTTCCTAAACATATACATAGCGTATAAAATATAACTTAAAAAGAAAGTTATAAAAATGCATATAATAGTTAAATCAAAGCTTGAGGTATATATACGATTTTTTGTTCTTTCTCACTTAATTTATTTATATTTTTGCTTTACGAAAAGAGGAAATACATAAGTAATGCCTGCTCAAAAATTAAATACTGGAATTTCAAACGTGGGTGTGTTCCAGTGGCATTATTTTTTAGTTAAAAAAAAATAAAACACTGAGAATTTAATTCGTTGTAAGAAACAATCCTCCGACATTTTAATAAAACTTTTTCAGTTTTATTTATTATATGCCAAAAGAAAGGAAATAAGAATAACTTTTGAATAACACTTTTGTATATACACATTTAAAAATAATCAAAGTCAAAGGTATCTCAGGGCAAAAGTACAATTTACATCCAGTAAAATTAATTAATCAAATAAAAAGACACACATAAAGCTACCTCATATACAAGTAACATAACTCTATATTAGGAAAATTACCTCATTTATTATAAATTAATTTTTTACTTTACGATTTTAGTTTTCTCCTTAAACTATTACAAGTTTTAATTACTAGTGTAAACAAAAAGAAAGTCGTCACATTTCCAAAACAAAAAAAAAAAAACAAAAAAAAACATTCCTAGTCTGTATCTCATAACAACAAAATCTAGTCACATAAAACCAAACAACAAATAATAATAACTTACAAGACTACGCTTAGCGCAGCTTAAAAGAAAAAAAATTATGAAAAACACTTTCAAAATTTCTTCGTAGAGTTTCTTTCTGTTGTAAATTTTTTTTAGTACATAAGGTGTTTTTTTCTGGAAAGCAAAACTACACGAAGAAATTATTCCAAAAACAAGAAGAAAAAATTGTTTTTCATTCAGTAATTGCTATTTACAATTTTAATTGAAATAAAAATGCTGTGTGCCTTATAGCAATTGCTGTTAACTGTAAAATAAAAAAAAATAATATTATACGCAAAAAGCATACAAAATAGTGAAATTTTTATTTAATAAAAAAAGAGATTTTACAAAATTATAATTTGCATTCGTTTTTATTTTTACTTATTTTAATTTGTTTTGTTATAATTATTTTTTTTTCTATCACATCGACGACGACATGCATTAATCCAATTTAATTGCGAGATTGAATCATTTATCATTTACAATAAAAATAGGTACTCAGTTTAAAAATTGATTGATTGCATTTTGTACAAACTTCAAGGAGGTGTGAAGGAAGAGATTTCCTTTTTTTTATTGTCACAATTGCACCCCTGGTATTTTTGTGACTCGTGGTTAACACACTTTTTTCCTCAATCTGAAAATAGATGAAAATCCACCCCAGTGTGAGCAACAGTGACCCGATCAGTCCCCTATTTGTAGCATGTCCTGGTGTTGGGAACAACAAAACCGATAACAAAACAGCAAAAAATAAAATAACATAATATTTTCGTTATCAAAGAAAAAAATCATTGCAATGTGGTTTTACAAAAAGGAAAAAAATTAAAGAGAACGAATAAAATACGGGTGCATATGTTTTCACTTTTTTGTTCAATAAAGTGGGGAATCGAAAATGAAAACCAAGGGTACCAGCATATGCGTCTTAAGAACCTACAAGCGATTGACTATTATTATGTTGTTTTCATCAATTGGTTGACAAATTTAAAAAGGACTTTTTGATTCAATTTAAATCGAGTAATTGAGATTAATTTTCCGACTGAGTTACTGTGGGAAAATGGAAATATGAATAGCTAATGGTCCGAGTCAGAACTGCCTATGAATAAAAAAAGTGAAAGAACTTTCAACATAAAATTGAATATAATTTAAGTCAGTGCTGATTTTATAAGGAGTTTTTCAACTTTTCTGTATTGGAATTTATAAAACTCGTCTAAGCGATCGGTGCATTTATTAAAGGTCCACTAAAATCAACAAGAAACTAGAGAGCGAACTCAGCGCGTGCGGGATTCGGAATCATCCTAATAGAGGAGCTGTTCTCGTAACATACCCCTTTCACATGTTGTCTCCCTCTAAAAGTGAACAACATTTCAGGGAAAACAAAGGCCAGATGATTTTTTGCTTGATTTTAAACAATTTATCATAAATTTTAAAACACGTAAACTAAAATTGCGGGAATAGATTTCAAAGCTTAAAAGCAAAACAGCTTAAAAGAATAGGAATTGCGCACAGAAGTTCAAAACAAATTCAAAGGAAAAGAAAACTAAACCCCATATTCTTCAGCAGCTTTCACATTGGTTGACAGGTTGACACTGACCCATTCGCGATATGTTTTAATTTTCTACATATTACACAAGTATACTGTAAAGGGCAGATTTTCGTCTTTTCAAAACTGAAAACTGAAATGAAATTGCGATGAAGAATGTAACGCCAGCAAAATTTATTTAGCCAGGAAAATAGCGGCCCTTAGAAGTGGTATTAATCCAAGCCGAAATTCGCTTCAAATTTCTCACAAACCAACAAAATCAAAGTTTAAAAAAAAACTAAATCACACAACAATCCATTCAGTCACTCATGCGTTCGCCATTTTGTCTTGGGCATGGAAACCGCTGCTATAGCCAGGCGTGCATTATAGTTTATCTTATATATAAATAGCCGAAGTTAAATAATAAAAGCCAATAGTTAAAAACCACTTTCACTGTCTTAAACACAAAATTTATTTATTTTTTTGTTAGAAAGGTTGTGCAGAGTGCAGAAATGTTATGTGTGTGTAATTTGTTTTCCAATATTTTACATATATCTAAGCCCGGTCACTGTAAGTGTAGAATTTCTACCACTGGGCGAACTCTAATTCCATGAAAGAGTTATATTTTCATTCATATCATATGTCATATCATAGCGGTCTCCGTCATGTCCAAATCGAATTGACATTCGACAACCCTAACGGGCGAAATGTTCAGCGAACAAAACTCTAATTTGAAAAATACATACATCCATTTTTACGATCTTAATTTGTTGTTGAATCATGTAAATGGTAAAAATGTTACTATAACAGATCACAATGACAACTGGATGATAGCAACATATTTAAAAAATTGCCGCGGTCGGTTGTCAGAGTTTGATCCAGCGTTGGCAGACGGTCAAAATATTTTCCACATAAATAAATCTGAAAAACCCTCAGATTTGGTTATTTTTCCAAAAAAAAAAACAACTTTTTGTCAACATTTTTTTTTTTAAAGAAAAACATTTCGAATTTTAAATTCGAACGTGTAAGTTTGGTTTTCCGTATGCAAAAGTCTGTTGCAACAAGGAAAAACCGCTAAAGTCGAATTTGATCATTTTTCAGGAGCGAATATGAAAGTTCTGCTAAAATGTATAAAATTACAAATGGTTCTGGATGATATATTAATAAAATTCGGCTTTGCTTCAATTTTTAAGATAAAGAGCTAGAGCTGAATCAAATGGTTTCAAAAGCTCAGTTTTATTTAAACTCGACTTTAGCGGATTTTCCTTGTTGAAACAGAGGTGTGCGGGAAATAGGTACCTACCTAAATACAACGCAAATGTTGCTGTCTTAAACCATCGTGAAAGAGTTCATGCAGTTCTTATGCCACTTTGTTGAAATTGTTGTTTATAAAATTTACAGATGAAGTAGGTGCTTAAATGCGGAAAAAAACAGTTAAGGAACTATTACACAAAAAAGAAAAAAATACATATATCTTTTTCGTAATGAAACGGACATTAGCTGTTTTTTAAAGACTTGTTTTGTAAACAACATTAGTCCAATATCTTTGGAAAAACAATGAATTGTCACTGCAAATATAGTTTTGGAGGATCGATCTATTACTTAACAAGATTTTAAAGAAAATTCTTGATTTAACAAATTTCGGATATAATTGTGACTTTTTTTAACTGAAACGCCTTAGACCTGTGTCAGATATTCTATGACAGGAAAATTGTACCCTCAATAAGGTAGACAAAAACAACACACAAATTTATTTCATCCTCGATTGTCATGCTCAATTTTGAATCATTTGGTTGTGGAAAGAACTGAACGAAGAATCTGCAAGCTACCTCATTCTTAGGTTTAAGCTACTCAGCGTTTCTTACGTTCGTAGAATGCCTATAATTTACATTTTTCTGTGGAGGCATATTTTAAGGTTATAACGAAATAAAAATAAAGCAAAATTAAAAAAAAAAAACTCAGATTTCCCCCTGAACAATTTCTACCCTCAGATTTCCCCCCGTCAACCAAAAAAAAAAACCCTAAATCTGGTGGGAAAACCCCCAAACTGGCAACGCTGGCTTTGATCAAGCTTCTGAATGACGATTTGGTTCACCGTTCACATTGAGCAGATCGGGTCTTCACGAAATTAGGTGAATGCCATAAATTTCTCTGGCGAGAGAGATTGAATTTTGTTAAAATGTCGACCAACAAAAAATAATTTTTGTACGAACAAACTTCCAGCTTAACTAAGTGCGTTCACGGATTTCACAAAAGCTGTTTTACCCACCGCCGACTTTATTCGCAAAAATAAAAACCTCATTTACTTATGCTATTCCATCCGTTTTGTTGCAAAGAAACATTAAAAATATATGAAATAAATACTCCTACCGATAAGAGATATGACAACTATTTGACAGTTTGTACAAAAAAGAATCATCCAAATTTACAGGCATAGTTCTATGAAAGTGAACGAATGCAGCGACAATTACGTATTTTCCAAGCCATTTTTTTTTCTAGTTAAGAGGCGGCTAACTCATCCTTGATCCTTCTATTGTACATAAATAATAATTTCGATGTTAATCTGTTCTCCAACTACCAACTTGCATTACAGTGAAAATGTGCTGTGACTATGCCTATCCAAATCTGTTCATTCTACCTGTGCAATTCCTTAATTTTTTCCCAAAAACAAATCGATGCACATAAACTATATTTTAAAAATCCCTGCTGTGCTCTCCCTAAAAAATCCATCCGCAGATTTGAATAAAAAAAAAACTCCCCCTAATAACACATTTCAATTTGTAGCACTCTCCATGACAATGCTCTGCTCATGGTCAAACGAATCCATTATACAGTTATACACCGAGCTCTCTAAACGAAACATCGCAGCTGCTTTTTCCTAATTAAAAAAAAGAAATCCCAAATATTCTCCTCTTAAAAAATCAATCAATAGTAGCCATAGCTACGAAGCCATGACTACCCCATGTCAATGAGTTCCTTCCAATCACGGTCATCCGATACAGTTACAAAAGGCTGGCTCTATTTTATTTTTATTTTTTCGAAAATCTCCAATAATTATACTCGTCCATGTCACGTGCCATTCGAGGGATGCAAATTATATTTCTTTCGGAGAAACGAGATTAAAACTTACCCAAGGACATTTGAAACCGAACACCCAATTTCGTTCTCTCAGATGACCCTCGGGTCAACGTCAACGCTGGATGCATGAATGCGTTTATACATTTAATAGTTCTGCCCTGAAGGAAACACAAAAAAAAAATCGAAAATGTCCTTAGATCTTACCTTGCACATGTCCCAAATGCATATACGCATTTCCTTTCTTCCTGCCTTTTTTTTTTTGTTTCTTTATTTTATGTTTCCCTCTCGATCAAGTCCTTTCAGTATAGGGGTGCATTTTATTTATTACATTTTCTTTTTTGATTGAAAATTTCGATTTTCACCCAAAAATTGCACCCTCATCGGTGGGATGCAAAAATGTATCGATTACCATACGGTGGATAAAGATAATTTATGCAAAACCGAAATAAAAATGAAGAGCGCATGCAAATTACGTTGGAAAATCCATTAAGGATGCACATTGCACAAATGCACACCCTCCGTCGTTGTATACAAAATGAAATTAATCAACGGGCAGGCATAGAAAATTATTCGTCTCAGGTCAAATTGGATTAATGGCATACAAATTTCTGCATGCATTTTTATTTAAAAACAAAAAAGAAAACTATACAACTATACAACAACATAAAACAAAAGTCAAAATATAATAATAAAGGAATAAAGGACAACACCTTGAATTCACTTTATTTTGCAAAAATAAAAGAAGTACCTTTTAACGAGCAAACAAAATCAAAAGGATAATGCGAAAAATCTATATTTCCATTATCCAAAACTTAAACTTAAGGTAAACAAAATATAAAAACTATTTTTAAAATAATAAAACTTAGTGAATAAGATCAAGGAAAATCTTTTTTTTTTTTAGAATTTAGGGCAAAAATAATTACTACAAAAAGTAATTATCTATACAATATTTAAAGTAACATATTTATTTCAGATTTTCGTATAAGTTCTATAATTTTGTACATTTTTGTAAATTAAAGTTTCACATTTTAATTAATTAAACTGAAGAAGAAAATAAATTTTACGAATTGCTTATATGATTTTGTTTTGTTTTATTTTAGTTGTTTTATTTTAGTTGTTTTACAAAAAAATAGAGGATTTCTCTCCCTTTTCCCCGTTTATTGAGTGGACTCTTTTTCTTTGATTTGTTTAACTTTTTTTTAACAATTCACAATGTGCAGCCATTGCATGTTGGTTTTTTTTTTGACATGTCCTCGCTATGGTCATTGGTCAGCGAAGTGAAAGGAAATTGTAAGAAAAGTACGAGTGGATGGAGTTTTTTTTTTGATTTTCTTTTCCTTTTGTTGGTTGCTTTACCCCTGGCATGTGTGTAACCAATTGTTTGGGTTTATTTGATTTCATATCTCCGGAAATGTTGTTTTGCCGCAAATTGTGTTTCGGAGATGTAAGAATTTGGGTTGATGATTGATATTTAATTATTAATCCATGACTCGTAGGCATAGAGAATAATATACAAAACGCGGTTATGTCGGTTGGACAAAAATATATAAAAAAAAATACTGTTTGGGGCACAGTGACTGAATGGACAGTGTATTATTTTTCGAAGATTGAATGTATTCGATAATGTCAATGTCAGTTTTTGAAAATAAGGCGCTTTTGCGAAAAAGGTTTTTTTTTATTTTTTTCAATTATTTTATACATTGTGACGATTGTAATCTTATATATGAATAGTTGAAGGCAAATAGTGAACAACCGCTTTAACTGCCTTAAACACGACATATTCGCCTGAGTTTTTGTTTTTGGGACGCCTGTGCAGAGACGCCATGCACTTCTGTATAAGCCTGGTCACTCTTTCCTGAAACTCTTGAACGAAAATATTATCCAAAGTTTCAACATTTCATAGTTCCTTACGGTTTAGTGATAAGCTCGATAAAACCTTCATTTTTATTAAGTCGTTCCTTAAATTATTAGTATTTCTGTCATATGGCTGTCATTTGTAAAGGTTCTAAAAGTTTTGAGTTTGACATGCCTATATCTAAGCTCTAGCCATGTCATTTTGTTTAAACGGAACTAATTTCAAGGTACATTCATTTGACTAATCGTCAGTTATCTATACATTTATGAAACGCTAGTACGAGTCATAAACTAAGTATTAAATAGACCTAAAACCGGCTGTCAGTTCCTGTGCGCCTACCCGATTGTCCCAGTAAATAATGTAATGGCAATGGCAATAAAATTTTTTCCTTAATTTCTTATCTGTGAAACATCAAAAATAAATCTAAATGACGGGAGGTTTAATAAATGAAAAAAAAAAAAAAAAAAACAGAATGAACTGTCAGGTTACGATGTGCAAGTGGACGCGTTTATGGCTAATTTACTTTAACATGACACACATACTTTTCTAGTTCCCACATATAGTAACTTGTAACACGGATAACAGTTTACAATAGAAGTATTTGCAGACCATACTCGTAAAATCAGTGAAATGACAGCTACGGCAATAGTTACAAAACCTAAAAAAAAAACTACTGCGGGGTAATTTTCAAAGCGCCGTACCAATAACCAGTTTTAGTCTCGACATTAAATATACGAAGCTCACAATTGCGAATTTGGTATGGAATATACAGCCAGTAGTTCACATACTTAAATTTAAAGTCAAAACTAAAAATGTTTATTGCTAAGCCCCTTTTCAGTAATTTTCTGACTGAATTGCTGCAATCATTTTTGGGATATTGACATTTAAAATACTTTAAAGATTGATGGTTGACTGCATATGCACAATCTTTGGAATGGCACATGAAAACGTAATCCAACTGAGTCAGATCAGAATTCTTGGTTGACAATTGATGCCGCCAAATCTCAAAATTATACAACGGGGAACAATTATGCCTGTTGGTAAGACATGCCGATTCCTTCAATTTCTTCACATTCAGTAAAAAAAATCAAGTCAGGTGGCATTTGACAATAGCGCAGAGAATTTACAGCGATATACCGCCTTCTTTGACAGTCTGGTCTAAAGCGTTTATTAAACTGGCATACGGAGTGGATAACAATGGGCCAGTGTTGTTAGTACTTTCTCTTCTTTTATCCCACGAAGCGTGGTAATTTTTCCCTTTTCCCTTTTCACCGTACTCAAATTCCCTTTTAAGATCCCACGCTACGTTTTGCCTCAAAATCCACTACTTAAAAGTAAGATTTGTATTACACGGAAAGAAAATCACGGTTAACTAACCTTTAGTATAAAAACCACAGTTTTTGGTACTAGAACATTTTAATAAAAGACAATTTATAAGAGCAGTTTTTTAATGGACATTTAGTGTGTTGATAATCATTGTGAAATGTAGGAGTTTTCATAAAACTTCAGCAAAAATTTATATTCTGAATGTTTTTTGTTAGATTCCTCAAATTCCTACGATTAGGAGCTTTATTCCTTTATCGGACATCGAAATTCCCACCAAAAGGAATAAATCTCACGATATATTGTAACACTGACGTTCGAGTATCTAGTTCAGTAAGTTTGACAGCTGGCTGACTTCAGATGTTTCAGTTAAGATTGGCCTAGGTCGATCGCCTGAATAGATTTTTTCAGTCGATGTCTATGTAGGGATAGCCAATGGATTTTCGTGACTGAGTACTAAGTTGACAGTTCGTGTATGATACTGACACGTCGTCAGAAAAACGACCTAACCGACCAATCTAGTTTTGCGTTCAAGGTAAGAACGTCCAGCTCCAGACCAATCGAATCAACTTAAGATAACTAGGTTTTTGAACGTGCCCAGTAATTACCCCAAATTCCGCAAATTTGTTTGGTAAGAAAGACGCGATGAACGGATTTTTCGCTGAAGAGCGATATTTTCGAAAAATCCGAAGAAATTTTCCAGCGGTAGCATACAAAACGAATAAACCGTATAAACCGACATAATGTACAGTAAACAAAATATGTACACATCAGTTGAATGAAAACCCGAACCCGAACATATGATATTGTCCCTCTCCATCATTGGAACTGGTACATATTCCCCGCAAATAATCATCATATACCCATCCCCATTCTTCATCCCCAAAATAAATATTACACAATATTCTCCAGCATTTTACTGCGCAAATTGCTCACGTGCAGAGAAAATCTCTTTGGTCCATCTGCCCACGTACCGCATCGAAGTAAATTGGGCAGCAGCCTCCTAAATCCATCTCATTTTTAATTTTCTATTCGAAATGAATGTTTATCCATCATCGGATATTATACCCCAATTTGGTATACGCCAGACTGGATTTTCCATCTTAACCCAGCCACACGATCTTCAACCCCTCTTTCACGACTCGCACAGATTAGATGCCAATGCAGCCTACCAGCATTTTTTGTGTCGTATTGACGAAATTGCTTTCAGAATTTCATTATATAAAAAAGGGAATATAAATAAGTAGGTATATTCCTTTTTCTGACAAAATCACTCTTCAAGTCGAGTCGGTGGGCGTATGTCCTCATAAATCACCAGTCCTAGGTACTCCAATTCAAATAGAGAGAGAAAACAAAATCAATATCACCCCATCCCCTATCAATCTAATCACCTAAAAATATGACAACCAACAACAAAATAAAAAAAAATAAACAGGACTAACCTAAAACTGAAATAAATTATAAAAAAGTAGCAAACACATCGTGATCCATTAGTCCACCACTGGAAAAAAAAACACGTTCGTCATTCCAAAAACCATATACAGCTATAAGCCCAAAGCCATCAGAGTAATAAGTGAAATAAAAATAAAAATAAAAATACAAAACGTGTGTAGGTTTGACACCTGCCTGCCGTTGGCTGTGGCTGTGCGACATGTAGATAAACCTCCTGCCTTCAATTACAAAACGAAATTATTATTTTCTGCTTTGACAAATACCAAAACGAAACTGGAATTTAATTCAATGGATGAGAGAGAATACAAGGCGCACATATACTTCACTCGCACACATAAAGGCGCACGGTTTTATAAAAGTCCACCCCCTTCACCAACGTCATCATCATCATAGGCACCATCAAAGGTGCAATCAAAATAATGGTGCGTGATTCGAAAATTTCACTTTCCAAAACGAATGCGAGTGTGCGAGAAAGAGAATGCTCTAGAAAAAATAGTTTTATTTGAATTTTGTTAATATCCTTTCTAGTCCTTATTACTTCTTGTTTTCAGTTGAGTTTATTGAAGGGTGGAATTTTTCCATTTATTTAAATTGCTCTGTGCGTCAGTGTCATGTGTGTATGTAAAATATGAATTATTATCCCGTAAAGGCGCGTGCATATGGTGTGCGAGGTAGGTATGTCCGAAAAAGGTCTGTAATTTTCTAGTTAACAATGGGGGTGGACAAATGGAAATCGATTATCATTTTTGTTTGAAATTTGAAATTTGAAAACTGTCGTGACTCGAATTGAGGTGTTAAGGGTTGGACAGATGAAGCCTTTAATCATGTCACGGGTGAAGTGACAGCTTTCACCCTAAAATTTTGAGTTTTATTTCCACACGAACAATTTAGTCTATGAGAGCAGTTGGCTTTTTGTCGACAAAAGTGCGACAAAAACCTAAATTCACTCAACGAAAAGACAAGACAAGAATCATCATGAATAACGATGACAATTTAAAGTTTGACAGTTTTATCGTTAGGAATTGAGATATTACCAGATTATGACAACTGTCATTTTTGTAATCACTTAATAGGCAAGTTTACTGTTGAATAATTAAATAAGCGCGACAAATTAGTGCAAACATTTTGTCGAAAACTGCATTCCGAACAGAAGTTCCATAATTGGACAATTTATCTTGTTTGACACAATTGAATGTCAACTGAGTGGCTATGTTCATATATCCTGACTATATCTACATTTCCCGATTATGCCTCCATGCACTTATATTAATTGAAAAATCGGCCGGATTATCAATCTACTTCTGGTGATCTAGGGCAATGAAAAACCAAAAACGCCACTGAATCGCAACCAGTCAGCTGTCAAATTTAGGAAAGAGTGTCTCGAACACACCCAATGTTCTTCAAAGTTCTTGGTAAATTACATTTTTAAGCTTTCGAGATAGTTACGGAATATTTAGAATTAGGAATTATGAAATATGATGACGAGAGTAATATTTTCTTCATTTCCCCATTATGAACTGTCATATTGATCGAATTTAAATCATTTCTAAATTTTACAACTTCAATGGTAGCTCTCATTAGTTTGAGTGTCTGCAAAATATATATTTAAACATTACAGAAGGAAAAGAAAAATTGTACCTATTACTATTGTCGCTTGATTGCTTCATTTATGGCTGCTACTGTACACGGAAAGAACTGCAAAGTCACCAATTGCAAAATTTTAAGTTGCAAATCACGAATTGTATATTTTTCTCAAATCACAACGATTTTGTCTTGAATTGATAAAAAAAAATCCTGAGCTAAGCTCTAAAATGAGACAAACTTTTCGTGATTTGGCGCTAATTTCTCTTGATTTGATCTTAAACTTTTTTCCGTGTACGTTCACAAAAAGCATTCCTTGATCGCCGCTTCTACAAATCCGGTTCCACGAGACATAAATTTATTCAAATCGTATGTCATGTCATGATACGGTATAAATGTTCTGCGCACAACTTATAACCATTTTTAGGTTCAATTTTTAGAGTCATGCCTAATTCACAATTCGGCGTTGCACGCGTGCGTGCGATTTACGATTTTAAATGCCAAAGCGCGCGAGCAACAATTTTGTAAAACAAAATGCTGCTTTGAAGCGAATACGCGTTAACAGGGAAAAGTTTGACAAACTAAAAGTTCTGTTTGTTTTTTAGCTGAAAAATACAAATTCAGAGCAGAATTAAAATTTAAAGTGTACTCCATTTTTTCTTGAAGCTGTAATTTGTATGCACGAATTGAAACATTGTGTTGGATTTTCGTCTTTCCCTTTGAAAAAAGAGACCAACAAAAATTGTAATAAGATTTGCACAACCCTGGAAATAAATATAGGGTCCAACATTATTTATTTAAGAGTTATGAAGATATGATATATTGCGACGGCACGTACATAACATATGAGTCCAGCTACTTACCTGAAATATAAGTCCAGAGTCGTTATATACGCTCCGTTTTATACGTACATAATACAAATATGCAATTTAGAACAGATCGAACTTTTGCGTATTGTGTAGAACAAGCACACACATTAACCCCTCCCTTTCGTTCCTTTTTACATCCAATTTATCGACAATGGGCGCATTCAAGAATCTAGTTATGTACCTTAAGTCGACTAGATTGGTCTGGATAAGATGTAACCTGGGAATCGATTCTGGTTCTGTGAAAAAGTGAAACGAAAATGTTTTCACCCTTTCACGCGCAATTTTAATTTTCTTTCTATGAAAATGTGAAACCAAACGTCAACATTTTTCATATGAATAATTTCTTTTCACGGCCCCATTGGCAAGTGAATGTTTTTAGTGAAAGTTTTAAAACTGACAACCCTCTTTCATACAACACAGTGTGCGGTATTGAATTCACCACGATATTTTCACTTATTGAACCAGAATCGCATTTTAGTACAAAGTGAATCGAAAAAATGAAAGCAATGCGTTTAATCGAATGTGAAAACGATTTATTCGATTCACTCTTTCACAGAACCAGAATCGACACCTTGAACGTAAAAACTAGATTGGTTGGGAACGTTATATTTTCCACATATGGGAACTGTCAATAAGTACTCAGTCAAGAATTTCTTGACTAGATTCGTCGTTCCATAAACGTCAACTGAAACAGTTGATCATATGACCGATTTCAGCCAATCAAAACCGAGATTCATCTATAGTCAGACAGCTGTCAGACTTACTAAACTAAATACTTGAACGTACCCAATTACAGCACCTGTCTTTGTTCCGTTTTATGCTTTTGTAGGCAACGACATCTGTCAAACTTAATCAAGTGACGTTCGCATGAAAATTCATTTTATGGGTTCTAAAATATCCGCTAAGGGAGCTCGTGTCGTACCGTATACCGACTGTTACTGGAAATTTTTACCGAATTTGACATGAATAGTATCCCAAAAAAATAAAGAGGGGCATGTGTAAAGGTGTCAATAGTTATTTGCATTTCGTTTTGTTCAATAGTATATTCACTGGAGTTTTTTTTTTTTTTTTTTTTTTTTTTTTTTTTTTTTTTTTTTTTTTTTTTTTTATATACTTCTCCCGGGAAAGGCGAACCTGTAACGCTTCAACAGCGCCCCGAGATGCCTGCAGATGTATGTTTGTTCTGCACTTAAATTGCTGCAAATTGTAGTCCTCTGGAAATACATCCCCAGGAAGCGAGTTCCAAAGTTTGCTTGTCCTGTAACAGAAGGAGTTTTTGAAAGTTAATGTCCTCGCGGTTGTCAAGTGTACTGTATGGTCATGACTCATGAGCATTAGCAGCCTGTCTTGTTGGGCGCCCAAAAGTTGCATTTCGAGGGATAATGTCTTTGAGTTCCTCAGAACATCTACCGTGGAAGTACCTATAGAACAAGCATAGGTCAGCGACTTGTCTTCTGTGCACCAACGGTTGTAGATTCGATGTGAGTGTAGAGTCTCCAATGAGTCGAACTGCTCGTCTCTGTATGCTATCAAGCAGGTTAAGGGAATGTTTTGGGGCCGAGCTCCATATATGGGAACAATATTCCAAGCCTGGTCTTACCTGTGCTTTGTAGAGAAGGAGAAGTTGCTTGGGGCTAAAGTACCTCTTTGCTCTAAATAGGTAGCTCAACTTTGCGGACGCCGATCTTGCGATATAGGATATGTGGTTCTGCCATGTGATTCCTGAATTGACTGTGACTCCTAGAAGGTGCATTGAGTCCTTGTGATGGATTGGATGGTTATCCATTTGGATCTGAGGAACTGTTGATGCATTTTTTCTGGAAAATGTTGTGAACTGTGTCTTGATTGCATTAAATACAACCAAATTGTCCTTTCCCCACTTCAAGATTTTGTCCAGATCATCATTTAGAGAATTAATTTGTTCACATCTCTGACTGTGTGATGTAGCCGTATTCACAGGCCCATTGTTCGAGATGGAGGATATAAGAGTGCTGTCATCTGCAAAGCTGTAGATATTATTATTTGTCGATCCAAGCAAGTCGTTGATGTGGAGAAGAAATAGAGTTGGAGAAAGAATAGATCCTTGGGGCACTCCTGCATTTATAGCAAACGAATTGGATGATACACCATCTACAACTTGGATCGATCTTCCCAGAAGAAAATTTTGCATCCATCCGCAGAGTTGTTGTGGTAATCCGTAAGATGCTAACTTGCCTAATAGGGCCCTATGCCAGACTCGGTCAAATGCCTTTGGTATGTCCAAGGCTATGTTGTTCAATTGATTGTGTCCATAAGTGCGTTACGTAGCTTAGCAGGTCACCAGTGGAACGACGGCTCCGAAATCCATATTGCCTGTCGCTTATTAATCGATGGCCTTCTAGATATTTTATTATTTCGACATTTATTGCCTTTTCCATTACTTTAGAGAGCATTGAAAGTAACGCTATTGGACGATAGTTTTGTGGCAGACATTTCTTCCCTTTCTTTGGAATAGGTTGAATGCGAGCGGTCTTCCAGCAAGAAGGAAACGTCTTCTGGGAGTACGACATGCTAAACAGCTTACAGAGTACAGGTGCAAGTTCTGGTGCACAGTTCTTGAGCACTATAGCCGGGATTCCATCGGGTCCCGTTGCCTTATTGCAATCTAGTTCTTTAAGGATGCGTTGAATTATTCGAGGCCGAAATTTCACTTCTGCCATCGATGATTGTATCCTCGGGACATTTGGTGGCTCTAGCTGTGCAGAATCTAGGGTGGAATTCTTTGAAAACATGCTAGCGAAAAGATCTGCCTTTTCTTTAGGTGTTGTTGCTAGCGTGCCGTCTGCTTTTACTACACTGAAAAAAAAAGTCGACGTCGTATTGATGAATGGCGTTCATAAACATGTGATTCATTGATATGACGTACTTTTCATAAAAATGATGAACAAATTCATGAAAACTTTTTGACAATTGATGAACTTTTTTTCAATATGATGAAAATGAATTCATCAATTTTTTCAACAGGATTCTGAAGAGAATTTAGCGTATGTTCTTATGAACTACGTTCATTATTTCATCAAAACATTTCATCAATATGACGAAAACATTTATTTTGATGAACTTAGTCATTTGTTCATCCAGTTGATGATTTATTCGTCTTATTGATGAATGGAATCATCATATTCAAGTACGATTGCCAAGTTTTGAATTTTTATCATATTGATAACGACGTTCATCGTTTTGATGACGGCTTTTATTATATTGATGACAGCGTTCGTCAAAAAACAGACATTAAATTTTATTAAGGAGAACGTTGATGTAAACCTTCATAATATAGATGAACTAATTCGTTGTATTGATGAAAAAAATTAAATTCACCCTTATATTCATCATATTGATGAATGGAATCCTCATATTGATGAATTTTTTTCATCGGTTTCTTCAATGTGATGCACAGATTGTTAATAAGATGTATGCTGTAGGTGTACACACGCGATGTTGGTACAGCATTTGTACTCACACACGCATGATGAGTCTTTTAATGTATATATGCGTAGATAATTATATGCCATTGCTCATCAAGCGTAAAGTATCTACACAGGGTGGCATAGAAGAAAATTGTGAATGGTTTTACGATGAACGATGAATATCTTAAAAGATTCGATATATGTGATTTAGAAATTTCATCACATAATTATTTGTTTATCTTTTAATTATATTCCCCCAAAAGTATCCATTTGCATTTTATACAATGTATTGACAATTGCTTGCCGATGAACAAACTTTTTTACTTTTTCTTTTACTACGGGCGACTGGTTTTGCTAAATAAACTGCAGTATATACAATTTAAAACAATTAATGAAGTGTGAAAAATTCAATGTTAGTGTAAGAATGGTGGAAATATAAAAAAGCTATAGTCTTACTTCGATTATTCACATTATATAAAATGTTATAAATTTTGCATAAATAGCTTTAATACATTAATATATTTTAAGTATTTATTATGTTATCAGTATAATGAAACTTATATAATTAGAACCTATATCTTCGATGGAGCGCCTCATTTACCCTAAAAAGAATGCAATTTACCTAGCCTTAATTAAAGGTATGCAATTAATGTATAACTTTAATTCAGTTGCATAGATATATCTGGAAGGTGTTGACCAAGTGATTTCGTTTCAATAATTTTACTATGTAAACGAACGTTTTTCGGCATAAATTGTTTGCTCTAAATGTTCATAGCGACGTTTTAAAAGCTAAATCATGAGTAAGACTATCTAATTTTCAAAGGGGCTTATTTTTCCGATATCTTGATATAGCTTTTTCATTTGTAAAAAGTAAAACGTAAATATCGAAAAATGTTGTTGTACGTGTTTTAGAATACATACTTCTAAAAGGTAGGTTAAGCTACGTTTCCACCGAACACAAATACCAAGATTAAGTACAAGAGGTTTAGAATTAATCCCGAAGTGTTTCCACCAAATAAAAGAAGATTAACTTGACGTATTCTCTCTGGCTCTGTCCATTTGAGAGAAAATGACATTTCAAGAGAGAGAGAGAGAGAGAGAGAGAGAGAGAGAGAGAGAGAGAGAGAGAGAGACATTTTTCCATTTTTGATGTCTTTTCTTTCATTTTTTTTTTTTTTTCACTTTTGACATATCGAGCTGTGAAAAGTGTGTTTGTTTTATTTCTAATCTCCCTTTTTATGAGATTACTTTCGTATGATAAATTCCGAGATTTATGCGGGATTTACGGAAATTTTTGTAAGCCTCGCAGTTATTCTCCGGTGGAAACTTAGCAGTAGGGTCGATTTTTGACGTTAAATAAATATGTCATTAAAATAAAACTACAATTATCATGAATTTTCTACAACGAGTTTCCTTTGGTAAAAAAAGAGCTCGCTATATAATTATAACGTTGTGATTTCATTACACACATAAATGTAAATAAATATTTACTTTTTAAAAATATTTTCAAAATCAATGTAATATTGTTATTTAACCAAGCTTTTCTCGTACATTGTTCTCTCACGCCTCAACATTATAAAATTCAACAGAATGGATCAATAAAATTATAACTAAATAACAAAAAACGCAAAAACACATTTCAAATACAAATGTATGCACATGCGCCCTGTGACTCTATGCATATGGCAGGCAAATGGCCGTTCTCTGATTCTCATTGGGATCCATTATGAAAAAAAAAAATGTCCCAGGAGTGATAAAAGTAACTCAGAAATAAAATTCATTTTTATAAATCTTCAATATTTCTTGAGCGCGTGAGTTTTTGCCACTACACTTTATTGACTTTCGTGGTAAAACTGATTTTCGTTTGAATATTTTCCTTTCGGATGCGAAGAAATTCAATAGTTAAATTCACATAATATTACCATTACCATTTTCATAACATTATGCTCGTTTAAGTAATTTAGCATCCCCATGAAAGTGGGAAGGCTATATCTTTACGATTTATATTGGTGTCAGTATTTTTATTTCCTGTTTTAATTTGTATGAATAATCTTACAACTACATGAAAACAAATTTGACAGCACAGAAAGTGTGCATCATATTGATGAACAAATTTGTCAATATGATAAATACATTCATCACATTATGAAATTAAAGGGGAATTTGGGTTCATCATATTGATGAATTTTTCATAATATTGATGAACAAAATTGATGAATGATGAACAACATCATATTGACGAAATCGGTTTCATCATACTAATGAAAAAGTTCACTGGACTAAAATTGTTGATTTTTTCATCACATTGATGAACTTTTTCACTACTATGGTGTACCTTTTTTTTCAGTGTAGAGTTGGAAAAGAAGAGCAACTAAAGTTATTACTGATTGCCTTTGCCATGGACCAGAATGCGCGTGAACCGCTAGGAGTCTATATATAAGCGCGTCATTGAAATTTTAAAAGATTGTTTTGTTAAATTTGTTCCTTCTTTTCAAAAAAAAAAAAAAGTTATCTAAGCTTCCCTGGTATAATAGACAACTAATAAACTTGGTAAGTTCTAAGCGTAAAGGTTTTATTTAATTTAAAAAAATCAAATCATGCATCTGATCATGCTGTTTTTAGTAAACTACGCGTAGAATTCTCTACTCTAAGTACATTTCTTTACAGGGCTTACACCATGAATATAGAAAGTAAAGTCAAATACAATAGTAAATCATTCTGGTCATATATAAATACTTAAGGAAAGTCTGGAGGAATTTCTTTTTCCAAATACCATGTTTTTTAAGAATACTATGTCCTCTAATTTGGACTCCACTCTTGATTTGTTTTCTTACTTCTTTGAATCGGTTTACTTAAAATCAGCCTTTAATATAAACTTGAAAATAAAAAGTTGATATTGGCTCATTTCAACTATGTTCTGAAGAAGTCCTCTTGGCCCTTAAGTCGCTTAAGCCCAGTTCTATTGGTGGAGCTGATGGCATTCCAACAATTATTCTTAATTATTGTTGCTCAGTATTTTTAGTCAATCTCTTTCGGAAGATGTCTTCCTTCATGAATCGAAAATTTAATTTCTTGTTCCTATTCATAAGTCTGGCTCTAAAAATAATGTTGCGTACTATAGGGGTTTCTGCAAATCATCGGCGATTCCTAAGCTGTTTGAAAGCTTAGTTAAAAACAGACTTGAGTTTCTAACTAAAGAGTTCTTATCAGAGGCTCAGCATGGTTTCGTATCTGGTCGGTCTACTACCACTTACTTGACACTTTTTTCATCGTATGTTATTAATGCTTTTGAAAGCAAGTGTCAAGGCGACACTGTGATTTACTCAGTAAACCATATTGCTATATTGAAAAAGCTTGAACTTTTTTTCGAAGATTTTATATTGGTTATCGTCTTATCTAATTGGCAGAACTCAAAAAGTGCGCATTGTCAACGTCTGCTCTAGATCGATTAATTGCACCTCCGGGATTCCCCAAGGCAGCCATTTAGGTCCACTGCTCTTCATAATTCTTATCAATTATATTACCACGCCAATTAGACACTGCCAACGTTTGTTATATGCTGACGATCTACAACTAAATCTAAAAATTCGAAGCTTAGAGGGCTGTCTCTTAATACAATAAGATCTAAATTCTAACTCAGACTGGTGTGGGTCCAATGACTTAAATCTTGGCATAAATAAGTGTTATGCTATTTCTTTCTCTAGATTGGCTTCAACTTTGCAGTTCGGTTATGTTATTGACTCTTATCTCCTTTGCAGGGTTACCGAAATCAAAGATTTAGGTGTTATACTCGACTTCAATTTCTCTTTTAAAAGTCATATTGATTATATTGCTTTAAAAGCCAACTCTGCCATTGGTTTTATTAATAGAAATTGTAAAGATTTCAAGGACCCATATGCCCTCTTATTTTTATACATCTCTTTGGTTAGATCGCTTCTTGAGTAGGCCGATGTAATTTGGAAACCTGCTTTTAATATTCACTCTGATCGCATCGAATGAATACAAGGGCGTTTTACAGTACTTAACAACCTTTTTCAAAATGCGAGTCCAGAGTATTCAGCCAGAGGCCAATTACTTGGAATTAAATCCTTAAAATCAAGGCGTGCTATGCATGATGTAATGTCTGTAAGAGATATACTTAGCTATAATATTAGATGTCCATCCCTTCTTTCAATAGTCCCTATATAAAGGGTTTTCCAATAAGAGGTGTTATTTTGGTATTCAAAGAAAAATGTAATTTTTTGAAGATAAATGATCGGATGTTTATTTCATAATAAAGAGGAAGGTATATCAGCCAAATGGCCACCACGAGCACGCATACAGGACCACAACCTTTTCATGAAATTTTCTATAATCAAATCGCAAAATGGCTGCCCTATGTCCTCGATAGCCTCACGAATTTTATCTTTGAGGTCTTGAATCGACGCTGGGCTGTTGACGTAGACCTTATCTTTCTCGTGGCCCCTAAGGAAGACGTATCACAAGATATCGGTGGCCAATTGTGATCACCTCTTCGAGAGATAACACAGTCCGGAAACTTTTCCCGTAAAAGATCAATGGTTTCGTTGCTTGTGTGGCACGTAGCGCCGTCTTGTTGAAAGTAAACGTTGTCCAGATCAATACCATCCAACTCCGACCATAAAAAATCATTAATCATCTCTCGATAGCGCAATCCATTCACCGTAACTGTTGACGCAACCTCATTTTCGAAAAGGTAAGGTCCAATGACCCCGCCGGACCATAAACCGCACCAAACAGTCACACGTTGAGAATGGAGAGGCTTCTCAACAATAACTCTTGGGTTTTCCGAGCCCCAGATGCGACAATTTTGCTTGTTGACGTAGCCACCGAGTTGGAAATGGGCCTCATCAGTCAAGATGATTTTTCGAAGGAATTCCGGATCATTTTCATGAATTTCAAGGACCTAATCAGCAAAGACACCACGTTGTTGATGATCGGCCGGCTTGAGTTCTTTTGTTAACTGAACTTTATAAGTCTTAAGACCAAAGTTTTTATGCAAAATACGGTGTAATGACGTTTGTGGAATGCCCAATTCCAAAGAACGACGATGAATGGACTAACCTGGGTTTTCTTCAACACTTTGGGCTACAGCAGCAATATTCTCAGTTGTTCTTGAGCGACGTGCACGGTTTTTATTCTTCACATCACTAACTTGTTCCAACAGCTCAAATTTTTCCACCAATTTCTGTATTGCGGTCCGACAAGTTGCTTCACGACGACCAAAAAATGCTTTAGTTTAGCGAACTATGACTGCAAGATTTTCACCATTTTCGTAGTGAATTTTAATAACTTCAATGCGTTTTTGAAGCGTGTATCGTTCCATTTTTAGTAATGGCGTAGTTTCTACTTGTCAAATGTTAAAGAATAAAAGCTTCAAAAGTGACAGCTACCGAAATAGCGGGTCGGTCACAATAACACCTCTTATTGGAAAACCCTATATACCTGCTAGACCACTAAGAACTAGAGATTTTCTTTTTCAATGCGTGCATAGAACTAAATACGGGTTCAATGAACCTTTATCTAGACCAATCATATCTTTCAATGAAGCTTGTAGAAATATCGACTTTTGTTTATCAAGAGATAAATTTAAGGCAATGCTATTGTATGTTTACTTATTTTGATAGGTTATTGAAATATCTGTTATAAGTGTTTAGTGGCTTGTAGATAAACTAATTAAATAAATAAATAAACATTTTTCAGTTACATATTACAGATCAAGAAAACTTACTTAAGTTAAATCAAACTTCAGATCCATTAACAATATACTTCTCCCATTTTAGAACTATTCAAAAATAAAGAGTTTTTCACATTAAAGCTACGTGTACACTACCCCCGAATTAGAAAACAATTTTGCACTAGTTAACTATAACAAACGTCAGATAGCGCACATAAATGTTTGACATTCTGTGTAACCGGTTGATAGCTTACGCAGCCTTAGTCAGTATTGGTTTTACAACAAAGGGAACAAACAAATTGAAATGATTCCTCCTCAAACATTATGACCACCATCCAGCAGAGTTTAGACGATAGCATTCTCCACCACAGATTAACCACCACGCCTTTAGATTAACGACTTTTTTTTCCCCGAATAACTCATAACTCCTAACGACCATGAATTATCGCACAACACACCACCACCACCACCACCAAAATGAATGCAAATAATTATTCGCAAACATCCCGTACCAGCCTTACATTTCTAATCATAATTAGAAACCCAGCGCCAAACATACAACAGCATCCCACAATTACTTCACGCTGTGACCGCACTAACTCAACTCGAGCCCCCTCCCCCAAATGCTCCCGCCATGAGTGTACAAAATGAAAAACACTTACACAGCCTCTCTCTGTATTCACGCAAAAGGAAAAAAATCCTTTAAGTGCTAAAGTCCCACTTTTTTTTTTTGTCCTACTCACCGGAGAGAGGGTGGGTAGAAACTGTCAGAAACTTTTACCTAAAACTACTTTCAGGACACAGGGAGCCTACAAAAAAAGAAACTGCGATACGAAATAATATAATTTCGAAATTTATTATTTTCTCCTGCAACACACACTTGTTTTCAAAAAAAAAAGTAAAATCTCAAAGAAACAGAAACTTTCACATATTCGTCCATCTCCAAGGACTAAGCCATGGCCAGAAGCCATCCTAAAGTTGATATGAAAACCAGAGAACGTTCCTGAATGTGTGTTGCCTGTTGGAAACTGTCGACCATTCCGAATGGAGATAATAGGTTCGAAAAGGGTGGCTGGCGAAACAGAACGGCCCGGTGATGTGTGGTATACAAGTAGGTACAGGACCAAAGGCAACAACATAAAAGGAAGAAAAAAAAATGTACTTTTCATCTAATTTTCTCTATTTTCATTTTCTCCTCTTTTTTTTTTTTTTTGCAGCTTCTTAACGAAATTCCTTTCTGACCTTAGAAGAAAATTAGAAAGAAAGCAATGTGTGTGCGTCACCGTCGTCCTTTTCTCCCAACACACATGTGGGGGTGAGTTAAAAAGAAAAATCTAACTGGTGACGGTTCTGACGGGTGGTTGCGGGCGCTGTATTCTCTCGTTACTTAAATGGGGATGAAGTACTATAAATTGTATCCACACATGTAGATACTCCTCACACAAACACACTCACACGTCTTTATGGACACTATTTAATTTCAAAGTGTTGTACACGCGGGGGAGGGAAGAAAAAATTGTTGCAAATGAACGGAAGGCGGAAGGCTGAAAATGAAAAGTTGGAAAGGGATCCTGTTTCCTTTCGCCCATATGATTGCTATTGGGGATTAATACAACTTCTTTTTCTGATTCTTGTTCCTCGTCGATGGATCCTTTCTCTTTTTTTTTTTCATTATTGAAAATCAATAAGAAGGCCTCTTTCGGGGGGAGGAGTGTAGACAACAAAAATGAAGAAGCATTATCAAGTTTCGCAGGTCTTCACCGTCGTAGCCCACTCCGCATCCGCTTGTCACTATATGAAGGACATTTTGATGAACCGAACATTCTCATTACCAGCGTGAAGATGGTATCCTTTTGTTTTCATCCTTTGATGGTGGGGTTTTCATTGTGTAAAAAAAAAAAAAAATCGACATGATGATAATAAACACTCACCCCCCAGGTTCCATGAGAAATGAGATATGGTATACGTATAGCTAGCCACGCCAACAGGACTCATGAGGTGCTGTCGAATGTGAAATCAAACCCAATGAAGTGATGAGAAGTATTTTATTCTTCTTCTTCTTCTTCTTCTTGCTGTTCGTCTTCATTTTTCTTTTCAATTATTATTTATATTTCTTTGCTGTTCATCTCCTTTCGATTCTTCGTTATATTTGTACTTCGGCTTTATGTATGTTTATATATCTACTGATGTGCGTATCATTGCCTGATTGTGATATAAATTAATATACGGCAAGATATATGCCCGAGTGTGTAATATACAATTGATGCGAGAAGAGGGAGGAAACAAAATTTCTGTTTTTATTCGTTAGATAATATTTAATAGAAAATTTTGATTATACAAACACAGAAATAATTTACCCAGCCAGGCATATGTATGCGTGGCGTATGCGAATATACGATTCTGATTATACATATTAATAATTGCCAAAAGGAAAAAAAAGAAGAAGAGATGTATGTATGTCTTTTGTGCCGCAGCAACACCATATTAACTGGCACTGGCAGATACTAGATACTACACCTCGCCTTCGGTGAAGGATGTCCGTTAAAGGCGACAATCAAACGTATAAGGTGGACGGTGGTAGGTAGTATCTGGTATTTCGTGGGAGTGCGGCAATAGCCATACTAATTTTGAGAGACGCAACAATGCTGCGAAATGGGTATGTCTTTCTGCAAATAACCAAGAGGGGGATGGATGTGTGCAATTTTTATTCGGATTCAATATAAACGAGTGACTCTGCATTTTGTACAGTTTTCGTTTGTATACCTATGTGGTCGGATGGATTTTCACTGATGGCCAACGAGAATATGGCACTTTATATTTTTGGTAGTTCATTTGTTTGGTGTGATGTGGAACGCAGGACATCTCGAGCGAGTCTATCTATATCTCAGTGTCAGTGGTTGTGATCAGTTTTGTCATCTATCGCGAGGTGTGACTCTACCCCCATTTGTAGGGTGAGCTAGTATTTAATGAGAAAAAGCAAGAGTATCCGTGATGGTGATGTGGGTGAGCCTTTTTTTGAAGGGCATCAGGTGTATTCTTATTAATGACAAAGTTTTTAACAAATGCTGGGTAGCTGTAGCTAGAAGATTAAAAAATAAATTATATAGGTACCTCCCTTACAGAAATAGCGCCGTTTGGGTTGGGTTATTTGATAGGGGTGTAAGCATTTAAAGTCGGGAATAAATTGTTAAAATGTTTTACTTGCTTATGTCAATTGCAGCTAAAAGAGTAAAGTTACCTTAAGTTGACTCGATTTATTTGTACATAAGTTCCTAGACTAAATTGTCATGTAATTGTAATATTAGGCATTCTTCCATATCATTCACTTTTCCATTTTAAAGAAACTGAACAATTTTGTTATATTAAAAGTAACCATTTAATATAAGGCATGTTCGAATTGAATATTCAATATTAATTCACAAAAAAGTGACAAATACCCGGATTAGACAGAAACAAGTCAAGATAGGTTAGGTTAGGTAAGGTTGAAGTGGCTGGTGCTTTCCATTATAAGGTCCCATGTGATACTACATGAATCTATAGTTATTCTTCCTACTCGTTGAACCAGTTGGAGCTTCTGATGAAGCGTAGGAGATTTCGAATGTTTGTATTTTTTAGATCGTTTAGATCACTAAAGAGAGCCGGACAAGTACAGAGAAGCATGGAGAATAGTTTCTTCCTCCTCCTCGTTAAAGCAGCTTCTGCGAAAAACGTTAGAGAATATGCCAAGCCTTTTTGCATGCCTGCCTATGAGACAGTGTCCCGTGATGTAGCCTATTGTAGCTCTGATATGCTTCCTATCGAGGGAGATCAGATGCCTAGCACGTTTTAGATCTAGCTTTGGCCAGATCTGGGGTCGAATCACGTCCTCCGTGATCGAGCATTTCATGACGGAATTTCTCTTGTGTTTCACTTGTAAAACCAACTTATTTCCGTGAAGGGGTAGCTCGTTCATGGAAGTGGCGATTCGACCACTGTTTTGTCGCTAGACATGTCGAGCCGGTAGTCCACCTAAGATTTGTTTTTTCGATAGCATCCAGCTTTATTGTAAGTTTGCAAGTAGCGATTGGAATACCTTAGGAATCCTTAATTGGAAGTAGAGGTAGTGTAGTTCCGTGCTTGGCGAGTTCATCAGCCTTGCAGTTACCTGGAATGTCCCTATGTTCCGGCACCCAACAGAGGTGAATATTGAAGTTCTCCGCCATCTCTCTGACAGACGAACGACAGTCTTGGGCTGTTATAGAGTTTGTGGAGACTGATTCCAGGCATGATAGTAGCTTGACTATCCGAGCAGATACGGATGTCTTTAGCATATATCACGTTTTCCCTTAGACAAGACTTCTTTTATCGCCATTATTTACGCCTGAAAAACACTACAGTGGTCAGGAAGACGGAAGGAGAGACTAAGATTTAGTCTGTCAGGGAAGACAGCACCACCAACACCGTCCACAGTTTTCGAACCATCTGTGAAGAAATGGATCGATTTATCATCCAGGAATGCTTATTCGTTCTCTCAGAATAATCTAGTAGGATTGGAGACCTGGAAGTTTCTTTCAAATTGTAGTTCTGGTGTGGTGTAGTCGATGTTTTCTGGAAGGTTCCTAATTGTGTTTAAGATAGCGTCATGGCCAGTTGTTTTGCTGGTCCATTGTGAAGTAGCTTTGAGGCGTACGGCTGCAGAAGCTGCCGTTTGCCTGATGAAGATGTCAATGGGTGTCAGAGGAAACTGGATGTTAAGTGCAGCGGAGGGGGTGATTCGAAGAGTCCCGCCGATACGAGGGTGACACGAGGCTGTAAACCTCATTTGTTCCCTAAAGTCGTTTTGCAAGAGAAAAGTGCCACAGTGGCCTTCTTAGCTCTTTCTTGGATGTTAGGCTTCCAGGTTAACTTTCTATCAAAAATAAGGCCCAAGTATTTAGCTTCAAGATATGATTGAATAGATTTGACGATCACAGTTCCGTATGTGTCATTAGAAAACTGTAAACTAGCCTAATAAAAATAAAATTTTAAATTATGTCAGCCATTTCTAGATGACAAAGACTAAGTTACAAGTTCAGTAGAAGTCTACACCTACCATAAGTAATTTTGACTTTGTGCCTTGAGACAAATGAGACAAATTCTAGTCTCGACTTTAAATTTGTCTGTTAAATGGGTATAGCTATTATTACGCAATACTAATAAAATCAGATTTAGTGTCCATGCTAGATTTTACGAGCTCACAAAGGCAAAATTTTCCATATAAAACAACCCATTGTGACTGACGAAATATTAAGCGTGAAAATTTGAAATGATTATAAGTTAAGCCGCTTAATTTTAAAGTCGAAACCAAAAATTGTTGTTAGTGAGGCCCCATGTGTAAAAGTATCTATTCTGTGAATTAAAAGCGATCGATCAAAATCAATAATCAAAATTGATCAGTCAGGAAAACTGAATCACGTTCAAGTTTCGTAAATCTGACAAGTGACAGCTTGTCGACTTGATGTGTCTTAGTTTTGATTTTGTTGACGTACACCGATTTTTAGTTGATGTTTAAGGATTGGCAGCTGAAGAATCTAGTCAAGAATCTATTGACTGAGTACTAAGTTGATGGCGCAGGGAAATAACTCCACGGGCAATAACTTCACATGGGAAATAACTTGAGTGGGAAATAATTTCACAAAATTTGTGGTGATGTTATTGCCCACTTCAAGTGGGAAATAATAAATTCCACTGTTTATGAATTGTATGATTACATAATATTGTCGCATGTTAAGAGAAATTATTTCCCACAAAGAAGCTTTTGCTCACTTTCATTGGGAAATAACTTCACATAAAAAAGTGCATTTATTTCCCACTCGAAATGAAGTTGTTTCCCGTGTGAAGTTATTCCCCGTGAAGTTATTTCCCTGCCCCTATGTTGACAGTTCGTTAAAAGAAGTGACGTTACTGCCCAACATAGTTTTTGTGTTCATTGTACATCTAGTCCAGATCAATCTAAAACCCAAGCAAAAAAATCGGGAACTGTCAGTTAGTTAGTGCAGTCTCGCTAGATGTATGCTCAATTTGTCAAATTACGGAACACAAGTAATAGAGTCAAACACGACATTTATGTTGAACAACAGACCAATCATGTGTCAAAAACTTAAAAAACAAAAATTTTTTTTTCGCAATCTGGTAATCTCGAGTGAAGCTTTCCATGGTGTTTCCATTTGGTAGGTAGGTAGGAGTGGCGGTTTAATTAAAAACCCAAGTAGGACTATGTGCCGTTTTGTTACCACAACTCATTTGACCCGTTTGTTAAAGATGGTTGAGTAGGAGAGTTTAGATCCAGCCTGTGGAATTCAAAAAGGTTATCAGTTCCTTGATAGTACTCTTCGAGACCTCCTCAAGGGAGTCGAAGAAGGGTTTACCAAAAGATCGCTGTCTAGCTCTAGCTATATCCCTACGTATCCGAAAGTCTAAAGGATTTTGTGATGTTTAGAGACTCCGAGAATACACCCGAACCTACCCCACAGTCCATTTTAGAACCGTCTGTGTATATTGTTAAACTCGAGTCTCTGTTCAACCGTCCCTCTTGCCAATCTAATCTTGAAGGGAATTCTGCTTCAAAATGTTTAGTGAAAAGCATTTTGGGAGTAATGAAGTCTGTTGAGGGTGGTACGAGTTCTCCTGGTAGAGAAAGCAAAATGTTACTCTGGCTGTAGGGTCTCGCAGACCAGCACCCCGACTCTCTGAGTCTAATTGAGTTCGCTTCATTTTTATTCAAAGTCGCGAAGACAAAAGATGCTACATACCAAAACCACGGTTGTTTACCTCAAATGAATCCATCCATGCTTTGCATGTATTCTGTATTTTAGGACTACCTGTTGTGGGACTCATCATATCGACCTACTGCCCAGCGCAAATCGACCTTGTTGTTGGCCTTCCACAACCATACACAAAAATGAGTCCCAGTGTACACTATCAGCATAGCACATCCACGTTGGTATTGGTATTACGTGCTTACCTTTATCCATAATAATCATCTTGCTGTCATGTAATTATCTCAATTCATCATTTTAACACCCATTACCTGTTTTGCCTGTCGGACATAAAAACGCAATGCAACCCTCCACCGGAATGGATCGTTCCATTCTAATCCATTAATTACACGGTAGTTTTGCAGATATTTCCAATAATCCCTTTTTTTAATTAATGTGATTTGGTTCCCTTTTATTGTGTAGGCCGCTATATGCTCGGCGTCCTTTGTGTCAACACTGCAACCTTAAATCTAATGTGACATGACATGTGCCGAGAGGTACCTACTTTTTTCTGTTTTTTTTTACGCAACCGTAACAAAAATCACTTTCGCTTTAAGTTTTTATATTCAAAAGCATTTTTCAATTCACCCCATTTGCCATCAATAAAATCGACAAAAATCGAAAAAAAAAAATAATAAAATAAAAATCACCCAAATACAATACCGAAGGGATATTAAGGATTTGTCACACAGCCAGCTGGTGCCACCATCACAAGGATTACTCGCTTTCTCTCTGATGTTTACCCAGTGTCAATACCTAGCATCAATAATATCGAGAAGATTTTCGAGACAACCCTCTGCCGCGACCCGTGTGACATCTAGGTCGTCGGTTTAATTTTTAAGTTCTCCTCGCGTGTCAACCTTCAGTCGTTGCAATGCACACTCACCCCAATGGAGAGATTTCACCCGTTTTTGGGTGAAAATTGCCAAAAATTACGAGCAAATTTTGTATTTTGTACAACTTTTTTTTTTTGTTTTGAAAATTTCTGCAATGACGCATGGCGAATCCGTTATTCTCTGTATAATGACCCTTTTTGCTCTCGGATTAGTCACAAACCTTCTAAGGTGCTGTCTAACTCTTTCCTTTTATCGGACCCAGAGGGTTGTGTGTGGAATGCACTGAAGTGTATAACGCGACGGTCTGGGTTACGTTTGTGTACACACAAAAAAAAAAAGTGTCATTGGGTGCGGAGGGTGTCCCTTTTTAATTCGACTGTGCGCGTTTCATTCTTGGATGGGACGTTGAGCACCGGCAAGGGTGTTCAAATAAAAGAAATATTTTTGGGTTAAATTTTTCCACATTTTAACGAAAAACGTTGGGAATTTTTCATTTGAAAAATGATAGGGTTAGGACGGCGGCGAAAATAATTTAATGTCTTTCGACGAGGCGAGTACCATTGTAGCACACGCGTCTACTTTAAACACAATGGCAGATGTTTCCCTTTCGAAAAAGGGTTACAACGCACATTTTCCAAAATGTGACAAAAATTCCCCAGAAAATGGTATTTGATTAAATTTTTAGGACAATAACACTCACAGAGCATGCTGCCGCTACCGGATGTGTGTGTACTCACACGCGTATCAAATTCAGCAAGTGTTTAGATAAAAATTTCATATTTCACAATATCAATAGATTATACTTCGTAATCTTTCTCTTTTTCAAACACACAGATGGTGTGGGAATTCATTTGCATTTATTGACGTTTTATCTAAGTGAGGTGGAAAACTTTATTTTTTTTTTATAATTATGACGTTATCTGTAGATTTTCCTTTGGCCGTACACCAGTTTATACTTGAAGAGGGAGTGCGTTTGGTCGTTTATTAAATTCTGATAACCTATTTAATTAGTTTGATTTATTATTTTGTTTTTGTTTTTTTTTTTTAACAGGCTGTCATATATTCTGATGGTAATCTAAAATTTATTCGATCATTTAGAATGTGTTTACAAAAAATGCTTACTTTAATTATATCGATGAGTAAAAATCAAAAAAATAAAATACTATTAATCAAAATAGAAAAAAAAAAAACATTAGATCATAAGTAACGAGCGCAAAATCAAAATTTTACTTATACATTTAAGATTTAAACAGACAAAAAGAGACAAAATCAAAATGAAACTAACCTCTATAGAATATATTTATATTTACTAATATACTGTATTAAAAAAGAAAAACTTAAATAAAATACAAACATATATATTTAATGTAATTGTATAAAAACAAGAGACGAACATTAAACAAAATTAAACGTACTAGAATAAACATTTAAACGTAAAAAAATAAAAGCTAAATGAGAAATATATTTGAAACAAAACTATATCGGAGGCACAAAATCAAAATTAGTATTAGATACTTTTAGAATTACTTATATTATATACATATATATATACCTATATATATATATACTAATTAAATACAAAACAAAAATATTTAAAAATTATATAATAATACAATACAAAATCAAAAAAGAAAGAAACAAAAAAAAACAAAAATTTTAACTGAAACTAAAAACTTATGTGTTATTTTAATCTGAATAAAAATTTAAGGATACGTGTGTCCTGAATGTTGGAAAAATGTAGGGCTATGTGTTTTGAATTGCATGAGTAGATTTTTCCATTGGACAGAGTGAGATAAAGGTAATGCCCATACGGAAATAAGGTGAGTTTACAACTTTTGTGTTCAGTAAAATACAAATGAATTCGCTTTTGTTTTTCACAGGGCAAATTGTTCTCAAAGCGAATCAAGAAGAAAGGACATTCATCTTTGAATTTAGGTAAAACAAGTTCTACGTGTGGAACAGCGTTTTTTTACTTGAAAACATTTTAAACATTCGATATCATTCCACGATACTAACAATCATATTTATGGTCCAGGCTAAATTTAACGAACTCACAATGGCGACATATATCAAACAAAATTTAGGATTGTGACCTACAAAATATTTAGTATAAAGCTTAAAAATGCTTATTAGTAAGGAACAAGCCTTTTTATTGTTTACAACAATAGTACGAGATCGAACTGTTGTTGTAAACCGTGGAAATCAATGATCTTTATAGATCATGTGCGCATAATAAAAAAGGCCTATTATATTTAAAAAAAAAAAGTGCACGACTGGGTCGAACAAAACTTTCTCGTTCGTCAAAAGTTTTGTTGGTTGTTTTGTTATTTTATTAGATAGGTAGGTAAAGACCTGAGAAGCAATGCTAGGTTAAAGAAACGGTGCATGAAATATAGAAAAAGGAATACATAGTGTTAAATAAAGTTCACTTGAAGCTCTGGAAACAGACAGTTGTCGCAAGTTCTTGTTAGAGAGTTACAACTTAAAGGCGCCTACTCTACTATTTTATAGCTTTTACACTTTACAAGTTTTTGAGTACGAGAAAAAGTTAGTAGGATTTTCTAATTTTTGATCTTGATCTTGGGAATGATTTTCTTTTTGGCTGGTCCATTTGCGCTGCTTTTATTGCATTTTTAATGGCTGTTGCAATTTGAATTTTAAAGTGCGGTATTGAGTTTTAAAAATATATATGAATTGGGTGGTTATTTTTTGAGAAATACTAATTACAAAACGGAATTCTTCGAATTTTGAGAAAAACAACGGGATCTTTTTTAGAATATCATTACTTGTTTTTTTTTTTTTTTTATAGCTTTATCGAAGTCAAAAATGGGGTTTTCGAGATATGAGCAGTTTTTTTAAATTAGTGTTTTCGGTGAAATTGAAAATTGAGGACGCAGTAATTTTAAGAACATCAATTTTACTGTAAGTTTGCAATTGAATTAAAATCGTTATTGCCGTGTTCAGGTAGACTAAAGAAAACAAAATTAAAAAAAAAAAAAAAAACTTTTCAAAAATCCATTTTACGTTAATACAGAGAAAAACTGATTAAGTTCCAAATGACCGTATTAACATAGAAACAAAACAAAAAACAATTTTTGTTACAATCGCATGGACCGTTTTCGAGATATGTATGTCTAAATTTCAAAAGTAGCGCATGCATTCCCAGCCAAAAACTGGATATGCAGTCATGGTAACCCCACCGACTTAAGCTTAAATCTCAATTTTGGTTCAAACCGTTAGAACAGTTTTCGAACAAATTAATCTGGTACGAACATTTTATATGGGAAGTACCATTAATATTGAGGTTACCTTGCAAAAAAAAAAAAGGGGTCCGTACAGTAAGCCCACAAACTCCAAATCCGAGTTTGAACGAAATTCGGGCAGCCGTTTAGGCTGTACGACTGTGGAAGGACGTACAGACAGACAGACGGACAGAATTTTGCGACCCACTTTTTGAGTTCGTCTATCATCTTAACGTCAGAATTGATTAGCATCTCGAGTTCGAAATTTTGTACGAAAGCAATATAATTTAATAAAAATAATTATAAATATCGTTTATTATGATGTTGGCGAACTGTGGCTGAAAAACGACATTTTTTGTTGTAAAAATCATAATATTTTAACGAATAAAAATATCGCTTCAAGTTTTCGTTCGTGCTTAAAAAGAAATTCCTAAGGCTATACAAATTGTGAGTTTAAGGGACATTGGTCTACAGGGTGTAACATAATTTTTGGCTAAAATATGAATTTATTGGGTATCTTTTCTGAAAATAAGTATGAAGGGTAACCAGGGGGCACACCTCCGTATATTTCGTATATCAACGATCGTCCGAACGATATCGTTTTCGAAACTTTAATCACCATTAGGTACATGTTATATTCTGCTGGAATATTTTTGAATATCGTCAGCTTTCATTAAGTTTGTGGGAAATGAACTGGATTAAGGACTCGAACTTGTAATTATAGCACTTAGTTGCTAGTTTTGGAGCTCTATCGTTTCGAAGATAATCGTCTTAAAAGTTACGAAATGAGTGCCCAGATAATTACGATAGGGGAAACAAATTAAATGCTAGATATAAAATAGTCTTTGATGACTTTATTTTGAAGCTACATTTGTGGTATTATGTATACAATAGCACATCATTTAAATGTCCGCCTCTGCTTCGCTGGGAGTGCTTCAAGCGGTCGATCCAATTTTTGATGACTCGGTCCAATATGAACGACGTTATTTCGAAAATACCGCTTGGAATATTGGCCTCGAACTTTTACAAAGTGCTAAGATTGTTTGCGTAGACTAAGGACTTGACGTAGCCCCAGAGAAAATAATCGATTGATGTCAAGTAGCACGGTCACGGCAGTCAATTGGTAAAGGCTCTCCGTGAGATGACCCAGTTGTTAAACTTCTCCTTCACAACTTCGAGCGTGGCGTCGCTTATATGGCATGTAGCGCCGTCTGGTTAGAACCACAGCTCATTGATGTTGTTGAGCTGTGGCCACAGAAAGTCGGTTAACAACACTCTACACCTGAGACCATTGACGGTGACAGTAGGCGTTTTTCATTTTGCTCACATTATCATTGATTTCTATAGTTTTCAAACGACAGTTTGATCACATATTGTTAGAAACCATGGAAATAAGTGATCTATATAGATCATGTGGGTAAAATAAAAAAAAACGCCTAGTGCCTCCTCCATCTTTTTGTCGTTTCAATGAAACCTTGTAAGTCTTTCGTTATCGACATCACGTGTAGATTGTATTCCTTGATACCTGAGCTTTTTCTTGAAGTGCCTCTATTGGCAAAATTTAATGATTAAGCTCGCCACCATGGTCCAGACAGTGTGGACAGTTGCTTTCAGGAATTTATGAGTGTGCCTCTCTTTTAGTATACTTCTTAAATTTATCCACATAAATAAATTCGTTATGACAGTGCATTTAAGATCCCTTGCACTTTCAGAATTAGTTCCTTCTTTACTTGGGTTATGTTATAAAGGGTGTCCGCGAAACAATTTTCGAATTTAAAATTAAATAATAACAGATTCACAGGTTTTTATATAATCGTTTTTATTTTAAAATAAGACATACAAATGCGGATTTATGTTTTGAAAATAATTGAAGTTAAATGTTTACCACGGAGACGAACACACTCATTTAAACGAAACACCATATTTGTGAAAACTTTTTTGCAAGTTTCTTGCGAAATTCCTCTGATTTCGTTGCGAATATTTCTTTTCAGTTGCAATAAATCTCGCGGTTTGTTAACGTAGACTTTAGATTTAAGAAATCCCCATAAAAAAAAGTCCGCAGGTGTTAAGTCTGGCGATCTGGGGGGCCATGGGATATCACCATAACGACTTATGACTTTTTCGGGGAAAATGCGCCTTACAATGTTCATTGATGCTCGCGAAGTGTGTGGTGTAGCACCATCCTGTTGAAACCATGTCGATCCGTTTACCCATTCATTGTTCTCCAACTCAGGTTCCAAAAAGTTTTCCAACATAGACGAATAGGTTTGGGAATTGACGGTTATTGTTTGGTGTCTATCGTCTTCAAAAAAATAAGGCCCGATAATTCCTTTTGCACTTATTCCGCACCAAACGGTCACTTTTTCTGAGTACAGCTGCTTTTCATGCAATTCTTCTGGATTCTCGGTGGCCCAATATCGACAATTTTGTTTATTTACCGACCCGTCCAGTAAAAAATGTGCTTCATCCGAAAAGATTATGTTTTCATAACCCCGAGGACGAGGAAATCTGCCGAGCATGGTTCTAGCGTATGTCAATTGTCAACCGCAATCCATAGTCACTTTGTTTAATTTTTTGAGTGATTTGAATTTTGTAAGGATGAAATTCCAAATCTTCCTTAATAATTTTGTGCACAGTCGTTTTTTTCAAATTCAGTGCTGCAGAACGTTTTCTTAGTGAAAGACGTGGATTTGCAATAACATCACGACAAACTGCTTCAATTGTTTCGTCAGTTCTCACAGTTCGCGATACACCTGGCCCGTGTCCCACTACAGGTCCTTGTTCACGAAAACTTCGCACCCACTTGCCAATAAGTTGCGTACTAGGACAATCCCGTATACGCCGAATATTGAAATGTCTTGCGAATATCCTGCGCGCCGCCACGGGAGAATCGTTATTTTTAAAATATGCCTCTACAGCAAACGCACGATGCTCCGCCGACCAACGATCCATGGCTACTAAAATCCGCACGACGCGTAAGTGTAATGAATACGCCTCCCCCCTCCGCCGATACCCCGCTCGCCGTTTATTCAAATTCAAAGTCGAAAATTCTTTGGCGGACACCCTTTAGCTTATAGCTGATGTTACTTTTGATTTTTTGAAATATCTACGTAAAGAATACAGTTCCATGATTTGGATTTTTGACGTTACAATAATTCACCTGAGTTGTTGCCCAAACTCCTTTCGTATGTCCTTCCTTTTCTGCTTTATTTTTGTCGATCGGTGATCACAACAACCCCAGTTTGGATTTCCGACACAATTTTTAATTCGTGGCGTTTCCGTTGGCGATTTTTCGTTGCAGTTTGTTCTGTATACAATACTGACTTCTGTTTTGTAATTCCGAACCAATTAACCAAATTTCCTATCTAACTTCCAATGGGACACTGCCCAAATTTGAGTGATGCCTTTATTGTGGGCATCACCAAATTACTCAGTGCAAGAGAAAATAGGTGCTGAGTTCTTGCTTGCACTAGTAATGTGGATTTCAAGATGCTCTGTTCACCTAACTCTACTCATGCCGGGACTGGGTTAAGCAGACCAATTGGGAGTAACCTTTGGGTTGCGAAAGCTCGACCATTAGCTCTTTAATGGTACCACGGGGATGGGGACAGCCTCTGTGTCGAATCTGATGCAGCCCCATCATTTGAGGTTGGATTCGTGGGGGCTGTGGTTTATACCGAATGCGGAGACATTTAACGTTCTTTCAGAATGAAGACGTTTCAAGAGGCCTCGCCCATACGATTGGGTCGATGGACTGTAAGGGTCGGTACTTGTATTGGCCCTGGGGCGTTTAGTAAACGTCTTTCCCAGGGACTCTGATGTGGGAATGCCCACCGTGAAATAAAGCCGTCAAGGCAGGTGTTCACCTAAAGCATGCTTTTCATTTCTAACTTCCAATGTAGTCTCTTTTATAGGGTGTAGTGCTGTTGTAAAGCATGTCACCAATAAAAAGTAATATTTATTTAAAATACCATATTGACGGAGTAAATTTGCAAAGCAGCGGTTGCTATCAGTTCAGTAATAGCTACTGAATGACATTTTTAGTACTCTAAAAACAGAGAACATAATCCTGATGCAGATGTAGGACAATTTCTTTCATTTAATGGTGGTTAGCATACGAGTAGTGTCAGCTTCAACCCCTCAGAAATACAGAATCATGCTTATTTTGAGATTCGAACGAACAGCCAATTCTAACGAATGTCTCTATTCGTTCGAATGAACTTTGTGTATTTTGATAGACATTCGTTAGAATTGGCTATTCGTTCGAATCTCAAAATAAGCATGAATACATCTTCAGATTATTTCCACTGAGGCACTCCTCACGAACGTCTGGCAAACATCCGAGAGTATAATTGTCCTGAGAAAGCTTCTCAGTTAAACCTTTCGGATTCGAAAACAAAATTCTAGACCCCTTCCATTCGTTCCAAAAGCAAAAATTAAAATACTCAAACAAACGATTTGTTTTGAGAAGCAAGGGATGGGCCATACAACCCGATGCGTAACTTTCGCAACTACATATACTGTTTTTCGCAGTATTATACTGTTTTTTAGACTTCAAAACTGCATACACAGTTTTTTTTTATTATTAAAATACTGCGTAATGTAACTTTAGATATTCCGGCGTTGATTTCTTTCAATACCTCAAAACAAAGCTGGAACAGCTTCGTCAAATTGCTTCAAAGGACAAATACAAAACAACAATTCCAGAAGGAGATATAGAAATGGAAAACGAAGACGATTCAGATGATGGAAATGAATTACTCGGTGGTTAATTTGCTATCTTTGTCAATTTTCATTGATAAAATGTATACTTACTTACATACATACTTAGATGGCGCTACAGTCCGGGGTGAACATGGGCCTCAACCAATACGCCTCTCTAGTTAGTGCGATCTTTAGCTTACTGCCTCCAGTTGCGCACTCCAAGTTGGTTGAGGTCCTCTTCCACTTGTTCGGGCCACCTAAGGCGAGGTCGTCCTCTACTGTGTTGTCCCTCCGGGTTGGAGTCGAAGACTCTTCGGGCCGGAGCGTTGGTTTAAGTTTTTTTTAGTAAAATATAAGGTTTGTATCGAACTGCATTAGTATTACAACTATGCAGTATATGTATTAAGCGAGGATATAAAACTTAACGAAAGACCGAGAAGGTTCTAATAATTGTATGACGAAAGTCAGGGCCGGCATTCTGTAAGGCGAAAACGTCTACACGTTTTCGTGCGCACGAACGGTTTGCTTCATGTAACATCAAAAACGAAAGAAATTTTCGTCTCCACGAAAGAAAACAAACGACAGCTATTTTGTTGACGTTTATCATTTTCGTTTTTATTCTTATTGAATTTGGTGGTTTTAAGATTGTGCTGAATATTTTATTAGATATGTTAGCAAATTATTATTTTTTGACCAGCGACAGCGAAGAAAGTGAAGTTGAAATTGAACATGTGAACTTAAGAAAAATTAGAAAAATTTTGCGGGATTGTTCAAATCCTCTCACATTACCTGACAAAAGGTTGGTTTATTTTGATTAAAAAGTTAGTTAATAAGTTAGTTAAAAAGTTCGTTTTTCTATTTAGTTTTGTGCAACGTTTTCGATTGAACAAAGCCGCCTTTAAGTATGTGCTGGACAATATTAATTTGCATACAGGTACACGAACGACAAACGTGCCTCCTATTTTAAAACTTTCCGCAACATTAGAAGTACTGGCTGGAGGAGGATCCGCTTCGTAAACAATCAAATTCCACTTTAAAAATATTTTCAATTGTCAGCTGTTCGTTGTCAAAACAACTTAACGAAAATAAAACGACATACTGAGACTGCCAAACTATAATTTTGCTGTCACACAGTTTCTCAAACCTAAACGAATGTGAAGAAAAAAACGTAAGGAGTTACATGAAGCAAATTTTCGCTATCGCGTGATTTCTATCGTTTCTTGAAAAGCGAAATCGTTTTTCGTTTCGTTTTTTACAGAATCTGGCCCCTGTCTTATAACAGGCACCAACTAAGCAGGCAGCGTGAACAGGAGCAGGTTAATGAGAAGGAATAAATAAAAGTGCTTTTTTTTACAACATTTTTCCACTAAAATTCCCTTTCTTGTGTTTTTGTTTATTCTGACGCGTATTCTTTTTGTGACGGACTGTTTTCCACTAATTTGCCTGAGCTACGAAACAGTGTTTTTGGCACCTACTTGTAAGATTGCACAGTTTGGAGATGATGAATTCTTTGTGAAAAGCGTAGGTGAAATGCGAAGCAATTTGTTTTCATATTTAGAGTGGTATTAAGACTACATGTACGTGCCTTTGCAGTGACAAATTAAATCATACAAAAAGTAATAAAATAGGTTCGGTACGGACTTACCATTTTTACGTTTGTTTTTTTTTTTTCTTCAATCATCGATAATTTCTGTTTCATTTCATTTCATCGATCATTTCTGTTTTTGTTTAAATATAGAGACTCACTTCAATTTTTAATCACTGCACAGTTACGACATTCATCCACAAAATTATGTTTCAAGAGTTTTATAGAAAACTACATACAAAAAGGTAACCAAAAAAAAAAAAAAGATATTAAAGCAAATCATTGGTCTACTGTTGCCTGTGCTCACATTTGCTTAGTCGCGATTGTTTACGCTTTTTACTTAATAAAACTAAAAAAATATCATCTGTCAGTGACAACTCCTGCTTGTGTTTTTGTTTCTATATTTTATTTTCGCACAGAACCACACCTGGCTGGCAGTTGCTTACTTCATCACTATCCTTAAGCACTAGGTTTTGTTAATGCTTTTAACACAATGCACTTATTTTACTAAATATGTCAGTCCGTTTTCATCTACTTTTGGACATTCTCTAGTAGCTCCTTGTACTGGTCAACGGAACCGTCTGCGTGTTTCGAAGTGAATACCACTTCCTGCGGTTTCGTCTGTTCAGCTTCAATGATAGCTTCTTCTTCTAGTTTCTTAGCTTTCTTGGACTCCTTGATTTTGTTTCGCACACGATTTCCCAGACGTGATGTCGCCAGAACTTTACTCACTTTGCTGCTCTGTAACCATCGTTGGTTCCATGACTCTGAACCCTGAACGAAATGTGATTAAATAATAAATTTATTTCAATTGCGATTGAATGTTTACCTTAATTGGTTTAGTCTCTTCCTCGCTTGAGTCGTCCAAACAGATAACTTCCTCTGCGGGTGTAGTCACAACGGGCTCTTCACCATCGTCCTCCATATGTTCTTTCATTTCGTTTAGTAAGTCTCCGCCTTCCAATGATATGACATCATCATTGGAGTCGTCTTCGCTTTCTGAACTGACCGCACTTGCTGCCTTGCTTTCGCTTGCATCCGGGGTCTGCGCCTTTTTTTGTTCTTTCTCTTTCTCAGTAGTAGCTTCTTGCGATTCTTTTCCCGGCTCAATGTCATGCGTCTCATTTGAAACTTCTTTGTTGTCGTCACTTTTGACAGTAGGTTCAGTTGGTGGATCCGCTTTCAGGCGTTCGTCCTCTTCGACAATTTCGCCTTCTTCGGCTTCAGCGGGAGTGATTTGCTTTGGTGGATCATTCGTGGCTGGATCATTGGATTCAGTTTGATCGGTTGGCCTTATGGGCGCCTCAATGTTTACAACACTTAAAATTTGCACTTGCTTCGAAATTTGCACAGGCTTGGATCGGTCCTCAACTTTCTTCTCAACGTCTTCTTCCGAGTCACTAATACAAAGAGTTTCAGGCACGGCTAAGATTGGTATCACATCCGGAGATGGAGAACGCGCTTCCTTCTTGGGTTCAACTTTTTCCTCAGGTTTGGAGGGTTTCTCAGTTTTCTTGGCTTCGTCATTGCTATCGGTCTCATGTGTTTGTTTGCGGAAATTCCTTTTAAGCTTGATTCGCTTTGTGGTCGCACTGGAGGCAGGTTCACCATTTGGTTTCGCAGTCGTAACTGTTGCAGTTGCCGGTCTTTTGGTTGCGTCGGATTTACTGGCTGAGAGACGACCATTTGTTGTAGCTTTGTCCGACTTTTTGCGAGAAGGTAGAGCCTTTTTCGTAGCTGCTGCTTCCTCTGACTCTGAATCGGTGTCAACTTCTATTTTCGTAACAGGCTCCAGCGCAAGTTGGGAGCGTATCGCACGGGCTCTGGCCTGCAGTTCCAGAAGTTCCAAGACACTGAATTGTTTATCTAATCGGGAAGTTTCAGAAATTATTATAAATTGATTGTTTTAGGCCACACGACCTATACGCCAGATCAGTTAATTTAAAGTATTTCAGATTAAGACCTACGGCAAGTTACCGGTCAAACCAGCTAGAAGCTCGGGAGAAAAGTATGCTAACACTTCTCCAGCTCCAAAATAACACTTAGCACATTTGTAATCGATCTGTACTTACTGTTTCCATTGTCATTTGCGCCTTTCACTTTTAGTTTCTTTTTTCCTGTGGAAAAAAAAAAAAAAATTTGGGATTAATTTCAAAATTATATGTCATGGAAAACGTTAGCGAGAACCTGAGAGAAGGCAACGAGCTGATTAGACTTTACGTTCTTCCGCATGTCAATATGAAAGACTTTCATGAAGTTACTCCGAATGAACTCGAGCAGTTCATAACGGAATGCAAAGGCCAAAATGACAGCACTGGCCAGAGGAGGAACCTTTACCATCAGCTGGGTATCGTTGCTAAGGTGGATAAGAATACAAGCAAAACAGACATAGATCGCCTACTTGAGAATGACGTCCGCACACTGCTGATCCAAACAAAATGCAACAAACCTCAAGACCTCGAGCAAATCTTACTCAAAATCAACACATCCGCGGACAAGTTCTACCGGGAAAATGTCTATAGAACGCCAATTGGGATTGCTGTCGAAATTAACGGAGAACTTCTGACTACCGGTCGCTTAAGGAACGACGACACAGTATTTCTTGAGGAGGGGCATGTCATGGTTCTCACCACGAGTGAGGACTACAAGTACTGCTCCTTTAAGGAAATCATCTACGTGAGTAACTTGTGGCGATACTTGGCTGTCATTAAGCTTGGTGATGTTCTTCGCATTGACGGTGGTCGGATTTCGGCCAAAGTAGTGAAAAACGGTTGTATGCGATCAATCACAGTGCAGGTGACAGCGGCAGGGATGCTGTGCTCGTACATGAATATCCAAATACCCTACTACATCGAGGGAAAGGAACTGAATGACAGGGTTATTGTAGATGTCGAAAGTGCAATCCAGTATGGGGCGCATTTTTTGGTGATTCCAGGTGTCAGAAGTGCAGGCTACATTCGTGCTGTCAGGGAGCACGTGGGTGAGAGAATAAAACTAATCGGATCCATTGACTTTGAATACTTAGAGGAGAGGTTCATTGACATTGCGGATCATCTGTTGGAGCTTGACGCTATTTGGATTGACAATCTGTTCAGTCCGATGGCGCAGAAAAGTCTATCGAGCGCCATCACGCAGGCGGTTACCTTCGAAAAGCCAATCATAGGAAGTGTACCCCTTAAAAGCTGCAGTGACTTTAAGAAACTTGAAAACCATGATCAATTTAAGAAAGTGGATTGCCTGCTAATCGAAAAAAGCCCACTGCGAAAACAGTTCCCACTACTGGTAAAGAAATTGCTGCCCGTCACGAGCAAACAGATAGAAGTGCCATTAGTGGATGCTCTCTCATGTAGAGATGGAATTGTAAGCTTTGTACTGCGTACGATCTATTCGATTCCATGCAAAGGCATCGTTGTTAGCAATACCTGTCCAAAAGCAGCGATTGCCTTTGCCATTCCCCAGATCTACTGCCCTGTCATAGCGATTGTGAAGAACGACGACCTGGCCAGATTGTTCAACTTACGCAGGAATATAAAAAGTGTTGTGTACGGAGAGTCCAACTCCGCCACAGAGCACGGTATTTCATATGCCCGCAAGGAGGGTATCCTCTCAACGGGAGATTTTGTAATTTCCATCTTTGACAGCATGGATGAGAATTCGCAAATTTGTGTAAACCTAAGAGCATACTATCTACCCCCAAATGAATACGAATAAAGGAATTTAGACTTACCCTTCAATGGTTTTGCACCTTTATGCTCGGCGATGTCGCTATCCGACGATATTTCTTCCAGGGAAATATGTTCTGCAAAAGTAATACAGATTTACAAAATGTAGACACATACAGACGGTTTTGGCGTTACCATCCACACTGTGGACTTCTTCTTCACTTGTTTCTGTATCAGTGGGACACTTGCTCGAGTTGATGATGGAAATTAGACGCTTCCTGGAGATTCCGAGAATCTCATTTAAACACTGTTCTTGTATGTCTTCCAATTTCTTTTCCTGTCGATGAAAAGCTTGAGCAACGTTTCATTGAATTGTGGAATATTTAAGGTACGTACCTTCAGGAAGTCTGGAGCCAAGTTTGTGATTGTTTTGGGCTTTAGTGAAGCAAAAATTTGCCGAATCAACTCGACACGGTCGTCGACGTAATGCTCCATGGGATAAATGATGTGGTCATCTTCTTTTTTTATTTTCATTGGTTTGGGAATCATTGATGATTTGGATTTTTTTTTTGATTTTGCAGAACTCATCGTAAAATTGATTTATTGTTATTTTTCTACAAGCACTATTCTATGTACTTTTCGTTTGGTTTCCGAATTCCGGCCGATTTCTGGTTGACAGCTACGCTACACCGACATAAGTTGACCTGTTCGAATAGGAAATTGAAAAAGTGTCAAAACCCGAAAAGGTGCATTCAGCAAGATAAATATATTTTTTATTTTTTTCTGAACATGTGGAATTTAAAAAATTGATATATGTTTTATCACAAAAATATTATATTTAATTAATCTAACATCTAATCTAAGAAAAACACCAGTCTCAATTGATTTAAATAGCGAAATTAACAATTAAACCAATTTTCCAACGAATGCTAGTTTCTTCCGCAAACTGTCACACTTTATTCACAATCCACATAAATCAGTCTCGATCCACAAATCCATGAAAAATCTGTTCGAGCTTACCGCGTATCAGTTTCATTTTTAGAAGTTAAGTTAGAACGAATTTTTCATTCGTGGGTTTGTGGATCGCGACTGTTTTGTGGATTGTGAATAAAGTGTGACAGTTCGCGCCAAGAATTTTCGCGGGCAAATTACTTTAATTATTAATTTAGCTGTTTAAATCAATTGAGATTCATGTTTTTTTTAGACACGATGTTAGATTAATTTAATATAATAGTTTTTGATAGAACAAATAGTAATTTCCAATTCATAAATACATTTAAATTGATTTGTTCGCAATTCTCCTATTCGCAATTTGTTCTCATGTGAATAGTCCTTTAACCTTTAAAAATGAAACTGATACGCGGGTATCTGCGACCAAAAAAGTTTCCATGTGAATGAAGTGTCAGAAACTACGAATATTCGAGTGTTCGCAATTCGCTCTCTCCTTAAGTCCGAAGTCCCTACATACCTACATTATGGAAAGTTCACATTCAGTTAATGAAAATTCTACTTTACTTTTCCATTGCGAAAAGTACGGGAATGGAACACAAAATGAAAATTAGGACAATGGTTTTATTATTTTAAATATGATATGTTAAATAATTTGTTTAAGTGCAGTAATAAGTTGTAACAAAATAATTAAAAACACGAAAGCCTCACATCCTCTTCATTTGGCTGAGCAACTTTTCAGCTTTTTTGTAGACATCATCCATATCGCCTACCATATAGAAAGCTATTTCAGGATAATCATCCATTTCACCGTCAAGGATTTTTTTGAACCCCTCAATGGTCTTATCCAACGGTACAAGTTTACCTTCGTGACCGGTAAACACTTCAGCCACGTGAAAAGGTTGCGACAAAAATCGCTGCGTTTTTCGAGCTCTAGACACGGTAACTTTGTCATCTTCTGACAATTCATCCATTCCGAGAATCGCTATGATATCCTAAAACGACATCAATATAAAACAGCATACCTAATTATAAACTAGTTCTCACCTGCAAGGATTTGTAGCTCTGGAGCAGTTTTTGTACGTCACGTGCAACTTCATAATGCAATTCTCCCACAACTTGGGGATCGATTATTCTTGACGACGAATCCAGTGGATCTACAGCTGGGAATATTCCCAATTCAGCAATTGGACGCGACAGTACAGTTGTGGCGTCCAAATGGGAAAAAGTCGCAGCAGGAGCTGGATCACTTAGATCATCTGCTGGAACATAAACTGCCTGAACAGAGGTAATAGATCCACGATTTGTGCTGGTAATCCTTTCCTGCATGGTACCCATGTCAGTGCCCAATGTAGGTTGATAGCCCACTGCCGATGGTATTCTTCCCAATAGTGCTGAAAGCTCAGCACCAGCTTGAGTAAATCGATATATATTATCGATAAACAGCAGTACATCTTGACCTTCAAAATCTCTAAAGTACTCCGCGATTGTGAGTCCTGTCAGAACCACTCTTGCTCTTGCGCCTGGTGGTTCGTTCATTTGGCCAAAGACCAAAGCAACTTTTGAGCTGTCATCAGTTAATGAAATCACATTGGATTCTATCATTTCCATGTAGAGATCATTGCCTTCCCGAGTCCTTTCACCAGCACCGACGAATACCGAAAATCCGCCATGTTTCTTAGCGATGTTGTTGATGAGTTCCATAATGAGAACTGTTTTACCGACACCTGCTCCCCCGAAGAGACCAATTTTGCCTCCCTTTACATAAGGTGCCAGAAGATCGATCACCTTTATGCCAGTCTCTAGGAGTATCGGCTGAACGTTTAGCTCGATAAGCTCGGGCGCCTCCGCATGTATAAACGAGTGGTACTTCGATTCAATGGGACCTCGTTCATCGATTGGATCGCCAGTTACGTTCATTATACGACCAAGAGTCGCCCTTCCTACTGGGACTCTAATGGGATAGCCACTGTCGATTACTTCCAAGCCCCGCACAAGGCCTTCCGTGCCATCCATAGCAACAGTACGAACGATATTATGTCCAATATGATGAAAGACCTATTGAGTTAGTTCTTCATGCCAAAATGCAATGTAAATAATATGCAAAAGTCGTTTACCTCTAGAACAAGCCGGTGGGGAAGGTCCAGCTTAACCTCGAGTGCATTCAAAAGTTCCGGGATTTCACCTTCAAAAATAACGTCCACAACGGGCCCGATAACAGAGTGAATCTAATTCGAATTTCTTTCGTTAAATAAATTCCATTTGCAGTCAATAAGTGAACGAACCTTTCCAACTAATGGGGTCCGGGGCGATATTCCGCCTGGCGTATTGGGAGGAACTTCATCTTCTATCCACTCAGGACAGGATAATTGAGGCTTATCCGCCTCATGTTTATCACCTTTGAATGTATAACAAAATGTGATAGCTTTTTACCAAAGTAATGACGTTTCTACCTACCAAACTGTCTCGGCGACGAAAGCTGCAAAAATCTGTTGGGAATTGTGGGGCTTTTGGCGAAATACATTTGGCGCCCATTTTGAGCTAAAATAAATTATGAAATGTTTATTTTTCTTCTTAAGCAAAGAGGACCTCACCTAAATGCATAAATTGTTTTAGAAAAAACATTCTTCCTGTTCCAAGCTACGCTAATAAATATTCACTGACAGCAACCAAAAAACCAAATGAAACAGTGGATAATGGAAAAGCACGGCTTACTTCTTTTTATAGTTTCTTAAAAACTTTTGAATGCAGTTTCAAAGTAGTTTTCTGTTTTTGTTCAGTAGTTTCTCGGGGCATAATTTATGGAGTTTAGAAAAACGCATACAGTGGAAATAGATTACGTGAAAGTCGATCCACAAAGAATCGACAGAGTAGAAATACAGAAGCAGTTCATATTGGAAGAAATTGTTGGTAAACTAGCAAATGAAGTGACGATAGCTTATGGCGTTTTCGATTGAAGAAGAAAATAATAGCCCTGTCTACGACAGAAGTGTCCGGAATATTTTTAAAAATTGCCCTGAACCTTGAACCACAAGAAAAATGTCAGATTGAAATGTTTGTTGTGTTATAAGAAACAAATTTTTCGCAATTGACAAAAAAGGAATATGTAGAGACCTATAGATTTTTGACGTTTATTTGTTTTGCACAGGACTTGGATAAGGAATACCTACGTGTGTTTTCGTGTAAGAAAACTAATTACCTATTAATTTATAAAAAAGTTAACCAACTAATTGAAAACAAACTAAATTTGCAGGGCTAAGTACTACTTGTCCGAGATTTGTATAGTGTGCGTCAATTCATTTGGTAAAACTAGCACAAAAGTCTGTTCAAAGTAGTGTTGAATCACTACCATAGTATAAAAAAAAGTCGCTTTCTCTGTCCCTATGGCCCTATGTACGCTTAAATCTCTAAAACTACGGAACGGATTTTGATGCGTTTTTTTTAATAGATAGAGTGATTGAAGGGGAAGGTTTATATGTATAATAACATCCATTAAAAAGTATACATACTGTTATTTTTGAGGTTTCTAATGTGATGTACCGTAATAATTACATTTTTTCCGCTTACATTGCAAACGCAGGCTGAACCCTACGAGATTTATCAAAATAATGTACTAAGTATTGTACACATTGAAAAGGTCTACAGAAAACTCCGCGATGGTATATGTCTATTTCTTATGGATATCCCACAATAACATTTTTTTGTCATTTACTTTTTACGACAAACAATGGCTAATTTTCGAAGCGACATCGGATTTAACCTTCCAATTTAAACGTTTACAGTTTCCGGTAAAGACATATTTTGCAATGACCATTAATAAATCGCAGGGTCAAACCTTCAACGTTGCAGGCTTAGATTTGAGCGTTGACTGTTTTTCACATGGCCAACTGTATGTCGCTCTTTCAAGAGTAACCTAATGACAAGAAAGCTGTGACCGTTGTATATAAAGACATTCTGTAATTTATTAATTGTTGTAAAAATAAAATAAATAGGTAAAAATGTAAAAAGTAAATAAGTAAAAATGTAGTGTATGAATTTAGATATTCCAAAGATAGCAGGAAATCTTCATGGTATAGGGAAAGGGTAATTGTTTTACTCCAAATTTAACGCGTGCGGGCCACGGGCAGTAATGAATAAATCAAAACTACTGGATCGATTTTAATCATTTTTTCAGTGAGTGACATAGGCTAATATTTTATACCCGTGCGAAGCCGGGGCGGGTCGCTAGTGTAATGTAAACAAAAAAATTAATTTGCTTTTGTATATTTCGGTTGCTTTTTATTTTATAAAAAGTGTGTTAATTATGATTTTTAAAGATTTGTTTGCTTTGATGATGGAGGCTCCAGCCAGCTTAGAAGTTTCTAAGGTTGTCACAACATCGCTCTGTGAAGTAATTGAATACTTCAGTGGTGTTAAACGTTCTATGCGGGAAGGCGAAGAATTGGTTAAAGCTGGCTGAATACATAAGATTATCCTCTCCCAACCTCCATCCGTAGATGAAATTATTGCGCTGGTGGTAGCATCATCAATCATATCATTCCATAGTGCAGTAAAGCTAGTGAATGGGCTTAAGCATGCCTGAACCCCTATGCTACGAACACTCTCAGTATAGTTGTGTGATGGTTCTTCTGTATCACTTGGATTCTGTGAATGATGTGTAAATGTAATACATTCTTTAATAGATCTAGAGGATAAATTAAATTTATATAATTAAATAAATGGAAACGAAATGTAGGAACTTGTAGTACTTCCTTCTCATAAAAGCAGCTGAACGTGATATTAACCGCCTTGAACGTATAATGCCAGGTTTCTTCGAAGGAATTTCTGATTTCGGAAGGCTTAGGCTGGGAAATGCTCCTTTCACAAGTTTGGTTCTATCTTTAAAGTGAAGACTGAAGACTACAAATGGAAAAACACTTGGGACATTTTTTCCCCATCCTAAGTACAGCACCCCATTTAAATAAAAGAACTTTAGAGTTCATAACTTCTTTTGAAGATGGTACAATGTAATTCCCTCTTTTCGGTATGATTTGCAATACGGAACGCCACAATACTGAGCTCCGAATGTTTTCGGCATTTTCTACAAAAATAAAAACTTAGTATCCACTTTTATATTAACACTTATCGAACTCACTTTTAAGATATTTTTTTCTGTTATAAAATGTGTAGGTATTTCGAATTAATCACAGAATTTCTCTTGGTTTTTCATAGAAATATATAGCAAAGAATCTATAGCACATTCAATTCAATACCGCACACTGTGTTGTATGAAGAAGGTTGTCAATTTTCAAACTCTCACTAAAAAAATTCACTTGCAAATGGGGCCTTGAAAAGAAAGTTCATTCATATGAAAAATTTTGACGTTTGGTTTCACATTTTCATAGAACGAGAATCAAAATTGCGCGTGAAAGGGTGAAAACATTTTTGTTTCACTTTTCACAGAACGAGAACTGACCCCCAGAGGGGTTAGCCTCCATTCGTCAATTCTTTCGGATCTTCAACGAAAAACGCCATTAGGGAACTTTCACAACAGTGGCTCCAAACATTTCTCATCACACATGTCACCAGCATGTCACCCTCCAAACTACGAGTATATGCGACTGCGATTTATCAGCATACACAGGCGACACGCGTATAGAACCATGAGTAGACATGGTGAAGCGCACTGCGCAATATGAGGGCTTTTCATTAGCATCCCATAAGAATACGGCCGTCTATTTGAATTGAATAGCAAACACTTTGCACAACCGCTATTTTTAGCTCAATTGTTCGTTGCATCAAGACCTGCGAATTCGAATTTAACTACAGTGTCGAAAGTTCAAAGCACATCCTTAAACTTAATTCGGAACTGTGTTAGCCCACGATGAGCGTTTAAACGAATAACAATCACTTGTGTTCCCAGATGTCTGCGAGCACCAATTGACCTGAAAGCGTTCGCGAACTCTGACCTTTGCGTGGTGGAAAATCGTTGTCTGTATCTGTATCTTTTCGTCCAGACCAATTGATTAATAACAAATAATTCCCCATGCCCCATTTTAGTCTGAGGCCAAACAATTTCCTTTCCTTCCCAGTTAACTTCAAGTTGATCTAGTTTTTCTTAATTGGATAATGAATTGCCCAAGAATGGAGGCTACATGTTGACGGTGTAGCTTATTGCCTGGTGGGCACTTATCTCACGTAAACGCATTTCCTACACTAAACTCTTGCAACAACCCTCAACAACAAACTGATATGTCCAATTAATTTCGTCAAATTCTGGTCATTAGACGACTTCCCCTCCTGTGTTTCTATTGGGCTAATATTTCGGAAAATGCGTTGATTAATCCAGTGCCAGCTTCACTGCGATGTTCTGTGTTGAGTCAGAGTATGATACATCATACATCAGCATATTTGACGGGGGCAGACTGGCCACAAAGTAATTTAAAAACACCACCCGGCAGCGGGCACAGAGAATACGATGCGCGATATAGACAGTCGCTTGTAACAATTGTCAGGGATCGCACTCGATTTAGTACCGACTTAGCGAGGTAGAGTGCAGAGGTCTTCGGTTTTTGTTATTGTTTTGTTTTCAAAATCTGTGGTGTTTGTGTCGAAATCGGTTGTCGTTTTTGACAGTACATATATTTGCCGTCCACAGTGCGTCGCGAGTGAAAATGAATTATTTTTATTCGGTACTTTTGATCCTTGGGATTCTGGTCGAACGTAGTCTAGCAGTCGACTTGCATGAAGATGGAACGGACGCTTCACAATCGATGTTTTGCCAGAATGTCCGGCCGCAGCATTCACTTAATTTGCAAGAAGTGTGTAGTTTTATTTTTCCATGTACCTAACAATTAACACGTGACCCATATAATAAAAACTATCTCATGAAATTCGGATTAAAGTTCCTCTTTTCTACAAAGCTTGTGACAACCAGCAGTTTGACACTTGAGTGACATCACTGTGTGTGCATTATCAATGTACAATTGACGTTCATTCAATTAGTGACCCAGGGATCAGGTATATTGTGGTGAATATGTTGACTTGTGCTATTAGATACGAATGAAGGAAATTGACGTTAAGTGATAGGCGATTGAACTCGCTTTGCTGGGTGTAGTCCATGACAATTCAAATGTTGACAATCGAATGTTTCGCGCGAAGGTTTTTATTTGGTCTTTCAATTGTTGGTGTTAATCGGTTAGATCTATGAAACAGACTTTCGCTCTCACCTGATTATGTCATCTTGTTTCGTTTTAAAGTTCTCGGAGACTTCTAAATTTTGAACTAGCTAGACATTGCTAAAAGTTCATCGAGAACCAACTAACAACGTAATTGATGTAGAATTTTCAACGTTGGATTCGCTGCAATCGCAGTATTTGCAGTGAATGAGTTATAATCACAGCCATAGCGTCAAAGTGTAACAGTTAAGGACTATTCACATGAGAGCGATGAAAAATTCGTTCGAACTTAACCTTTAAAAATGAAACTGATACTCGGGTATCTGCGACCAAAAAAAAGTTTTCATGTGAAAGAAGTGTCAGAAAGTACGAATATTCGCGTGTTCGCAGTTCGCAATTCGCTCTCATGTGAATAGTCCTTTAGCAAGCTTTCTGGTGGCTCACATATAGAAATATCAGAATTCTCGCACATTTCTGTGCGCTTAATCTAAGATCCTCTAAGCGTAGTCACATGCAGAAAGATTATCCTTTATTAAGTCAACATATGTATTTTCCCAGTTCCGCTTTAAAAAAACGAAAAACTTTTCTCTATAGTGGACCTTTACTTACGTCACGAAAGAAAGAATGACATTTTGCCATTCGCTTAATCTTCACGGACAGTTTGAAAGTTTCTAAATGAGCTGAAGTTTTGGTTTTCGCCAAACTTTGTTGCTCTTTGTTGGGCTAATGGTTATTGTGCCATTTCACTCTAGGTTTGGTTCTCATTCGATTCGGCAAAATATGGCTCCCTGAAATAACGCCAAAAAATTAAATGAAAATGGAAAAAAGCCCAAAAATCTCTATAAAAGGTCTGGTGGTTTCTCCTAGGAATATTTTGGGCTTTGGCGCAAATGTCGCGAAATTTGCCTTTTTTCCATAAATGTTTTGGGCACTTATGGAAAAAAGTAAAAGAAAATATTTTGGAAAAAAACACCAGAAAAGTTTTTCCAAATTAAAAAGGAAAATACGCAAATAAAATTTTTTTTTTTAGAAAAAGCAACATAAAGTTGCATTCTTTGGCTTACTTTTTACGTTGTTTTGCTCTAAAATTTCAAGAGCATTGATGTAGCCCGCATTGTACGCCCCAATTATTTTGGTCTTTTTTCCAAAACATTTTTTGGCCTCATTTCATGGAGCTGCAAAATATTATATCAGACACATTTTAAATATTTTTTTTGCGCTTAACTGTCAAACTCAAAAAGTTAAGCGAAACTCTGTCTGATAGTTGAAAATATACTCCCAAGTTGATGTTGGATTTACTGTAGACTCTTGCAACTATTGATAAAAACGGTCTTAGACGCTAGGACTTACTTGATTTCCTTTATTTCCTTTTCTTGTCGGTAGAGTAGCTTTTGTTATGCAGTTTTCTTGGTAGTTATGAGTTATTATTTTACTTTTTAACAATTTTAAAGACTTTTAAGCAGTAGTTAACCTCTACACAACTACTCTTACATTAGAGATTAGAGCAAATGTCATATGTAGGTATAGCTTTAATGTCAATCTGGGTCAAGTCGATATTGACCAAACCTAATATAGACTTGAAAACGTTATCATAATGTACCAAGCTACCTTTTTTATGAAATAAAAGTCTTCACTAACAAACAAAACTCCAAAATACTTGAGTAGACTTCGAGCTTACTTTGAGCCACTTAGGTACAACTTTGACATCTAATCCATATCACAAATAAATATATAACTTATCTTTTTGCAACAAATGAACAGTTCTGGGAGAAAATTCGACCAACAATTTTTTATAAGACGGGCGATGTCAAATTTGTTAATTTGATAATTTTCTCTTTGCTGTCATTTTTGAGAACGTGTACATATAGGTTTTGTGCGATTGTGATCGATTAATATCGATTGCGGTCGATTTATATCGATTGAACCTTTTATCTTAAAAACAAATATTGCTCTATCGTTTCGCTTATGTGTAGAAATAAAATCAGATATACCCATCACTTGTCGGCTGTCAAGTTTGGTAGAAATAAAAAAAAAAATGGCAACATGGATGCAGTTGCAAGGTTTGTGTATGTGATAATTGGTACTTATTGGAATACCTTGTGTGCTTGTAGGACTAAGCTAAACATTGAGGTGTGAACTGTTGGCGTTAGGAACTAACTATAAGCTCGTCGCCGTTATACACTTAATGCGAGAAACAGATTAACACAGCGACAGCAACAGCAACAGCGAATTTAGGATTGGCTCTAACTTTGATGTCGCTGTCGATGTTGCTGTGCTAATGTGTTCAAAGTAATCAAAATACATTGGTTCTAATTTCGCTGTTGCTGTTGCTGTCGCTGTGTTAATCTGTTTCTCGCATTAGGAACTATAAACTCGTCGCCGTTATACGCTTTAGCTTTAGCCTATTATCTGGCCTTATAAAGCTCAGGGCGGGTATTTTCGCATCACACGTATTATGCGCAAAAATGACGTCTTGTTTCTAATCAATTTGTGAAGTTACTGGATATTCGACTTCACATCACAACAAAGCGGTCAGTGCTGCTGGGTGTCGTTTTTTGTTTGTTTTTTTTTTTTAGCATTTTATAAATGATACCCGAACAGACGTTCATTGTTACTATAGTTGTAGGCTTCTAAAGGCTACATATCTCGCACATGTTATAGCTTTAAAGTTGTATGTACTTAAGGTTTACTATCGGCTTAATCTTAATGTTTTAAAGTATAGTAAATCGCCTGAATACTTTTATTAACCTTCAACTTGATCTATACAAAAACTATATTCAAGTATAAATCTTATCAGCACCTGCAATTACACAAACAATTTATATAATTTGCTTAATAACAAAACAAAATATAATGACGCATCTTGCACTTGCTTCCTGCTGCATGTGCCCGTCGGAATGCACTTTCAAAGTCTACATCAGAATTGCGAACTAAATAAACATCGCTGTTTCGTTTCTTTTTCAGATAATGGGACTGTGGTATGGCAGTGAAATAATCACACACACCGAAAGCAGCCCGGGGACATACTACTATGACACTTGTGTTGTGATTCACTTGACCGATATCACGGACCAAGTACGCATCTAGTTTGCTGGCCCTTCTTGCCTTGTGTCTATTTGTTTAATTTACAGATTACAACTACAGCACCTCCTGACTACAGCACCCATTATAGGAAGGCATCTCGCAGACCTCAAGTGTCATCGAATCGGTTCCTACGACTGTCCTGGGACGAAACGAACAACGATTTGGAGTACACACTAAACTACACAGACACGAGTCCTGGCCTCTGGATGAGTGTCGGTAATCAACGGGGGTCGATGTTGGATCTGAGCTATAAGCAATTCCGGGGAACAATCCAGGTGGTGAAGGCAGTTCATGACCACATTGTACTGACATTTTGCGACTACAAAGTGAACAGTACTTTCTTCACCATCGTACTGACCCGGCGCCCGCAGGGATTAGGCGAGGAGGTAAACCTATCATCCCATATATGCAAGAAAGGCTTGTTTCTAAAAACAGATGTATTTTTTCAGGAGCTACGAAGTATCCGTGGATTGTTGGACCGCCGAAGTCTAGCAACAGACTCAATTCGGAAGGTGTGCTCATCGGGGGCGGGCTATCTATTCGGCTCGATCACACTTTCGGCTCTTCTTTCGCTATTCATACTCCTGCATAGCAAGTGATCCTTCAAATTTACTCTAGCGAACCGTCTAAGCATCACAATTCCACACTAATTCAATTGAAATTTATTTAGTATCTAAGCTTCCAACTCATTTAATTTATTTTACGCTCTACTTGGACCCGCCAGTGGGCGACTATTTGTAACTTTAGGTTAAGTCGCATTTAATGTTGATGTTGATTAAATTCGGAAAATTAAATTACGTCCTACGCACATCGATATAGTGGAGAGAGTAGATAGCCTGACTTGTTTGTGCTTAGATCTTAGATGAGACATCCGGATAGGAGGACAAATTAAAATTATGAAACAATTAACTCTGGTTGGCCAATTAACTTTAATTGACGATTACGGAGGAGAAGATGCGCGTGAGTATAGTAGGTAGTTTAAGATTATGTCTGAATCTGGATGGAATTCATCTTATTTATGAGTTTGTTTGTTTTCAATTCAATATCTAATGACAATGCTTCAACAATAGCTTCTCGCAACCATTCGTTTTGTGTGAGTTTTTTCTTTTTGGAACGAATGGAAGGGATCTACAATTTTATGCCGTTAAAACCAAAATAACAAAATACATAAATATCTATGGATATGATTTCGGAGGAATTATTATTTTCATTATCTCCCTCGTCATCTGAAGACTACAAATCACAAATAATACTTCATTTGTATCTACAACAGGCGAAACATTTTTCAGGTCGATATCCATTTTGATTTTGCCAAAAACGAATGCCATTTGAACAGCTGATATTGTTGTCACGCACTAATCCATTTACAAAAGCAGATCAATTTCGTTGCGCGTTCCATGAGCACCGTAAAATCTGAGATCTGAAAAAGATTTCTGGTGGTCCTAATGGAAAACCACAGTGGACGCAGTGGAATATAACTGTTAACTGTGGACTCTCTTCTCGACGGACTTGAGGCGACTGGCATTCACACAGTGGGATATGCCGACGACTTAGCAATAATGGCCAGAGGCAATTTCATAGACGTCACCGCAGATATAATGGGGAATGCGCTCAAAGTGGTTGAACGGTGGTGTCGTGTCTGGAACAAGGGCTTTCCATTATTGCGGAGAAAACAGATCTAAGAAAGTTGAAAAATCTGGAATTTCGACCCTTAACACTCGGATCGGAACTAACAACGGCCAAGACGGTTAAGCTTAAGTATCTGGGAGCCTATCTAGATACTATAGACTTACTTGGAACTACCATGTTGAGAAGAATGCCAGGAAGGCAAAAAGGGTACTACATCAATGCAAACGTGTATGCGGACAGAGGTATGGGGACTCTCGCATAGGTCAGTATACTGGTATACGATGATAACTAGACCCATCATCACCTACGCCTCGGTTGTATGATGGGCGAAAGCCTCCCAGTAAACTGTGAAGAAGCACCTGGATAGGGTCCAACGCTTAGCATGTATACGAGTTACAGGTGCAATAAGAACAACACCAACATGCGCATTGGAAGTGATCCTGGGGATCTTACCGCTAGACTTATTTATTAAGAAAACAGCGGCCCCTTATGGCACTTCGTTTGCATCGAGATGCGAAATGGCACAATCGTGGTACCATCTATGGGCATAGGAAGATCCTGGAATTTGTCAAAAACGAGCTTAGGGAGCTGAACATGCCTATGGATGGGACAACAAGGGTGCATATTGAGAACGGATTACTTCCAAAAAAATTTTTGATTTTCACAGATGGATCCATGATGACGGCGGATCGGGTGCCGGTATCTATTCAGCAGAGCTGGAACTAGCCCGTCACGTTAGCCTCGGGAAACACACTTCCATATACCAGGCTGAAATGATTGCATTGATGCATGCGTTGGACTACTTGCTTGAGAGTCAGGTGGAGGGAAGAAATATCCTTATAGCACTGGACAATAAGGCGGTGATCAGACGCATGGCGAACAAACAAACATCACAACATCATTGGCACTGGAATGTGGACTTAAGCTCAATAAATTTTCATCTAAAAATGAAGTAACACCGACTTGGGTACGAGGACACATAGGTATCGAAGGCAACGAAAAGGCGGACTCCCTTGCAAAACAGAGGTCAACTGAAAAGCATAGAGGAACCAAACTAGAGAGCCAACTGAGAGCAGAAACGGTACATTTGCCCACAAACTTCCTATGACCTTGTACAGCCTAGGAATTTCCTAAGTATTAGTGCCTGTACAAATCAAAGGAGCGCCATTGCTGCCGCACGCATACTGAGGCAATTCCTAGGCAGGAAATGGACTGTCAATCGGGCGGCCATTACTAACTTGGATTTAAGTGGGGGCGACTGTGTTCGTCATTTTTGGTGCCGATTAGTTACACGGCGTTCACATCGCAGTTCAAGTTAAACATTTTTAAAGTTTATGAATTTGTTGGAAAATCGAATTCCGAATATAATATAGGTACCTAATATAATTTCATCACAATGTCAAATACCTTTTAATAATCAATCATTTGTCAATATCAGAAATCCATCTCACGGTTTTTTGCACTTTTGCTTATTTTTGTGGATTTTAATCTCTTACTTCAATATTTAAACACAATGTAGGGGAAACAGTTTGTACCTATGCCGTGGGAAAAACATATTTCAGTTTCAACATATTTTACAATCTCTAATTGATGCGTAAAATGCATACTTACACAATATAAATATGTGGAAGCATGAATTTGTTAAATTCAAAAAATTAATTTAATATTTTTGTTCCGTTTATAGGTGCTATTGCTCTCAAATTAATCTTTAACTTTTTTTCAGAGTCTGGATAAATTTGCGAATCCTTATTTCTGAGCGAAATTCACACCTACTTACACTAACACCAAACATTTGTCGAATTGAAAGTGTGTTATTTTACGTTTTTACAGACGACAAGTCTGTAATTAGTAATTCAAAATTTTTGCAATAATGAGCTACCATAAATTTAATGTCGAGACTGAAGTTTATTAAAAGTACTGCGCTATATCTACAAAACACGAAATAGAACATGAGAATACCTACAATAAACAAAATTATTTGGATTCTCACGATTGATCCAATTAAATACCACATTATTTGGCGTGTTTTTTTGAGCTTCGATCTCAGCAAACCAAAGTAAAGTAGGAAATTCAGCATGAAATTCCAACAACTACTAAGAATCCTCATAGTGTCAAATAGAGCGTAGTGGTTGTAATTAAGAGCTGAAAATCCTACTTTACTTTGATTTGCTGAGATCGAACCTCAAAAAAACAGGCCTATTGTATTTTTTTTAGGAGTTTAAAGACATAGCTACTTGTATTTTTACGATATTAATACGTCTTTTTTTTTTCAAATATGAAAAGCTTTGTTCCTATGTAACATCATTTAACACTGTTCAGTGTTATTCAACTACAATTTCCAATCGCACTTTGATTGTGTACAAATATGGTGCTAAATAAACGAATTTGAAAACAACCAAGCCAAATGGAAATTTATTTTCGGGAATACATTTTCTAATGTGGTATTCGTTTGGGCTTCTTCAGATTCGCTCTCAGATTTCAGATTTCGTGTGGCTAATCGAACATAAAAACGTCACTTGCTCTTTTTTATGATAATATTAGTGCGATTCGAATATGTGTAGCCTTCAACACTTTTCAAAACATTTTCCATTCACTGCTTAAGTTTTAAATTAAAACATTCGAAATTTGCGTCTCGATTGATTTTTAAATATTTATACATAACCAATTTACTAAAATAAATTCACCCGATGCAATGCCTTTCTTTGCTGTAGAACATATTCACGAAAACCTAAACGCCCTCCACCAGTTGTCAAACTCAAACGCACTTGTGTTGGTAAATCTGAGAAAATATCTAGATTCGCAAAAGTGCTCTGAAATCTGAAAAAGATTGTTTTTTTTGTACCAAACGAACATAAAAACTCTGAGAGCAAAAAAAGTGCTCTGAGAGCGCCCAATCGAATACCACATAAAGTTTACTTTTGCCCTAGTGGAACCTTGGGCTTAACTTGCATGTTGTTAACCTATTTATGGAACAACCCCCAAGGTTCAGCTGCATGAATTCTGCTGTCAAAAATGTAATTCATATAAACAAAATTAAAAAGACCTGAAATGTGAATGGATGAACATTTTTTAGAACCGAATTTGGATAGAGAACAAGTAAACCTATATGAAAAACCATACTCAACATTTATTCGTGCTACATTTATTGTTATAAATGCATTTACAAATTATTTTTAATTGAAAAAGTACCACCGGGCGGCCATTAATTACACGTATTCACCGACAGGAAAAATAAGAGCGCTCGAGAGAGGGCTGTCATTCAAAATTTGCGGGGAAAATCGGGTAGGTGCACGGGAGTTGGCTCTCTAGTTTGGATACTCTCTGCTGAAAAGTTGCTGGGATCAGAACCAATCTCTCGATGAAACAGATATCCCATATACAGATGCTAGCGTTAACACTAGGAATTGAGCCCAGGGAAGAACTCTGGAGAAATCCAGACAGTCTCTCTGGGTAAGATTTATAGTGGTAGAGCGACGGAAAGAGACCCGACAATGGTGGTCTGATTCGAATATCTCTCGAAATCCATATATATATATGTAAATGTATGTATATATAATCTAGGGCATTCATTTTTTGCAAGTTGTTTTGAAAAACAAACTAAACCATAAAAGCCTATATCTAATCTGAAGTGGGTCTGTATTTAAGCACATAAACTTTTTTTTCTACTTTAGATAGAAACTAAATACACTGTACGAAAAAACACATAATAAACCAGTTTAACTTTATCCAATTAGCAGAAAGAGAAAGATATTGTAGTCGTATAAAATCTCGAACTGGAGATGTTAATCAATTCTTATATTACGATGATAGAGGAACTCAAAAAAGTGGGTCGCAAGATTCCATCCGTCTATACGTCTGTCCGTCTGTCCCGAAACCTACGTATTTCATTCAAACTTCAAATTTGGAGTTTGGGGGCCGTTTTGCAAGATAACCTCAATATTAATGGTACTTACCATATTAAATTTTCATACCAGTGTGATTTGTTTAAAAAGGACTCTAACGACTGCAACAAAAATTGATATTTTAGCATAAGTAGGTGAGGTTAATATGGCTGCATACTCAGCATACATATCTCGAAAACGGTCTATATGATTGTAACAAAAATTACATGAAAACGGTAGAACGATTTTGACCAAGACGGCTACTTAGTGTACAATTGATGGCTTTAAAGATATAAAAATGGATGCTTTAAACTGCATTTACACTATCACGCACGCGCATTTTTGCACGAGACGGGACAGAGAGATCCGTTTGTCCGCAGTCAATGCTAATAAAGGCGTAGGAATGAGATCACAAATCAGACGCCTTAGGTGTCATGGATGTTCTACCCATAACTATAGATACGTAAAGCGGAAGTTCCGGCAACCAACATTTCTGCAATCACATGAAAACATTTCTATATAAAACATGTGAAATGAGAGTGTTAATTAGTTTCAGTAAATTAAATCAACCATCAATCATTTATACGAAATAAATAAATAATTGTACGTTCATCACATCCGGAAGCCATTTTGTATTATAGGAAAACGAAGTTTCGTAAGCCATCGCTATAAAAATATCAACATGCATAGCTTTCCCATAATTCCTACCACGTAAACAAGATGGCCGACCAAAAAACGTATCACGTTTTTTTGCGTCTTAGGTTATGCTGTTCCTTTCAGTCAGACGGCTTTTTAGTATTGGGCATCCCTTGAATTTTCCGTGATAGGAATGTGTGACCGTGTAAATGCACCATTATACCTACTCTTTTCATACCGCAGCGAAAACGGTGTTTTCGTCGAAAACTCGAAATTGCATTTACACCGAACACTAACGAGTTTTCGTTTGACGTTTCTATCAGCTGTGAAACACTAGTCGTGAAACTTCCGTGTAAACTATTTTGTTTCCAAATTTCGATCGCATTAAATAACAAATAAAATTAATTCAGAGCATTTAAAAAAAAATTTGTGAGTTGTAACATTTGGTTGGTCAGCTGTTCTGCTGCATTTGCTGAATGTTGCAAAAGGTGTGTTTGTTTCAACAACGTCGTTTTCGTGGTGTTTGCGCGAAAACCAGGTTTTCGGCTCGGTGTGATGGCACGGCGTTTAAAAAGGCGTTTATTTCGCAAAGTCAACTGTACAAAAAAATCGTTATACCTACCATGATCGCTTCATATTCAGCAGTTCGTCAATTTACTCAAACATTTTTCTCAGCGTACCTGTCTTAATTTAGCCGTTTTTCTTCTTCAAAAAAATTCCAGTTGCCAAGTAATGACAAATCGGCATTTTATTGACTCCATCCGCTTTCATTGATTATCTCTCAAAGCCTTTAACGCAACAATAAGATTACACTTAACATTAGATAGCAAGAAAATTGTAGATATGAGTACGCAACTAATATTGGCACTCATTGGATGCGCCGGCCGAACACGTATTAGTACCATGCAGATGCAGAGTCCACTCCTGATAAGCTTTCAAAAGTTCGTAAATCAGTCGCTTTTGCTCTCAAGTTGAATATTGCGTATACGCAAAATTGTAATGACTACCAATTGAAATAGGAGCAGATGGGTGTCTTCTGCCAAAAACAACATAATCAACAATAATGTGGGGACTGGGGAGTGATAAGACTTGAACTTTTGCACTCAAGACAAAAGACACAAGTCACAAATTTGAATATTGCATACAATAATTTTTAATCACAAGGGCTACCAATTTAAATGGGAGTATAGATGGAATCCTTAAGTCAAAAATAACAAAATCATCGGATTCCGAGATCGAGCAATGCGCTTCTGAAACCGTTCCATTGGCACAAAAACTACTCTTCTGGTGATTCTGAGAAGAGAATTTCGCTTCTCGATTTGAAATCAGAATCCACTCAAGAAGCACTCACACAAGTGCAAATTATGTAATTTTTACAAGTCAGCTGACAGCTGCCTTAGATTATTTTTTGGCATTTCACCAATACTTTTGTGGATTCATTCAGAAGCAGTTTTATTGTTCCATTGGATTACAGAATGAGTGGATCCTGGATCCCCGAGTGAAACCAATGGAAAACGACATAAGATTCGAACCCCCAAACAACGGTAGGTATATTTCGAGAATAGTTCATTGATTTCGGTTTGACGTCATGCGTGGCATTTTTTTTTATGTGGGTAGGTACCTATATTTATAGCTAGCTCTACACATTTTGTGTGAAAATTTCCATAGCTTAGTGGAGATTAAATAAAGGGTTGAACATGTGTGAGAATAGTGGCTCGACTTTGGACCGCCAGTCTCCCTTATCTGTGTTTGATTGATAACATGCTTCATTGGCATGCTGCCCCACTATATACTATATGTGATACCATCTACGTCTACGACCGTTAAATGCTGATAACGAGAGAACGCTTTTTTATTTGCAGTTTAGTTGCGTATTTGATGTTTTTTTTTTTTTTTTATTCCTTAGAGGTTTTTTTTAATCGGTCATACGCAAAGGAATATCAGTCGCAAGATTTGGAAAACACAAACAAAACTTTCTATCTGTGTGCTGTCGGTTAAGCTAAGATTAGACTGTGTGCCAATTATGCATATGAATGCCAACAGGCAAATGACCAGATAAGCTGTCAAATGACCAAAATGCCAGGATTATCAAAACTGTATATTAGACTATATGACCAAAATTACCAATATGGTCATATTTGCCTTGGTGGTCATTTAAGGCATTTGCTATTTTTTCATTTCATATTTGTTATTGTTCCCGAAAAAAAAAGAAAGAACGAAAATGAAAATAAATCTATCCCACGAACTCAAATACCGATGACAAGAAAATAATTCTTGTTCCATCAAAAATGCCAGCAAAGCCAAAACGAAATTTCATTAAATGCATATGGGCATAGGTATAGTCTCTATGCTGGCATTCGTGCTTATTTTATTTTATTTTATTTATTTTAATCTGTCAAAATCGGCGTGGTCATATGTGGCATTTAGGTCATTAGAGCATATGAGATATGCCCATTACATTGGCCGCATTCAAGAATCTAGTTATCTTAAGTCGACTAGATTGGTCTGGATAAGATGTAACCTGAACGCAAAAACTAGATTGGTCGGGAACGTCACTTTTTCTACGTCACATACCCGAACTGTCAACTTAGTACTCAGTCACGAATTTCTTGACTAGATTCGTCAAATGTCACAGGTGCCCACGTGACCGATTTAAACCAATCACAACCGAGATAGATCTAGTCAGACAGCTGTCAGACTTACTAAACTAGATACTTGAACGCCCTCATTGTATGACCATGTTTTGGCAGGAGAACTGTCAGAAATTGGCATCTTATGACCACTTGGCATACAGTCTAATCTTACCTTTAGTCTATCAATAGGTACCAGATGCAGCAACTCGATTTAGTCGTTTGAGGAATGAGAAAGACGAGGAGTTTTCATTTGTGTACCTATACCAGAAAATCGCTTAAAATTAATAACATCGCAAATTTCTACGAACTAATAACTCAAACTAGTTGTGGTAGGTTACATTCGCTTTATCAAATTCAAGCCGGTAACAAGAAGAAAACAAATCACGTTTGTTGGGAATGTTAATATTGTACTAGGTAGCTTTTTGACCTCATACTTGCACAACAATGCCTTTGTTCGACTAGGTTAGTCCCGCAATTGTCAACTTTGCGAGTATAGAAAAATATGGCAGGGTTTAGGTGTAGGTGTAACCTTTGAATAGGCTGTTGGATAAAAAGAAGAAACTTCTACTTTCGCCGAGATGGTCGCAGATGGTTGGGGAAATATTTTCGTTAAGCTGCTCGGAAAATCTGCGATTGTAGAGTAAACATATTGATTGTTGATTTAATTCAAGTGTAGTATCTGTCAAACAAATGTTTTGGGTCGCTATATTTGTAGCTTTGGCCAATCTTTGATATATAAAGAAAGGGGAGCTCCTCGAACTTCCTCCTTCGCTTGGAATTCCTCGGTGAAAACTCCATGTTTGATCAGATCGTACAATAAACGATTGGATTGAAGCTTGCTTACTTTAACTGGAAGATGTGGCTTGTTATGTCGAAGACGTTGTTTGGTTGGCTTAAGTGGCTGTATTCCCGTCTTCTGACGAAGAAAAAACACAATTAACGCATTTAGCGTCGTTTTGAGACCACAATTAACGGAACCTGAAGAAAAAGGAGGATAAGGAAGCTAAGGGAGCTCAAAAACCAGCCTGTCGAAGACGTAAAAACGACTAAAACTAAAGGGAAGATATGGATATACTTATATGGACTTCTTAAATGACACTTTAGATGTGGTATTTTATTTGGTTTCACTATCAGCTCGCAGTTTGATCCAGATCAGATTGAATAATAATTAAATTTGGCTACTAAAACATTAAAAACAGACTTCGGTCTTCTTGGAGCAAAGTACAAGTCGCGAGACTAACAAGCTCTCAAAACAGCAGCTTTTGCTGATTAGGGTTACATGAAGCAATTAAAAATCCCTTAGTTTGACAGGCTTCAAAAAATAATGTGGGAGAAGAAAATTCGAGCTTTGCGGTCTAAGAATTATAGAGTTCCACTGATATCTTTTAGGTAAACAATGGAATAGAAGGGACAAGTCAAATCAGGAAGAGATAATGTTCAAAAGTGCAACAGATCAGTAAGAACTAAGAAGCTTGCTTGCTTTTATCACACAAATATGATGCGCAAAACTTAAAGAACTATGTGAAGTCTCAAGCTCAGGTAAGAATTGAACGTTAAAATACTGACGATCCAAAAGTACATACTAACATACTACGATTGTGTCAAAGTATTTTTCATTTGTATGTAGCCCAGGTATAAATCAAAACAGAAAACTCCGAATTAGTATGGAGAAAACTAAAAAAAGCGATCTCAACTCGATTTCTACCGGGAAATGGTGAACATTTCGTAAGGCGAAACGTTCAAACGTTTTCGGGTGCACGAAGAAATTTGCTTGTGTAACATAGGGCAAATCATTCGTGCAAACGAAAAGAGAATCTAGGGTTGTATTATCACATCCGTGATCGAGTAGTACGTGACTGAATTTGTTATTGTTTTGCTTGCAAAATCCACAATATTCAGTGACGTATGGCTCGCTCACGGATGCGGTAGTAAGGCCCCTGACCCCTGATTAACTGATCCAATACATATATCAGAGCGAGGGTGAGTTCATGGAGTCCTTATTTAATATTGACTTTAACAACTCTCGAAAAGGTATAAAGAGTTTTTGTAGTTTCTTTCAAATATTACAAAATTTGATTTGAAGAAGGGTTAAGTCTGCCACAGACTGTATGCGACGTTTTGAAGATTCATATTGCTTGAAACCTCAAATAATCAGCCCTATAGCGAGGTATCCATCGGAACCGTAAATTCTCCGATTTTATACGATTCGGAGGATTTTTGCTGCGAGGTATTCTTCGGAACAACTGTTCGGAGAATTGTTTCGACATTTTGTAACTCATATCGGCAAATTACGTTGAATTGCGATGAAGTGCATTTTTTTGTTAAATTTTTGACAGCTAGGCTCCGATATACTCCGACAGAAACAGGGGTCGAATCGCCACTTCCGTGAACGAGCTACCCGTTCACGGAATTAAGTTGGTTTTACACGTGAAACAAAAACAAATTCCGTCACGAAATGCTCGATCACGGAGGACGCGATTCGACCCCTGGTTCCGGAAATTGTTTTCAATTTGGAGTGCGGCGCGGTGTGCCATCGCAATTGCTTATTTCTCTTCCGAAGTCGGACACCTCGAATGGAATTTGAGCCCCCGAAAGCGTATGCGTTGCGGAGAATTTTCCGTTCCGATGTCAGCTGCCCGTGTCATTTTTAGAACACCTCAACTGGCAGTTGAATTTTGTATTCCCATCAACGATATACCTAAAAAGAACTCCCCCCTTTTCAAGCCGTCAGTGGTTTTCCATATCTCAAAAAAGGCCTATTCAAATAGCTGATATCCACATAATTACCAAAACAAAACAAAACAAATTGAGTTTGTTGACATCCAGTCTACCCAACTGGGCACGTTCTTATCGAATGATAGCAATCAACAACTGCCGATAACATTACGGATAGATAACGCTCTTGGTGGTTGCTGCCGCGTTAGCAACCGTCTTATAAAACGATAACAAGCATTAACAGGTTGAACTCAACTAAAAATAGTACCCATGCATTTTTTTTAGATTCTTCCGTGGAACAGAACAAAAATCAGATTTTTTTACTAAATTTTATTTATAAGTACACTTTTTCTTTTTGACAAAAATCGCGATTCTTCTTCACAAAACAGAAACATAATTTTGTACTTCGATCTCGCACACATCTCGACACCTGCGACCTTTTTGGTAGACCTTAGCAACTACTTACACTAAACAAGTATCACAAATTCATTTAAACTACTTCTATTTTTTTTTTACACATTTTTACAATTTCCTCTACTAAAACCAGCTTTAAATCTTCAACTAATTGCTGGGGTTCTTGAAGTTCAGCTTGGAGTTGGTCAAACGTATGTTCTGTGGTGGCATCTTGTGGCTCCTTTCAAACTCAAAGGTCTTGTTGTACTTGTACATCCTTCCGGATTCCGTAGATCTCCAGTACACGGTTTGTACGGCATTACGTCCGGCTATGTAACGGGTGGCAGCACCGATCAATGTGTTAACATTATTCGCAACCATTTTTTGAATGCTTATTTTTGTTTACAAGTAACACTAAACGTTTACCACAATTGTTTAATTGGGTTTTTAAATAATATTAGTTCTGTTCACTGTTGGTGGTGTCGAAGTCCTCCTTGCGCTGAAGCTTTCTGCGGTCTCAACTAATTATTGCCTCCGCTGACCGTTTTATAAGGTTTTCGTTTCTAGTTTTCAACTTTGTTTTGTTTTGCTAAACTGATACGACGCACGGCGAATGGCCAATGACGGATGCCTTATCGCAACGCGTGGACGGTGTATCAACTATAGCGTTGTGTACACCGAGGTAGCGTTCGCTTGGGTGTAGTTCTGTAAACAATATAATTTCTGATAAAATGAAAATCACTTGCCAAGAGGCTGATTAGAATTATTGTACAATCGTACTTAGGTACCTATATAATAAAATCAGAAACAGAAGACTGTCATTTGCAAAAAAGACGGAACATTATTCAATATTGAGTCAGCATTTGTCTAATGCTTGTTTTGACATTCAAATCTTCTTAAGTCAAACCATTGCAATATACAGCCCGACCTCTCCAACGAGCCTATGGACTTATTTTTGTTTTCAGCAAAATTGGAAGTTGACGTTGATGACGATCTGAATTTTTTACGTTTAGGCATTATATAGGCATTCTTTCTACCAAACGCAAATAAACCAACTAAACCGTCATAATAATCGGAATAATTTTTGGCTGCTATTATCAATGGAAAATTTCCTTTCCATTTCATGCGCCGTAAGTGTGCAAATTCTGTTTGTTTAGATATTTTTAATGTCTGTTGTTTGGTTTTTTCCGTAGCAAGATTAAATGGGCTCAAAGAAGTCTAGAACGGCAGAACGTCTGGAAACGGAGTAGGTTGTTGGCATAGCTAGTGAGCAACCTTGACCATGAGGGAACCTGCGAAGTTCAATGATAAGGCTGCGGATAGCATTCAAGGGTAGAAAATATTGCAAACGAAAACAAAATTGTAGATGCCCTTCGACCTAGCCACAAACGTGTTCGGGGATCGTAGCAAAATTCCGAGTACGACGGATTCTGTGATACACGTGTACACATAATAAGAAGCTTTGAACGAATTCGAAAAGTAGTATCTACTTACGTAACATTATGTACCATCAAATGATAGGTGAGAGTACATGTCAATGTCATCCGTGCACCTACCTGGGGTCGAATCGCGTCGTCCGTTTACGAGCATAACGTGACGGAATTTGTTTTTGTTTCACATGTAAAATCAACTTAATTCCGTGAACGTATAGCTCGTTCACGGAAGTGGCGATTCGACTGCTGATTTTCCCCGCAAGTTTTGAATCACAGACAGTGTTGCCATAAAAATATTTTTGCAAATCTGCAATTATGACAAAATTTCTATAGAAAAATCTAACTTCACAAATTTTTTTTTTTTATGTTACAATAACAATAACATTAACAATAACAATAAAAAAAACTGAATACGAAAAAGACAGCATAAAGCAAAATCAAGTGTGTAACAAATAATGTTAAAAATTATTAAAAAGAACAAAATATATTATTGCGGATGCAGATAAAATCTGAAGCGCAGATTTCTGTTTTTTAAAAGTCTGTAACTAGGTTGAAAATGTGCAAAATGCAGACAAATCTGCACTTATGGCAACGCTGATCACAGACCTCTCTCGCGCGCTCTTATTTTTCCTGTGGGTGAATACGTGTAATAAACGGCCGCCCGGTGGCACTTCCAAAGTTAGGTTAACAACATCCAAGTTAAACTCAAATTTAAACTAGGGCAAAAGAAAGAGCTTTGGAAAATGGATTTCCGAAAATAATTTTTCTATTTGGCTTGGAGGGTGTTTTCAAATTCTTTTATTTAGCCCAACTTTAAAATTGTTAAAATTGAAGTGCGATGTGAACCGGGTGTAACTAATGACCACCAAAAATGACGAACACAGTCGCCCCCACTTAAGATTCCAACAAAAAAGGGCCTCCCGAATCCCGATTGACATCAAGTCCTGGCATAGGAATTTCTAAAAATTCGTGCGGCAGCAATGGTGCTCCTTTGATTTGTAGGTAAAGGCACGAATACTTAGGAATTCCTATGCAGGACAAGGTCACTGGGGGCTCGTAGTGCTCTTTCTATGTTTCATTGAAGAAAAAAGGGCACCTCCAGGTCAATTCTTAACACGGCAGAAGTGTCCGGGATATTTATAAAGAATTGAAGACTGAAAATTGATCAGATACCTATTAAAGTTGGATATCAAGCTCCTTTTCTGATCTGTAGCCAAAGTATGAGGATGCTTTGCAGGGGCGAACGCAGGAAAAAATGTCAGGTTTAAATTTTGAAAAAAAAAAAAATGTTAAGCCTGCGGTATCAGAAACGTCAAAGACTATCCAAACAATCATCCTTGGAAGCGTGCGGTAGACTAAAAAGAGTTTTACAAAAGGTAATCAAAAGAACGTAAATATGACAATTGTTGATGAGAAGCTCATGAAGAACAACACCCGTTTAGACTGGACGTCGAGAGCCCATACTTCCCTTCCCATCAAACAAAACGTAGTAATGACAGCAATGAAATACTCCGATGAACAGGACTAACATGCCGGGCACGTAAAACAATAACACATAAGATGTTGCCATGTCAGTTGCAGGTTTAAAAATAACTCTTATCCCTCTACATACGACTACGAGTAAATGCCTATACTCAACCTATAAACTGAAGATAAAACACTTGTCCCTAAAACACACTACTCCAAATACACAAAAACACAATAAGCATAAATACATACACCTAATCCGCATGGAAATATTTTTTTTGTTTTTTTTTTTTTAATAAATCAATCTCCATACACCGGTAATAAGTCAAGTTCACCAAATAAACAATGGAAAAAAACAAAAAACACTTGTTTGTCTTCACGAACGAAATGACTCAATCAATTCATCGCAAACGTGTTTCTAATTTTGGAGATAAGACCACGCAATGTCTTATAAAACGGCCAGCATTGTCGAACACTAATTACAAACCGTAAACGCGTTCACATACTCAGTTCGCAGCTGTAGTCAATAAGCACTAAAAGGATTCAATAAAAGGATTCTTGCAAAGTGAAACAAGTATTAATCAACAACAAAATAATGATGCCCGCGAGCAATATACACCGACTTGTTGCAGTAGCAACTCGATTCATTCCTGGGAGGAATGCCATGCAAACCGTTTACTGGAGAACCTCCACCGAAGGAAAAATGTACAAATACAGTAAAACCTGCGATTTCGGAAGGGACCAACCATATCCAAAAAGTTTTAGAAATCTAAACAAGCAGTTTTTGTAGGAAGAAATAATTTTATAATTAAGAGAAATAATTTATTTTTGAGACATTAAAAATATAAGTGAAAAATTTAATTTAATTGCGGTTTCATTTTGTGTGTTCTTCTTTCACTATTATAAAAACAAAACTTACCCAACGAACATTAATTTTTCATGGCTTAGAACAACAGTTGGATCTCGTTTTCTTGTTGTAAGCCATGGAAATCAATGATCTATATAGATCATGTGGCATAATAAAAAACGTCTTCCACTGACAGTTTAATAGAATACACAGAATACATAGAATCGGTGGCGTCCCTTGCGGCAAATTTTGTTGTCCTTCGCAGTTCGCACCCAAGGTATATAAAACTACATGGTATGATATTGCGCATGCCTTCTTGCATCTCTCTCTTACACTGTTACGTCACTCGACGACAACACATTTGAAATTTCGGTGAAAATGTTTGTAAAAGCGTAGCTAGTGTTTTCTACTTTAGCCCGAAAAATAATTATTTAAATGAAAAAGAAGTTAAATATTAGTGATTTGAAAATTGTACAATGTGCAGTGTTTGGTTGCAACAGCAACAATAACAAAAAGTTAAGTCGAAATAAGACAGAAACAATTGAAAAACTCTTAACACTCTTACCATTTCAAAGGGGCATATTGAACAACATCAGCGCATTGAAATTGCTATTCGCGGACTTAAAGGAAAAGTATAAAATCAAGTACTTGCTTACATTTCGTTTGAATCAAGATCCATTAGAAATGTTTTTTGGTGTTATGAGGTCTTTATGATCATCCAACTGCCTTACAGTTCAAGTACCGTCTGAGAAGCTTTTTGTTGGGTCGCAACGAGTGCATTATGTCGCAGTCAGCCAGTGTTGAATGTGACAGCAGCGATGAGAAAAAACTGGATGGGTCACTAGCGGACTGCGTTAATGAAGAAGACGAGCTTTTTATAATGGAATCTGAAGATTGTCCCGGTAGTGTCATTACTTCCACATTGCTCTCAGATTTCACTGAAGAAAACCACAACACAAGTATCCCAGATGCTGCTCAAGATATGGAGGATCTTCAGTATGATGCACTTCAGCATGTAGCTGGATATATTATCTATAGACTTAAACTGAAAATGCCAGAAATTATGCAAAAATATTCGGATACTAACAACACAAGTTCATTTTGTTGGACGAACTTAGTTTCGGAAGAAGGGCTTCCGCAACCAAATCAGGAATGGAGATGATTTCAATGGACCACTTCTGAGGAATTCTGTCATCTTTGCTACTGTTGCTCATGCTGGTCATCCTCATGCGCATCAAAAGGCCTTTAAGGATATCAAAATATCGAATTGTGTATTAGATACAAACAAAAAATGATTTTATTACCTACCATTGATTTAAGTTAACATTTTGCAGCTTCTTTCTTTAATCTTTCTGATTGACTTCAACATTCTTATCCAGTCGGTGACCATTTCGACGCATCTTGTCTTCTTTAACACTGGCACAAAAGATGTAGCGAGTTGCTTTTAATCTTTTTATTGAAATGCAAAAAATAGTTTCACCGACAAAAATAGCATTTGAGCGACCTTCATAGGTTTCGATATATTTATGTGGACTACCCACATGACAAAAGCTTTTATGCACATGGAATTAATGATCCATAACAATTTTATAATTTGTACACCATTACACTAATTGAAAACAGCACACAAAATACTTTTATTATTAAAAATATAACTTTCAAACAGAAAACCTCCCGTATATGAATAAATTTGCAGAGAAACGTCAAAATAATTGTCGTCATGTGACGTAGATGCGCAGAACAAGCGAAAAATTAATCGCGGAATATCATACCTTGTAGTTCTGTATACCTTGGTTCGCACCCGTAGACAGTTGGCACAGCGTGAGAGGACGCCTTTTCATTGGTGGAAATATTGAGAGCATAAGAGAAGCTGACATCGGCTGTCATCAGTGCCTTATATCGTGTAATTTCTTCTTTTTTTTCCGGAATTTCGTTGCCTTAACAAAGAAAAGGCTGGAAAAAAGGCTGGAAAAAATATTCAAACTATTTTATTGTTTGTTTTTATTTTAATCAAAATATGTATATCTACATTTTACCATGATAATTAACACATAAATCAAAAAAACTTATGTGGTTTTCCATTGGGACCACCAGAAATCTTTTTCAGATCTCAGATTTTACTGTGCTCATGGAACGCGCAACGAGATTGATCTGCTTTTGTAAATGGATTAGTGCGTTAATTGACAACAATATCAGCTGTTCAAATGGCATTCGTGTTTGGCTAAATCACAAATGGATATCGACTTGAAAAATGTTTCGCCTGTTGTAGATACAAATGAAGTATTATTGGTGATTTGTAGTCTTCAGATGACGAGGAAGACAATGAAGATAATAATTCCTCCGAAATAATATCCATAGCTATTTATATATTTTGTTATTTTGGTTTTCACGAAACTTTGCGCATTTGCCTCGAAAGCAAACTTCTTAAGTGGCCTACAGACATCACACTTGTGCGCACACCGGTGTGATGACACCGGTGTGACATTCCGCCACACACGCCACACCAAATCATACACACTTTAGTGCCATTCCAAAAAACGGCCGAATGCCGACGTTCAACGCATATCAACGACTCGGATGCAACTGAGGACTGAAAGTGCGCGTGCATCCCCCCACACATCACACCGATCGAGACACCGACACCAAAAATCAAAAAGTTTTGATTTTTACTCGCACCGTGTGTGACACCAAAAATCGGTGTGCACACCAGCCCACAGACGGCACACATTAACGCACACCGCACACCGGTGTGCGCACAAGTGTGATGTCTGTAGGCCACTTTAAACTGACGTAAAACAGCTGTGCAAATTAAATTGGTGTGTGTAGATCTGAAAAAATATCGAGATCTGCAAAAAGTGATCCGAATCGAAAAAAAGATTGATTTTTCGTCCCAATGGAACGCAAAAAGTGATTTAGATCAAAAAAAAGATTGATTTTTTGTCCCAATGGAAAACCACATTACTTATGTGGTTTTCCATTGGGACAAAAAATCAATCTTTTTTTTGATCTAAATCACTTTTTGCGTTCCATTGGGACGAAAAATCAATCTTTTTTTCGATTCGGATCACTTTTCGCAGATCTCGATATTTTTTCAGATTTATGCATACCAATATACTTTGTACAGCTGTTTCACGTCAGTTTAAGAAGTTTCATTTCGAGGCAAATGCGCAAAGTTTCGTGAAAACCAAAATAACAAAATACATAAATAGCTATGGATACGATTTCGGAGGAATTATTATCTTCATTATCTCCCTCGTCATCTGAAAACTACAAACCACCAATTTTACTTCATTTGTATCTACAAGAAGGAAAACATTTTTGAGGGCGATATCCATTTGTGATTTAGCCAAAAACGAATGCCATTTGAACAGCTGATATTGTTGTCAATTTACGCACTAATCCATTTACAAAAGCAGATCAATCTCGTTGCGCGTTCCATGAGCACAGTAAAATCTGAGATCTGAAAGAGATTTCTGGTGGTCCCAATGGAAAACCACATTAAATTACCTTTTAGCAAGATTTTTTAGTACAAACATTTTCTAGTTCAAAGACGTAATCATAACAATATTAAAAAACTGTTATTTTTATACCAAAGTTAATTTAATGTGATTATCTTTCCGTATAATATAAATTTTACTTTTAATAGTAAGATTTGTTCACACAAAAATACCTATCCAGGGGATTATTTAAAAGGGAATTTGAGTACAGTGGAAAGGGAAAAATTACCACGTTTCGTGGGACAAATAATGATAGAGTAAAAACCCTGCCTGTCACCGTATGCGGTCAACTCAACATTGTACCGGATAATCAATTTGGATTCCGTGAAATCCGCTCCACGTTACATCCGCTAATGAAGTTTCACCATGATGTCACAATGGCTCTCAACAACCATCAGGTTACAGTCCCATGCTTCTTAGACGTGGAGAAGGCATTTGATTCAGTATGGATTCAAGGACTTGTCCACAAATTAAAACAGGTGAGTTTTCCAAACGCTCTCATAAACATTATTTTTAGTTTTCTGCATTCCAGGTCCTTTTCTGTGCAGATAGAAGACCGCAAATCACAAGTGAAAAGCATCAGAGTTGGTGTCGCCCAAGGATCGATGCTAGGACCACTCCCTTTCAACATTGTCACGTCCGCCGAACCACAGCTAGATAACGCAACTAACAGCTGCCCATTCGCCGATGACTTCGTCACAACTCGATGTCCCCATCCATAGCAGTACGAAGAGTAGAAGCCCATGCTAGGAAGCTATTCCAGTACTACTTAAGATGGGGCATACGAATCAACACGAGCAAATCTGAACTGATCTGTATAAGAAGACCCATCAGAGGAACCAGAGCCAGGTCAGCCACCAACTGCCGCAACATCAAAATTAACCTGCCTGATGGATCATCCCTCTCAACCACAAAAAATATAAAGAGTCAACTCCAACGAGCGCAAAAATCAAGCAGGAATACCTCCAGCCAGCCATCCAAACCCACTACTCCCAAGGATTGCGGACCTGCCACATATCCCAGAGCATCGGTACCTTCATGTACTGGCACACTTTTACCTTTAGTGTAGGCATGCTGGGCCGGGGATAAATCTTCCGGCCTGCTACGAATGTGTATATCTATCAGTCGTACTAATGTTTTCAGTATGAAGGAAGCGAGACTAATTGGTCTCAAGTCTTTTGCGTTTGTGTGACTTGCCTTGCCAGTCTTGGGTATAAAAATAACCTTCACTTTTCTCCATGGTCTTGGTATATACCCCTGTGTGAGACTGCCAATGGAAAGTTCCTTTTTGTACCGCAATAATAGTGTTGGCAGTTCTTTGCAACATGATAGGAAAAATTCCAAGGTGTTGGAATACTTTAAATGCGAATGAAATCTGGACATTGTTATGCACTTCTGGCGCAGTACATAGATGTATCTGTCATAAATTGGCAATTTAATAATAATAAAAAAAAAAAAAAAACATTTCATAAAGCTCAAGAGACGTTATGTGGCTGGATGAAGTCTGACATGGCTCCTCTACCAAAATGGAGATCAAAGACTATCCAAACAATTTGATGGACATTGCCCCAGATGACATGCAGGCGAAAGATCGAGAATTACATAGGGTACACTTGTGCGCGAATGGGAGAGGTCGAATATGAACATTCGGCCAAACTCGCTAGGGCCGAATCATTTTATTAAAGTTTCATTCGACAAAAAATTTCCTAGATAAAGTTCTAATGTACCTAGACTCTTTTTTTCTCTGTTGGGGGGAGGAGAAATGCTTTACGCACCATAAGGAGGCCTGTTTGCGTTGACCATCCCCGTGTGCTCGGGTCTCTCCGCATGCCTACGGGGCATACGCATACGGACTAAAACTCCTACCAACCCTGTGGTTTCTGACACACCCCCCTGGGACCGCTCTTCGTATTACTTCAAGTGGGCTTCTCTTCTTCGTCAGAAGAACTATCTTAGTTTTCTCTGTTGCCAAACAGAGACCGTGCTCATCCATCCAGGAGGTTGTTCACCGCATGAACAACGCGTTTTTTTTTTTTCAGAGTCTCTTGCCGTTATCACTGCCGCGATGTCTCTGCGTATCCAACGAGGAAGGTGTCTTCGGGCATCTCCATCCGCAGTATGTCGTCATAGGAGATATTCCAGAGGTCTGGTCCCAAAATTGATCCCTGTGCTGCTCCAGATGTTACTTCCTTCCTTCGTGGGCCTTATGTGGTCTCGTAGATCAGCTCCCGATCCCTGAGATATTCCTTCACCATATTTAATAGATAAGCTGGGATGTTGAATTTCTAACGCATTTAGTATATCGCTCAACCTAGCTGAATTGAATGTATTTTTTACGTCCAGGGCTGCCATCAAAACTATTTTCTTAGAGCCCTGGCTTCCCTCTTGGGTGATTTGGACAGCCTTCACCACTTCTTCAAAAGCCCCGACCGTAGAGCGACCTTTCCTGAAACCATACTGCCTTTCTGCCAAGAATCCTGCTCTTTGTACTGCATCTGTGAGTCGTGATTTCAGCAACTTTTCATGAGTTTCCCCGCAGTGTCCAGCATACATAAGGGCCTGTTGGCGCAGTTGGCGAGTTTGGGTCTCCTTTTCCTTTGCTGATCAGTACCAGTCTTTGTTTTTTCCAGTTATTTGGGAAGGTTCCTTCTTCAAGGCAAATGTTCTACATATTGAGAAGCAGATTAGGGCATGTTTGTAATGTACCTGGACTGCCCATATCATTAATGTAACGCGCCGGTCGATGGTATTTCCATCCTACATCATAGGGTCTCACTATAGACAACACATTGGAAAGAACAAGCACTTAGAAGCAGTTCAACAGCCGAAGACTACCATAAGGTTCTATGAAAAGTAAGAGGAGAATGTAAGAGTTCCACTTATCGACCAACAAGGGACGTATTCAAATCCAATTCATGACCTTTTTAGCGTGTGCTTATTATATAAAAAAAAAAACAACCACGATACGTACAAAGCTCACCATAATAAGGAATGAACAACTACTACGATAACTTTAGTCGAAACAGATAGTCTAAATTAAACGCACTTCGAATTAACCCCGACCGTCATGTCAGGCACGATTCGCAATGATGATCTACAAAAGTACAAACTGCGAAGTTTAATTTCCGGAACTTTATAGTTTGAACTGCCCTCCCCATTTATGACACAAGCACATTGCATCATTGTTGTTTTTATGCAACCAATTAGCAAGCCCTTATCTTTGATTGTACTTTACTATTTCTAGAGAATGCTTACATACCGTCTAACACAATAGAACGGTGAAGCAATACGTGTCAACTTTGAGGTGCAATCAACAATTACAAAACTGAAATGCGCCATTTCCAATTCACAAGTGCAACGACTTATGTCACTTTATTAGAGGCAGCCATCGGAAACCGTCACAAACAGTTATGGCTCAGCGATAAATATACTAAATGCATAGCGCGCAGTGTGAGCAAGCTTAGTTACGTGTTTCCCATTTACTTTATGTTGCAGTTTGCCAGCTTGCTGATGAGTTTCTCTCCAGCGGGAGTCTGCAAGAAGTTGTCCTTCCACACGGCCACTCCATCGGCGTTGGTTTTCAGATCCACTTGGAGTTTCTCCCAAACCTAGAGGGCGGGATTAATCATAGTTTGCTTGTCGCTTGATGAGGATGACTTAGCTTACCTTCTTCTTGGGGTTGAGTACTTCATCGGGGGTTCCACTGTAGCCATCGACGGCAATGCGATCACCAGCAGCAGACCCACTGGGTACAATGATTGGTTCCACATCTGTGTGATCGGCACTAGAAAGCGGGATTTTGTTGGACACAGTATCAGGGAGAACGAAGAATGGGAACTTACTTTGAAGTGCACAGAACCATGCCCTCGGAGAGGATGCCGCGCATTTTGGCCGGCTTCAGATTGCACAGCACCGCCACAAGTCGCTGATCGAGCTCCTTAACGGTGACGAACTTGACGAGGCCACTGACGATGGTTCGAGGATTTTCTTCAGCGAGATCGATTTTGAGGACATACAAGGTATCGGCATCCGGATGGCGGTCAACGGAAATAACCTTTCCCACTCGCATATCTAGCCTTTGAGGTCCATCTTCTGCAGAATCGGCACTGTTGGTGGCTGCTTTGACCGCTCCTGCCTTCGCAGGTGGAGGATAAGCCGCCGCGCTTAGTTTCCTAAAAGGCGAGTGGTTACAACTTTGAAAAACGAAGAAATAGTTTATTGACTTACTGGAGCTCTGGCGACTCGAATGCCTTTCGAATAGGTTCGAGCAGTCTGTTGATATATTTCTCTACAGCCGCCTTCAAGTCGCCCGGATGTAAGTTGTTCTCAGCGAAACTCTTCTCCAGCTCATCGTACACCATATAGGTGGAATTTCCCCCGTTCTTTTCGTTCCTTTCGACTGTGAAACCCTCGCCCTCGGCGAACAAAGAAAAGAGGACGTGTTTAACGAACGACAATAGTCCATTGTCGGTGATGTTTCCTGGTTCGCAAAAGGCCTTCTTCAGCTTCTTCTTCACATTGGACGGAGAATCGAGTAGATCGATTTTTGAGTCTTCCTCTGATGAGGACATCTTACCACCAGCCAGTCCAGGAACTGTTAAGGGACAGAGTAGTCAGTATGAAAGTACGAATTGTGATTAATTTGCTAGCTTACCCATGGGGTTCATGAAATGGATGCGCTTTTCATAGCCGAGCTGGGGCAAATACTTCTCGGAGAAAGTGAAAATCTTTCGCTGATCGACACCACCAAACTGAGCATCAACTTTTAGGTACTCCTCATCAAGTGCTTGCAGTCCTGGATATAACAAGCCAGACAGTAATGGGTACTCAACCTGTTTAACGACTTCCGCGCCAGCTTTCCTAGCGTCATGCTGTGTCACTACCGATGTCAGCTTGTACACATCCAAAGTGTATTCCCTCGACAGTTGGTATTCTGTTCCTTTAACAAATCTGTGAGAGAACCAATTATCTAAACACCATCGGCGGAAGGTCCCATCCCCTTATACTCACTTCAGTTTGCCAATTGGAACCCCAATGGATGTGAGCATTGCTTTGATGGCCGCTTCATAGTACTGTGTCCGTAGTTCAAGTAGAGCCCATGGGGCTTTCATGTTGTCCAGATAAGCGTGCAAGTCAGCAAAGAGAATTGTTACCTAGGATAGTAAATCCGGATCACAACAACTTAGGGTTCGATTTTGATTGTACTAACCTCACATCCAGCTTTAAGGAAGTCAGCGATTTTGGACATTGGCACAAAGTAGGCGACATGCGGCTTCCCTGTTGTAGCAGTGCCCCAGTAAATTTTAAGATCGCGCTCCTTGAGGATGCTGTTGAGCTTCTCTTCACCCAAAAACTCTTGAAGGTTTCTGGTGATGAGATGTTTCTTCTCCTCTGCTGATAGGTTTGACATTTTCTTTTATACTAGTTTAATCGTTTAGGTGACAGAATTTGTGTTATTTGTGAGTTTATTTCACAAATTCTTGGAGTATTTACGCCAGTCGAAAGAGGACAAGATGAGTCGTCGTCAAAACGTGTGGCAGGCTGGCAGGTGAAAGGATTTTTTTTTTTGAAAGAAACGTCATCAATATTTGTGTTGACAAATTTTTCGTACTTACAGCGGCTCCAACCAATATTGGCAAGTCAGAATAGTAAGTACCTATACTGAGTTTCAATAGCTTATGGCGTTTTCCATTGGGACAGAAAAATATTTTGTTTTGAGAGTCAGAGCAATTTTGCGAATCTCGATATCCGAGCGAGATTCACACCTATTTGCACTAATACCAAAACATTTGTCATTTGTCAAACTTTAAAGTGTTTACTTACGTTTTTAGAGGAGAAGTCTATGAAAAATGGAGAACAAATTGCATTTGGCCGCTGCAATAGATATTAGCATAAGTTGAATGGATTCTTCTAAACACAAATTACAATTTAAGAACAGCTGACTTTTAGAGCACGCACCACCACAGATGCAATGGAAGAAAAATCTCGTTTTATGTTCCATTGGGAACGAAAAATCTGAAAGCAAAATTTGAAAATCCCAATTGAAAATGACATTGTTCATTTTGTTTGAAGCAACTAAAAAACTACTAGAATCAAATTTAAAAGGACACTATTTAGAGATCTTTCCGGCATTATTTGATAAATGTTTGTATACATTTTTTTACGCGTTGTTGTGTATTGTATTGCTTTATGAAAAAAAAAAAAAAAAAAAAAAACGCTAGAACATACATCCCCGCATTGTGAACGACCACATATATCATGGAATGCAATTTCCAAACTCTTTCGAAAGTTAAACGTCAGTGTCAGTGCTCATGCTCTGTAACAACATCTGTCAAACGCGTCTAGTTTCGCCAATTGTGAAATGTAAACAAAGCACGTGTGTGCAACAGCATTTCACTTTTGTTTCTCCATTTCTTTTTTGTGATTTATTACATTTGTCAACAAAAAAATGCCAATCGTGGATACTGGTGATTTGATTAGGCTCCAGAAAGACATCACTAAAGTGCGCAACATTTGCATTTTAGCTCACGTTGACCATGGAAAGACGACGCTTGCTGACTCACTTGTTGCTAGCAATGGTAAGCTGCTCAAAATCCTCCTATTAGAGTGTTTCCCATTGGATTCGCAATTGCAGGCATCATCTCGCAGCGAATGGCCGGAAAGTTGCGCTACTTAGACAATCGACAAGATGAGCAGGAGCGTGGAATCACCATGAAAAGCAGCAGTATTTCATTATTCTACCAAGGCGGAGAAGTCGGAAAGGAGAAAGATTATCTCATTAATCTGATAGATTCTCCCGGCCATGTGGACTTTTCCAGCGAGGTTTCGACAGCGGTGAGACTGTGTGATGGAGCAATCGTTGTGGTGAGTCTTTTGGCGGATTCCAATCGGCCAGCATTACAAAAAAGAAAAACCCCTTCCTTTAGGTTGATGTGATTGAAGGAGTAGGTCCCCAGACCAGAGCTTGCCTCCAGCAAACCTATGTCGAGCAGTTAAAACCGGTTCTGGTGCTCAATAAGATCGACAGATTGATTCTTGAGCGACAAATGACTGCAATTGATGCTTACTTTCATATCTCGCAAGTTTTGGAGCAAGTGAACGCAGTGTTAGGCAGTGTCTTCGCCACAGATGTTCTAGCTAAGGAGGACACAACTAAAAAGGACAACTACGAGTCTGCACTAGAAGATGTAGACGATTCTGCGTTGTACTTTACCCCAGAGAATGGGAATGTAGTCTTCTGCTCAGCAGTCGACGGATGGGCTTTCTCTGTTGGAGACTTTGCGGCCACTTATGCTAAAAGGTTGGAGATCCCTCGACTTGAGCTGGAGAAGTTCCTTTGGGGTGATTTCTATTACAATTCCAAGAAGAAGTGCGCAATGCCGGGCGCACAGGAAAAGGCAAAAAAGCCAATGTTTGTGCAGTTTGTTTTGGAAAACATTTGGAATTTGTACGACATTGTCGTAGTGAGAAAGGACAAAGAGAAACTGCCGGCTATTGCAGAGAAACTTGGAATAAAACTCACTCCTCGAGACTTAAAAATGGGTGACGCTAAAACTCAAATCAAAGCGGTTCTCGGTCAGTGGCTTCCAATCGACAAATCGGTTCTCCAAATGGTGGTCCAGCATATCCCTCAGCCAAATGTGATATCTGACGAGCGAGCCGAGCGGTTGCTGTTCCCAACCAATGTGGAGTTGACTACGTATCCACCCGAAACCCTGTCTCTGAAGGAGGAATTCAAAAAATGCGATCCTTGCAGTGCGAATGTCGTCGTTTTCGTCTCTAAGGTGGGTAGCAAGTAAGTTTTCATTCTCATCTAAAAATGTCTGTCTTCTAGATGACTTCATACCATGTCTCCCAATTACCGAAAAACAAACCCAAGCGTTTGACCGAACAGGAGCTGCAAGACCGGCGAGAACTCATCCGTCAGCGGATCCAAGAACGCAAGCAGCTTGCTGAGCAGACCGAGATGGAGACACTTACAGCAGGCGTTCAGGCAATGACAACGGAACTTTCATCCGAAGTTAAACCAGAAGAAAGTTCAATTCTGACAGAAGAAGAGCCGGAACCAGATTTCGTGTTCATAGCTTTTGCGCGGATATTCAGTGGTACCTTGAAAGCAGGACAGAAACTCTTTGTGCTGGCGCCAAAACATGACCCCAGAAATAAGGAGTACGTTGGTTAGGAGTTTGTACGCATTTGAAGTCACTCTGACATATTTTATTTCTTTTGCAGACGCATGAGCACTGATTCGCCCTACATAACCGAGGTGACAGTTGGCGACTTGTACCTTTTCATGGGCGGTGAGCTGCAGCATCTGGATGAAGTGCCTGCTGGCAATATCGTTGGCATTGGAGGCTTGGCACAATATGTGATAAAAACTGCCACTCTCAGCAGTACCCCATTTTGTCCTTCGTTTAGCGAACTCACTGTGATGGCCACCCCTATCTTGAGAGTCGCCATCGAGACTGTCAATCCCCTCGATATGCCCAAGCTGGTCAAGGGACTGAAGCTACTCAATCAGGTTAGTAAGCGAGAACTCGCTCCATAACAAGAAAGAAAAATAATTGAGGATGTCACCGGTTTCTTTGAACTAATTAGCCGAGTTCCCTAAACATTCTTTGAGGGAAGCTCTTTTTTAAAAATCTCCAGAACCAATCAACCACCCGCAAAAAAAAAAAAAAAAAAATAGTTTCCACTCAAATATCAGTCGGGATATTTGCTTTTTATAAAATTTCCAGAAAGTTCGAAATAGTTCAATCGGTTGCTTTCGTTTATCGTTTCTCGGTATGTTTCAGTATCTCATCTTTATTTCCACAGGCTGATGCATGCGTCCAAGTGTCCGTAGAGCCAACTGGAGAACACGTCATTACCACTCTGGGCGAAGTCCATGTGGAGAAATGCGTTCGAGATCTAGAGCAGAACTACGCCAAAGTCAAGCTGAATGTGTCCAAGCCGATTGTGTCCTTCCGGGAAACGATAGTGCCGGAGGCTACCATGGATATGGTCAACGAAGCAATCGTTAAAACTGGTTCGTTACAATCCCCGCTATATGCACGACTGAGTCAAACACAGTTTCTTTTCTTTTTTTAGCCACTGAGAAGGATATTAGTAAAAAAGTAGTCACTCTTCAAACCACCAACAAACTGGGAACAATCAAGCTAATTGCACTGCCATTACCTGAGTCGGTGGTGGAAATCCTCGAGAAGTTCTCGTCCGTTTTTAAACAACTCTCGCACATGACAAAGTCGTCCGTTATTTCCGACAAGTTTCAAGCATTGCTCGCACAAATAAAAAAATCCCTCGCCAAAGCACTCGAGGAGCTCGACTTGAAAGCAATTTCCAACGCTACTAATCTAATCGATCGCGTTTGGTCTATAGGTCCAAGAAAGTGCGGAACTAATATCCTATTGAATCTGACAGACTATGAGCATCCAAACTTGTGGTTGGATGATCTTGACTCTCTTAAGGCCAACACAAATGCCGTCCATGATGTGCGAAGGGATTATGATAGCTCCTTTGTGAATGGATTCCAGCTGACCACTGCTGCTGGTCCGTTGTGCGACGAACCCATGCAGGGAGTGTGTTTTGTTGTGCTAGAATGGTCGGTGGATACCAGCGATGATCTGAATTCAAAGTCATATGGACCATTCTCTGGTATGTTACATGGTCTGGGATGACGTTTCGAGCAGATAGTCACCGTGATATTTCTTCCAGGTCAGGTTATGTCCACATCGAAAGAAGCATGCAAACAAGCATTCCGCAATCAATCGCAGCGTTTGGTGACGCCAATGTACTGCTGTAATATTATAGTCAATGCCGAAGTGTTGGGTAAGTGAAAAGATTTTTAGTGCCGTTTGTTTCACTTATTGATGCCCTTGGTAAATGTTGGTTCTGATTTTGAAATTAATTTTACAAAGCCGCCAGCAAACAAACTCAACAACTTTTCCCGATTATGAGGTTAGAACCGTCTTTATTGCATTTTACCATGTTCTGCTAAGTTCATCAAAAAGGGTCATTTATTTTTCGGTTTCGAAAGTAAATCTTAATAAAACACACACAGCGATACATTTTTGATGAACATTTTATTTGATTATAAAGTTTGGACTTTGCCATTAACTGTGAAAAACAACATCATTCAAATGGCCGCCTCGGGAAGATTCGCAGCATGCGATTCGTTTGAGGTAATTTTTAACCACTTTTTCGCACATCTCGGGCGGTATCTCGGCCATAACTTGAGTAATGTTGGTTTTTAATGCGACTAGAGTTCGGAGATTATTTGCCTTAGCACAGCCTTTTGCGTAGCCCCAAAGAAAAAAAAATTCGAACGGTCTCAAACCGCATTGGTGGCCAATTGACGTCGCCAAAACGTGAAATAATGAGACCAGGAAATTTCTCACGGAATAAACCCATAATTGGTAGTGTTGTGTGGCTTGTTGCCCCGTCCTGTTTAAACCACATATCGTCCAAATCATGATCTTCAATCGCCGCCAAAAAAAATCGGTTGTTATTCGACCATATCGCTCCGCATTGACTTCAACCGTCTGCTCATTGGCTTTGGCATCTTCGAAGAAGCTCTAGCAGTAGCATTATTTTCGATTGAGCGTGCATTACGATGATGCACAGGCCTTACCAGCGTTGTCCGAAGAAAATTTTAGAGTTGAGCCATTTTCCGAGTCATTCCACACAAGTTTGAACCACATTAGTTAAATGCAAAAAAGGAGGGAGTTTTTTTTTGTAATTTTAACAAAAACATAAATGCAAAGTTTATGGGTGCGTTCACTTGGTGAATCTTTTACCCAGCTATTGTTTTATCGACGGCGTTCAATCGAGTAAATTCGCATTTCCTGATTAGGTTTTGTTTTTATTTGTAAAAATTCTTTTTTTAAGAAATTGTTGTTTAAATTTTGAGACAAATGTGAGCCATTTTTCTTTGGAACGGATCATTGAGCTAAAGCTAAAATATTGGAGCCAAATTACCCAATTGGGTACTTCAGCACAAAGCTGCTTACGACATCAGTAAAGCGTCCAATCTCTTCGAATTTATTCACAACTTTACCGATTGTTTGCGTTTTGCGTAGTCGATCGATTATGACGACCATAATCATCGCGTGATGTGCGAAATGTTGCTACGTTTGAATCACCACTTTTGTAGTAAGTTTTAATAATTTTAACGCATTGCTCGATTGTTAAGCGATCCATTATCGTAAATGACAAACAATCAACTAATATTATGACACTTCAAATAAAATGTGAGTTTGACAGGTGTCAAATGCTAGCGCTACCAACTTGAAACCACCAAATACTTACTTACTTGATTAAGGTGGCGCAACAGTCCGGGGTGGACCAGGGCCTCAACCAATACGCCTCTCCAGTTAGCGCGATCTTTGGCTAACTGCCTCCGGTTGCGCACTCCAAGTTGGTTGAGATCCCCTTTCACTGGCGCGCGCCACCTAAGGCGAGGTCTTCCTCTACTGCGTTATCCCTCCGGGTTGGAATCAAAGACTCTCCGGGCCGGAGCGTTGGCGTCCATTCGCTCTACATGTCCTAACCATCTTAGACGACTAATGCGTACTTTTCTGACCAGGTCGATGTCGCTGTACAGCTCGTAGAGTTCGCCGTTAAATCTTCTCCTCCAAAGCCCGTCAACGCAAACGGGACCAAAAATCACTCGAAGAATTTTGCGTTCGAAGCGACCAAGAAGATCCTCATCCGTTTTTGCTAGGGTCCATGCTTCTGCGCCAGAGAGCAGGACAGCGATGATGAGAGTCTTATATAGAATCTCCTTAGTGCTTCTTGACAAGGCCTTACTAATGTCGTTTTTCACTCGGGGATCGACTCAATCTGTAGTCCAATGGAACAAGAAAACTGCTTCTGGGTGAGTCGACAAAAGTATTGGTGAAATGCCAAAAAATAATCTACGGCAGCTGTCAGCTGTCTTGTAAAAATTACATAATTTGCACTTGTATGAGTGCTTCTTGAGTGGATTCTGACTTCACATCGAGAAGCGAAATTCTCTTCTCAGAATCACCAGAAGAGTATTTTTTGTGGCAACGGAACAGTTTCAGAAGCGAATTTTTCGATTCCGAACTTTCCCGGACGCTTCTTTTTGCCCAACGGAAAACGACATAGTCACAAGCCGTCTTAGGCTACTTCTTCGCTTGATTTCTGATGTGATGTCATTGTCAGAGTTTATAGCGGAGCCGAGGTAGACAAAGTCCCTTACTACCTCAAAGTTGTAGCTGTCTATCGTGGTGACGTTCTGTCCGATTCGTCGATGTTGTGTGTCCCTTCTTGTTGACAGCAAATATTTTGTTTTACCCTCATTCACCACTAAACCCATTTTTGCCGCTTCTGTACTAATACTAGCAAACGCTCCAGTAACAGCTCGCTGTGTTCTGCCAACAATGTCAATGTCGTCAGCGTATGCAAGTAGTTGCACAGACTTATGGAAAATTGTGCCTCTGGTGTTGGCTTGTGAGTTTCGCACAATTTTCTCAAGAATGATGATGAAAAAAATTTTTTTGTCAAAAGGAACACAACAACTGTCAAAATCGGTCTTTGCGCATTTCTCTCGAAAGCAAACTTCTTAAACTGACGTAAAACAGCTGTGCAAATTATATTGGTGTGTGTAGATCTGAAAAAGTGATTCGATTCGAAAGAAAAGATTGATTTTTCTGCCCAATGGAACGCGAAAAGTGATTTAGATCAAAAAAAAGATTGATTTTTGGTCCCAATGGAAAACCACATAACTTTAGTATGATAAATCGCAGTTAATCTCCGGTGGAAACGTAGCATTAGACACATACAAACAACCAGTCTACAACAAGTTCCCTGATTTGAAAGTCGATGTGTGATATAGAACTCACTCATATACCAGAATAAATGGAGTTAAATTTTAAATTTTCAGTATTTTATTTCATTAATCTAGTAAATGCATCTTAAACTAAGTACAGACAAATAATAAATATAAATAGTTCTTTTGTTTTACCCTTAATTAAGTTTCGGTGTGTTTTTTCTGTCTTCACTAATCGATGTGACGACGACGGACCGACACCGGTCCGCACTTTCCATTGATATAGAGAATTTCAAAGGCATCGCCATACACATGAAAGTATATCTATAGTTTTAAACATATATTTATAACATAAATTAATTTAATCGTTAAATATTTATAAAAATCCCGAATTGGGAAATGCCTAAAATGAGTTTCCTTCTTCGATGTGGAACTCGATCATAGATTCTTCCCAAATACAAAAAAAAATGCTCCTAACCCTACACAAGAATATTATTTAAAATGTCGACAAAGAAGGGAGGAAGCGCCGGAACGCCCTTTTTGTTTAGTTATGATAGCGCGGAACCAGAAGATTTATATAGTCATATGGTGGGGTTAAGTGTTCTTCGAGTGTTCTCCTCGACAGAAATTGAATACTCGCATGAATAGGTTTGAATTTAGTTTCTCTCAGTCATAGTCGGCAAATTCCTTAGTCGTCCCACACTATTGATCGTTCAAAGGCGATTGCTCGTTGCCAGGGAAATTCCGGTGTGCTCTCATCTTCACTGTCTGAATGGCGAACTGATCGCCTGTCTCGTTTGCTGATCGCCTCCAACGTCGTTGGAGCTGCATCAATTTCATCAGTAGTTCTGCTGATTTCCTCTGGTTTTGTTGCGCTAAAGATGGGACTGCTGCTGCTGCTAGGGATGCTGCTACTGCTACTACTACTGCTGCTGGTACTGCTGCTCGAACTAGAACTGGCGCTTGTGCTGGTGCTGTCTTCTTCCGCCGCCGGAATTGGTTTCTCTCCCTTGCGTTCGTTGTTGCGACCATAGATGCCTCCACCACTGAAGCTTAACGAGTCTTGGTAATCGTTGTGATTGTTGTGGCTATTGTGGCCATGGGAGTTGGACGAGCTGACGAAATGGGAGGATCCACTGTCGGGACGGTTCAAATACTGATAGTTGGCTTGATGTTGACTTTGGAAGGTATCCTGTTGATGGGAACTATGATGATTGTGTGGTTGGTAGTTGAGGCTGCTGCTGCCCCCCATCGAGGAGGATGACAACGGCGATGATGATTGCGACGAATATGGTGGTCTATTGAAATCCTTGATGGAACTGTATTTGTTCTGTGAACTGGGAATGTAGTATGGCTTCTGCAGTTGGTAGCGTTTGGGTGGTTGAACCGATGGTTTTCGCACTGAATAGCCGGGCTTGACGCACATCATTCCAAAAACTCGAATGCCGGGTACACTGGCGTACGTGGGCTGGTCATGTGCCATGGGACCCTCTGGAAACAGTTAAAGGAATTAGAAGTGCAATTGAGAGGAGAGCGTGACTTAGTTTACCCATTTTAAAGTGATCGGGACATCTGCAGATTACCAGGTAGTGCGACTTTCCTGTTCGAGTGTTTTGCAGGGCTAGCAGCGACCAATCTTTGGGTGAACGACATTCTCTCATCTCGGTTGTAGCTTCGCAGGTTTTAGCCAAGGTTATTGCCTGGAAGAAAGTTGAGAAAAGTTAATAACTGCTATTCGAATATTAAATAAATACAGTACTAGAGTTTGGTGGAAAAGAAAGAACACACTGATCAAGAATTGCGAAGGACAGCAAGTTGTGTTGACGTTTTGGGTGATTCCTCAATGATATTCAACTGACTTTTGAATGTGTTGAAAAAAATGCAGAAACCATAATTCACAAACTGAAATTCGACATAATTTCCCAACAGAACCTACAGGCTAAGCCCCAAACAAGCGAAAATCGTTGTTACTCCTCGCTTCCCCACTCAGTAAATACAGAAACCTCAGACGCTGATTGTCTTCTTTGACATAATTTACTTTCTTGTATACTAAACGAATTAAAAAACAAGAAGTCTGCCACAAAAACAAGGTACAGTTTAATCACACTGATAAATCTCAACACGCTTTGAAAGCTGTCCATTAAAGCAAACACTTGACATCACTTAATCACCCTTATCCTACGTGGCGTTTATATTAAACGACAGCTGGCGTTTTTTGTGTCGAGTCGCTTTAAAATCGCTTTAGTCTCTGGCCGCATTCAAGAATCTAGTTATCTTAAGTCGACTAGATTGGTCTGGATAAGATGTAACCTGAACGCAAAAACTAGATTGGTCGGGAACGTCACTTTTTCTACGTCAGCCACATACCCGAACTGTCAACTTAGTACTCAGTCACGAATTTCTTGACTAGATTCGTCGGCTACCCCTCCATAAACGTCAAATGTCACAGGTGCCCACGTGACCGATTTAAACCAATCACAACCGAGATAGATCTAGTCAGACAGCTGTCAGACTTACTAAACTAGATACTTGAACGCCCCCTCTCTCTCTCTCATTAACTTTACATTCCAAGAGAGTTCCACACCAAAATCTGATAATTGACAGGTAGGTGTTTGTGTTTTAAATTTAAAATGAACATCCAAAAATCAAAAGTATTTCGAATTGTGGTAATATATATACTAAAAAAACAATGGACAATTTTTTGGAACTTGAAAGGTCTTCATTTGGTTCTGCAAAATTGACCTCGGCATCGGTATTCGTCTCAACAGGACTAACCATCGGTGATGTGGCTGGCGAAAGGGTCGCCGGTCTTATTGGAATCGTGGGTGGTGGAAGTGAATTTGCAGATGAAAATGTAGATAGGTGGCTTGATGTGGAGTGAATTGCTGCTAGGAAGCTTGATGTGGACGGAGTTGTCGGTTGATAGCTTGATATAGATGGACCTGAAAGTATGGAACTCGATGCAGGAACTGTGGGTAATGGATGACACGCACTGGTAGCTGGAGACTTTGACAGTTTTATATTCCCGAACACTTTTCCATTCGGATTTATTAAACTGTTTAGGTCGAGATCTTGTGCAATCACTGTATCTACTTCATTTAAATATTTTTGTTTGAATCCACGTGGTCCTTAATAGTTGAGTGTCGCAGCTACCGACTCCCACCCAATTTTCACATTATCGCTCTGTGGAACACCTCTTTTAACATTTTTTACCAACGATATATTTTGTTCCATAATTTCCACCAAACGTTTCATTTGATCGGGGTTTGTTATTTTTACCCTTAATCATAAGAGAACTATGAAATTACTGCATAAATATAAACAATTACCAAAACTGACATGTTTTTACTTAAATTGCCTCCTAGTCGTTTAAGAATTTGTAATCGAAAATAGTCGGCGTTTTATGAGTCGTTTTGTACAACTAAAACGACTGTCAGAATGCGAAAAACTGTTTTGACGTATGTAGAATTTGTGTTCCACACTACTTAAACGCCACATGTCATTCAACGACATAAAACGCCTAGAAACACGCCACATGTAATACTGATTTCAAAAAACGCCAATTGTCGTTGAATATAAATGCCTTGTAGCATAAGGGTGAATGAGGGCGTTCAAGTATCTAGTTTAGTAAGTCTGACAGCTGTCTGACTAGATCTATCTCGGTTGTGATTGGTTTAAATCGGTCACGTGGGCACCTGTGACATTTGACGTTTATGGAGGGGTAGCCGACGAATCTAGTCAAGAAATTCGTGACTGAGTACTAAGTTGACAGTTCGGGTATGTGGTTGACGTAGAAAAAGTGACGTTCCCGACCAATCTAGTTTTTGCGTTCAGGTTACATATTATCCAGACCAATCTAGTCGACTTAAGATAACTAGATTCTTGAATGCGGTCAATGTTTAGTATTTGGGGCGTTCAAATATCTATTTTATGAGTCTGACAGCTAGTTGACTTGATGCGTTTCAGTTTCTATTGGTCTAGATTGCTGATGTTAATAGTTTTTTCAGTTGACGTTTATGAAGGGGTAAAGTCGACAAATCTAGTCGAAATTATTCGCTTGACCTAGTAAAAGTGGTCTTAACAACGAATCTAAACTTTTTGCGTTCAGCGCACATCTAGTTCAGAAAAATCTAGTCTTTGCACAAAATTCACATGCCAATATGTCAGAAAATTTTACGCAATCAACACATGGCCTATGATATTTGACACCTGATTCGATAACCAATGGGTGTGTTCAACGAAAAACAACTAAAAAGCTGAATTTAATGAAAACTGTCAAAAATGAAAGGCTTAGCTGCCTGCTACATGAGGTAACACATGTTTAGATATAATAACGGACTTTTCTTAATGTTATTCAAGAGAAATATTATTTATAAGACAGGAAACATAGTAAGGACCTGCAAGAGCAGAATCATTGGCTGAGAAGAATTATTCTCAGAAGTATTCTAAGGGATTTATAACAAGATTGGAGGAAAAACAAACTTATTTAAAGCTAGTATTAACAAAGCCGCAACAACAGCTAATTTTGACAGTTTTTGCGAAACTGTTTCACTTCAGAGGTAGTTGCAGAAAAATCCACACTAGTCGTTCACACAAAGTGTTTTTTTTAAATAATAAATCAAATTAAACGGCACCGATTTCGTAGTCAAAATCGTACGGCAAAAAAATGTTACGTATACGCACTGGTGTCCCCACCGAATACGGAACTATCATTTTTCACATTTTTCACAGATCGATGGTTATTTTTCATCGCTAAATACACCTTCGCGTTGATTCTCCCGCAACCGAGAATATCGATTGCATTAATTGCAGTCATCTTTCAATTACGAAGTCCTGCTGGCCCATGAACAGCACACGATTGCCGTATCTTTTCTCAAGAATAACGGTACTTATTCTGCTGCCCATTCAACATGTTGGCTAAAGTGATAAATTTGCTCTCGCATCGCGTGTGTATACAAATTTCCAGTAAACCAATCGCGCAACACTACGGCTGTCTCACATACTAAGCCTCTCAATTAATAATTCATAACAGAGAATCCCATGCGAGGATTGCCGAGTCATGCAACTTCATCTCATTAAGATTCGTACCTTTGGGGAAATTGTATCTTCGATCTGATTATAGCATTAGTCGTCATATCATTAACCCCAAAGTCATTCATCATAACCGCTAAGCAGCAACCACTGACTTTCCGTTAGCATTCCATCTCGTATTGTTTCTCTGTGCAGGCCTCTATCTCGTCTACATCAATGGCAGCCTCCTCCACCACAAAAAAAAAAAAACTCTTCTTCTCGCAATGATATACCTATTGTAACAACGGCTTTGAATTTGTATGCGGTCATGCGGCTGTGTCCCTTTTTCCTGCGCATCTCTCTCCCCCTATAGCTCTCTCTGGGTTGGTTTCGTGCTTCTTTGTGTTACTTTGGGACTATCTTCTGCTTTGCTCTCTAATTTATCCACGTCGTGAGTCAGTTTCGTTTGGGGTTTTCTCGATTCGAATATATACGCTCGGCTCTCGCATGGGCAGCATCTTTTCCATTTTTGCATGGAAAAGAAGTCGTGTGGTGGCGGAGACTGCAAACAAAAACAATGTTCACAACGCGTTCATGTCATGGTGATCCGTTTTGATGTCGTGATCAACAAAGAGACCTTAGAGTGTCTTATGCTCCTCATCATCGTCGTTGTCGTCACAATACGGTATCTTAACACAGCCAACCCACCACACCGACACGTAGGTGCAGTAACTATCCTACCCCTGGGGGGTTGGTGTTGCTATTGGGCCGAAAGCAGAAATAAACAAAACAACCACACAAAGACCTTAAGTCGCATCAATACGTAGGTAGGTTTATACCGCATGCTGGTGGCAATATGCCGTAATCGATAGACGAGCATCATAAAGTTGTTGGGGGTTTCCTTTGGGCTCGTTTTTCTGTCGCTCTTGTGCATTCAATGGGTCGACATTGAAACTGCATTAGCCGCAAGCATCTGCCGATACAACAAACAAAAGATAGATGGAGCACGGATAGCCCACTATGTAGCTGCCAGATAGAACAATGCAATTAACCTTTAGCTAATTTAGCGGCTGCACACAGATGTAACATGAGATGTGCCCCTGCCCCTATGCATGCAACAAAAAGGCAACGCAATCTCCTACCACCAGGGATACAGAATACAGAATGCAGAATTGTAATGCTGAGAAATTAGAAAATTGCCAAGGGTCAGCTTCCAGATACGAACAGAGGGAGCTGTGATGGAGCGAACGGATTGTGTGCCATGCACGGAAATCTACTTTATGCAACATTGAACCTTTATTGCTTAATTATGACAGAGTGTAGAGTGCTCTTCTTCGACGAGCAAAGCAGTGCTGTGTGCTGATGTGCGCAACAGCTTGCAGATTGGAACATTGTTTAGCGATTTAATTGCCTGCGGGCATCATGCAGTCGGGCATTCTTCTTCTTTTAATTTCTTTTTATTCGCTTCCTTGTTATGTGAACAAATTGTTCTTCATTTTCAGCCGAAGAATCTAATTTCCGTTTGGTAATTTGTAGTGCTTCTTTTTCTTTCGATTACAACAATTTCCTCCCCATTGAAAGTAAGTTGTTTTAATTACTCTTCCTGGTGGAGATTAGGAAATTTACATTTTGGCGCCACATTCTTTGTGCACAACTTTTGCCCTAAAATTAAGTGCCAAGCGTGGTCAAATTGTTTTTGCGAATAATGTGTACAGAATCAATGGAAGATATTCCTGCCAGGTAGCGAAATGGCCCTTAGGCCCTAGTTATAGCAATACGTAAAACCAAAATCAGAATTTCTTCTGCTCTTTTTACCACTTAAATTTGATGGTTGAACTCAATCTTGGTCTTAAAATGTTGCTTATCAATTATTAAATAAAATATTCAAATGATCTTTAAATTTTCTCGAAAAATAATTTATTCATTTTTCCGTACGAAAAACTTTTTCTGATCAACTTCTCAGTCAATTCCACAAAAGAAAACCGAATCATTCCACTAAAATACTTCATTTCTTTACTGTTCCATCTGTCAGAATTTTTTTTTTCTGATGGAATCCAATCAATGGCGGTTGGTTTGTTGTAATTGTTTTGGTAGGGAAACATTTTTCTGACAAATTTTTCGCTATGACCGGCTAAACGAAAAAAAAAAAACTCATTTTCATACTGTTCCAATTTTTTCGGTTGCATTTGACGTATGACTATAACTGGGGATTTAGAAATAGAAAAAATCAAAATTCGGTTGTAAAGTTCGCTTTTGCTAGTGACCTCTAAATTCCACCTAGCATTTCATAGAAATGATAAATGAAATAAATTTAACAAAAGTCAACTTAAGCTAGCTATTGTGACTCAATTTGGTTGTTGCATTAGAGGTTGTTAACTAAATAAACAAAAATTTTTATGATTTGACAGATAAAGCAAGGGGGAATTCGAAAAAAAAGAGAACGCTTGTGATTTGTCTTATTTTACAAATACCACTTTAGAATTGACTTTGTCAGCGGTGACTCCAATCTAACTATTTCCTATCTTAAGTCAAAATTAATGCTTTATTTCTTTTAATTAAGACTTAGAGTTCATTTTTTGCCAAAAGTCGCATCTGAAATGTTTTATTGCTAAGGGCCAATGGATCGAAGTTCGATTTATCAGTCGTCCAGGGTTTGGAGTAATTTTGTTTTGGAAAGAAAGTTACAGTATCTGGAGTGGAGCGATGACGTATGACTATCCCAGGATTAGGTGCCTTATTCTGCATCTCGGTACGAAAGTAATATTTTCCGAAAACAAGCATTTTGTGCGCTTTATTTCGAAAGCGGAATGGAATTGTTGTTCTAGAAATCCTGAAAATCCCAGCTTCAATTAAGAGACACAACATTTAGGTACGAGTTTTAATGAATGATAAAATAACACACATAAAATAAATTTATGTAATGAAAAAGATATAGCTACGTAATAAACTATAAGATAATTAATTTAACCGTGTTGCCACTTTTGGGTATAACAACAGAAATTTACTACTGTCAGATTTCGAATTCCGGAAGTGGAATTAATATTATTTGATATTGTTTTTTTTTGTATGTCTAAAGTTCCACTTAATAGCGGAACAGAAAATCAATTTCAAATAGGATCTTGACCTTCGGAACGAAATAGAGAGTAGCGCCCCAGATCTAGATTTACATGGAAACGGCTTCATTTGCGTCAATTATTATTCGCCGAAAGATGTCTGTTTACTTTAGCTCGTTCAGTTTTCTCTATTCTATTCGCAATATTATTATATGGAATATTTGTAAATCTTATTAACTCGACAAAAAATATCGATACATCATGTTATCGACAGTTATCGCATGTCCAGAGTTAAAAAAAAACAAGTTCGAATTACTTTCCTAGTGTAGCGACATCAAAGCTTTGAATTTGTGTTTCTCCTTTCGATCAGAGCATAAACAGAGGTCTCAATGAATTGGAAATAAGGCGCTGCCAAATTACGCCGCAGGAAATAACGCCCAAACAAAAAAATAAAATTAAATAAGGCCTCAAAATTATGCTCGCAATACAATAACAAAAAAAAATTTGATATGTTTTGGGTGTAATTTATTTTTTTGGGGCCTAATCTAAATTTTAGATTTGATATTTCATTATGAAATAAGACTTCGACTTTTAAGAATAAAATCTAAACCCAAAAATATTTTTTGGGCCCTTATTTTGGCCGTTATTTTTCTGAAAATTAAGAAAAATATAAACAGAACAGCTTTCTTAGCCGTTAGAATGCTACTCCAGCAAGTGTTATTCGTGTGACCATACGTTTTTCATACGAGTGCCTTAAGCTACAAATGGAGATTCATTTAATTCTTAACTGTTATAAAGAACAAATAAAAAGTTGTTTTAATTTGATGAAATAGTTAAAAATTCGCTGAAGCTATTGCTGACGGTTTGGGCCATTTTCAATATCCCTATTTAAGACAGGTATTGGGGACCTTCGGATACCTAGTTTATGTAAAACGTCAACTAGATTTTTCGGGACTAGGTATACGAACGCGTTGACTAGGCAACTTGAATTGTTTTTGTGTTAACGCAGTTAGCGTTACTTTTGTTTGACTTAACTATTTTTATTTGGAAAAGGCGCTTCGCATATTTTTCAAAAAATGTTATTTCCAAAGAAAGTACGTTTAAAATGTAACAGCTGCCTATAGTAAAACTATTATAATGTTATGCGAACTAATGGTTGTTAAATATCGTGCGAAAATTCTAAATATGCAGAGTAGCTTTAGAAATGATAGCTTTTTCTCCCACTGGCCCTTTTTGGACCCGTCAGAATTCTGCAGCGGCCACTTTGTTTATTTTAAATTTGACTCTTCGAAATGTCAACTGAGTATGCAGGCAGGATTTTCTTGACTAGATTTGTCGGCTAGGTCAATAAAAAGTGATATACATCTAGTCAGTCAGCTGTCAGAATTACTAAACAAGGAATCCGAACTTCCCCATTGAAGTTGTTCTTCTAAGTTTTTGGGGCACATTTTCATTTGTTTAGAAAATGTCAAAAATTAAAGCCTCAAAGATCTTTATTTGGTTTTTTTTGCTTTATTTTCTCAAACTAAATGGGGCTTTATTTCATTGTAAAAATTGGCCTAATTTTTAGGAGTGAATTTCTAAAATCTGTTCGGAACTCAGATTGCAATCGAAGTATCTGTTTCGTAACAAAGTAAATGAAGCATATAAACGCGTTCATTTGATATTAAAATATTCCGCAGCAATTGGTTGTTGGAGAGCTTCGGGAAAAAATGCGCCGTGTAGTTGTCAATAGTAAGTTTCATAACGCGGTGCAACGCAAAGTGTAAAGGTGCACTACAAGTCACCGGAGAACTTTTTTTAAAAGTTATATCGGAATGGATATTTCAAATTGAATTTCTCCGGTGTCGTACAAATCAGAGAAAATTCCGTTCCGATCGTACACCTCGATAGGGTTGGATATTTTGACAGCTAACGATATAAAGATGAAGAATGCGATTTTTTGCACAGAAAAATAAAGTAAATTGTACAGATTTTTAGCAGACATTTTTCACTTAAGCTAAGTACGCTGCTCGAGCTAAACTAAATTTTATCTTCTCTCCAACTTTTCTCTCCAAACATTAGCTAAACTCCCAGCTAAATTTTGACATAAAGCACGCCGCGGACAAGTGTCACAGAAAACAGCTGTTCTTTCAAAATAATTTACTTCAAAAACTCAACACTCTAATTTGGACCACTTCCTATTCTAGGTATACTCCTCTTCGAGGTATTTATTAAAAAAAAACACATCCTTCTCTCATTCCCCGCAATACAAAATTGCAAAAAAACAACAGAACACAACATTCTGTCAAAATTTAGCTTGAGAAAATGTACCACGCAGCTTACTAAGCTTTAGTGTAGTTTAATAGGCATATGACAGCTATTTATTAAATATGTTTTATAACTAAATCAGATCGCTCTGATCACGGTCTGTTCAGAGCATGCTCAGCGTGCCTACTCTCTGTTCAGTGTTCTACTCTGAAAATAAAACCCCATATGAGTTCTTAAATGAAAAAGCACAGGTAGCATTTTTTGTTTTTGACATTACAACTAAAAGATTGCGTAACTTTCTTCGTTATTTCTATTTCAAATATTAAAATTTCAAATGGAAATGAATTCTGTGAACAAGAAAAAAAAAAACCCTTTCATCTGTCAATATGTTCGTTAAATCGTATACGAATTCTGATGAACAGCTTTGTGACTGCTATTTTTGTGTAATTGTTTTTTAAAACTTTGTTCCATTTTTGCCAAAGCTCAGCAATGTGACTGATTGCTGGTCTTATTAAGTGAGCGTGAGTGGAAATCAAACTTATTCCTAAGAAAATTCTGGGTTCGGTTTGGGTCGTCGGTATTTCTCTAGAATTAATTTGATACACCATTGCATCGGTAGATGGCCATTTTCAAAAATGCAAAATAAAACTTTTCTGTATGAGTATGACTATTGTGGAGAAATTCACATCACAGGTACATATCGCAATCGATAACCAGAGCACCACCCCACCATGTCATCGAATTGTTTGCATCGCAGTGCAACTAATAAAAATCGATAAAATAGAACTACTGATGAAAACGTAGATAAAATAAATACAAATACTTTTAGTTGGTTCCTAACCGACTCGAGAAAATAGTTGATTATATATATTAACCTAAATCAATACTTTTCGGTCTTGGCAACCACCCTCCACCCACCAGTGCCGTACGCACCTTTTTTTATCTTATCTCGTGTGTGTGGCGGGCTGGTATGACAAAAATAGAATCACTTGTGATAAATGATTGAATGTGCCAGATAAATTTATTTTAAAATTGAATTCTATAATGTATCAGCGAGGAATAAATCTGATGGTTCTTTTGTAGAAAGTGAAGAACCGTGGGCGCCGTGGCTTAGTTGGTTAAAGCGCCTGTCTAGTAAACAGGAGATCGTGAGTTCGAATCTCGCCGGGGCCTTCGCAGAGACAATTATTGTCTCTGTGTGTGTGTTTTTTTTTTGTTTAATTTTATTTAACTAAGCAGTTGTTTAGTTGTTAGTTGCGTAAATAGCTGCAGGACGTTTATGCAGCTATAGTTCACTTATTTAGGAAAATAATTCCAAAAATTTAATTATGTGTTTGACGACATCCTTCTGGAGTTTTTGTTACACAAGAAAATGTACCCTATCGCCTTGCTGTGGGCGACGGATCAACAGCTATAAAGTCCACGTGTTCTTGGTAGTCTTCTAGGTAAAGTTTGCAAAAGCATTTTTTCAAAATGTGACTCGAGTATCACGTTCGCAGGGGATTTAAACTGTTTTGCAATCATGACATTTTACCACAATTTATGAACAAGAATCGTTCAAAAGGAAAACCGATTGTTATTGCTTGCTTATTATTATTACATAAAAGTTATAAACAAACCTAAATATATGCAAAGATTTAGATGTCAGCTGCCAGTTTGGTTGTCGGTGGTAAAATTATTGCAACTTTGGAAAGAAAAAAACAATTTCGCATGTGCAAGCAAGGTGTCTGCACACAACACTAAATAAAACTGAAATTATGTTGCTGGCTAAACTTTGTGTCTATGCAAATACGTGATTAACTCGATTCAACAACAAAAAGTCGACTTCTGTCGCTGCTCGTTAAAGCATCGCGGGTGGACCACCACAGCCTACCGCCTTTTTCTTTCAGTCTATAGCACTAGAGAGAAATGTGTCAAACGAGAATTAGTATATCAACTCATACTCCTACAAAGACAAGTGCCAAAGAGCTTCGATATATTTTGTTCTCTACCTCTGTGTACTTTGACAGTTTACCTGCTTGATTAATATAATTAGGGGAAAGCTCCAAAGTGGTCCCTTAACAAACTTACACGCCCTAGTTTTGCTTTCTTTCTCAAACCAAGAAACAAAGCAACAGAGAACAGAGATTAGATATTAGAACCACACCTTCCTCACTTTATAGCTGAGCTTCCCCACCCCACTTTGGCAGGTTAAGTGCCATAAGACTCGAAGCTTAATGGTCCCCCGCCATATATCTAGTGTTGAAAATTGTTTTGAACTTTGCCACGGCAGTTTCACTCAACGGTTATCCCAATTAACACCTGCAAATTGATTGTTTCTTAAATCATTGGATCCAATCATCGAGGTGGCAGCGTGCCCGGCATCTTGGTCTCACTAGCCGCATAATTTATCCGTGTATAACTGTCTAATAAAAATAAATAATCGATTGGCTTGTCCACCGGTGTAATCGCTTTGCATGAGAACATAGAACATACAAACTGGGAACAGCGAACACAACCTGTATATCCTGGCGCAGTTGGCAGAGAAATGAGCCTTCCCAGTAGAACCAGTAGTATACTTTCGCGAAGGCATACACAACTCAACGGATTTCTTCGGGCCATGTACAGCAATGTAATTACCCTGCCAGGGTATAGTGTGCGCACAAGTGCACACCAACTGCCCATTTGGGACAATTATTCGTTATTTTATTTTTATTTTTTGGGAGGAGAAGACGACTCACCTTTTTCTTTCCATCGCCGACCAATTTTGTTGTGTGCTGATCGTCCTCATTCAAACTGGCCGAACATGGATCCCGGTACCTGTAAAACAATCGATTTAGCTTGCATTAATTCTTGAATTTGTTACCACGACCAGGCAGGAGGTATAGGAAGTGGATTTGGCCAATTCTTGTATCTAACATCTTCGTTCTCCTGGTTGGCCTGTCTTTTCGGTTGTTGTCTATAAAATTACCTTGATGGGCATGCGCACAGTGGTTGAGTGTAGTTGAGCCGAACGTACACCGCATTGCAGACCTGTTGGATGGCACATTCTGGCAGCAAGTAGATATGTTGATTGTGTGGATAGTAGTGATATTTGGTGGGTTTCGCTGTGGCCGAGGGTTTCTGCAACGAAAAAAAAAGAACGAATGTCGTTAGTGATTGTTTGTTGGCATATATAATGTTCGAAATACAGAAGCAAGTACATTTTCTGGGGTCATAGACCGGGTGGTTAAAGTAATTGTTATTGTACAGTATGGTTGAGAAGAAGGGTGTTTTGCATACCATGTCGTCTTCCGCAGTCGAACTTGAACAAGGAACAAACGAGTAGGATGATTCGAAGTGGGCAATTACGAGTGAAGTTTTTCATTTCAATATTATGTGACTGTCAGTGATTTTATTTTGACTGTGGACTGTAGTTTGCCGTCACTCAGGTTGGGTTGCTGTCGAAAAAGGAAATTGGCAGACTTTAAAGGGTCACCTTTGTTTGTTTAAACAGCCCTTAAGTGAACAGTTGTTTATTGAATAGAGAAACGCAAAGACACACTGCTTGATAGACGAGTAGGTATGCAAATATATAACGGGTGATTTTTTAAGCGTAGTTTTTTTTTTTAAATCGAATAAAACACTCAAATTTGCATCAAATATTCAAAAATTGTATTGTAATCGATAAATAGGCCTTTGCCATTTACGTTTTAAATACATACAACTTCATGTTAATGTTGTCCGCGGCTCCGTTTCAAATGGTCCATTCGGAAGGTCCAATTTTGCGTCTCTTTTTCGAGCATTTCGGCTTGTATTCCACGAATTACGCGTGTTATGTTATCCTGTAAGGCTTCAATCGGCTTGTCCACATAGACTAACGACTTCACATAACACCACAAGAAATAGTCAAGGGGCGTTAAATCGCATGATATTAGCGGCCAACTCACGGGGCCATTTCGAAAGATAAGCTGCTCACCAATTTCATCCTTCAACATTTTCATTGTTTCACGAGCTGTGTGGCATGTGGCACCGTCTTGATGAAACCACATGTCAACCAAGTTCAACTCAGCAAAAAAAAGCGTAAAATCGTATCATGGCTCTATATCGTTCGCCGTTGACGGCAACGTTTCTTCCACGGTCGTTCTTTCACAGAGCACTTTTTGCATTTTTCACAGATCACGAATTTTTGTAATAAATTTCAATAATTTGCAATCGTTTGTAAGTCTTTCCATGATTAAATGGCAGAATATACTGAAATACTGAAAACTTTTCACTTTGACAGATGACGTTTGGACGCCATTACTAACCAGTGCTGCCAACCTGAAAAATTTAACTCTTAAAAAATCACCTATTGTGTTGAGTGGATTAATATGTGGCAATGAGTGTCAGACTGTTTTTAAATATCGCGCCATTGTCAAACTGTCAACATTCACCTATCATTGCGATGACTTTTTGTTTACTTTTATAGCTGTCGTTATCCAGCAGTGCAATGATTTATTCGTCTTTCTTTAAAACCAACTTTCTTGGAGTCAGCCATGCCAAACGCAGTGACAGGCCCATTCTACCCTGCGTTCAGAAAGTTAGCGAATGCCATCGCTTACTTAAATCTCTAGCTTTAGCGAGCCGTTGGTCATCTTTCTTTGATTGAATAAATAAATCGGTAGGACATTCTTCTAGAAACACAAGTACAGTTTAGAGACATACATTCAGCCCTAGCGAGGTATCTGTCGGAACAGAAAAATCCCCGATCTTATACGAGGATTTTTGCTTCCAGATATTCTTCCGAACAGCTATTCGAAGCATTGTTCCGATACAAATGTAACGCGTTACAGCTTTTTGCATTGCAGTGCGATTAAGTGACATTTCTGACAGATTAATAAGAACTGTTTTCCGATAGCCTCCGACAACAATCAGTCGCGGAATTTGTATACTATTTGCAGTCAGCGTGACTGTTGTGTGACTAAAGTTGCAATTCGGCACTTTTTTTGACAGCCGGCCACAATTTTTTGTGGCTATTTTGGCCCTTTTTAGTTGAAGAGGTTGCTTCAAACATTTTTCAAATGCTGTCATATCCAAATAAAAACGCTTGCAACCATTCTCTAAATTTATAGACGAAAAATATGGGTGCTAGTACAGACCCCTGCGGGACGCCGAGATTTTTTAGATTTTTACTTGTCTTTCGAGTAAATATTAACTATACCTAACTAATAACTAAAAATCATTTTAAGTGTCCAGGCTAAATTTTTCAAACTCACAATGGCGAAATTCACCATACAAAATTGCATATTGTGACCTACAAAATATATAAGGTACAGGTTAAAATTAATTACTAGTAAGGCCCAAAGCTCTAAATAAAAAATAAATATAGTTGTCGCAACAGCTCTGTAAATGGAACCTTAGCCAAGCTTTACTTAACCATTTCTTCATGTAATATTTTATTTTTGGGGCGATTGAAAGTTACCTTAAAAATGTTAACCGATTTCTGACGCTTGAATTGAGCAAATTTCTTTGCATTGTCATACTTTCAGAATGTTGTCAGACTATCGCCAGAGGTGGCGCAGTCGAAAAAATCGTAAAAGTAGTATAAAAGTGTTTTTCTGGGGGTTCGACCATAGACCCATCGATCAGTAATCCAACAAATTTACTCACGGTTTGATGACTACAATCCTTCGACCAGCTTCCATTTCTAATTCTTCTCATACTGTGATCAACATTTAATTTGCAGAAACTTTGCGGGCCCCCCCAACATGGCGCCCATTTGCGTCAATATTAAATCTGGCCCTGGTTACCATTTACTTTTCCCACAGACTTTTCCACTTCGTCCAGCTGAAGTTCTCGACGACGCCTTCTATTTTAAAAGCCTACAATTAGCCTGATCTGCTCATTTGTGGTCCACGGGTAACATCGTCCACCTGTTGCAACAAAAATACCCCTTCTCTAGTCGGTGTTCAGGCCTATCTCCTGGTATCCCCAATCACGTGTAATAAGGCGCAGAAATATTCCGTCTGTTCCGTGTGCGTTCTATATATGTGCAGAACAATGTTGATGCAGGTACGCCTCTCTCTTAGCCCACCTGATTGCGGAAACGAATATCGAATGCAATTACATTCTATTCTCGCCAGTTTCACCATCTGCACAAAGTTAACACTGAAAATTACAGCCACTTTCCCCCTTCGAAGAGTGTATGCTCAACTATTTATCTCTCCATTCACTCAGAACCCGATTCTCATGACAAAGTTGGGCACACTCCACAATACCACACCCAACTGATGTCAGATGCGAAAGTGTGGAAAATAACACTTCTTCGTCTTTTAGTCATTATGGACACTGTCGGCGCTTCAAACAGAAATACCTCCTGCTCCATGAATTTCGGTACTTTTCGACCATTATTCGGTTTGGCTATTCACACCAAAGTACACCCATCATCATCACCATTGACCAATTTGTTTTGAATGGCGATCGGTAGCACTGGCGGCTTGGACGCAGATCGCTTAGAAGACAATAGATCTTTTCCAGGTAGTTGTGGTCAGAAGTAGAGCCCGCTGGCCAAGTTGAGACATTAGCGATCCGTCCAATTAGACGATGATTTGCCGTGAAAACTCGTACAAGTTTGACCCCAAAAAAAAAGAGTGCCCGATGCGGGTACGAAATTATTGTAATTTGGATGAACAAATGAGTTATGAGCTCTCTCGTTGATTTAGTGAATGTGTTTGCAGTTGGTATACTTTTGACGTCCCAGAAAGGAGGAAGAGAGTTCCACGAATTCATCAGAAGATTGTAGCCAGAGTGGGCTGGCATATGGTGGCTGGCATCTGATTATTATCATAGAATTCTACTTTTGCAAGCAAATTGGGAGTGACATCCGGTAATTCGTAGCTTTAAATTTTAAATAAAGTCTGACAGAGTTCTGCGGTTGAACATAAGTCGGGACGGGAGCATTAGCCCGAAGGTTGGGAAAGACTGGTATGGTATATCCTTCATCAGCGTCTCTCTCTTCGACGAGAAAGTGCACAGGAAGCTGGTGAAACTTTCCATTTCACTCCAGCAGTGAACTTTCCAAGGCATTGCAAAACAATGTGTGTCATGAGTGTGGCGCTTGAACTAATGTACTCCTTTTTAATTTATGATTGAAAATCAAATAGTAATTGCAGTGCTTCACCGCATCTAAACTAGACCACATTCGATATACTTTCTTTGGAACGTGCGCCTAGTTTCGCTATATATCGGTTAACCTGCTTTCATAGTCAAGGTCGTTTCAAAAGAACTTTATTGCTCCAGTGTGTTACAGGAAAGTGGATCTATATATTGTTAATGGCTGCGAGCGTACTAGAGTTGAGAGTTTTTTTAAGTGATGCTCTTGAATATTTTCCATTATTATAGTCATAATTGGTACGCTTAGATCTCTTCAAGGTAGTTAGGGACTTTGTCTACCTCGGCTCCGCTATAAACTCTGATAATGACATCACATCAGAAATCAAGCGAAGAATCATACTTGCCAACCGCTGTTTCTTTGGCCTAAGACGGCAATTGATTAGTAAGGCCTTGTCAAGAAGCACTAAGGAGATTCTATATAAGACTCTAATCATCCCTGTCCTGCTCTATGGCGCAGAAGCATGGACCCTAGCAAAAACGGATGAGGATCTTCTTGGTCGCTTCGAACGCAAAATTCTTCGAGTGATTTTTGGTCCCGTTTGCGTTGACAGGCTTTGGAGGAGAGGATTTAACAGCGAACTCTACGAGCTGTACAGCGACATCGACCTAGTCAGAAAAGTACGCATCAGTCGTCTAAGATGGCTGGGACATGTAGAGCGAATGGACACCAACGCTCCGGCCCGGAGAGTCTTCGATTCCAACCCGGAGGGACAACGCAGTAGAGGAAGACCTCGCCTTAGGTGGCGCGCTCAAGTGGAAGGGGACCTCAACCAACTTGGTGTGCGCAACTGGAGGCAGTTAGCCAAAGATCGGACTCCGGACTGTAGCGCCACCTTAAGTAAGTAAGTAAGTAAGATCTCTTCAAAAAATAGACTTGGAATCATATATTGGATCATATCTAATCAGTGATGCCAATTCGGATTGAAATTTTAACTGAAAAATATCATTATATTAATACCTTCGTGTACATTAAATGTTTCCGTGAACTCTTTAAGTATTTATTATAAAACTAGCTGTGTACGCGGCGTGAGACTGTGTAATTTCCAGTAAAAGAGATTTGACCGTTTTCTCAACGGCATATTTGTTTAAAATCAACAGTCTAGCTAAAACAAAGCGGTGAAAATTGTCAATTTGAAACAATAAATCCTAAAACGCCAATTTAAGAAAATTAAATTCAACAGCGTAAGTACTAAAGTTTCACTTCCTTACTGTAGGTACAACGTAGGTAATATCAAAACAACCACTAAAACAAAAGCCTGAACGGAAATTTGTCTACACCAACAATAAGTAAATCAAACAACATAATTCACCTATAACGTCTTTACTTCTTGAATTCTTTAATTCTTTACTGTAGGTATCAACGTAGGTAAGGTACTATAACAACCATTAAAACAAAAACCTTGAACTCAATTTCTATATACACCACCATACGTCCATCAGCGCATGTCATCAGTCACCTGCGCATTTCCTCAGAAACACATTGTCGCTGTTGATTACATACATATTCACGTCGCATACTTCTCTTTCCTTTCACTTAATTAAGAGAAAACACCACGCAGTTTTTTTTTCATATGGAAGTGCTTGTGCGATGTGCGCCACCCAACCACCCCAAAACAGAACAACGATCAAGAACCGCGGCTGCTGATAATATTCGATTTGAGGAAATAAATTTATTTTTTTCATGTTGTAACTCAGCTTCTAGAGGACATAGAAAGCTGATTGATGGCTTGAAATAACTATAAAAGTTGTTGGCTCTCCTAAGTATTTTGTTTTTTTTGCATTGATTAAGAATTATTTGAGTAATGGCGAGTTAAAGGCAGTAAAGTCAGAAAAAAAAAAACACATTTTGGTCAAAAACGCTCCAAAAAATAGGCATGGTAATGAAAGGAATAGTCAGTGTCCTTCTCAGAATCTTAAGGAACACTTCAAAAAAAGTTTCATCGAAATCTGTGCAGTAGTTTTCAAAAAATTGTGGGTATATTTCGCCAGGCTGGTAAAATTAAGTTAAATATTCCCCACACAAAATGCTTATCAGTTAAGTGAAACCATTTTGTTGTCATTCAATTTTTCGCCGGCGTGTTACCATAGTAACGTGTTCGAATAAAAATCATCTTAGATTAGAACCTATTTTCAAAGGAATTAAATTTACCTATCCCTAAAAGTAGACAACTGTATAGTTTTCTTTCAAATATGTTAGGGTGGCACCTCCTATGGAAAATATTTTTCCAAAAATATATTTTGCTCTAAATTTTTGGGTTTGGGTTTGGTCTTATAGTTTCCAAAAATTTAGTCCTTTTTGTATGTCTCAGTATTAATGAGAAAATCAGATTTTCATCAAATTTCCTTGTTTGAAATATTATTTATTTGAAGACTGTTTTCCCCTTTTTTTCATGAGCAAAATCATTCGTTTTCTCCTTTATTCGGGAAAAAAAAATTCCTGGCTCAGGTTTCCTTTACCTTTTTTTTTTTATTTAATTTCTATTTGTTTTTTTTTTTTTTTACTTTTAAACGTAGGGTAAAGTCGGGTCACATGGCACAATAGGAGATATGGCACCCTCTCAATATTTCTTACTTAGCGCATTTACTTAAAAACAAGGACATCAAAATTACGCAAGTAAAAAAAAAAGAAGAGTAAATTCGCCCAAAAATTGTTTGTGTGTTTGAGTGAAAGAAGTGTTGGTAGAAAAGTATTCGGTGCCCAGTACTCATTGTTACAAAAATATGAAAACCCTATCGAGATATGGCACCCCCACGTTCGACATATTACGTGCACCGCCACCGGTGCCATTTCTCCGTTTTAAATTGTAAATTTCAGAACTTTTTTTGTATGATTTTTATTAGAAATTGCGACTATTTATACATTGTGTACACGTATACATCTTTTTTTAAATCTTTGTAGCGAGTGTGGAGAGAAAAACTTCAAGAGAACTTAAAGTAGATATCACATCACCCACGATTGAGTGCCAAATCACCCTCCAGTTTTTTAATTAACTTTTTTTTAAACTTTTACGCTTTTAAACATTTTGGTATTTTTCAAACTATGAATTATATTTATGTTGCTATTTTTTGTTTTTTAATTAAACAAAGAGTTATTATATTTATGTCTTAATTTAAAATATGTTTTAATTTAAAATATGTTTTAATTTAAAATATGTTTTAATTTAAAATATGTTTTATATTTTGAGCTGTAACGAAAAGAAAAAATGGGTGCCATAGGTGCGGTAGGTGCTCTTATATAAGGAACATTTTGAGGCCAGAGACTGTTTATGAAGCATTGTATTTTGTTATAATATCCTTTTTGGTAACCTTAAACTGTGTATGTCATTTTAATATGCAGGTAAATAATCAATCGATTACAAGATGTTTTCAAAATGAAACATGCGTTGACACTGTGTTGTTTTCATTTGGCGCACACTTTTGCATTCGGAAAACCAACCTTATATGTTGGCGTTTCATTTTCGAAATTTCTTGTTTAAATCATACAAAAATAAGTTAAAAAAAATAATGAAAAGGTGTTTTTTTTTTTAAAGTAGCCAATTGTTGGGGTTTTTCAGAGGGGAAATATTTTGACCGAGCGTTGCGAGCTGGTGCTCATAATGGAAACCCGCCCTTATAAAAGTTTGAATTTGAAATGATTTCCTTTTCATTAGACAAAATGTCAAAACAAGTGAATGCACAAAAAAAATTTACGTAGACGTTCGATGGGCAGTTTTCTTTCATATTAAGTATGAACTCTGAGTAAACTTTGAAATTTATTTGTAATGAAAATGCTTTTAAATTTTACTTTTTTTGAAGTGATAACTTCTTTAGGCGCGTTGGGCACTATTTGGATGGGCAAAAATTAGCAAACTCGCGACACCGACACCGACACCGACACCGATTGCATACTTTTAGTTGTAAACTTTTGAAGTGATAACTTTTGAAGTGATAACTTCTTTAGGCACGTTGGGCACTATTTGGATGGGCAAAAATTAGCAAACTCGCGACACCGACACCGACACCGATTGCATACTTTCAGTTGTAAACTTTTATACTATTGCCTCCTTTTAGGGGTAGGTAATTTATAGCTTAATCTACGATGATTTTTATTTGAATACGTTACTATGGTAATTTATGGCAGCGACAAATTGATTGTCACCAAAATTATTTCAATTACCTGTTTTGTATAGGGAATTCATAACTTAATTTTACCAGGCTTAATTCCGACAAATTATATCCACGGTTTTGGGTTTGTGCCCATTTACGGCACAGTAGCTTGTGTTATAATTACCGAAACAAGAAAAAGAAAACTGTGGTAAGCTTGCCACCCTAAGAGTAGGTATACTATACAAATAATTGTAATATTCATGAAGTAACGCTAGGTAAAAGAACCGGTTCATGAAATATAGAAAAAGTCGAAACTCTAGAAACAGACAACTGTCGCAAGTTCTTGTTAGAGAGTTATAAACTTTATAAGTTTTTGGAGTACGAGAACAAGTAGGAGTAGTAGGAATTTCTGATTTTTGATCTGTTTGGGAATGATTTTCTTTTTGACTGGAATTGATTAATGACGCTGGGTTAAGTTGTCAATGATTGGAAGTATTTATTGTTCGTGATAGATCGATATCTTTGCATATGCGACTCTTACATTAAGGGGTAATTGCATTGCATACCTTTCGGTATATGATTCTCTCTAACGAAAGGAGCGACATCTAGATATCAAAAAAATAAACAGATTCTAATCTACTATGATTTTTATTTGAATATGTTACTATGGTAATTTATGGCGGCGACAAATTGATTGTCACCAAAATTATTTCAATTACCTATTTTGTTTGGGGAATTCATAACTTAAATGAAAATGAAAAATGTAACATAATTTTTGTAGTAGAAGCTTATAATAATGAATAAAAAAAACATTTATTTAAAAGTACTTCCTGCGCAATAAAATATTTGCTGACGATTCAAAAAATACACACGTAATTGTTCAAGTTATCACTTCTGTCGGCACTCCCGGAGTGCCTCTAGTTTTTTTTTTTTAATCTTGTTTTCATTATAAAAAGGCCAAATTCGGCGGTATCATTGGGTATAATTTTGTTTTATTATACTAACTCATTCTCCTTTTAAAAATAAAACGCAAATAGTTCTAACCAGAGACAATACTGAGACCCCCAACTTCGGCCGATTTTCCGTTACTTGCCTACAAGCTATATTTATATGGGCTGGTACACGCTAAGTGCGTTAGTATTGTTACATAGAAATTCGTATTGACAAATGTCACGTAACTTCACTCACCAACACACTCGCACCTTGCGTGTCCCACTTCCGCTTCCGACAAAGTTGCTGCCAGCGTTCATAGAATTTTGTCCGTTAAATTTGAAATTTTTCGTTACGTGTAAATAGTATTTTATTTTAGGAATTATTACAATTTTGATGAAAATATTTATGAAAAATGATTACTGCAGAATGGTTGTAGGAAAATAAAAACATTTTGAGCAATTTTTCTTCAGTTATATAAGAAAAATGTACACATGAAATCGAAGTTAATGATATTCAAAAGCGGAAAATACACAACCAGTTTGTCCTAATATGTTTCTAGTATATAAAACAACTCTTTTAGATAGTATTATTAACCAAACAAATTATATTAATCGTCTTTTAAAAATGTATAATAACCAACCAATAGCATTCAGTTATCTAAAAATGTGGTATTCCCGAACTCCATCACATTCCTCTATGGTTGGTAGCGGTTGGCAGCATTAATTTTATATTTTTTGTATGTTTTTGCATGCCACACGGATTTTAAATTGGCAGAACACCGATAGGAAAACAAAATGGCGAATTTGAAAAAAAACTGAGGGGGCCAGCGGCAAGAGGATTGTGAGTTGGGGGTCTCAGTATTGTCTCTGGTTCTAACCTCTATACTACTCTCAAATGTAAAACTGCTCTGCCGTACACAGAATTTTGAAAGGACTCACAAATATTTGAAGACGTTATATAGTCATCACCATCTGGGACCCGCATCTGAATAATAGCACAAACTCAATCCTACAACCAACCTAAAAAAAAAAAAAAAAAAACACCGAACCGCGAAACACAGCTACTTAGCAACATTTTTTACCAGCGATGAATTCGTGAATAGGCTCCGTAAATGGCACCACCACCGCCGGCCGTCAACAAAATAAACTCCTTGCGACAATAACACAAAATGAGCATTCCCTTCACAGCTAAGGGCAACACGAGCAAAGCCTCAATTACTTGCATGAGAGGTTGTTTCTTGACATGACAGACATTCTTTTCGCCTTGAAGGTTAAAGCACCTACTTGAACATTTTTCTGAAACGTAATTTCTTTACACATTCCACCCGAGGATTAGTCCTTCGTTCCGTTGGAAATATTTATTTTCCTTTTTGGACAGCTTGTGTGGATTTTTTATTTAACTCCAAATCGTTCTAAGAACGGCTATTCTGAGACAGAAAAAAAAGAGAAACGTGTAGATCTTGAAATAGGGGAGCCTTCCTGGGGCTCTGCCACCGCGGCCTCTAAGGAGCCCATTGTGCCTATTGTGTAACTCCTGTTTACACATTCATTTCTATTTTCTCATTCCTTCATTGTCTAATAGAAAAGCTCCAACAAAAATGTGCGACACTTTTTTATTTTATTTTTGTTACGGTCCCGCATTTATGGTGTAACACATTTTTCTACTTCCTATTCCTATACTTCCGACATTTGTTCCACATTCATCGCAGCATCCATTCATCATGACAGTTGGCTATCTGTGTTGTGCGTTTTATTTTTTTCAACGGTGAACATGAGAAATAACGCATTTACAGATTGTTTACGAATATACAGCCGACAAGAAGCAACAGATTTAATCACCTGTACGAGGCGACTCTGAATTGTCGTCGTCTTAATGTCAGTGTCGATTAATGTCAGTCACCATCTCGCTTGCTCTCTGTCATTTCAGACTCAGATGATAAACTGTAACACGGATTAGTCGTCTGGAATAACAGTACACGCATCTATGTAGCTGGAGGAGAGTTTCAGGAAAATAAAAAAAAAACGCGACAAAGAAAGAAAACACCCAACTAAGAAACTAGTTGCGAAGGTACAGGCAAGAAAAAAATAAACGTCAAAGACACAACACTTGCGTTGCAAGGCGCGTTCGTAGTTTTCTCATTTATTACGTGCCGCTGACCGTATTGACGTTTGCATGCACTGCACTTGTCCGTGCGGTGTGGTTTGCGCTCTGCCAGTGCTTATGAATGAATGACCGACCTTAAGCCATTAGGATGACACTACATGGCGTTCTACACACGTAATTCGTTCGACGTGAGTGCGACGCGTACTCGGTGGTGCATCTATGTGCCTGAACTTACGTAAGTCTCTGCGGGACTAGTACTTCTTTTGGCATGAGAACCGAACTGCGGACAATTTTGGAATGCGCCGCGAAAAGCAAAAAATTATAAAAAAAATGTTTCCTCTTAACTCACCGACCGGTCGGCGAAGACATTGACCCTTTAATGGACTTTCATGGTATGGAGCCATACCGGTGATGAACCAGACGCAGAAAGAGTGGAATTTTGCAGGAAAAAATACCTCTAGGTTGTTTTAGGTAATAAAATTTGTTTCCTCTTTGTATGGGGCAAATGTAGTCGAGTCGGATAATTAAAGGTCTTTTAATCGGCTTAGACGTTTTTGGTAGTCGAAAGTAACCGTTATGGGCAACTTAATGCAACATTATATCATTTGACAGTTAGAAACAGACATTTTGTGTTGTCGGTGAACTTTAAATGGCATTTCTTCGAGGAAATACACGGGCAAGCGTCAATACTTGTTGACATGTGTGCCGCACACTTTAGTTTCGTCTACACACAAACTTTGATTGGCTTAGAAACACTTTCATCGACAAAGGTGGACAGCCTTTTTATGGGTCTTTGGCAAGAGCTTCTGTCTGCTTTTGTTGTGATTTGTTTAAGGGTTTACCTTTACTTTGGGACGCACCTTTGGACGTGTGCCGAAGGGCTTTGGCCCGATGTACAAGTTTTACCTTGGACGTGTGCTGAAGGGCTTTGGCCCGATGTACAAGTTTTACCTTTTGTCAGTTGTTACTCAACTTTATTTGCTTGGCAGAAGATTGAGCTGTCATTGCGACATCCATTGCGCTCGTGCGTAGCCCACTTTATGGAGTTACGCAAGAATTGGTGCTGTCATCCAATGGATTTTGTTTATGTTGTAATTTTGTAATTGAATCCATTGGAAAAACATTTCAAAGAACTGAAACCAGTCCTGGGGTCGAATTGACGCATCCGTGAGCGAGCCGTACGTCACTGAATTTTGTGGATTTTACAAGCAAAACAATAACAAATTCAGTCCCGTATTACTCGATCACGGATGCGGTAGTTCGACCCCTGTTAATCTGTTAATGTTCCGAATTCTGTTAATGTACCTAAAGTTTGACCGTTTTAAAAAAAATAATAAAAGTCAAAAATATTTTGTCACATTTTCATTGGCCAGTGGCAAAGCTTACTGATCCTGACTGCTTGAACGTTTTATCACACGGCTTTTTGACTTCGTAAATAGAGTTCCGATTTGCCAAAATTATTTTCGAAATGTTTATAGATAACTAGCTGTTCCCACCCGTCTTTGCCCGAGCTTTAAACAATTGCTTTAGTAAAAAAATCTGCTAAATAGTTGAACAAACACGATCTCACCGTATATTGCGATAAAAATTAAAAGAAAAAACTAAAATATTCTCAAAAAATTAATTTTTACGAATTTTCCAATTTCCTTTTAAAGTTTTCCAATTTACTCTAGGTACGAACCTTCCTTAGGCATAGACAGACACAACAAAGAAAAGATAGTTTAAATCGGACGATCCGCTCTCGAGTTATGGGCGTTCTTACAAATGCAACTTGTTTTATATACAGGGTGGGCCAAATTAAAGTTTCTTTTTAAAAATGCAATACAATTAACAAAATTAAATTTTATACATGGATTATGGCTTTATTACTAAGAGCAAACACTTCGAGGTTCGAATCCCGCAAAAACCCAAATTCCAACTTAGGGTTTTTTCCACTGCGCCACTTCTCGCGAACGTCTGACAAACATCCGGGAGTATAAATGTCTTGAAATAGCTTCTCGATTAGTCGTTTAGAGTCGGCATAAAATTGTAGATCCCTTCCATTCGTTCCAAAATTGAAAAAAACTCACACAAAACGAATGGTTGTCAGAAGCTAGGCCTAGGGTCCCTCCGGACCTGTTGCGTCAACTACTTATTGTTTATTTATTTAAACATTTCCATTAGTTATGGAACACAACTAAGTTGAAGTGGCTACCACGGCTGGCTTCTCAGTAGCGCTTTCCATCACTCAAACAACAAAAAGTCCAAAGGGATCAAATCGCAGCTCCGAGGCGGCCAATTGGCATGGCCAAGACGGCTGATAACACGATTTGGGAATTTGGTGCGCCAAAAGGGCGATTGTGGCATGGGCTGTGTGTCATCCCGCATGATCCAGAGGTCGTCCAAATCTATGGCTTCAATGTCAGTAACAAAATTGTCGATTGACCGAAATGTTGTTCCCAGCCTCGTTTTCGAAGAAAAATGGTCTCACACTCTCGGCTATAGCAGTCACTTTCTCGACTGCGCGCACCATCTTCTTCGATTTCTTCGTAAATCTTCTTTAAATAAAAAAACGCACTGTTTGGGCTACACAGCACTCACTTTGGAAATAAGTTTTCATAATATTTCCCAACATTTTTCAAGCGTAAAACGACTCATTTCGTTCCGCGGAGGTATGATACTGACTTTCTGTCAAGATTTCGGTAGGGAAACAGCTGTCAGTGTCAAAATAACATGATTTAAAAATAAACCACTAGATGGCCCACCCTTTATATAGTTCGTATTACATATAACGATATAACATATATAATTGATTTATTTGGGTTATTAAAACTCCAACTTATTGAAATTTTTCAAGTATCTGTCCCACCGCGAATTGAACAAGGGCCTCTCAAAAGTTGGCAGGATAAATTCCTTCATAACCACTTCAAGATTCAAAGAACTATCCTTTGTTCCCTTCTAAAGACATGTCTTTCCTGCTGCTTGACCAAAATTGCGAGCTAGTTCCCTTCTAAAGACATGTCTTTCCTGCTGCTTGACCAAAATTGCGAGCTAATTCCTCTTAAAAACCAATTGAAAGTATTTACATTTGCAATGAAAAAGTTGCAAACGGTTCCACTCCACCGACCAATCTGCACAAAATGCCAAGCTCATTTTAAATTCTTAACAAATTCAAGACTTATACAGAAAGTTGGGTGCTTGATGTTCTACATTTGGCTGGTGTTTTCTAATGAAAAAAAAGATACCCCCTCCATGACTCCATCTCCGTCAAATTCAAATGGCAACGCAATGAAAAGAAGTGGGGTTTGCAAAAGAAGCAAACTGAAAAAAATCTATTCTTTGGAATTATTTTTTTAATTGCCCAGTATACTTCTGTGACACTTAGATTGGAGCAGCACTCGCAACTGCGAAATCCCTTTGAATAAATTAATTCAGTTTTAAGTCTCACTTTCTATGAGCGTTTTTCTGTGTGCAGTTTTTGAAATCGTGTACGCGCCAGTTAAAGTTAATAGAATTCTAAGAGAAAATTCCCTCTGCACTGAGCACGGTGCACTTATCAGCCAACTACGGATATGTGCGGAATTAAAATTGCGAACCTGGAAGGAGGTTAATACAATTCGAGACCTTCACATAGTTTCAACAGTGGAAACTGAAAAGCAGTCGAGAAAAAAAAAAGAAATAGAGAAAAACTCTCCACCAACAGCGAGCGCGGCGGAAAACAATGGAAAATTAAATTTTCCATGCGAACACACACATTTTCCCATTCACTTTCCCCCCTCCGGCAGCTTGGTTCGGATGAAAGTTCACTGCACATAAGAGTGCCTGATGCCTATCCGCCTGATAAGTCGCATCATATGGTTCCTTCGTGGAGAGAACAAAAAAAATTGCTTGCATATTGGAAACTCTGCACGAAAAACATATCCAAATCAAGTAAAGTATCTTTGGGCACAAGATGAAGTGTATCGGAACGAAAGGGGCATCCGAGAGAAAAACAAAAGAAAGTGATTTCTTGTCTTCCTCTTCTCGTTGTGTTTGTTAGAAGTGTGTCGTCGTGAGGAACATAAGAGGTCGCAAATAAAAATAACTAGATACGAGAGGAGATCTCCAGCCTATAAAGCTTCGATTGGTTTCTTAATTGCAATCGCGTACACGTTCCTTTAGGTCTTCCTGTACTAGATAGAGGTGGGTTTATCCCAAGCTGCAGAGGTGAAACTTTCCATTTTTTTTTAATTAAAAATTGAAAATCAAAACAAAGGCGTCGTACAAGGTTCAGATGACGCCACTTAATGTAGGCGGGTGCTCCTCGCGTATGGGAAATGCTACAAATTGTCCAGCGTTGAAGAAGAATACAAAAATACTCAAAGTCGCCCTAGAGTGTCAAGTGAAATTCCATGAAATTCGACTGGAGTCGGATGGATATTTTCGGAAATCTGCTTTTACGCATTCGGGTGGTGGTTTGGGGTGAAATGAAGTGGGCACGCGACGGAAAATTGTTTTTCTCTCTCATAACATTGTGGGCGGTCGTTGAGAATTTTTGTTCACTTTCATGCGAGTAGATTTATCAATGAAGGGGGGCTTGGACTGAATTTACATGTACAACTGTCAGTGAGTGGAACTCACATTTCGACGTTCACAAATAAATTTGCGTCCAATTAGTGCGATGGAGAGAAATCGCTTGGAGTGGTCATCAGGACTTTTGTTTTATTACATTCGCAAAAATATCCATCACGCCGTCAAGTGGAATGTTACTCTTCAACAGCAAAATTGAAAAATTTAAACTGTTTCTCTGGCAAATGTCGGACGGAAATTTCCTTATGAAAACGGATGTGATGGCAATTGGCATTCCACTTTACGGAGTACTAAAAATATGATTTCATTCGAGTGAGTCCTTTTCCTGCTTTCAGTAGAAATCTCTCATTGTCGGCAGTCCTTCTAGGAGGACAAAGATTTTCACTGATAGATCATTACAGCAGTAGACATAGTTTTAAAAAAGTTGAGCTCCCTTAAAGGGACAATTTTTCCTTTTCAGTTTTTTGTATATACTTACTTTATATACAGGGTGTCCGCCGGGAAGGTATACTACTTTGTTTGCTTATAATTTTTGATTAAATGAAAGAGAATGGATCTTATATTGATAAATGTCTTATTTAATGTCGGCAATTATGTATGGAATACAATATCAGGTAAATGTCCGCCTCTGTTAGTCTCACAAATGCGAGCCCTTTTGAGCACATTTTTCATTACATTCTCACACATTTCACGCGGTATTTCATTAATTTCATCACGAATATTTTGTTTGAGTTGCTCAAGCGTGTCTGGTTTGTTTGCATAAACCTTGCTTTTCAGATATCCCCACAAAAAGAAGTCCGGAACAGTCAAATCAGGTGACCGTGGAGGCCAATCAGCATCACCATTTCTTGAAATAACCTGTTGTGGAAAGAGGTCTCGCAGTAATTCCATTGTAATCCTGGTTGTATGCGATGTGGCACCGTCTTATTGTTACCACATGTTTATCAAGCCCAAAGTATGAAGTTGTGGCGTTAAAAAGTTTTTAATCATATCACGATATCACTCCCCATTCACAGTTACCGTTACGCCGTTTTCATTTACAAAGAAGTAAGGTCCAATGATTCCTCCTGACCAAATTGACTGTAACTTTTAATGGATGCAAAGGTGACTGATGAATAATTTGAGGGTTTTCCATTGTCCAGAACCGACTATTCTGTTTATTCACATATCCATTCAAATATTAATGTGCCTCGTCACTCATTATGATTTTTTCATGAAAATCGGGGTTGTCATGGGCTAGCTGTAACATCCTATTGGCATATGTACGGCGGCGTAAATGGTCTTGTGGAAGAAGCTCTTGTGTCAACTGAATCTTAAATGGAAACAAATGCAAATCCTTGTGCAAAATTTTCGCCAAAGTTGTTCTTTGAAGACCAAGCTCCTGAGCACGTCGTCGAATTGAGGCTGATGGATTGTTTTGAACACTTCCTTGAGCAGCAGTAATGTTTTCAGCCGATCTTGCAGTACGTTGTGGTCCATGCTTGGGCCTATCACCTACAGACCCTCTTTCTTCGAATTCTTCGAAATCATTCACTACACGATAAATAGTGCGTTTTGTTGGCACGTTGTTTCCCCCTAAAAATTTAACGTAACTTTCTCATCGTCACAGTAATCGATGATTGATTTTGATAGAATGTTATAACGATTAAAACACGGTGGTTTATCGAATATTATTCCATAGTAAATTTGCCACGTGTCTACTTCACGACTGCCAAAAATGAACTGTCAAGACTTATGTTTACCAAAATGGCGTTAAAACAAAGTAGTATACCTTCCCGGCGGTCACCCTAGGTCTGTTCCCTTACTTTCTGGTTCAATTTTGGCAAAAACTCACATTTCTCTCATTGCGAGAGAATTCGCTCACCGAAATGAAATATAACCAAAAAGAAAAGGAACGCGTTGAACCACAAATTTAAAAAATATGATTTTGAATCCAAGGCGAGAATACTCGAATCTCGGTAGAACAAAACAGAAATTTGTATTCAAGACCAAGATTTGTATTGCTTTTATTGCAGAAATTAAAAAAATTCAATTCTTTTGTTTCTTACATCTACTTTAATGATATACCTACAAGCACAAAATTATAAATGAAATCATATAAAAAGTCAGTTTGAAATTAATATTTGAGCGATTTGACAACCATATGTCAGCAACCAACTAGCCCAAAGAAATTTCTTAGGCTAATATTTGCAGGTTTTTTATGGAGGGGAAATGTTTTGCTCTCTCTTTTTGGCTCTCTTCTTCCCAACTTTTGCGTAAGAGAACGAAGTTTGACTAAATTTGGCGAATGTGTTCGAATGCATTATCGTTAGGGAACAGACCTCCTGTATTTATATAAGGTCGATAGTTATGACAGAAATTTGACAGTAGATTGCGGCCATATTGGGAAATATATTTTCTGACATACTGCTGTCATCGGGCGCTGTCAAAGGCACCATTTCACCCAGATTGTGAAGATAGTTTTCCCATTTTTGTATCAGCAAAGACAATAGCTTTCCCCTAAATTCGAAAAAAAAGTTCCCCTTTTTTCTCCTAAGTGAAGTTTGCATTTATTTGCCTGTGAAGCCATTAAAAAATGTAAGTTGTAAAAAACATATAAAATAAAAATATACATATTAAACAAGGACCAGTTAACTGAATCATATTAAAGTTTGAATTTGAATGATTTCCTTTTCTATTAGACAAACTGTCAAAACAAGTGAATGCATTCAGATACAAAATAAAACTCTTACGTAGATGTTTGATGGGCTGTTTTTTTTTTATATTTCATATATATGAACTTTTCACTTTGAATTTGATTTCTAATAACTAATTTCCTTTTATAATCAATACCTGACATTGAAATTTTTGTCAAACACATAAATACTATTCCATAGACAGAAAAAAAAAAAAAAAACAAACAGTAATCATTAATATCAAATGCAAACAAACAATTAACGACAGATGACAAAACTAAACAAAACTCTTGTGTACAGCTGTCACTTCCAATCAGAGTATCTCGTTACGTTTCAGACGTACAACTACTGTCATTAATTAAAGAAACGTAATCCAATCCATGTGGTCTGTCATCTGTCATCTGTCAAATTATATCACTCAGTCTCGCAAATGAAATTGATGACTCACTGGGTAATTTGATGGACTGAGATTTCCTGAAAAGTGCTTGTAATTTCATAATCGCAGTTATTTGACCATTCCCAAGAGATGGATGGCGTTCTGTTGGTCAAAACGATTAAAATTTTGTGGTGCAACACAATAACAACAACATCAACTACTCGCCAATAATAAATTGCAAAATAAATACATTTCGCAGGCATTATGGAAGAAACACTTTGCGAAACACCAACCATGTTAAATGAATACCCATAATATATTTTGCGGTTGATATACTTGCCCATGTACCTGCTTAATATGAAAACATGGCGCATGCCACGGCGAGAGTTTTGGGCTCATAAATGAATACGTACGGTGTAGAGAAACAAAACCATAAACAACCATCAAAGGGGAAATGATAGATTAGTTTCGCTTTTCTATGAGATTTTAATCAATTTATTGTGGTTTCTGGGAAGTTTAAAATTGCCTGGTCGTTTTGAAGAAGTGAGTTCTGCTGTAGCATGAAAACCATTTGCAACAATAGAAAATGACGAGGAATATGTGAAATTTTGAGAAATGAGACTCAACATCAATGTGGGCTTCACCCAGGGTTAAATTCTTTTGATAAATTTATCGGAATCCGTCATTTTGATCTCCTCTAATTTTGCATCCATTATACGTCAATCAAGTGTCAAGAGAAGTTTTAATCTTGTCAATAGGAATTTCTATGCTACAAGACTAGCACACTGATCCCTTTTGGAACCGATCAATCTCTGCTAATCGTATGCCAAGGAAAAACCTGCAGCCTCGCTTTTGAAATTTTCAAGTTCCATTATATAACCACCCTACAATTTAAACCAAGCAGTGAATTTTTCTTTAATGTAGGACGGATTTTGGGTAAGGACTTTTAAATTTTTTCTTGGTTATCCTTAGCTTTTTCTAAGTTCGATAATTTGCTATATGAAGATGACAAGATAAAAAGTTTTCATCTGATTTCGGGCCTCGTACTGAAATCACTGAATAAATGCTTTCCTTCAGTTCTTTGAGTAACTAAATCTTGTATTAGCCATTTGGAGAATTTTTTTTTTTTATTTCAAATCCTTCACAAATATACAAAGACCTATTTGCTGTCGAATCAAGGCGTCGAACCGTTAGTTTGGATCCTTGGCGTCACTTTTTTACATCTTTGGAGGCGATATTTGCGGCTCTGCAAAATAAGGCCCCAATATAAAAATGAAATAAGGCCCCGAAAAATTATACAGCAAACAACAACAACGATTTTAAATAAAATTTGGGGTGGTATTTCCTTTTTTTGGGCCTTATTTCCTAATGAAAATTGGGGTCTTCCAAAAGAAGAAATGAAGTAAGTCCCCAAAACTATTTTTGTATTATTAATTGTTACCCTTCCGACGTGGAATACGTATGGGGGGGCATGCTGCCCCCTGCAACCCCCCTGCTTGGTTTTACTGTTAGATTACGGCGTGGGTGTGAGGTTGAGTATATACAGATTTCTATTAATCTAATTTAGTTTATCCAATATCAACAAAAAGTAGTTTTCGTTATTTTTAATTTCATTATGAAATAAACCCCAAATTTGGGGCCTTATTTCATTTTTTGTCTTTTTTCATCGCAGTGGGGCCTTATTTCATATTTGAAATTATTTCATTGGGGCCTTATTTCCTACAGCCGATATTTGCGTCACAAAAGATCAATCAAACCAAAACCAAAGAGTTACAAACAGTGGGTGTCCTTTTAAGAAACATTTTTTTTGTTTTTTTGTTTCGATTAAAAAACGTATCATTCGATTTTTTGTGTTGCCGTGGCATTTTGGAAATAATTAATTTTAATGGCATAGTTGTTACACATCGGCAACGCTGCTAAGTAACCAATAACGCAAGGTTGACATGTTGGGGACCTGGAACCCATCTGGAAGAATTCCAGTGTGTGCAGGAAAATCTGTGTACACTACTTTATTACGTATCAACAAACGTGACGGAGATCTCGTTTGACAGATCGCCTAAACGCTTCGTTAAAGCTGTCGACCGGTTAGACGAATAAAATATCAAAGCATAATAAATTCGATTTATCCAGCTTTGGTTATGTAAACCCTACGTTCCAATTTTTGAAACTACAGCAAATGCGGATGTGTCTTTGGCCGAATGTATTATTGTGACGATAGAGCAACTCAAAAAAGTGGGTCTCGCAATTCTGTCGTTCTAAACTTAAGAAGCTCTTGCAATAAACGAGGAAGCTTCGATTTATCTAGTCGCGCAATTTTGAAAAAATACTTCAAATAAAGCGGCGAACTTTCAGCGCTTTTTCGTTTAAACTTCATAATTCCCGCAGAAGTTGCATTTTGCCCGATCGACCGGCCTTTCTTTTTTAAAATTGACACAGCTCCAATGGTATTTTATCTGTACGCTGTCTTGCAAAATAATTTAAATAAAAAGGGAGGCGTCAGAGACAAATTTGGGTTACTAACAAGTTTAAGACTACATTATTAGACAACTATTTGAACAATTTTAGTTTTTGCTTAACTCATAGTACTCAAAAAGGCCCTCATGGAGTCGCGGAAAAAATCTGTTTGTGGGATTATTCTGTAGATTTTATGTTTACCCATGACGAGCAAGATGAAACGGGAGCGTGAAAAATTAGGGTCCCTACTCCTCTCTGTTTCGTTTCGAAAGTCAATAATATTCGAAATTGCTTTCCGTTTCGGTTTAGGTTACTTTCGAAATGCAATAGGTAATAATTCCAATTACCCTTTCGGAATCCTTTTCCTAAATCCGACAGAAGTACATTTTATTTCGCTTTCGAAATGGTACAAAACGTTCGTATTCGAAAAAAAAGTGGTACTTTCGGAACGAGATACAGACTATGAAAATGCTTTTAAAAAGTGGGATAGTTGCACGCCTGTAATTCGTCCTAAATATTTTCAGTTACTATTGATCTGCTCTTCCAAATGGCCAACAAAGAAGTTTTTTTTTTTTTTTCAAATATTCGCCTGTCGTATTTTAAAACGGACACGGATTTTTCAAACCACCATACAAAGTCAAAGCAAACAACACTTTTTCAAAGAGTAACCAAAGGATGTATGTACCTGTACACAGCGAGTCTCATTGTATCATTATAATCGTCCACTCAATCTTCGCCTACGCACAAAATGGGCCTCTACTCCACCTCGTGCAAATACTATCGTTCATATTTAGCCTGATAGCAAAAATAATCTCAAGCGCACTTGCGTCCATTTCAATGGGACGGAGTTTATGGTCCAAAACCCACGCCTTCCGTTCGAAATCTAAATAGCCGTGAAATTTGTTACAATTTCCCCGGCCATTGGAAACGAATTTTCCGCTTCATTTCGGCATTGCCTCGTAGTCGATCCGGAATATTACCAACCAGTTCACTTTCGTATTCTCTCCGGCTGTGGTTGGCCTTTCCCCACCGCTGTAAATTCACAGATGAAAATACGAAGCATCCAGCATCGAAACGGGGACACTGGCCAATTCAATTTCGTATTCCGTTGTCGTCAATTCGTTATGGTTTTTGGCCAACAACGGGCAACAGTATCTATACAGATGCACAACTGCCAGTTGCGTGCGTACCTCTAGAAAGTCGGATACAGCGTTCTCGCAGGACATTATAATATGCGTTGGCATTAGCATACCTAATAATTTGCGAATCTCCTCCACTGTTGGCTGCATTCGCCACGCCATATGCGTGCGCCCAAAGCTAATTGCAAATCTTTCTCTATGGCACAAACTACTCCATCTACCGTTTTGGTCTTCCTTCGGATTAGATAACCCACAACGACGAGGAATAGATGTTCGGAATGCTGTTTTGCTGTCTCTTAAGGCTGTCTGTTGGTTCCCCCCGCGCGCATACCGCCCGCCGTTTAAATGGAACTTGTTGCATTGGCCAACTTGGGGTAACTTTGAATAGCCGGAGGCTTGTTTGCAAATCTTTAGTTCTGTTGGTGGCTTCCATTTGCTAAATGGCCCGCCACCATACGCACCGCAATAATCATAGATCCATCCAAACAGCGAATTGGTATAAATAGGTTTTCTTCTTCTGTTTCCTTGCTCCATGATGAGTGGCTTTTAATTAGGTGAACTGCGGTACCAGATAACCGGTCGAGGCAATACGAATACCTGTTGCAGAGTGCAATGGTTTTAATGATGGCAATCATATGATGCAGATCCATCAGTGGGGTGTCCTATGTATAGGTAGATGCGGCGTTTGGTCGATTATTTGTATCTGTGAAAAACCGTTTGACAATGGGGATTCCGCCGCGCAGTAGGCCGGTAGGCTAGTGATTGAAAAACTGCCTGATGGGTTAGTGTAATAATTGCACTCCTTTGGCACTTGGTTGGTGGTTAATGTCCGAGTGTACATCTCGTTGATGGCTGATGCCATCAGAGTGTGGCATCTAAATTTGTTGCCTTAATTAGCTAACGCAGATATGCTGGCGAGTTCAGTTACTTTCAATTAAATCAATTTGTGAGATTTCATGCCTAGATTAGGAGAGACTCTGATGGTTGTACAGGTAATCATATTCTCGGCGGTAGGTTGTACACGGAAGATTGTATTCTCCAGCCGAAAGAGGTGGTAGGTGCAGCTGACAATTTCTCTGCGTTCTTTGATTTAAGACGATGGCTTAACATTTGCCATATCTATAGATGTTTGCGGGACAAAGTATGTAAGCAAAAAACGCGGTCAAGTATTATGGTCGCCGACCTTTATTTGTGGTGTCTGCTAGCACACTATAGGACGCAACTGTCGAAGTGAGGGTTGATCGAGGCGACATGGTTCACTTCGCTTTAGAATGGTTTTGTCGAGCTTGTCACTGGGAGTGGGCTTACCTTTTTCTGACAAGCATTTAGTCAGAACGTTGTATAGGTCTTCGATGGAGCCCACTTGGAAATTTGTTGAATGTGTGCGGAAATAAAATGTGCTCTCAAATCACGGTTGCCGCTTTGATAATATATTTTTTTTTTTTTTTTGAATTTGGTACCTTTTTTTTTGGTTGGTAATTTTTATCTGGTGTTGGTTAACTTTTCGAAGAAGAGCACCAAAAAGAAGAACTCGATATCATCTCATGTAAAAGCTGCCTTACTATTTCTGAGTGAAAATAATTTGGTAACCTCAATTTTAAAGGTACCTACTTTCCATATAAAATGTTCATACAAGTTTCATTTGTTCGAAAACAGCTCTAACGATTTCAACCAAAATTGATATTTAAGCTGAAGTAGATGAGGTTAACATGACTGCGTACTCAGTTTTTCGCTAAAAAATCGAATAACAGTACTTTTAAAATTAGGACATATTTCGAAAACGGCCCATACGATTGTAACAAAAATTAATTTCTAAGGTAATATGGTAATTTCTAACTTAATAGCAAACTCAGATTTTGCCCATTTTAACGTACAATAGAATTCGGTTTTCTTTAGTTTACCTGAAAACGGTAACAACGATTTTGACCAAAATGCAAATTTCGAGTTGCATAAAAACAATAAATTCTTTGTCACTAGACGTTTTCGGATCGACGACGGGTAACGATCGATATTTTTAAGTTAGAGTTTTTTTGTACATTTTAAAGAACGGTAATCCAAGAATAAATCTATTAAAAATTAAAGGTATTCTTTTTAGCTCGTTTAAGTGGCTAGTGGTCGAAAATCGACCCTACCTTTTATAAGTCACTAAAAAATCCACCACAATATTCGATATTTTGCTGTTTTTTTTATAAACAAAAAAGCGGCGTAAAAGAAAAGTACGCCCCTTTGAAATAAGTCCTATTCATGATTAACATTTTAATACGTCAAAATGAAAATTTAGAGCAAAGGTTAGGTTAGGTTAGGTTGGGAGGGCAGTTTTGCAACCAATGCAAATTTCACCCAGAAGCCATGAAGGCCCATTGTGAGTACCCTGTTTGTACATGTAAGGACATGTGGCTAACAAAACCACTTCGTTCTGTTGAGGAATAGTTTTATGTCTGATAGAGGTACCCTTGCCAAGTCGTCCAAACTTTCGAAGAACCTAGTTCCCATACAGGATGAGCGGCGTTCTTGTAAAGCTGGGCAGTGGCATAGAAGGTGTTCCACGGACTCTATTTCCTCCTCGTCTCTACAGCTTCTACAGAAGTCATTTGCGAAAAGTCCCAGCCTTTTAGCCATGTTTCCTATGATACAGTGTCCGGTTAAAACCCCGACGAGCATCCGGATTTGGCTTCTATTTAGGGAGATTAGGAGCTTTGATCTTTTGGTGTCAACCACAGGCCACAGACTTCGGGTTATGACGCAACCGGTGGTGTTGCTCCATTGTTCCTTAGCCAGTTGTGTGGTGACATCTTCAATAAAAGTCTTAGCAGTGTTGAAAGGCGGTAGCACCTCTCCGTCCGCAAGTTGAGGGTCCATATCAGAGCCGTATCTGGCCAATTCGTCCGCCTTTTCGTTCCCTTCCACCCCAACGTGTCCCGGAACCCAGCAGAGTAGAATTGAGTGATGACGTATAGCCCTGAGCGCCACGAGGCAATCTGTGACACATTTCGCATTGATAAGATTGGAGCCGATAGCTTTAAGTGCTGCTTGACTGTCCACACAGATGGTTATTTCCATTGCTGGTAGTCCCATCGATAAGATAGTCTGTGCTGCTTTTTTAACCGCATATATCTCAGCTTGGAAGACACTGCAGTGGTCAGTCAGTCGGAACGACTGGCTAATAGCAAGCCTTTCTGAGAATATGCCGGCTCCTGTTCCATTTTCTGTTTTTGAACCATCCGTGTAGACGGCTATACCTTTAATGATGGTACTGGGTGATTTCCAGTCCTGCCTTTTGGGTATAGTGATTCTAAAATTTTTCTCGAAGTCATATCTGGGTTTCTCGTAATCGGTGAGTGACGTGAGTCCCTTCCGATCGAAGATTTCAAGTATGCTTGAGTGTCCGCAGTAACCAGGCTTCCAAGTTTTGTTCTCTCTTAATCTGAGAGCGGCTTTGGCTGCCACGTTCTTAGTGAATAGCTCAATGGGTTGCAGGTTCAATAGTGTTTCCAGACCTAATTGTGGTGTGGATTTAATTGCGCCTGTTATTCCCAAGCAAGCAATTCTCTGCACCTTGTTCAGGTTCTTAAGATGGGATTTGGTTTTAACCGCCTCCCACCAAACAACTGAGCCGTAGGTAAGAATGGGTCTCACAATCGCGGTGTACATCCAGTGCACAATGTTCGGTTGCAAGCCCCAGTTTTTCCCAAAGGTTTTTCTGCATGCATAAAAGGCATTAAGTCCTTTCTTCATTCTTTCTTCAGTATTCCGTTTCCAGTTAAGTTTGGAGGTGAATATCACGCCCAGGTACTTGGCCTCGGTCGAAAGATTAAGTCGGACACCTTTAAGCTTCGGTGGGTCCCATTTTGGTACCTTATATCTCCTGGTGAACAGAATTAGTTCGGTCTTTTCCGGATTAACCGCAAGCCCGTTGTGTTCCGTCCATTTGGATAGTTCTGTTAACGCAGATTCCATAATATCTCTAATGGTGGAAAGGTATTTTCCTGTTATTAGTACTACTATATCATCCGCGTAGGCGACTATCTTGATACCTCTGTTGACAAGGGATGTAAGTATTTTGTTAATCGAGATGTTCCACAGTAGAGGAGATAAGACTCCCCCTTGTGGTGTTCCACGATTAGTACTTTTCTTAATCGCACAGTCCCCTAGGCTGCTGTTAATAACTCTGCTGTTAAGCATAGTCTTAACCCAGTTTGTCAGAAACTGTGTTGAACCTGATTCCTCAAGTGAGGATATAATGGTTCTTGTGTTCAGGTTGTTGAATGCACCTTCTATGTCCAGAAAGGCCGCCAACGTAAATTCCTTGTTTCCTAGGGATTTCTCGATTGTTTTCGTTACTTCATGCAGCGCTGTTTCCACGGATCTACCTTTGACATATGCGTGTTGTGCACTACACAGAGTACCGCTTGTTTCGAGAGTGTTCCTAAGGTGCAGGTCCAATAACCTTTCTAGTGTTTTCAAAAGAAAAGATGAGAGGCTAATTGGTCTGTAATCCTTGGGTGTGGAGTGACTGGGTTTCCCTGCTTTGGGAATAAAGACCACCCTCACCTCTTTCCAGCAGTCAGGAACAAGTCCGAGTGTCAGGCAACCACGAAAGATTGCCTGCAGCCATGGGACGGTCCTTTTACTGCTTCTTTGTAGCATGGCAGGTATAATTCCGTCCGGTCCCGCCGACTTGTACGGTTGGAAGGATTGAAGAGCCCATGTTATTCTGTTTGTGCTAGTGCAGTCATTTATGGTAGCCAGTTCCTCAACCTCAATTTAGAGCAAAACTTGTCTGATAAAAAATATTTCCCAATATAACTTCATTGAAACAAAAGTCGTTTTCAAGACTTAAACTAGGTAACTAATAACTAGGAGGGACCCTAGGCTTAGCTTCTCATAACCATTCGTTTTGTGCGAGTTTTTTTTTTTTTTCATTTTTGGAACTAATGGAAGGGATCTATAATTTTGTGCCGACTCTAAACGGCTAATTGAGAAGCTCTTTCAAGACAGTTATACTCTCGGATGTTTGTCAGACGTTCACGAGAGGTGGCGCAGTGGAAAAAACCTCTAGGTTGGAATTTGGGTTTTTGCGGGATTCGAACGCGACCCCTCGCTTAGTAGTCCAACACACTAACCACTAAGCTACTGTGCCTTCTCAAGCCTAAGAGAGGATTAAAATTATACAGTTGCTTGCTTTTAGGGGTAGGTAAATTATAGTCAAATTTGACAAGACAAGACAAAGACAAGACAAAGCATTTTTTACCTGCACTACACAGACCTCTGCTTGGTAAACATTTACCATAAAAACTTTGTCAAATTTAGTAAATTAATCACCCTCGAGCAGTTAATTTGCACGCACATTCATTATTAATGAATTTCCGTTTCGAGACTCTGCTGATTCAGTGAAGCTTGACAATGACTTATGATTAGATTGTGGAGAACTTTTCGCTCCAAGTGATTCTTCAGTCGCTTAAAAAAATCATTTCCCCAAGACATTGAGGGGAGACAAATCGGTCATGAATGGAGCCGAATAATGCGAACAGATCTCTGTCACAGAAATCAATTTTAAATTTTCAATTTGTTCTTTTGCACCAGCAATGCCAGACATTTCCCTTTTCTGCCATCATTTCCGGGACAAACTGCGCCAACATCTAGTACACCAGTGACACACTGTCCAATTAATATCCCTCTTCGGGTTTTTTTTTTCCTTTTCTTTTCAATTTAAATCAAGTGCTTTATCACCACCGCCAAATCAAAACACTGTCCCATTTTCAAAGTCGACAGGCGATAACTGATTGCCCATCAAGTCCTATGCGCCTAGCGTGCCAGTATAGGCGATGGTCTTTCAATATATACAGCCGTCTATTTCCTCCCCAAAGGTTCGTCGCCATATAGCAATAGCAAACATAAATAGAGAAAGAGAGAACCAAATACGCGGACGTGTTAACCCAAAGTGAAAGTTCTTAGTGGGCACAACGATCAGCGAAGGTTGCTACGACTCGACGATGCAATCTAACCCAGGGCAATAGCACTCCAACGTCCACGTATCCCTGCCACAAACACACACACACACACACACACACAAAATTGACGAAGCCGTATAGTTTGTAGATATTGCGGAACTCTTTCTGCCAATTTTCCAGCACTACAGTCTACAGCACACAACTTTTACCGGTAACGGGTAGTCCATGGGACTCGGTCTCCCCCTCGTTAGTTATGTCTTCTCTTTTCATTTTTGGGCCGCGCAATTTGCAATTGAAATTCATTCGACCATCATCAAGAGCGTAAGAGGGGGCAGGGCTCCCGATGTGCATGTGCAGACTCCTGCTAGGGTGTGAGTGTATGGATAGGCTCCTTTCCAGGTCGAGGAGAAACGATACAAAAAAAATGTTTTCATTGATCGATTCTTCTCGAGGAAAATAAATCGAAATTCTGCATAAAGAAATCCATCCGATCCGATCCGATTGTATCCATGCACACATACACACCCAGCCCATGATTGCATCGGAGATTTATCACATCTATTGGTTTCACAATTTTTCAGCGATTCATTGTTTGTAACACAATCTGGAACAAATCTTATATTTTATGAGTACGAGCAGCATCGGCGACTATCTCTATACGTGCATCTATTTGTGACGACCACAACAACGAAACGACGACTGCGACGAGTTGTATAGGTACCTGGGGAGGAAATGGATGTGGCTAGGAAGTATAATAAACTTGTTTGTATGCGGAAGATTGAATTTTTTTTTCTGCTCCCCATTCTATGATTGTCATGGGTGGCAGAGAATACCACAAGACAACGTGCAACGCAATGTTAATAAAGTCATAGATTCAGGCAGCTCTGACAGAGCATATACAAATCTCTCGGGTCTCAGCCAACTAGTTGTATATGGAGATGGAGAATCTATGCGCCTCTAAACGTTCTGTTACAATTTCAATTTATATCTTTCTCCTTGTTGGGCATTTTTTTTTTTTCGTTCATGCAGATGTGATTTTCTAGGTTAGAAGAAGTGTTCCAAATTCTGACGTACACTTGCTCACTTCGAGTGCAAGGTCTTGTGCACATTGAATTAGCATAAAATGTATATTTCTATTTATTTCCGCTTTTTTTTTTGTATCTTTTTGTTTTAGTGACTCGCGCGCATTGATTTGCTGGTGTGTACTGTCCATCGTTGCGTGGAGAATGGCAGGTGGTACGAAAGAGTTTGGCTGCCTCTGCACAGCCATGACCACAAGAGACCATTGCGATCTAAGTGGTCGTTTGAATAAATTGAATTGGACAGTAAATTGTTGGATTGGATTTTGTAATTTTCTCACCATAAATCAGCGTAAATTGTTGCTACTGTTGGATGCGTACAGTCGTACACTCGTACGTAGGCTTTGGGTGATACGCATCGGGAGAGATAATCAGTTGCGTGTTGTTTAAATGGGTGTATGAGTTTTTTTGTTGCGCTTGTTGGACGCACATTGTTGTGACCGAGATTTCATCTTTATTAGCTTAGAATGCACCCCAATTGGAACGAGAGATTACAGTCTCTAGAGGTGGTTGTCGCAGAACGTGATAATTGTGTTGGTTTAATTTCGATCGTTCGGTGTACTGATTTAGTTCTAGTTTATCGAGTTCTTACAAGTTTATTCCAATCTCAAATTGGGTTAAACTAAAGAGAAGCAGTACTGCATTGAAGCTGCCAATATGCATGTTTGCTAACCGGATTTTTTTCGAAAATGTTCGTTGACGTATACACTTGGCATGTTTCCGAAAGTTGTGTTAAGTATTTATATAATATATACTAGAAGACCCAGGCACGCGTTGCTGTGACTAAGGTCGTTTGAATTTTTTTTTGATTGGGAGGTGCCACAATTTGTTTTCCTCTCCCGCTTATCTTTTTGAAAGTGCCGAGATTCTATTGAAATCGGTTGAGTGGTTTCGGAGATAGATAACAGCGCCATCTGTCGGCTCCAAAAGTATCTTACATTTTAAGTCTGCCTGAAATACAGCAATACGAACAAAACAAAAAAAGAATGATGAAAATCGACCCATCGGTTTTCGATTTATAACGTCATCGAATTTCACCCGAAGGAATTATAATACATAACCTATAGTTATAACTCCTTGGTAAATAACTGCACACAGTGTGCAAAATTTGATTAAAATCAGTTCAGCGTGATTTTTATATATTAAGATTTTTTGTTTTTTTTTTTTTTGTCAAATTACCTGTGTTAATTATAACGAAAGGCAGTAAACTGAGTGAACAAATTGAGATGTTCGCTAAAGGGAGCGTTAAACTTCCGGTTAACTCTTAAACCCTCGATCATAAGTTAAGCACACCAACCATTGAGCTAATACAAAAACGTCGAACAGTGTCACTCTGCAAATACATAACTCACAGTTGCACTGTCTTATTAGGATCCAGAAATACGACCCGAAAACGGTTGCAAAAATCCTTTCCCAGCACTCAAATTCAGATGCTCTTGTCTAGTTAACTTGCCAATGTCAGACTGCTGTTCGAGGCTTCACTTTCAACGTTCTTTGTTGAAATGTAGATGCACTTATTTGCACACACCCTATTCGATAGGCAGTTCATCTAATCGCTTAATCGGAAGTCTTTGGAGGTTATGAGCTGTCTTTCACCAAACAGTATGGTGCACAAGTTCGATTTGGTGGTACAATGTACCTATTAGCCGAGAGAGCCAATCTGCGACTAAATGTTCCAAGGTTCTGCTGCATATCTTATACCTCTGACAAATAACTTTTATATATCCCGTCTAATCATTCTTAGGTCACGAGTGTAGGAGCACTATGGCTTTAGATCTTCAGCCACTGACTCTCAACCGCCACGGGCAATCCCACCATGGGTAAAAGAAAAATGTCGAATTTGGTACTGATGTTTTATCTTGGGCCTAGCTAGAGGCCACCTGATTGGAAGCTCGGATTTCATAGCATGTCTAACATGTTAAAAATTTAATTTAACTAAGTGAAAAATCAGTTAAAATGAATTGAGCCTCTGTTCCAAAGAAACGAGTAGATATTCGTTGTTAAGAGCTACCGAGATAAAAAGGAATGCACCCTGTGTTCAAAGTTGCAGGCAGCCATACACACCCACAAAATTTCATTGAAATCGGTTGAGTGGTTTAGGAGATCGACAACAGCGCCACCTATCAGGTTGAGTGCGGCGGCGTGCTGATGGCGACAGGCCAATTTCCGTCACGGCATTCGAGTCGATCTTACTGCCAAGGCGTGCCAATAGATGTTTCACATTAATAACACACTATCAGTTGTTATCAACCAAGTTTCTAGATTAATATCAACCAGACAAAGTAAATTCGTTAAATTCTACAGATTTAGTTCGTTAATTACGTTCGAGAAAATTTTGGAGGGGAAATTGATTAATCGCTCATTTTTAACCGAGTTATTTTGAATACATTAAGGGCCGGTCTGTTCACAGCTGGTTAAAGCATTGGTTAGGTTACCACAGATTTAGGTTAGCCCATGATTATAAATCAGGGATAACGAATGAGTGTCTGTTGACCGTTTTTTTTTCACTTCGGTCACCAAACCATAGCTTTGCCACAAATCGTTCCATTTTTCCAGTTTATTTTTCATTTAGTGATTGACCGAATCCATGGTTATTTTGTTTCCGGGTCCGTTTGTTTTTGATAAGTAAGTTATTTAGGTAGGTATTTTATTAATGTATTTATTTAAAAAAAAAAAAAATAATAAATAGTTGGCGCAACAGGTCTGGAGAGACCCTAGGCCTAGCTTCTCACAACCATTCGTTTTGTGTGAGTTTTTCATTTTTGGAACGAATGAAAGGGATCTACAGTTTTATGCCGACTCCAAACGGCTAATTGAGAAGCTCTTACAAGACATTTATACTCTCGGATGTTTGTCAGACGTTCGCGAGAGGTAGCGCAGCGGAAAAAAACCCTAAGTCGGAATTGGGTTTTTGCGGGATTCGAACCTGGGACTCCCGCATAGCAGTCGCAACACACTAACCACTAAGCTACTGCGACTACAATATTTATTTTTAGTAAACTTAATAAGCACAAAAATGAATTAAATGAATGAATGAAATAATACAGGATTTTTTTTTAAGAACTAAAGAATGAGCCTTTGTATTTGTGAGTCAATAAGCAATGTTTTGAGAACAAAGCCAAAAACCAATAAAATTTATTACAAATTAACAGGCCTCATGTTAATTTATTCAACGACAATCACAATTTTCTCATTCTCTCAATATTTTTCTTAAAGCGTGTGCTTTATCTCAATTTATGAGAACTGTCATCGACCAAAAAATGTTAATAATCTTACTTCATCCTTTGCATCCATTATTTTGGCGTGTTCTGTATTCAATATAAATATGTGTCAGTTGAAAACCTCAACGAAACCGATGTGAATGAATTAATTGGTTCACTCCATTAGCGTTATATATTCCTTCCTTCTATTATTTGCATTTTTCTTTTTTTTCAAAGTTTTTGTACCTATCAGCTACGTCAAAACTACGTAGTCCTTAAAAAATTGTGAACAAACGAAACTGCAGAAAAACAGTGGTTGAATATCATTAACCGCTCAAAATCGGGTGGTTATCGATTTCTCTGGTTAACTAACCAAACTACTGATTCTCTGGTTAATATTTTGCTGAAAAAACACATTCGATGGATTAAAGATAACCAAGATTAAATAAACCGGGCCTAAATCTGTTAGGAGCTTTATTAACAGCACTACTTGGTAGCTTTTAACCGAAAGTTAGTCGATTTGAAAAGGAGATTTTCGAGCGTGTATAGATTCCGAGCTGGGAACATGCGTTTGACCTGACAAATTATATAAAGAATGGGCATGGGCAGCTCCATTCCTAAACTGTCCTCTTTCTTAAATGATTACTACAAGGCACTCCAAAAAAATTGCAATGGACACTCATTTCGGCATCTTATAGCCTTGGATCTTATTCCGTAGGTCAGTACCCAAATCTCAGTTAAAATTGAAACACCTATATAGCTGCCTTAAAGACCGATAACTTGAGTTTGACAACAATCTCAGTTAGCACGTTTCAAACGTTTTCCTGTCTAGGTTGCAGGCGCAGTGGCTTAGTGGTTAGTGTGTTGGACTACTAAACAAATTTCGACATGCTGACGTCACAAAAATTTGACCATTCGGTGGTCACTCATGTGTCTTACGTGAGAGTGAGCTGCGACACCCCCAATTTGCAAATTAAGGACAATTGCTTGCGTCATAATGGCTTCGAGATGTCAGATCTTGAAATGAAGCGGCACGTGTAATGTAAAAACCGTGAAACCTCGTGAACGTCTGACAAACATCCGAGAGTATAACTGCCAAGAGCTGCTAAGAGCTTCTCAATTAGCCGTTTCGACTCGGCATACAATTTCGAACCCCTTCCATTCGTTCCAAAACTGAAAAAAACTCACAAAAAATAATTGCTTTTGTTAAGCTAGTTCTAGGGTCCCTACGGACCTGTTGCGCCAACTATTTTTTGTGGGTTTCATTAGACTGGATCAATATCTATTAACACAGCTACATAGATCTGTTATCAGAATGACTTATATTGGTGTCAAAGCTAAATTATCGGTCTCAGCATTGCTGCTTCTATATAGCTCGTGAGATTGATAACTTGAAAGGATCTTTTGTGGCCTTAAAAGGTCGTGCATTCATGTATTACGCAATATAACTAAACAGCACTGTAGCCAAGTAAATCACCTCGCAGGGTATACGTCTCGTCCAAATTCCCAGCAACGAGTCACCCAAATGGTTGCAAAAAGCTGTTAAGATCAAGTCCTGTACCGTACCCTACTTCAGAAGAAGGTTCTCTGATTTCTCGGAATCAATTCCACTGGTGGGTTGGGTGGCAAGGAAGACTCAGTTTCTTAAAAGATGGTCTAGACAAACGCGCCCTCAAATTCCATAAAGGCAGCAACAGCTTAAAGCTTGTGGTCACGCCATCTGGCCGTGCGCTCTATCAATGCAATATAGAAGTAGAAGATGACTTTTTTGACTTTTTTGACTCGACTTTTTGATAATGTGCTGCAAACATATAGACGACTTAACAGAAATGACATAAATGCATCGATCGACTTTGTAATGTCCTTGAAAGTACCACCACATATAGCCGTTCAACCGCAACCGCACCTATTTCCTTTCTGAAACGACCAAGGACATCCATTGTCGGTAGACGTGGACACGTGCAGATCAGATCAACCGCGCTATCGCAATTATTCTGTCCAATCTACATAATCGCTCAAACTCATCAAACATTCTCACCGCCAAAGGAACACTAATCAACGGCAGCTATAAGAAAAAAGTCAACAACAGACCTGTCTCGCCCCAGATGACAAATTGAACGACGAACAGACACAAAAGTCCATCATCCCATCTAAAGCATCGCTGGCAATTTACAGCCCATCTTCAGCAGCCACCCATGATATAATAATTACTCCACCTATATCCAATTGTCATTATCTATCGTTGTAGCTTGTAGCCTCTGCCATGCCGGAAACGCCCTTTCTTTTCGCACACTACACACATATACCAATCCACTTAAACACTACGTTTACACATCCATTAAAAGTTCGCGCATAGACAGCCAGGTACAGGCTGCCATTCACTTCGGATCGAGCCATTTACAGTGTGTTACGTAAATTACAATAATCCAATCCCGAGGATCTCTCCACAAAGTCGCCCTTTCCATTCAGTGTGTCATATTAAATTATTGGCTCTTTCAATGATTGCCCGACAGAGAGTAATTTTCCAAGATGTAGTATTAGAAAAGAGCCATTCAACGCGACAACGACCGAGCCGAGGATAGATCCGAATGTGCTATCCAATTGTACGGCAATTGGTGTCCGTTGCCTCCTCGGCCGAGCACTCACAATTGCACTTTTGTACTTGTGTACTTGTTGTAGATCCGAAGCCGTTTATTTGGAAAGGAATGATCGATGGATGGATGGTGCACGGCTCTGTGAGAGATGTGTCTGCACAGTCAACGCTCGAGTTAAACGCAATTTGTGTTTTGAAATCAAACCTCATAACCTTAAAGGTGTGCAAATAGTGAATGAGATAAATTTGCACAGCCTCCTTTCGTTCAACAGGCAGTCGTCTCGTAAGGAGAGAAATAGGTTCCCATTATATATCTCTGGATCTGGATGTGGAGAGTTTTTTTTTTTTTTTTTGAAAGATCATCAAATGATGATTGTGCTGGAAGAGCCTGTGTGTACAGATGCAGAGTGCATGAAGACAATTATGATTTATTTGAGCAGGTAGTTGGTTCTATGGTCAATGGCATTGGACGTATCCTATTACATGGCGTGTGTAACTGCTGCACTTATATACTTAGAAAATGAACAGATGTGCTGCTGGCGTAGATGGGTTTTTGTAAAGATGCATAAGCACTGTCGAGTTTTTTGACTCGTCTTTTGAATTTTGTCGACACGTTCGTAAATAGGGGGAAAATGAAACTAAAAATAAATAGTTGGCGCAACAGGTCCGGAGGGACCCTAGGCCTAGCTTCTCACAACCATTCGTTTTGTGTGAGTTTCTCATTTTTGGAACGAATGAAAGGGATCTACAATTTTATGCCGACTCCAAACGGCTAATTGAGAAGCTCTTTCAAGACAGTTGTACTCTCGGATGTTTGTCAGGCGTTCGCGAGAGGTGGCGCAGTGGAAAAAAACCCTAAGTTGTAATTTGGGTTTTTGCAGGATTCGAACCTCAAACCCTCGCTTAGAAGTCCAACACACTAACCACTAAGCCAATACACCCACCGTAAATAGGGAAAGACTTATTTATTCAATTAATGAGGAGGGTGCGTTTGGGGGCTCTACAAATTAACTGCAAAGGAATTAACTCCAAGAAAATAAAATTAAATAAGTCCCAAGAATTCCCATATAAATTAAGGACTTATTACAGGTGAAAGAACTCATAAGTGTTGGGACTTTTTTCCTCAAGTTTTGCATATAAAACACCAAAGCCATGCAGATGAAATAAGTGCAACTTATTTCATCAGCACGGCCTTGGGTGCTATTTCGTCTATGTTTGGAGTTACTTCAGTTTTCTTAAAATAGAAATTTGTACGAATATTTTACATTCTAAAGTGTATTTTTTTTCACCACTTTGCGACTTTTTTCATCATTTCTTATTAGAAATTATTTCATGATGAATTAACTCCTAAATGTTTGGACTTACTTCCACTTTGGATTGGGACTTATTTCAATTTGCTTTAGAACTGGTTTCTTTAAAGAAGTTTGGAGTTATTGCATTTATTAATAGAAGTTCCTTCGTTAGGAAATATTTCATTTGGGGTTAATTCCTTCGCAGTTAATTCGTAGAGCTTAGTAAAGCTATTTAAACGGAGTGCCTTGAGTGCCTTGATGGGTCTTGTAGTATCGACAAAATCTGTACTATTCTATTATAAAAATGAGTACGATCAACATGTCGAATATGAATAATATGTCTGACAGATTACTAGAATAAAGGAGAATAAAAGGACTGAACCGTGACCAAGCGATTAACAGGACTTCGAACACTACAGGTTTCATCACTGTTTTCAATCTCCTCAATGAGGACCTAAAAACTGTTAGGGTTGGAAGCTCGGGACTTTGTGAGTGGTGTCTGGATGAATCGCAGCTTTTCTCTGAATGTCTGACCTTAAGATGGTTAAGAACCCCATTTAGTTCCATCTCCATCTTGAAGAGGAACTAGCCTAACCTCGAGTTTTTCTTCGCTTTGAAAAGTCTTTATATTGTCAATTGGTGCATGCTTGTCCCTAAGACTGTTTAGCAATTGGCTAATGCTGATCTCAGCGGAATATCAATGAACAACTGGATTTATATATTTGATGTTACTAATCTGTTCATATAAAACTAGTTGGCGAAATTGTTGTCCGCATAAATCTCACGAACTATTGCACCGACTGAAAAGTTTATTTTTTTAAATACGTGAAATAAATATGTGCAGATATAAGGTTACTTTTGCTTTAAATATACAGCATGTACGGTCGAAGGATTTTTCGGCCGTTCCTTGGAAAAATTTACTTATTGAAGTAGGAAAACTCCCGAGGATTTGATTTGAAAACAGTCGTACGAATTATTGTGCTAAAAATCTCGTCCAATAATAAAAACGATGCCCTTGCAAAGTGAAGAGAACAAGAATTGGTAATTGCCTAAATCGAGTAAAGTGAGCGAAAATCGACGACAAGATCTATACAAGAAAAAAGCTCCGATCAAAGCGATCCGGATCCGGATCCGGATCAGATCACGAAAATAAAACAATACGGATCATAGAGAAATTTAATTTTTGACTTGTGGCAACAGTTGCTTTCAAAACAAGACCGATACCTAATGTAAATGTATGAGTATGGCAAACTTTATATTGCCACCAGCCATATTGCCAACATTCGGTGCAAAGTGACGTCAAAATATGATGTCATTGGACATGACATTTCACTTGACTGTCGAAGGTGTTACCATTTCAGTAAAAATTTGTATAGTTTTTATTTGTTTGATATTTGAGAGGTCACACAGTGGAACACAATTAGATATTGTGTTTTAAAAACTAATTTCAAATTTTAAGTTCAAATATGCAACAAATAAACAATATTTTGCGGCTTGTATTTCGGTTTTTCTTGTCATATTAAGCAGTATCCAGACCAGCGAAAGATTTGTTTATTTTGTCAAACAATTCTGAAACGTTTTTGCCGAAAAAGTATTTATTAAGTGTTTATTAAATGTTTTTAATTGTTATCACGGCTAGAGGCTCGAAAACAACAACACCGCTTCCGACATATGGTGCATTTTATTTCTAAAAGGAAATGTTTTACAAACAGTTCGAAATATAATGAAAATCTTACCGCAGTTTGCAGCTCTGGTCCACAATTGAAATTCTTAGACGAAGTAAATGACAGCGGCTTAAACGCGCAAACACTGAAGAATAAACTGAAGTTAATTATAAAAAAACGCGGCGAAAACAGTTGCAAACATTATTTCTTGATTTTATTTATATATAGGTAGATACTCTTTTGTGATAAAAAATAAATGTGTTTCCAAATAATTTGTTTTGAAAATAATTTAAATTTATTCAGCCTGCTAGTTTAATTTTTCGTTATTTCAAGATTTTCTGGACAATTGTATTTTTTGGCCCTAAGTTCGAATTATAGTTTTGAATTAGAAGAAAGTAATAGATGTAAATACGGACATTATTTTAAATGCAACGATTTCATAAATGCTATGCCAAAATTAATGATTTAATGTAATAAAGCCTGACTTTCGAGGTCCGTTGGTTATGGTGTTGTGTGATCCAACACAGCATTTTTCATGTAACAAAAGTATCATTCTGCACTTTTAAATGCAAGAAGGCGGGGGTCCGCTGGTTTAAGTGTAATGGAACCTCACTCACTTTCTAAAGACATTTTTCATTCTTAAGAAGAGAAATAATTCAACCCATTAAGACACAACTCACTTTGACGGAAGACATGACATTATTGGAACTTATGTCACATAAAACAAGAAAGGAGCAAACATTGCATGCAGACACTCACGCTGGCAGTGCAAAAGCTAGACTACAAAACGAATTATTTAGCACAATTACCTCACTAAAAGTAACAGCCGCATCGTGAACATTTACGTGATCGAAATTAAATCGCAGACTTTCTCCACGAACTTCATCAGAATTTCGTTTAGTGTTCTACTCTATACAAAATTAAATCAAAAAGCCAACCAAATATTTGACAAATCTTGTTATTGGGTTAATACTGGCGGGAAAATCTTTTCCGGTTTCGAAGAAATTCTCTAGAGCCGAACGGAAAAATTTCCGCCGTTCCGATACAAGTGGAGGTAATTTTCCGATACCCTAAGTCATTCCCCCAGTCAAATCTTATAGAAACATCTTCTGATTGCCGTAAAGTGGAAAGCGATTCAAAGTGTCACGCTGATGAGGCCTACTGACGTTTCTCAATCGCCATAGAAAACGCACTTAACTTCATCCTAGAAGTGTTCAGCCATAGACACGAAGTGTACGAATAAATAAATCTGACTTGTTCTCACAGCCACCTTTTGCTGGCCGGTGCCGAATGCAGATGAATGGTGCGATGCGTTATGGTAATGGTATACCTTGCATGTGAATTGTTGTCCCATTTAATTGTTTAGTGTCATTTGCAGGGGCTTTTCTTTCACCTCATCGGACATATAAGTTGAGGGCCTATTTTGCTGGAATTCATTTCATTATTTGACTGATGACTGGAGTGCATTTTGGAAGGTGGTTCCGGTTGGTCTTCGCACGTCCATAAAACAGGCACGAATTTTAAACAATTAATTTGTCAAACTACCGATTACATTTTATGTGGGAAGTTGACTCAATAGACATTCACTCAAACTTCGGGCTATAGTCCGGTCGAAAATGGAAGTGGAAGGGCCCTCAAAAGTTGCGCACACTCGACCCCATTCTATCTAAGCTCGCCGCTTAACCTTTCTATACGAGATTAAACTACTTATCGCAGCCTTTATTTTATTGAGAACAGCCACCCATTGAAATACGATTGTAATTGATAGGTACACTGCCAAATCGTTCAGCTAAAGGTGTGAAAACCAACCCATATCTTCTGTGGCCATTAATTTACCATCACCACGGATTTTAACGAACCCATCATCAACACCAAAAGTCTCTCAACCAAACCAATTAACATGATCACACCACAAAGCCAACGGCACCTGCAGTCCGCACCAATATCGACTTTATCCATCAATCGTTTTTTCGGCCAAGTTTCCCAGTCTAATTTGGCCTATTCTCCCGAAAGAAGAAAAATCACTTTCCTGTTCCATTTGCTGTCTAATGATGCATAATTCAAGAGAGTCATTTCCATTAATCATACCTCGACCACCTGCTGTAATAAAAACTGATTCAGCCTCCTTCCGGACCGGCCTATAGATGAAAAGGAACACCAACTGGCCGAGGACACACGTAATAAGTGTATCTGTCTGACTGTATTCAATAGAGCTCATTACACCAGCGCGATAAAAGTGCACTCCACCGACAATGACACCGGCGACGAGGGAGAAATAGCTTCAACTTTTAACACCCATAGTTTTCTCCAAAAAGCCTGGGAAAATGAAAAAAAAACCTCTGAGATAGTCTCAGTCTTACACTTGACTTAAACTGATTGGCTGCAAAAAGAAGTTCCACGGCAGACGGACGAGTGACTTCAATCGATTCACTTGATGGCAGGCAGACACAGGAGCAGCGACTAGACTGTAATTTCCCTTTCGAGCCACTAACAATAGACGCGCTCATCTGGCATGGACGTTTAATTGATGGTAATATGACGAATCATTGCTGCAAATAGGGAGGCATCGTCGTCATCATTAGTGCATGAAGAGTGCGCCATATAAAATGTTTAAAACGCGCACAGAAAGACTGTGTCCAGAGAACTCGCTGCAGAGTTCGATTCCTGGAATTGCAATGTTCATATAGCTGAGTTGGTTAATTATGCCAGGAGCGGGCCTTGGGGAGACGTACTTTAATAGTTCACCGAGCTGAGTAGAGATGGGGATGCATTGCGAAGCCATTTGGTTGTTGCAATTCTACTAATTAACGTGTTTAAGCAATTTCGCAATGAAACGTTGTAGAAGTATTTTACATGACTGAGGGGAGCCGCTGTATACATGTAAAAATATTTGATATCAGTTGATGATTGAATCGAATGGACGTACTCACGAATACCATTAGCTGGATGTAATGTAAAAAAACATTTCTTGTTACTTTCCAGACCTAATTGGAGTGATTTGTTGTACTGGATACAGGATACATGTTTACGAAGCTTTAATTTGAGGAATCTGAGAGCGGTTGCTTAGTAAATTCAAGCTTGTGGTTAACAAAATGTACATGCTCAAAATTCGTTTGGAATTAGTTAAAAAAAAATCAGTTTCTCTGTTACATTGGAGATTTCTTGAAAGAACTTCTTATTTTTATGACAGGTTCTTTAGGGTCTAACTTTTCACAGCCTGTGGCGTTTGGTGGTTTTGTGTTCGACGTTAATAATTGAGCGTCAAATATATATTTTCGTCCTCCACTTAAGGGCGAAGTTTACATATAAAACTGGTATTTCGACGACATTTAGCTTGTAGGAGAAGCAGGGGCTGAGCGGTTAACCAAGTACCTAAGTACATTTCTATTGGCTATAAAGGTGTTGCTATTATTTCGCATACAAGTATTTTAAACAAAAAAAGAAAACAAATATTTTGGCATCAAAACATACTTCATTGTTCAAAACTGTTGAACATAATGTGGTTAAGGGAAGAGCGGAATGAGACGAACTTTTCTCGAAATGAATGAAAACGTGGGTCGCAAAATTCTGTCTGTCCGTTTGACTGTCTCTCCGTCCTTCCATAGGCCTACAGCCTAAACGGCTGACCGGATTTCGTTTAAACTTTGGAGTTTGTGGGCTTACAGTTCGGGGCCGTTTTTTTTCTTGCAAGGTAGCCTCAATATTAATGGTATGTACTTCCCATATAAAATGTTCGTACCAGTTTGATTTGTTCGAAAATGGCGATAACGATTTCAACCAAAATTGATACTTAAATGGAGGTTACCATGACCGCATACCGAGTTTTTGGCTAAAAAGGGTACGGGATAAAAGGGTACCTTTGAAATTTGGACATATCTCGAAAACGGTCTAAACGATTGTAACAAAAATTCATGTCTAGGGTAATATCATCATTTCTAACTTAATGGCAAACTCAGTTTTTCTCTGTATTATCGTAAAACTGATTTTAAAAAAAGTATTTTTTTTAAAATTTTGCTTTCTTTTGTTTACCTGAAAACGGATATAACGATTGACCAAACTACAAACTAAGGGTAAAATTGATGTTCTCAAAATTATTGCGTCCTTAATTTCAATTCGAATCACCGAAAACGCTAATTTTAAAAACTGGCCATATCTCGAAAACCCCATTTTTAACTTCTATAAAACTTTAAAAACCAAGTAGTGTTTATATCCCTTACAATAATTCATAATCGGCTTTTAGCCATATAGTTATCAAATAGTATTTTTCAAACTAAACATTGCAATATTTGGTACTTGTCAATTTGTTTTGTCTGCCAAATTTAAGAAAAACTGCTTTAACGATTTTGATCAAAATGCATATTAAAGATAATATCAGTATTCGAAATAAGATCCCGTACTTAGTTTTTCTCAACAAATTCGAATAAATCCGTTTTGTAATTATTTCTCAAAAACGACTACCGAAAAGCCGATCTCTGTTCATATATATTTTCAAAACTCAATAATGCACTTTAAAATTCAAATTGCAACATTCATTAAAAATGCAGAAACAGCAAATGTTACCCAATTCTACTTTTTTTTCAACCATTTTCAATATGCAAATTAAAATAATTCCAACCACTTGGAGTTTACACAATCAGAAAATCCCACTTCATTTGCACCCCCATACACGTTCATCGTGATATTCAGTTTATAACTGCTAATGCAAATTCAAAAACAAATTTTTGAATTCTTGCATATACATATACATATACACATTTATATGTAAAGATATCGATCTATCACGAACAATACTTTCAATTATTGATGACTTAAACCAGCGTTATAAATCTATACCAATCGAAAAGAAAATCATTCCCAAATAGATCAAAAATCAGTTGTCGTACTCAAAAACTTGTAAAGTGTAAAAGCTATAAAATAGTACAGTAGGCGTTTATAACTCTCAACAAGAACTTGCGACAATTGTCTGTTTCTAAAGCTTCAACGCTTAAAAACTAAAAGTGAATTTTATTTAACACTATGCATTCCTTTTTCAATATTTCATGAACCGTTTCTTTTACCTAGCATAGCTTCTCAGAAATTTACCTACCTATCTAATAAAATAAGAAAAAATAAACAACAAAACTTTTGACGAACGAGAGAGTTCTGTTCGACCCAGTCGTGCATTTTTTTTTTTTTTTTTTTTCTTATTCTTATACCTTTGAAACACTTTTTTCACAAAACTTTAAATTTTTGGTTGAGTTGAAGCTGAGCCAACCCACATTGCTCACGAAAACGACACAAAATGTATGAAAGCGACACCTAAATAGGTGCCACAAGCAAACAATGGCAAAAATGCGATAGTCAATTTGGTAATCATCTTAAGGGAAGCCAAAGCGTGAATTTTGATTATCAAATCAACTATCACTGATTCAGCCGATTCCACCCCAGAACTTGGATTACACCTTAAAGTCTAGTTACACCTCTGCTGCAGATTGTTCAAATGGTAAAAGGGTACTTCGCAAACAGGGCACTTATTTATTTCGTCGATCATCGTCAAAACGATAGACAGAGCTCCAAAATGAGCAACTAAGTGAAAAAGTTGCGAGTTTGAGAGCTCAATTCAGTTAATTTTCCACAAATGTATTCGGGCAGAATATAATTAATTATGGCCATCAAAATTTCAAAGTCCAGACGGTTATTTTTATTGTTATAAGGAATCGATGAGTGAATCGGAACTAAATGAGGTTTCTCAAATTTTGAATAAACTCCGAACATATAGAAAAAAAAATTTCACACTTTCAAAATAAATATTTTTGAAACTTAGTCCCATTTGATTAAAAATATTTGTAACTTGATTTTCTCAAATGCTTTCAAGCCTCTCTGGAAGTTAAATGATAAAATAAACACAATTTCCACATAAACTTCCTCGGAAATTTGTCTTTCCCGTTTTACGAGGCAATAAATTTCTAGTCCACCACCGGTCCACAGTCTCTGGCCTGCACTACCAGGTGCTAACTGCTTTTACGACCCTTCTGTATTTATAAAGAAATAACTCCCCCAAATGCCTATCTCGATCATGCAATAAGGCTGAAACTCACCTTATCGTTGATATTGACTCCCCCCTTGTTGTAGAAATCCTCGCGTGCATTATTCAAGCTGTCGATTATCGAAGATGTATTCACAGTCGAATCGTAAAGCATGTCCGAGCCTAAACTGCTGCCAGCAGTGTTCGTGTTGCCAGCAGCGCCGATGCTACTGGCCAGGGTTGGGGTCCGCTGTTGAATTTGGACCGATTGCTGCGGTGACACTGTCTGTTTCTCAATTTGTTGCTGCTGCTGCTGCTGACTTGCTGCCAGTGTAGACGCCGCATCTTGCTCCTGCTGAAAGCTTTGCAATTTATTTGACTGCTGTATCTGTTTCTGTGGCAGCTGATGTTGCACCTTCATCATGGTCTCTTGTTCCTTCAACTGTTCCAAGGGTTTTTGTATCTTCACCATCGGCTGTGCAGTCGTTATCGATCCCGCCGCATACGACGTCGTTGCCTTCATCGACGAACCAACCATGGATGATGGCTTTTGACCATTAACACGTTTTATCGATGACGTTGACGATGAAGATTTAGTTGATGACGAGCCTGGCCTCTTTGTTGAGTTGGGTCGTGATTTCGTTTTTCCATTGCTGTTGCTGGTGGAAACTAGGGTACGATGATTATTGCTATTAGATCTTGCCGCAACAAATTGATCGTCATCGATCTCTCCCGATCCGATGGTTGATGTTGGAATTTCTCCGTCCTCATCGAAGATAGCACCTTCGGTGCTGTCCTCGTCGGTGGGTATTTCTTTGGCAGCAGCAACATCATCGTCGACGTTGACATCTTGATTGGTCATTGAATAATCCTCTTCTTCGGCGGTGGACAGTGTCTGCGGCAGCGCATTAACTGTGGTCATTTCGTCAGGACTTTTTGTTGTGTCCTCCAGCGAGGATGAAGAGGAAACCGATGCGTATGCCACTTCGGCACTGGTCGTCTCGCTGTCGGGCAGTGTTGTCTCTTGGCTGTCGGGCGCCACAGTCATCGCCTCATTGCTGTTGGTGGCATTATCCCGACTGATGTCAAGGGACTCCTTCAGTCGCGCTACCCGCTCAACAATTCTCTGGAGAATTTCCTTCTGCGATTCGGGGAGATTTTTCGTATCCACTTTGAGCAGTTTGTTGTACTTTTCGATGTTTTGCTTGACGGTTTCGATATCCGCTGCCATTTTGGTCTTTGATTGTTGTTCCGATTCCTCGGGGGAAACGTAATGGTTGCGAGCTCGACGATTGCTAAAGCCGACCAATTCAATAACTCCAGGGTAATCGGCACTAGCAGTCGTCTGCACTGAATCGAACAACCCGATCACGGAACACATCACTAGGGCACATTTCAACGCGGTTAACTTCATTTTCAAATGTAACACTAGGTTTTTTTTATTTTTTTTCAGAGTCTATATCACACCCGTTCACCACGCTATACACATACACGCGGACGATGGTAGGTGGTACTTAGGGGACACTCCCGGATTTCCCGAATGAAAATTCAGTTCGTAATAAGAGTTAAACCACTCAGTTACCGCGGTGTACAGATAGTCCAAGACGATTTTTTTTTACCAACGAACGGAGCAAGGGAAGAAAAATAAAACAAAATTCACGGATAGTGGTATCTATCTTTTCATCAAGTAAATCTAGGACTTGCTAGTTTCTATGGGTTTCTCTAATCGCACACAACATACCAGAAGCACCGCTGCGGTACAAATGTTCCATGGAGCGATTTTGCTGCGTCTTATAAAATTTCACGACCAACTTGCAGCCGCAAAAGTACAATCTTTCTCCGGTGCTCTGCCTTTTACTTCGTTTGTGTTTTTTCTATTCTTTCGCTTAGTGTGTTTTTTTTTTCTTTTTTTTCTTTTTTCCCAAACCATTCGTTATTTTCTTCTTCGTCGTCATCATTGGTACCATCATCATCATCGTGGTTGTTGTTGGTTGTCTTCTGCATCATCATAGACCATGGCCATGGTTGCAGATGGTCGCGACCAGATCCGAAAGGGTAAAACGTTAAATTCACCAGAATGTTGTACACTCCACAGTGATGTGTAGTATTTGTAGTAGGTTGCAATGATTTTGGTGTTACTGCAGAGGAATATCATGTAGTTGTTGTTGTTGGCGAGTCGGTGGTATGACTTGGTTGTAAAGAGCTACTGAGGTTGCTTTATGGCATTTCGAATGTCAAGCAAGCAGTCTTTGCGTGTAAGCTTTGTACACAGATGGCATCGGCTTGGGTCAGAGTTGCCAGTAAAATGGGAAGAAGTCATAGCAGTGCTTTGCTGAAACGTTTTGATGCCAAATTTGGATGCGTGCAAATGTCATGTCCTAGAAGTGTAGGTATGACTTTTGTGGAAGCCAAATGACATTGAGATGCTGGATTTTGATCATTTAATGCTGTCCACTCGGTTTGGAACTCTCCTTGATACTTTTTCATCTTTAAAGGTGGTTTTTCGGACGTTGGTTCTTAAATATGTTTGATTGTTATTTTTCCATTCGAAACATGATTTTGTGGCCTCTTTAATGGTGGAATAACATTTACAACATGATTCGATAGGAAGCATATTAGTGCTACAATAGGTGTCATCACGGGACACTGTCTTATTGGCAGGCATGCAAAAAGGCTTGGCGTATTCTCTAACGATTTTTGCAGAAGCTGCTTTGACGAGGAGGGGGAGGAAACTATTCTCCATATTCTCTGTAACTGTCCGGATCTCTCACAAAGACGAAAACTCCACTTTGGAGCGTTCTACTTCAGTGATCTGAACGATCTAAAAAACATAGACATTCGAAATCTACTACGCTTCATTAGAAGCTCCAATTAGTTCAACGAGTAGGAGGAACGAATATAGATTCACGTGGTATCACAAGGGACCTTATAATGGTCTAAGTGTGTCGCCTAACCTAACCAGTTAGCCGACAGCCATTTTAACCTAATCTAACTCTTCTCGTGACAATCATATTGATCCGTTCTGATACTCTTTCCGCAGTCGAAATCTACTTCAGCCAAACGCCATCTGTTATTCAAATTCGAAAGAACAACTATATCTATCACATATTCAAACCATTACTTTCTAAATGAATTGGCAATAACAGGTAAAATCAAGGCCGTTTATAATTGATGCAAATGACGGACAAAAAAACAACCCCAATCAATGACATCTTACACTTCAAACATATTAAGGAATGCTTCGATTAGTAGTAAGGCAGGATGAGGTCGTGATTAAAAAGTACCGCAGTGAACTTATCGAAAAACTTGTGAAAAAGCAACATAAAAGATGTAAAAGCAACTAATCAAAATCCTGTCAGAAAAAGCTTTGCAAAACCATTCCAAACACGTATCGCAAACTAACCAAAAAGTACGTACAAAAAAGTAGCAAAACATTCATAAGGAAAAGAACCAAAAAATGGATCAAATGTGGCAAAAAGTTTAACAAAAATGTTAAGAAAGTGGTAAAAAATCTGTCCAAAAGACGCTCAAAAACCATAAAAATGCCATCAACATTAGGAAGCAATTTACTTCAGAATTTATTGAAGAATTCTCTTTTAGAAATCGTTCAAAAATTCGTCAAAAAAAGTTGTCGACTTGGAGAAAAAAAAAAAAACACATTTTTAGAAACTACACTAAGAACCAACAAAAGAAAATAACACTAATCACCAAACCACAATTGCTACAGTAAAATCTTTAAATAAATCGAAAAGTAAATAGAAATGTGTAAAAAAAAATCGCTACCAAAAGCAGGAACAAATTTAAAAAAATTTACGACTAAAAACTCAAACAATGAACTATAAAATAAATGGGCAATATGACCCAAAGGTGCGATAGCAATTTCACAAAAAGAAACAAGGCAAAACGCGACAAAAAATGTGTCAGAAACGTCAGTAAAATTCTTTCAAAAACACTCAGTAATTGTTACATGTTAAAAAAGGTCCATAGAAATAGTTAAAAACTGGAGAAAACCTTCCGCCAAAACGTCTAAAAAGTGTTACAACAAATTCACAACACAAAAGTGCAAAAAGCGCAATTTTTAAAAATTTAGTTAAACATTTAATCCAAATCCAATAAAAAAAATAATCTTTAAAAATTTGGGGAAAAAATTCAAAAGTAAATAAATTGAAAAAAAAAAAAAACTGCCAAAACTTTCCGTTTTTGGGAAATAAAAATAAAAAAGAGATCTGTTCCTTTTTTTGTCTGCTCATGACCCCTAATTGTCTATATATATAAAACAAAGTTGCATCCGTAAGAACGCCTATCACTCGAGAACAGATCGTCAAATTTGAGCTATCTTTTCTTTGTTGTTTCTGTCTCCGCCTGAGGAAGGTTTAAACGTCGAGAAAATTGGAAAATTTTAAAAGGAAAATGAAGAATTGATAAAAATTAATTTTACATACATTTTTTACTGGGATTTTTTTTTATTATTTTAATCGCAATATAAAATGAGATCGTGTTTGTCGAAAATTCTACAAGAATTTATGTGATGTGAAACATCTATAGGCGCAGGCGCGACTTGGGAGTAAAATCGACTCGACCGAAGCGGAAATTCCGTGGCGACCGACGCAAATTGGCCAGTGGCAATAGGTGGCGCTGTTGTCGATCTCCGAAACTACTCAATTGATTTCAATGAAATAGTATGGATGTACGTTTGAAAGATAGGAAATGAACATTTTTTTTCAACTTGCAACTTGGAAGATAGGGTAGGTTTGGAACCGATAGGTGGCGTTGTTGTCGATGTTCTAAACCGCTCAATTTCATTTCATTTCAATGAGATTTTGTGTATGGTTGGTTGCATCTAGGAAGATACAATAGTTTTGGACCCGATAGATGGCGCTTGTGTCGATCTCCGAAACTATTCAACTGATTTCAATGAAATTTTATGGATAGGAAATACAAATTTGTTTTCAATTCATTTAACTTAAAGTAAAGACTTATATGGGCACGCTGGCCCTGGGGAATGAACTGATAAAGATCGGTCTTACACAGACTCCAGACTAGACTACTGAATCAGTATATAAGTCGAATGACTCACGCCTGCTTTGAGATAGTTCTCTGACCTGTTTCACTTAGATGCAGAAAGTTAAATGCATCCGAGTTTTAGGTTACAGCCCTGTTCTTCAAAGAAATTAAAAAAAAACTTCCCTAAACTTGGCTTAAAATTGCGAATATCCTTCGAACATCCATTCATTCAAAGGGAAAATACATGCCCTGCATATGAATCTAAATTACACTGTGTATCTACTTCCCTTCGACGTGATCAATCGCGATGCTTATTCCAATTCGTTTCAACATACTTGTCAGCCAAATTGTAAGCCATAAATCAAATTGAACATGCACCCAACGTCCAAGGTACACCGTACTCCTGACAATATTTACATTCCCTTTGCAGTGTGTGCTGTTCAACGACAAATCGGTCAGCCGAAGTTCAACTGCACCCAGTCGACTTTTTATCAACTTATCTAAATCGATGGCCATTCCTTCTGCCTCCACTGAAGAGGAAACTTAAAGAGGTACAGCCACAGAGAATCCCTCTATCTACGTGCCTTTTTTTCAACTCCATGTCCACAGCATCGATGCTATGCATCCTCTCCATGCAAATATATGTTCTCGGCGATACTTGCCATCCAAATATGTGTACAAGTACTTCACTTCAACTTGAACTTTGGCCGATTTCAGCATCTATCAATGCGCCATTAACTGTGCTTGCATAAAGTGTTGGCCGCTCGCCTTGCCGGGAGATTCCTGGCCAAATGCATTCAAGATGTGCAACACAGATCGCGTGCAACTGGTGTCTAATGGACAGTAATCGTATAGTCTTCCCCCGATAACATACATCGAACTTTTGAGATTGTTTGCTGCTCCACTCCTCGGTGGAGGTGCTGGTGCAGTGGAGCTTCTAAGCAACACAAACTCGTATCAGAACTATACAAATGATTGTTTTCCTTCCCACGGCAGGGGGGCTCAAATGGAGCTCATCTGGCGCTTCAGCACAATTTGTCAATAGGAACTAATCATGAGTGTGTATGTGTGTATGTGTGCTTGTGTGAGCGGGTATTAACAAGCACGTACGGTTGCTGCTTCTGAAAACGACTTTTCATCGGATTTGGATTCTTGGTCAAACCGCAAGTTTCCTACTTGTGAAACCGCACATTATTCATTGGAAAATTAGCTCCCTTCGATGGTATCCCAGTCACAGGAATCAAAGTCGTATGTCTCGCATGGCGTCATTTTAAATTCATTTTTATTAATTCTTTTTTAACTTACCTACTAGACAAAAACGATTAAATCTAATTTAAAACTAACATTTTTTCTTATTCTAGCTTACTGGCTCTTAGCGAGCGCTCTAAACTTAACAATATCCTTAAAATTATTGCCTTTCGGCCTTAAATCTATCTATATCTATGATTTGTTTTGTTTTTTAATTTCCAAGAAACTTTAGAAAACTTGGATACTTTATTATTGGTTTTATTAAAACTACTTAAATCTACCTAAGCTACTTAACCTACATTACCTATAATCAGGGTGGTGAGCAATCTTATCGATTGGTCACCATCCTGATCGCGTCTTTGGTTGCCTGTCGGCCGCCAACAAGGGTTCATCCGCGCCGCCGAGCCTCCACCGAGGCCATAAGCGTCGGTCAAGTCTCGGAAGCACTCTTTCATGTTGGCTAGCCCGGCACCTCCCAAAAACCCCCTACTCTAACCCTAAACCTACCAACTTAAATCTAGCTTAAACTAAGGAGGATGCTACGTAAGTAGCGCACCGGCCCGGGAGAGCGTATCCACCCTCACTTCTTCCTCAAGCCACCAAAATTCGGTGAACTGCCTTACCGTATCGACCCTGTCCCGTTCCGCAATTGCGGTACTAAAACGGAGGAGCTCCTGAGCATTGGCGGCGTACCCGTCGTGGATGAGCCGCTTATCCCTCGCGCCGCGGTGGCTGTGGTACAATACCGGCACACCATCTTTTTTCTGGACTAACCCTTTCATGTCTACATGAAGAAATGCCTCAGGCGGGATAAAGCCAGACCGAAGTGTACTCTCGTGGTACATTAAATTGGGGTAGTAAGCCCCCGAGATCAGGTTATTATCACTGGCCATCGCCCTAGCAACGTGCCTCCGAATCACCTTAATAAGGAAATTGTCAATCCTATTCAGTCGGGCCCCATTGTATAAGGTCCTGTTGGGATAGTATTTTATGTACTGAGATTCAGGAGTTCTAAACAACCCTAGACAGGCCCTGAGGCATTGCCTCTCAAACACCCGAATCTTTTCCATATAGGACGGCGCGATATTGAACCACATGGGACAGCCATAAGCGATGATAGGCCTTATAAGGGCCACGTAGCAAATGACCTTCACCCTGGAGTCAAGTTGACTGCTGCGAAACAGTCTCCTTGTCAGAGCGTAGGCCCTCCTAGCTCCAGCAAGACAAGCATCTATATGTTTGTCAAAATACAGATACTGGTCGAGCCGGATACCGAGATACCTGACCACGTTCTTCACCACCAATGGCCGTCCCTGCTGTCCAATAATTGCTAATTTTCTCCAGTTTTTTCTGGTATCCCTAGAGGCCCCAGCCAATGGAGTTCTGAACAGGATTGTTTCCGATTTTTGGAAATTGATTTTCAACTTCCAATCATCGCAATACCTCTTAATTTGCTCGAAGTCACGCTGCAGAAGGATGTTGATGACCTCGATTTTTGGTCCTGACCTGTACGCCACTAAATCGTCTGCGTACGCTATAGCGTGTCTGAGGGAACCCACCAGATCGCTTGTGTAAATATTAAACAGGACCGGAGAATTCACTGCTCCCTGTTGTAAGCCGTTTTTAATTTCGAAAACCCTGCTCGAAGTCACGTTGCCAGCTTTGACAACGAACTTCTTTCCCATAAGCATGTCATAAATCATATACAGCAAAGGTTTTTGAATGCCCATTCTGGTCAGCTTATAAAAGAGCCCCTCCAACCATACGGTATCGAAGGCCTTCTCAAAGTCGACCAGACATGCACCCGTGCATTGCTTCTTACTTTTATTCCACTGAATGTCGGAAACCAGTTTCGACGCGGCATGAATAGTGTCATGCCCCGCTCTAAAGCCAAACTGGTTGTCCGGAATAATCTTATTTTCTTCAACCCATCTTAAAAGAGATCTATTGACGACTTTCTCGAATACCTTGCTAATATTCGGAAGCAAACTGATTGACCGCAGATTAGCAGGGTTTGTCCTATCTTTATCCCTTTTCGGGATAGGATGTACCACCGCCATTTTCCACTGCGCCGGATAATATGCATTATTCAGCACATTGTTAAATAGCGTGGTGAAGATATCGATCGCTTCTAGCGGCAGGTGTCTTAATACGACGTTTGGGACACCGTCAACTCCCGCCGACTTTTTGTTTTTCAGTGACTCAAAGATGCACCGAAGTTCATCTATACTCACGAACAGATGAGAATTTACATCGGCGATTGTGCCATTTGCACGGTTGTCGTCATTGAACACGGTGAAACCGTTGTTCTCGAATCGCCAATTTTGAATTTCGGTCCGCAGGTAAAAGTGGTTAAGAAAGGCCCTCTCTTCGAGGTCGTGGTTACGGCGAACAGGGTTGTTCACCGTATACACATTCTCAAAGAAAGCTCCCATCAAATCCACCCTCTCCTGCGGGTCTTCGACCACGAAAAAACCGTCATTCGAGTCAGCACCTTCCGGACTTATGCCAGCAGTCAGTAGTGTCTGTCTGTTCTCGTTCGTCTGAGGTATTCGGACACATGAAATGTCGTTATGATCTTTCCGCCTGAACAGTTTATTTATTTGTGGGAACATACTCGGACTACTGGATTTTATAGCCCGAATTTTATTGCCCCAATACAAACTTACAGATTTTCTGTAATTCTCGGTGATCAACTGTTTCAAGTTTTTGATCATCGACTTCAGTGTCCTTATCTCGGGATCGTTCCTGTCAGTAAACTGTCTGTGTAGCCGTTTAAGCCTCGAGAGCAGTCTACTTTTATGTCTGTACAGAGCATCGATTGTCGCGTTTCGATACTTTTCAGTTCGTTCTTCGTCGGTGGAATGTCCTACCCGAGGGATAGTCCGCTCCATTGTCTGTTTGATGACAACATTCATTTGCCGTAAATGAATGTCGATCTCATCGTTCGTTAAGTTCCTGTTTGTCGGTGGGTCGATCTCGCATGAGCGTATGTCGCGCTTTAAAACTCTGGTGAAGCGCGACCACTGCGCTTTTCGGTAATCGAAAGAACGCACTTGGTCGTACTGCTCCAGCTGCGTCTGCTCGTTCGGGATCCGTATTACGGCGGCAAGTCCGTAGTGATCACTATCGTACTCAACCGTTCGTAAACAGTTCCGCGTGCTTAGATCAATGTTTGTTAGTTCCAGTCTTTCGTCAACTAGCGCCAAGTCCAAGAAAGAACCCTCTCTAGGGAAAGACGGGATATCCGTCGCGTACAATTCAAGTTTGTACTCAATCATATTATGACGCCACCAGTCGTGAAACTGATTGCCTCTAGGGTTCGGAATATCATTTCCCCATGCCGCATGTTTAGCATTGAGGTCTCCGCCCAAAAAGTAATAATTGTCTTCCGATTGAAGCTCTAAGCAACGAAAAAGCGTCTCGATCTCATTTAAAAATTGAACGCGATGAGGCGATTCAGGCGCGTAAAGCGACACCACATACACCCGCCTCTGGCTATTGAGGGGAATGCACACGATGCATGCTTCCAACACCTGGAACCTGCGCACGTCCCCGCTATATATGACCTTATGGCGCAAGCCTTTACGTATTAAGATAGCGACACCACCTCCTTGTGTGGAGTTGGGCCGGTCTCTTCTAACTACACGATAATTTCTATAGCCCAATTTGTGCTTCGGATTTAGCTTAGTTTCGCTAACCAAAAGTACATCTGGCTTTTCGGCTTTCAACAGATTGGAAAGATTGATCCTTCTCTCGATCCTGATTAGTGAATTAACATTCACCGCAAGGATCTTTAAGTTTACCTCGTCCAGCGTACCCATCATATTCATGGCGCGGCAGACTCGGCAAACAGCGTCGAATAGATAACGTCTATTCGAGCCGCTTGCTCATTTAATTGTTTCTGGAAATTATCGATCTTTCCGTGCAATGACAGAAGGATCGATTTCAAATCCAGATCCGCTTCCGGTGTAGGAACCTTCGGCGCGCTTTTTGTTATTGTGCTACCCGGTCCAGTTACCATTTGGGCAAAAGACACATTGGGTGCAACAAAATTTGAGAACGAGCGACTCTTTTGACCCTTCTCTTCTTCTGACTTCTGTTTTCGAGCCTGCACGTTCTGTTTAACCTGCTGATACTTCGGGCATCCCTTGAAATTAGCGGGATGTCCAGAGCTTTTGCAGAGTACACACGAAAGCTGGCCTCGATCTTCTACCCTATCGCTACCTAAAGCACATTCCCCATGTTTGTGGTCCTTATTGCACTTGACGCACCTGAACTGCATGTGGCAGTTAGCTGCGGCGTGCCCGAACCTCTGGCAGCGCATACATTGAAGTACGCGATCTGACCTTTTTAATTTTTCCCAACGTACTGCATGATAGTACAGGAATCTGATCCTTTTCAGACTATCGATTTTGCTGTTGGGTGTTAATTGCACCAAAAAGAATGGTAATTTGCGGCTACCACTCCTGTCCGCAGGCGAGGAAAACGGCTTGACCCCCACGAACTTAAGGTCGTCGCACTCGAAATTCTTGAGCTCCTTTTCAAGCTCCTCTATTTTGATATTAGGGTCGATACCCTTGAGCAGCACCGTTTGCCGCTTTTCTCCTTTTGGAGTATACGTAAAGTATTCTGTTTCCGCTTTCTCCAGAGCGGTGCGTACTTTTTTGTGCTCCTCCATATTGCAGCACATGATAATGTGTTTGGTGGCGTTTAGCCTTTTTATATAGAAATCCTTAGTAACTAGCCTACATAACCTAATACTATCGCTAATATCTAAGTAACTTACATTAATTGGAGGAATCTTTTCTTTCCTCGTCTGTTGTTGCTGTTCATATTGTTGCTGTTGCTGTTGTAGTTGCTGCGGGTTTTGTTGTTGTTGTTGCTGTGGCAACGGTTTCTGCTTCTGTTGCTGTTGTTGTTGCTGTGGCAGCTGCTTTTTTTGTGCCAGCTGCTTCTTCTGTTGTTGCTGTTGTTGCTGCGATTGCTGCCGCTTTTTGTTGTCTTTTTGCTGTTGCTGTTGTTGTTGCTGCTTCAGTATTTCTTGTTGTTGCTGCTGTTTTATATGTTTTTGCTGTTGCTTGTGTTGTTGCTGCTCAGCCTGAATCTGCTTCAGCTTTTGTTGTTGCTGAAGCTCTTTCTGCTGGCGCAATTTCTCTCTTTTTTCGAGGAGCTCTTTAATCAGACGATCGAGCTGCGCTTCCTCGTCTTCTTCCTCGTGTTGTTGTTGTTGCTCCGTGTCGTCAGCGGCGTCCAGTAACTCTTGGAATGAGTTACCTTCGCCCACGTACCGACCTTCGCCCCCTTCAGACTCGTACGAGTAGCTGCGTACATCATCCTCATCTGACTCAACCTCTGACGAATTTGCCGTTGACGTCATCGCCGCTCCGTCTTGCTTTGGCTTTCTCTTTGCTGATAGGTTTGTTGAGGGTTTCAACTTTCGTCGCCTCTTTTCTACTTTTATCAGTTCCTGCGACTGTACAAATTCTTCTGTTGCTGGTGCTGCTATTGATGCTGCACTTGTTGATGCTGATACTGTTGTTGTTGTTGTTGATGTTGTTGCTCCCACTAGCTGCTGCTTGACTTGCCTTGTCAAGCGCTTTGGCAACGGGTCATCTGTTTGCGGGACCTTTGGCTGGCCGGTGTCCATCACGCGTTTGCCTTGCGGCACTTCCACTTGCTGATTTTTTTTTTTTTTTTTTTTTTTTAATGAAAAAAAGTTTTTCCCCCACTGGGACTTGAACTTGGCTCCTCTTGTATCAGAGCCGAAGCTTTGCTCCACTGAGCCAAATGGCTAATTGGATTTCACTGTCCAAAAACACTATTTAAACTTTTTCGTTTGCTAACACTGCCTCACTAACCAAGTCGTCTAATCACCATGGATGCTGAAGAGCGACATGGCGTATAACTATAAGTGTGGTATGGTGTCAATCATCTGACACCAACATCAATCTCGCGATTCCAGGTTCTAGGATTCCGTGTGTGGTTTCGACGAACTGTGCGCTCTATACAAAAACGAAAAAGAGAAAAGAAGTCAATTATAAATGGAAATGGATTCATGCAGTCGACTGCCTGTGTGTGTTTGTATGATGCAATGTGAATAATTGCAACTAACACACAGTCGAGAGACTGTAATTAGAAATTTAATTTGGTTTGTGATTAAATCGAGGAAATAAATTCGGTATCCGAGTGATGGCATCATACTTTTTTTGATCAGGTTATCCGAACGCTTAATCAATCCGTTTAGAGAAGCTGACCGCAGTTGCGATTAGGCAAATTGGCAAAATTAAGCAGCATTAGTGGAGGGATCATTGAATCAGTGAATGCAAGGGGGGAATGATTTCAAACGAGTCCTTTTACAAAAAAAGGCTTAAAATGACTGTCGTAGCTAGTTTTGACAAGTCTGCATTTAAATGCGCTGAGTGGTTTAGGAAACTGGATAAATTGACAATCAACGTGAAAATAGTTATAAAATGGTGGCCTCAGAACGTAAGATTTCCACATGAATTCGATTTCGAATCGGGCTCTGTGGAATTTCACTACACCGTGGTTTAATCAATATGCCGAACTTTCATACGTATCTTGTTAAATTTGTAATTATATTGAATTTAATTTTATAAATAACATAATTAGATTATTAATTAAATATATATACATAAATATTGTAATATAATAAATAAATAATAAACTGTTAAATAAGTTAAATATTTATGTATGTTTCTTTTTTTTCAGGTAAGTCCTGAACAAGTTTTTATACATAAAAGGAGTTGGTAAGAAATTATGATGAGTACTTTTACTTTTTTAGTACTTCTTCCTTTTGTAATGCTGGCTCGCAAAACAGTGCATAAGTGGTAGAATTGGTAGAATTGGTAGAAAAGTTCGTGGATAGCTCCCAATCTTTGTTTTCATTTGGTTTCTCATTCTAAGGGATATTAAATTCGGCACTGGAAATAATGTCTTGCCCCGAGATATAATTATAGAAGTTTATTAAAAGCCGTTTATATATTTTAATAATTGGTTTGACTAAAATTTAATACTCAAAGGTTGAAATAAAGTAGGCTATAACTTTTCGCAGTTAAAACCAAAATTTAAAATATCCCACTGGGATCGATTTTTCCAATGACATCTCTCACTCATAGACAAGAACAGAAACCTAAAATAAAATACAAAGTGGGACCAGTATTGGAAAAGGTTATGGTGGAATATTCCAGATTGACTGTTAAAAATTCCCTTTTCGATGGACCTTATCCCTTTTTGTTAAAACAACATTGTGACACTTGTTCGGCCAGCTTTTCTAAAGAATTTGCTGATTATTGCAAAAGGTGTGTTTGTTTCAACAACACAGCGATTGGAATTCATTTTCGTGATGTTTGTAGGGGAAAACGACTTTAAACGACTCACTTTCAAAAATGAGATATGTATGGTTTTCGCGAAAACCCGGTTTTCGGCTCGGTCTGCTTTAACAGCTATTAATATTATCAGAAAATTCTGTCAAATACTTTTACAATATCAGGCGCAATAATCTTTGTTTCAACAGAGTGCTTCACTTTTCTGTAAGAAGGTAAAAAAAAAACAATTAATCACCATTGGACCTATTGTCGCATGTAAACTCGATTTGTGGGCCATTTAATTGAAGGTATTTTAGAAAAACTGACGTTTCCATGATCTTGGATATAATGTAGACGCAAGTGGTACGAGTCGGTGTTTGACACGGGTAAAGAAGACTCGCCTTTTTCAGGCTGTTCAACGGGTCCCTTTCATTAGTCTTAGAAATAAAAAAAATCTCCTTATCAAATGGGTGTTAAAAACAAGGATCCTATGCGAGCGAACCTACTGCGCTTTCTTTTTTTTTTTTTTTTCTTGGTTGGGGACATTTTCCATTCGTCAATCGAAACTTAAACCAAGTGATAGTATGTATACTCTGTCCAAGAAAAATTATCAGTACAGGCCCTATGGAGGAGCTTTTGTTCTACCAGTGGTGCCTGTAGCTACTCTCACAGCACTCAAACACAAGATTTGCCACTGAAATAAAAACGAAACCACTGGCATTCCAAAGAATTTCTTGTTGTAATTTTCCTGAATTTCGCATATATCCCACCATAACCAGTCTGCCACACAGCCGCGGGCAGAATGAGCACGATCGTCTTGTGTTCGCTTGCTATTATCATCAACCAAAATAAGCAGTGTGCGGCGGGACTGAAGTACATCAGAAGAGTGTTACCATATGTCAATGAAAGCATACCAATAAGGGTTTTTCTTTGAATTTTGTCAAAGAACTTTCGGTTTTAATGCTTTTGAGAGCGGCATACTATGTGGGGTGTTGCCATTCGGTTTTACTTTGTTTGTATTTCTGAAAGATCCAATAATATTCAGTTAAGACATATTTTTTAATGTTGTCTTTTAGAAATAAGGTTTATTCGTGAGGTGTTTTAATGCATTCATTTCATCAACGCAACAAGTGATCATATGTGCGTTGTAGAGATATTGCGATAAATTAATAGAGATTACTAGGGCAGCTTAACCGGATTCATGCAAAAGCACGGTATTTTTTGGGATAAAATTTGATTAAATAGTTTAGAAAACTAGGTACAAATTTTCAGCCTTATTCGTAAGGGAATATTTCTGCATGTTTTGGTAGGTATAAATTCATATTTCACTTTGTAGAGCATATTTTTAACACTGAAATATCAAAATGATGAAGCAGGTAGACCTATACTGTTTATTTTCGGTCGTTGGGTCTTACCACATCCGGTCACTCCTCTCCAGTAAAGCAAATGCCTTGAAAGGATTTTATGATCCTTTTTTTGCTACTGTTTCCGCGAAGTTCTGCATTGACGGGTAATAATTTTTTTACAAATATGTAATCTAGGTATATATTATGTCTATATTAAAAAATATATGTAGAGCTGCACAAGTGCAGTCCGTTTACCATCTGTTTAGGTATATGACATTGCGTCGTGGTTATATAATTTTGTATTCTAATGCCTGTTTGTGTACCTACCTATATTTTTTTCATTTTGATTTACGATACACATTGTATTCTTTGTTGGAAAATAAACTAAAGCGATTAGGCCTACTGGGGATACCCTTTAAAAGAAGCGAATATTAGAAAAGGAAAACTAAAAAGATAAACGGAATTTATTTCGTTCAGCAATATTTTTATTTTAAATTGGAAGATGGTAGCCCTAACAGTATTGCTCAAATTCTCAAAAACCAAGATTTAATGCTTTTTCTCAGTACTAATGTCTATTTCTGAAATCAATGTGTTTGAGAATTGCACTTAAAAATGAATTGTTATATGCTTTCTGTCGACAAGTTATAAAACTCAATTCGGAACTTATGTCCCACTAAATTGGGACATATGTTCAGAAAAAATATCTCGGGACTTATGTCTCGGGGACTTATGTCCCTGCGCCAGAAAAGTTCACATAAAACAGAAATTTTCAAATAGAACCTTGATCTGCACAGAAGAAGGCAATTCCACATATTCATGATGTAGTTTAGACGAAAGATGCAATTGCAGATTGGTGCGAAGGAAGTAATCGCCTTTTTCAAATTGCATTCGAAACGAAAACCTGCCATAATGAGCCCTGTTAAAGGTTTCAATAGCTTTTGCCTATAAGCTACAAAACTGTTTGCTGCGCTGGAGACCGATCATTCATGATCAGACTGATTCAAAACCCATAACTTTTTGCCAGTGGCGACCTTCTCCTTAATAATAACCCATAAGCTACCTGGAGACCGAGCATATTCATGGTCAGACTGATTCAAATCTTTTACAAGGCATGCAAACCTTTTTTTTTTTTTTCTAAGAATGCCTTCTTCATTTTCACTTTTGTCTTTGGCATACAATGGAGGAATATCTCGCCATTGATCATAAATGAAATCTCATACAAAGAATGGGTGCTTCAAACACTTTCATAACGCTAATAGTAAACGCCATGGGGGTCAACATGATCCCCGACCAAACGAGACTCGTATTTTGTTTTTTTTTTTCTATAATAGTACTCGTAGATCGTAGTTACGCTGACAATCCACCGAAAGCCGCTAATCATTCACATCCAACCAGAGCCAATTGTCCGTCTGAACTCGAACGCCACTTCAAAGACATGTACAATACACTGTCGCCGGCTGATTGGGTATATCAATTAAGGTATCATGCGCGAAAACTACGCATGACACTTAGGCAATCCAGTATTCGTTTAATTAGACACGGCCTAGCTGAATGTCATAACAGAGTATGTTTCAAATATTCACCTTGACAGTCCCGTCGCAACAAACACCCCAGCCGGTGTTTCTCAAAAAGCTGCGAGTTTAAGATACTGTTGTTCTTTGTTAGAAACCAACAGTACCTACACCCGAAGTGGAGGATGAAGCGCCGAGTCGTCGTTTTTGCTAATTAAATTCAAACGAACTACGCTCGAGGGTTCCACACAAAACCGACTGCCGAATGATGTACCTACTCGTACCTATCCGTCCGCCCGTAGAAGAGCTCATTATTGCAGAGCGGGATGGCTCCACACCGACAATATCTGTGCTCAAATGAATTATAAGCGGATTTGCAAAACAATGCCATGGGTTCCACGGGATTAGCCGGAAAGAAAACACATTTAGAGTGGCAATAAAAAAAAGAAAAAGAAAAAAGAAGAAGCCAAAGAGAAAATTCGCCAAAATAGGGGTCAGAATATTTGGCAGTTGGCACTGCGCTTAGTAAGAGGTTAGCTATTTGGGACCACTGGAGAAGCTAAAAATACTGTTACGATGGATCGAGCCATGATGACCAATATTTCACGATTGTAGCGAGACATTGGTTTGTTTGGATTCAAAGGAACGATGTGGTCGGTGTTGGATTGACGTGTGAAGTCTGAACGGTGGCGGGCACGAGTGGCTTCAATTAGGCAGATTGCCTGTTCTGAAGATGAATTTTGTTTCTTTCGTAATAAATCAAACAAGAAAAGGGAAATTCAAGTGGAATATTTAGGTTTCATCTGGTACGTTTTTGTACTTTCACAAAATTAGCGCTGGTACTACAAAGGGGCAATTAAATATTCAAATTATTCCTCGCGAAGACTTTATGGCTCTAAAAGTGGTAACGAATTGCATTCAGCGGACATAAACTGCCGGCCACTCGATCGGGGCTAAACTTGGGCTCAGTGCAAAATAAATTGCCCACGAGTGGGTAATGTCTCACCGCTTAAGTATGCCAGTTGGATGTTCCCATGGGTTTAACAGAATCATAATGGTTTAATTAAGGTGTGGTGATGAGTCTTTACTGAACTTGGGAGCTGCTGCGATTAAGAAGAAAGAACAGCGGTGGTTTTTATTACTGCGAAGTCGCATTTTGCCTGCAAACGAGAAGATGAGTTCCGAACTGGAAGTGGGAATCGTCTTCTCGGTCAATAGGTCCTCTGTGGTTCAGGGGAAACTGCCACTGTGCTGAGGTTTTATTCCTTCAACAAAAAGTGCACCCGTTTTCTTCCCTTCTGTAATCACAGACTCGATATATTCCACATATACATTCATGAAAAGTGCCTTCTACCAACACCATACAAAGAAGGCCAACGTAGGACATGTTTCACAGATCTAGGCACAGAAGCGAGCTTCTTGGGATACATTGGGCCATTAGCGAGAGGTTACACGGTGCAACGAACCTTAACATGTAATTTATGTTCTAGCGGGGGTCGAACGTGATACCCCTCGCTCAGTGGCACCAGCATACTAATTTTGAGCCACTGAGTGCAATTCCTGAGCATTTTGATACCTACCTGGTTGAGTTGAGGGCATGCTGCACGTCCACGTGCACGTTCTTGAGTTCAATTGAAAAATACCCACTTTTAAAATATTGCTCTCTTTTGGACAGATCTACTGCTGTCTTTTGGACCGATCTCCGGCTGTTTGTGCTTTGGGAGCCTTGGAGTTAACGTCTCTACAAAAGGCATCTCTGCTGTGGGTACCAACATTTTTGTTTCACTTTTTTACAGAGCGAGAATTGACCCCCTGGACTGCGTAGCCATTCCCCTCTGTGCGGACTTGAACACAAATCAGCGGGGTATGTCAAAATTTTGCCCTAATGCGGGCTGTGAAAAAATGAGAATTTCATTACAGAAGAGCAAAATTTGAACTACAATTACACATGCCACTTTAAATTTTGGCATGCCGACGTCATTATGACGAAAGCATTTGTCCTAAATTTTTCACAACGTGTTATCGCCTGCCAAGCGTCTGGTCACGCGGGCTGTCGCAGCGCACTCTCACGAAAGACACACGAGTTACCACCGAATGGAAGAATTTTTGCGACTTCAGCATGTCTACATTTGCCAAGAAAAAAGACACGTGTATTCGTAGCCTAAGACTTTTTCAGAAATCCGCGGCCAAACAGACTTTGGCCCTGTTCCTTGTAACATTCACCGTCATATATCACAAGCTTTTTCACCTTTTTTTGTGCTTTCTTAACCCCATATCGCTCCCTGAATGGTTCGAGGATCGAGTTTGTAATTATCCCAGGGTCCGTTGCGGTTGTTCGGCTGAATTTGGTCTTTTCATGATCCTTTTTCAGCTCCGACCTCCGAAGCTTATAGCTCATTCTCCTTACAAGGGTCGTTTACATTTGATCATCCATGTTCGAGGCCTGTCGCTTATTCGTAACAGCTTCTTTATTTTCGTGCTAAGAAGGCTATCTAGACGCACAGCACCCAGCATGCGGGACCGGGCTCATCGCTGAATACCTTGGATAAAGTGCGCCCAATATCTGTCCACACTTCACTGATTTCAGCCCCAAATATGTTGAAGCGGCTCACATACGGTATCTGTCATATTGACGACACTGCCGGATGAACTTCTTTTAAGGGACTCACATGCAGACTTCTGAGACTAATTGTGTCTATATTGCCCCAGGTACCTACTATCTTTCTGCTCAACGCATGACCTTACAAGCTTCGCAAGTACCAAGTCCAGATGGGCAAGCGACCTATGTCCCTAACAAAAAGGCGCCTGTTACGAGCAAGTCTGAGATCTGGTAAAGACTGTCTTTGTTTACTTACCTTCTTTTTTTTTTTAAGTCGATTTTTACAGTAACTTTTGACAGAGATTTCTTTCATTTTCGTCAGTGCGGAATATACCTATTTTTCACAATTAGCAATTTTTGAGGCTACCTTAAGGTGGCGCTACAGTCCGGGGTGGACCTGGGCCTCAACCAGTATCCCTCTCTAACAAGCTCCTTCTTATATTCACTGTAATTTTCAAGAGTTTTGGTTTCAGATTCTTCGGTTTACAGGCAAAAATTATAATCATCCCAGATAAAAGATGCCTTGCAAAAGCTTCCCAATTTCACACTATACAGTATAAAAGTAACCTATCCTTAGACGCCGATTATAAACGGTCCCACTGTGCCCAATAATTACCCCGCTAAACTGCACGATTGCGTAACCTCATCCGATATGCTCCATTTACGACAACTGTCTAATAACCTGTTGGATCCATCAGAACAGACACTCGATTCTCCTCGCTGCTCATGTATATTTCAAAATATATGGGTCATCCAAAGGCCTCGAAATTCCCTAGATTATAAGAGCTTCAGGTTGAGAAAAAAAACAATAATGAGCCGTAAATTGTGATTAATGTTCTTCACCGAAATGGAAGCCTATAGGAAAGTAATCTTTAGTCGATCGCATTTTCAACTCTATCGAAGCAAATGCCCAATAATTGACAGACAAATGGGGAACACTCGCCCCAGAACGCCCTTATCTGGGAACATTACTTTTGCTCTCAGAACGAGATTATCAATCAATTAAACCACCACACCAACATTGGTTCGCATTTAATAACAATTAATGATTCATCTTACCAGATTGACTCATAGCACTATTAATACGGTTTCGAGTGCCGAGCCATCAAGAACGAGTAGCGGTTTCGACTGTTTAAAGCTGTAAAACAAGTTCATTAACCCTTTGACCTACAGGCTTTCCACTAAGCCTAGACTTAAATTTAAATAAAAAAATATTTTTATTTCTACCACTTCCCATAAAGTGATATAACAATAGGTGAGCGTTGCATAGAAATGGGCCTATGAAAATCGATTGACACTCTTATATACCCGCGGACTGTGTCACTATATCAGTTCCACATGGGAAGTCCAAGTCATTTAAATGCGCCTATTAGTTTAGTTTCACTCTTGGATGCAGTCGCCACTTTGAATTGCTCGGCTTTTTACTTTAAATTAAAATTTCTCAACCTATTGTGCAGATCAAAATGTTCTCCCAGCTCTAAGGGTCATTATCATATCTGAAAGTTAAGTCGGTGAATTTGGTTGAACGAACTTGTTTTTTTTTTTTGTGTACATTTCCTTTGGCTTTTTAATCAAACGGTGACATTGTGCTTCTGAAAAAAAAGTAAGAACACTATCATGGCAGCTTTTGAGGGATTTAATAGACGACACACACACGGTTCATGGATGATTATTCCAAGTTATATAACCAAGCAAAACCGGTAATACTGTTAAGTGGAACTGCTATGAAAGTATAATCTCCGTGGTGATAAATTGTCGCTTTTGGATGATACATCGATATTTTTGCTTTTGTTGATAGAGTTTATTGTTCACAAAAGCGAAATAGTTTTTGGGGCCGCCGATGGTTATTTGGTTAAACGAGTTCTCAATAGTGTGTTCTTGGGACTGGATGTTCTAAGCTTCAAAATGATTCAGTTTGTTTCGAAACAGTTGTGTTTCAAAAAGGGTGTAGTTGTATAAACCGAAGGGCTCGTTCTTTTTACTATATAGAAATATGAAGATTGAGGTTTAAATTTTAAAGAAAAAATCCAGAAAACCGTTTTCAGCTTGCGTAATACATTAAGACGTGTTCATTGTTCAAGTCGCATTCAATTGAAATCAAATTTCCATATCCCTACGAAATTACTCTGATCTATAGTTCAAACATAGCGCGGGTAGCTAAGCAGACTTAGCGGCGTTCTCTTTTAGGTATTTCGATCTATTGTTACAATTTTTGATATACATTTATAGTACTGTCCTTTTACAAAACTACAGAGATGAGGAGTAGAAGTCTTTTAAGCTACTTTCTTCTTCTAGATCTCTTAGTAAAAGTTGCAGTTACTTTTAAGGGACTTGTGGTTCGTGAACTAATATGTGGAATAAGCGACGAGAACCATGCAGTAGCATTCGAATTTCCTTTGTCTTTGTCCTTTTGTTTTTTATTTCTTTTGTGGTTTAGTATTTTTTTTTTATCTTTTTGTCCTTTTACTTTGTCTTTGTCTTTGTCTTTGTCTTTGTCTTTGTCTTTGTCTTTGTCTTTGTCTTTGTCTTTGTCTTTGTCTTTGTCTTTGTCTTTGTCTTTGTCTTTGTCTTTGTCTTTGTCTTTGTCTTTGTCTTTGTCTTTGTCTTTGTCTTTGTCTTTGTCTTTGTCTTTGTCTTTGTCTTTGTCTTTGTCTTTGTCTTTGTCTTTGTCTTTGTCTTTGTCTTTGTCTTTGTCTTTGTCTTTGTCTTTGTCTTTGTATTTGTCTTTGCCTTTGGCTTTGTCTTTTATTTTGTCTTTGTCTTTGTCTTTGTATTTGTCTTTGCCTTTGTCTTTGTCTTTGTCTTTGTTTTTGTCTTTGACTTTGACTTTGTCTTTGTCTTTGTCTTTGTCTTTGTCTTTGTCTTTGTCTTTGTCTTTGTCTTTGTCTTTGTCTTTGTCTTTGTCTTTGTCTTTGTCTTTGTCTTTGTCTTTGTCTTTGTCTTTGTCTTTGTCTTTGTCTTTGTCTTTGACTTTGTCTTTGCCTTTGACTTTGTCTTTGTCTTTGTCTATGTCTTTGACTTTGTCTTTGTCTATGTCTTTGTCTTTGTCTTTGTCTTTGCCTTTTTTTTTGTCTTTGTCTTTGTCTTTCTCATTGTCTCTGGCTTTGTCTTTGTCTTTGTCTCTGGCTTTGTCTTTGTCTTTGTCTTTTGTTTTGTATTTTGCCTTCTTCTGTCTCTTCTGCCGTCTGTCTTCTTCCAAGCCTTGAAAACTTTGCCTTTTTTCTTCAGGAAAATCACAAATCCGCCGCCGTATTTTATTTAAGGTCCTTGTAAATACCCATGTGCTTGACTTCTTTCCACTCGAGTGTACAGATTCTTGTAGCATTTCCAACAATCTTCACAAACACTCCTAACTTTGCAACCTCCTTAATCTCCCTACTCTAATCTCTCATGAAAGATTAAAGAAACCACCGTCAAATTACTGGACTTTCTCTATCCCACCACGGTCCTCCTCCCAAAATAATTCTACACCACTAAATGGCTCTAATAAACCCAAGAAAGCGAGATTACCAGCACCTAGCTGCGCATTAGCTTATTCCCCAGAAGCCTCATTCTCCAAACTCATCCGCACTCCTCGTGCGGTAAATGCGGACATCAACACGCACACAAATCCATCCCCGCAGTGGCTTTCTTGATTTACGACCTTGGGCCTGCTCATCAAAAATCAAAAGCTGACAAATGAGTGTTGTTGCGGCCATTTTGAGCCGACACAAAAATTGGCCAATTAATATGGTGAATTAAGCTCTTTAACTTTGTGGTGTGCGTAAATTAGGACGCCCTGTTGCGACGGCAAACTGTGTTGCCCTAGTGCCTATGGGCACTGCTTACCTGTTCCAATGGTCCATATAATCGCATCTGCCTCACTACTCCCAGGGAAGATGACGTTCTGTGATCTGGTTTTAATGGGGCGGCCTGTCTAAGTGTACATGATGCTGCTATGTGCAAACACTACTCGTATCATTGAACACGCTCGTAAATTATGCAGCGCCGCCACGCCGTCACTTTGCCGTGAGAAAAATGGCCTTTCTTTTGTTTTCACTGGGGAAATGGAGGCAATGGTGGCGTCTTAAATTTCCTTTTTATTCTTTTTTTTTTCTCGAAAAAGTTCCACTGTGAGATATTAGCAATTTGTGCACCACCATCAAGTAGGCAAAACCACCATAACTTTCCAAGTGCATAGTGGGAACCTATGTATCTGCAAAGTTTTTTTTTTTACCTCAATGGGTATAGTGTGCGGTTTCAGATGATTACTGCGGCGGGAAAGACATGTATATATATTATTTGTTTAAATTTAGGTCAATTCAATTCAATTTGATCAAATGTACCTCCCAGGGTAAGGCAAACGATATATAAAAAAAAAAAAATCATCTTCAGAGTGATGGGAGGCACATTTTCCTTTGCGGTTAATCTTTTAGTTATAAATGTATCTCATCGGTGGAGAAGGAAAAGCGCGCGAGTAAAAATGAGATAAACGTTGACTTTTGACATGGAAACGTTCGCTCTCGTCGTGTACTAGAGTATAGTGTTGGATAAATGTGATTATCGCGTCGTTGAAATGAGGTGAGACACAAGACACAACAAGCCAGCGAAGCAAACAAAGTGCTACCATAACTAGAAACTACTCTGGGTGAAGACTGATGATCGGGTCCTGTTTTATGGAAAATATAAAGGCATCCAATTTCGCTGTGCGCCAAATACCTTAACGGATATGGAAATTGTTGTGAAATGTCTTGAAGGGTACTGCAGTTGATGTGTATGTGGGGTACAGGGTGAGTGTTATGATGACGAAATGAGGGATAGGTGATATTTGCACATTATTTTGATGAATATTCGTATACTTTGAGTTATTTGGTAATCGCTGTAAATCACTTTTGACTGAATTAGAGACTGAAAGATGATAGTTGTAGTTCTACTAGGAATTTACATCCAACAAAATTATTTGGGACAAAAATTGCGTTCACTTTGCTTTTGTTGGTGCACAACATTTATGACTGTTATAAAGGGTGGTTACGTTTTAAGGGCCGATGTTGATTTTAAATAAAACACAAATTATTTAGGAAATTATTGTCATTTCTTTTTATTATGATAATATTGGTATGGTTCAATTATGTATGGAACAAAATATCGGCCAAATGGCCGTCGGGACCTCGGCGGCACACCTCCATCCGATGGTCAAAATTTTCGATGACGCTGAGGCATAATTGAGGTTCTACGCCGGTAATGTGCCGAATTATCTCATCCTTTAGCTCTTGAATTTTGGCGTACACCTTTTCTTTCAAATAACCCCAAAGAAAGAAGTCCAACGGTGTCAAATCACATGATCTTGGCGGCCAATTGACATCGCCACCACGTGAGATAACACGGCCATTGAATTGTCGCACAAAAGAGCCATTGTTTCGTTAGCTGCACGGCAAGTGGCACCGTCCTGTTGAAACCACATATCGTCCACATCCATATCTTCCAATTCGGGCCATTAAAAGTTCGTTATCATCTCACGATAGCGAACACCATTCACAGTAACTGACCGGCCTCATTTTGGAAAAAATACGGCCCGATGATGCCGCCAGCCCATAAACCGCACCAAACATCAGTCACTCTTTGTGGGTGCATTGGTTTTTCGACAATCACTCTTGGATTATCATTCGCCCAAATGCGGCAATTCTGCTTATTGACGAATCCACTAAGGTGAAAATGTGCCTCGCACTGAAGATGATTTTCTTCGAAAATTGATCATCCACTGTTGCCATTTCTTGCCACCATTCTGACCATTGACGACGCTTAAAATGGCCAAGATGCTTTATTTTTTGAGTCAATTGGACCTTGTAAGTGCGTAAATGCCAGTCTTTATGCATAATGTTCATCAACGACGAGCGTAAGAGGTGCAATTGTTGGGCACGACGACGAGTTAAGGTGGGCGGCTCTTCAGCCACACTATCGCGAACAGCAGCAATATTTTCTGCAGTACGAGCTGTACGAGCATGCACTGGTGTTTTCACTTCTCCTACAAACCCGGTTTGCTCAAATTTTTACACGATTTTGCCGATTGTACGCACATTTGGACGATTAAATTGACCGAAAAAATCACGAAATGCACGATATGCATTTTGATTTGAACGCCTGAATAACTTTAACGCGTTGCACGATTGTGTATCTCTCCATGGTTCAAATTGAGTTAGTCTGAAATTAAGAAATGTCAAATGAAGTGCAGAAAAAAACTTGACGTTTAGGTGTGGTTCACATTCAATATCGGCCCTTACAATTTAATCACCCTTTATATAAAATATAAGGTTCCTTTCGAGGGTACCGTTTCTGCAAACATTGACTGCGATCATAACATAGTTGCCAGCGGAAATATAGATTGGACAGGCCGACGATTTCGAAATAGGAGCCATTGGGAATATTCGTGGTTACATATCCATATCCACATCATAATCCATATCCACATCAAAATCCGTATCCATAGCCACATCCATATCTACGAGTATATCCCTATCCCTATCCCTATCCCTATCCCTATCCCTATCCCTATCCCTATCCCTATCCCTATCCCTATCCCTATCCCTATCCCTATCCCTATCCCTATCCCTATCCCTATCCCTATCCATATCCGTATCAAAATCCATATCCACATCCACATCCACATCCATATCCATGTCCCTATCCCTATCCCTATCCCTATCCCTATCCATATCCCTATCCATATCCACATCAAAATCCGTATCCATTTCGAACGAAAAATAAATTTATGTTATATGCTTGCGAATTCGACAACCGCAGATATTTTGTTTTGAAAATGACAACCGCAAAGTGTCCAAATCCATTTTAAACATCTTCTATATTGGCAATTTATTAAAATCTCAATTGTGCACACAAAATCCATCAGCATCTCAAACTGTTCTCCCCATCCAAACTGTTACTTTCTCATAGACACCCAGTTAGCATCCACCCCATACCATACGAAGACAGTTTAGAAAGCACGCTCGGAATGTATAATTAAACATAAAGTGTAAAATTACTCGGAGCTGGAATCATTTTTCGGCATCTTCGTAGTGTCGACTGCGGACTCAACGTGGTTTCGTGTCAAAAACTCATTTTTTTTGTTCTTTCTTTTTTGAAAAAGAAAACAAAACCCAAAACTAGAGAAACAAACTTTCATTTTCTTCAAATGACAAAATAAATATCGGGATTTGGCGTTCGTATCTCTCTGGTCTCATTATAACCACGTGAATGGTGGTGATCCCCCATGGGGAATTATCATACACCTCTGGCGAAACATGGATTTACCATTGTATATCGCTAAAGAACATGATGACATGACACGCCATCGCCATGGTATACCCAAGCTGCAATTAACTGCTTGGATGCTTGCTTCCCATAACGAAATGCTTAGCACAAAATTTCATACAAAGATCGTCGCATGCAGTTAAGGTCTCCTCTAATAGAAGAGCGAAGAATAATTTTTCATATATACCTTAGCTATCTGTCGCCCTGTCGGATGGCAGAAGTGTTATTTGAGTGCGGGGACGGGGAGGCACTCTGGCTGTGGGTGGCGGGTGGCAAATGTTATTTCTCTTCCAGAAACAATGAGAGAAATCAGTTTCTTTTGCTCCGCCAGACACCACCTACGAAATTGCAATTCTATGGAATTAGTTAAAACCACTGTAGCCCGCAAAAGGAAACGGACAGATATTCACATTTATTACTTGACACTGAAGGTTATAGCTACATCTAAATGGAACTGTAATTAGGAACGTGCGACTGTTTGTCACGAATTCAGATACAAAACACAATGATTCAAGTGATTTTAGTATAGATATTGCTGATAGGTCGTCATGCTGTTGTTGCTATTTGTGTTGGGAAAAGATGAGTGGGATTTCTTCAAATTTACTTACTCCACATTTTGAGATATATTCCACAGGGCATTCCGTTAAAAATCGAATAATTGTTCAGTGTTATGTATCAATGTCGGATTATCTGACAAGATACTGTCACTTTTGAGAGTTAAAATATTTTTGACTTAGCAAAGATATACCTGGGGGTGGCTATGGACCCGCTAAGATGATTGGTCTTTTGTGACGATCTCACAACCCAACTCAACCAAACCTAAGGAAAGGTAAACCTTACGGAGCTGCATTAATCTTGCAGGAAAATGTTGTCGTAGTTAGTAATTGGAAGTGCCTGCAACATCATGCGGGCGGAAAAAATCGGATGAAACTTTCTCAACATGTCTAATCAATTTTTAAAATATTTTGGATGGTTTTCGAAATACAGAATTTCGACTGCGTAGGTCAAGAAACAACAAAAAAACAATTTGAATTGCCGCCAATACCCGCCGGTGACTTTCATATATCACTGAAAATTTTAGTCGTAAAAAATCGATATCAATCAATAGCCAGTTCTTACTTGTTGACATTCACCCCATACCGAAGTCCCTAGTGTCTACAGGAATCAAACGGACTATTTCCATTTACCCCTTGATTTTCAAAGTAATTTGGGAAGATGTAAGCAACGCCGCCGGGGTGAATGTAAACAGCACTGTTTTGCGCTTCATGGTTACAGATCAGAAGTGCAATGATCACCAGTACAATTCTTGGTGGTTTTTAATAATAGTATTAATTTTCGAAAGTTGAAAGGAAGGAAACATTTTTGCTTTTATATTTTTCAAAATTTGGTTTAAAAAAGGGCAGAGATTGTTTCCATTTACCCCAACTGACTAAAGCTATTGATATTTCAAAAATAAACACCTGATTACCCAATCTTACTGCAGAAAGCATTAACCCAACAATCGTTTCACCAATGCCCAAAAGAATTTAGACAGCTGTGTAACCGCTTTCAAAAGAGTTTGATCTTTTTTGAAGCAGTACTTTTCATTTCCTAGGCTTTAAGACAACGTCTATTACTATTCAGTCAAGAACCATGCAGCCACTGTCTTAGTGGTTAGTGTGTTGGACTACTAAGCGAGGAGTCACGATTCGAATCCTGCAAAAATCCAAATTCCAACTTAGGGTTTTTTTTTCCACTGCGCCACCTCGCGTGAACGTCTGACAAACATCCGAGAGTATAACTGCCTTGAAAGAACTTCTCAATAAGCCATTTGGAGTCGGTATAAAATCCCTTAGATCCCTTCTATTCGTTCCAAAAATGAAAAACTCACACAAAACGAATGGTTGTGAGAAGCTAGGCCTAGGGTCCCACCGGACCTGTTGCGCCGACTTTTTATTTTATTTAATTTATTTCATCCATGCTCCTTTTTTTTGAGTATTGAGTCTGAGTGTATGACTATCTCTCGCAGAGGTGACTTGTGAATTGTCCACCAAGATCGTGCTATTTGACCCCGCCATAGCGTTATTCTTGTGGGGTTTCCTGAAGTCGCTGATGTTTGTATTGTTCCGTACCCAAAGGGAAAAAACGGAACCTTATTAGTTCTGCTTTTGTCCGTCTGTCCGAACCCATTAGACGAATTTTGTACCTGGTCTATCTTAGAAACTAATTGACGCAGAAGGCTGAAATTGGCACACGACATCCGGTATACGTATAACCTCTATAGTTAAACGAAAAATATGGTAGCGATATCTCGACTGGTCTTAGAGTAATTTGATGAAAAAGAATATTTTCATTCGCACAAAAAGCTGTTTATTGCTTGATTTACAAAAAAAATGTATATGAACTTTTTTGTAGATCATGCTATATATGTGCTGAAGAATGTTTTGCCGAAAAGTTACTATTTTAAAAGATATTTACAAAAAAAAAAAAAAAAAAAACAGTCAGTCACTACATATATAGCGACTCTTGGTTATTAGAGCGTGTTCTCTACTCTTGCGCTTACATTCATGTTTCATGTTGTTTACCTCATCTGCAAAAAAAAAACTTTGTAGTTTCCAACTCTGAAGAATAACGGAACCTTCGGTGCGCGTGGGACACTCGCACTTGGCCGGATTTTTTTTTTAAAACATTCACTAACTTGCCACTAACTGGTTGTTCAAGAATAATATCTGCAAATATTCTTCGATTTTCAAATAAGAATAAGCACCTGTAATTTTCTTAGTTTATAAGGATTCGATTAAAGAAAAAAAAAAAAAAAATTCCTGCTCCATTTAGGACCCTAAGCCCAATTTGTTGTGTTTAAAACGAAGCTACAATTTTGTGCCGATTTTGAACGGCTGAATGGGAGAACGTTTTAAAAAAAACCTTTCGAATGTTTGGCAGAATTTTTCCCACCTTAAGGTATTGTTGCATACCCGTGAACGCAGACAAGAGCTAGTTGTCAGTCTGACAGTTTCCGGCTGTCAATTTCTTTTTCTTTTCTGATTGTCATTAGACATTTTTTGCTTCAGAGAATAAAACGTGGCTACCAAACGAAGAGGTTAACTTGGCGTTTTCATTTTACTTGGCTCTTTCTAATTCTTTCGGCATTTTATTCATTAACGATTCGAGAATCACCGAATTAAGCGAGTGCGCAACATTGGTGTCAGAAGTGGGATTCTCGATTCGACATGTCGGAAGAATATAACCAGCATTTAGAGAAAATCTTCTCCAAGTTGAATCTTCTCACGCTTAGTTTGGAACAGCAGGGCGATACGATCAGTCAGCTTAAACAGGAGCAGCAGCGACAAACCGAGGAGTTGCGTACATTGAGTGGAACCACTTTCGTCGAAAAAGTTATGCAGTGTTCTACACCCAATCAGAACTCTCCCACAGAAAAAGCCCCCGACGAAGCGGCCATACTCACTGTAACCAGAAATCAAATTGATAATCCACCGACTCGCCAATCAGGTCCACCGTCACCAGGTAATGCATCTCCCAATGCATATGCACTCCTTCCCCCACCATTCGACGGTCATGCTACACATTGGCGTGACTACCAGGTTCAATTTGACATTGTCGCCGAAGCAAACGGATGGAATACCAAACAGAAGGCTCAAACTTTAGCATCTTTACTCCGAGGAGAAAGTGTCGCGGTACTAACTAATTTAGATTCAGCTGATCGTGCTGATTACGATAAGTTGGCTGCAGCTTTACAGCTAAGGTTTCTTAGTCAAGAAAAACATGTCTCTCATTCTACTTTTCGTTCTAGGCGGCAACGACTAAGAGAAGATCTTGGTGCATTTGCAAGCGACATACGGCGACTCACGCGCATTGTGTTTGAAGACTGTCCATCCGAAGCCCAGGAGCGCATTGCAATTATGCAGTTTGTGGATGGAATATACGACAATTCTATCCAAGAAAGTGTCAGACTCGCCGACCCGAAAACATTTACGGAAGCTGTATCTAAAGCGATTACAGTGGAAGCCGCTCGCCTCGCTACTCAAACCACACACCAGGCTAGATCCGTTGAAATTTCCAACGATGACGTACCATCGACTTCAACCAACAACACTCGTTATCATTATCAACCACGCGGGAACCGTTCACGCAATAATGAAATGGAGACACTCGCCGAGTCGGGAAACGATCGGCAGTCAGCGACCAGGGGTCAACGCTGATGTTACATACTCGACCCCAAATCTACAACGTACACACTAATAGCCGTCACAGTGGATTCATTATTCCCGTTCTGTTCGGCAACACTTCATGTAGATTATTAGTGGACACCGGCTCATCGGTGACGCTGGTCAGTCGAGCTATAGTTCCATCCAATGCTCGACTTAAATCCATAAATATAAGCATTCAAACGTTAGGCGGCAGCACATTCCAAACAACGAATATTTGGCCTACAGTAATTCAACTCGGTAGATTTAAACGTCGTGTGAAAGTGATGGTGGTTGATTTTCCCCTGCCCACTAGTTGTCACGGCATCCTGGGTATTGATGTACTACAAGCCACGAAAAGTATTTTGAATTTTTCATCTCATGAACTACGAATTGGTGGAGAACGAATTTCGCTGATTTCTGAAGGCTGCCACTCATCTCCTAGTGGGGAATTGGTTGAAGAAGCTATGCAAGTCGTGTTCCTTCGAACCCTAAACGAACTAACAATTCCTCCTAGAGCCGAAACTCTTATTTCAGCAACAGCATCTTGTTCATCTACCCTCTTGGAAGGTGTTGTGTCTCCTATAAAAGATAGCTTGCCGAAGGGCATTTTGATTGGCAAGTCAATGAACCAAATACTGGATGGGAAGGTATTGGTGCGAGTGGCTAATATTGCTGACCACTCGGTGGTATTACCAGGGAATACGCAAGTTGCGCTTTTTGAAGAGGCCGAGTGCATGGATATGGAATGTTCGCAAAGCAGTGTTTTTCCAGATTTCTTGGCCGATTTACTTCAACGATCTCAAAAGCACCTACGCCCGGAGCAACAGAGACTCGTGGAGGAGCTTCTACGCGAATTCAGGGATATCTTTAGCAGTGGTCCCGACGATTTGGGAAGAACAAACGCTGTTCAGCATAAAATAAATGTAGGAGGAGCAAGTCCGGTTAAGCAGCCGCCACGTCGTTTACCACTGGCGAAACAGGAGGAGTCCCGCGAAATTATCGACGATATGCTGCGCCGAGACCTCATTGAGCCTTTTTCGAGCCCCTGGGCATCGCCAATCGTGATGGTGAGAAAGAAGGATGGCTCCACGAGATTTTGCGTCGACTACCGCCGGTTGAACTCCGTCACCATCAAAGACTCATTTCCTTTGCCCAGGATTGACGACACCATAGACTCAGTGGCTGGTTCGGAGTGGTTTAGCACGGTCGATTGCCAATCAGGATACTGGCAAGTAGAAGTAGATCCAGCAGATCGAGAGAAGACAGCTTTTGTGACAAGAGACGGACTCTGGCAATTTAAAGTAATGAGTTTTGGGCTGACTAACGCCCCGGCTACATTTGAGCGCCTCATGTCTAACGTTTTACGAGGGCTACCTATGGACACCTGCTTGGTTTATTTAGACGACGTCCTGATTCACGGTAAGACCTTTGAACAAATGCTTATTAACCTGCGTTCTGTTTTCAGTCGATTAAGAACTTCTGGTCTTAAATTAAGTCCCTCAAAGTGCGTGCTATTCCAACGTAAAGTTAAATTCTTGGGACACATACTGAGTGCTGATGGTGTATCCCCCAACCCCGAAAAAATCGAGGTTGTACGCGACTGGCCCACCCCAACGAATTTATCTGAATTACGAAGCTTTGTTGGACTTTGTACCTATTATCGGCAATTTGTGCCACAATTCGCTGCCATCGCACGCCCATTACACCAGCTAACAGAGAAAAAAACACGTTTCTTGTGGACCGACCAGTGTGCCAGAGCGTTCGCCGATTTGAAAGATCGTCTAACGTCGTTTCCCATTTTGGGTCATGCACAATCAGAGGGCGAATTTATTTTGGATACCGACGCATGTGACTATGGTGTAGGCGCAGTGCTGTCTCAGCTACAGAACGGGACAGAGAGGGTCATCGCCTACTTTAGCAGAGCATTAAATAAATCTGAACGCAATTACTGCACCACCCGTAAGGAGCTGTTAGCTATGATAAAGGCCATCGAGCATTTCCATGTGTACTTATTTGGACGCCAATTTCTGATACGAACGGATCATGCTGCATTAAACTGGTTGCTCTCGTTCAAGAACGTCGAAGGTCAATTAGCACGCTGGATGGAGCGTCTTCAACAGTATGACTATCGCGTTCAACACCGGACGGGAAAAACCCACCTGAATGCTGACACATTATCTCGCCGACCCTGTGCTAGTGATAATTGCAATCACTGCTCTTTAAAAGAGGATCGCTTCGACTTAAAGGAGAATCATTTCGTTAATGCGGTCATGTTGGTGAGTACCGATTTTGATCTCGATCAGCTTAAACTATCGCAGGAAACGGATGAAAGTCTTTCGAAGGTGATTCAATGGGTTGTAAATGGCACTCGCCCAGATTGGCAAGCTATAGCGGGGGAGAACAGCACCCTTAAAGCATATTGGGCTCAATTTGCTTCTCTTTGCCGGCAAAATAATCTCTTGTGTAAGAAATGGGTACCATCTAAACGTCAACATCCTGAATGTCTACTTCCCATCGTTCCACCGTCACTGACCACCGAATTAATTAAAATGTACCACAACACACTGTCCGGTGGACATTTCGGATCAAACAAAACATTTGAAAAATTGAGATCCCGGTTTTATTGGGTCGGGGCAAGAAGAGATGTAGAGCGCTTCTGGACTGCGTGTGATGTCTGCGCAGCAAAGCGCGGTCCACAAAGTAGAACCCAAGGTGAGCTTCAAGTTTACTTGGTAGGTGAGCCTTTTCAACGTGTGGCAGTGGACATTCTAGGACCACTTCCACCAACCAAGCAAGGAAACAAATATGTGCTCGTCCTGATGGATTATTTCTCAAAATGGGTGGAGGTCTTTGCACTCCCTGACCAGACTACCGATACTGTTGCAAGAACTTTAGTCCATGAAGTGTTCTGTCGTTTTGGCGTACCACTGGAACTACATTCGGACCAAGGACGTAATTTTGAGTCTGCTGTTTTCCAAAATGTTATGCAGATAATGGGAATACGGAAAACCCGCACCACGCCTTTGCATCCACAATCGGATGGTCTTGTGGAGCGCATGAACCGGACCATACTGCATTATCTCGCCAAATTCGTCGATGACAAACAGGACGACTGGGATGAACTCCTACCTCTATTCGCAATGGCTTATCGCTCCTCCCAACAGGACTCGATTAAGGAGACTCCTTTCATGATGCTTTATGGTAGAGATATGAGACTTCCTCAAGACCTAGTGTTTGGACCGGTACCGGAACCGATACCCTACCAGGGGTTTGCTCAGCGCTTGCAGGACCAACTACAAGTTATACATACACGGGCTAGAGAGGAAATGCATCGCGCGGCTCGTCGAATGAAAAGTAGGTATGACTTCAACTCAAACGTTCCCAAATTTCAAGAAGGGAGTTTTGTGTGGTTTCACAACCCCCGAAGACGAGTACGAGTTTGCCCTAAACTTCAATCGGATTGGGAGGGACCCTATCGGGTCATGCAGATTATAACTGACGTTACCATTAGAATCCAAAAGACACCACGAACGAAATCCAAAATTGTACACGTCAATCGACTGGCGAAGTACCAAGGAACTAACCTAAAAGCGTGGCCTTCCGAGCGCAGGCTCACAACAGCGGAATCATCAGTTCAAGGGGGGGAGAGTGTTGCATACCCGTGAACGCAGACAAGAGCTAGTTGTCAGTCTGACAGTTTCCGGCTGTCAATTTCTTTTTCTTTTCTGATTGTCATTAGACATTTTTTGCTTCAGAGAATAAAACGTGGCTACCAAACGAAGAGGTTAACTTGGCGTTTTCATTTTACTTGGCTCTTTCTAATTCTTTCGGCATTTTATTCATTAACGATTCGAGAATCACCGAATTAAGCGAGTGCGCAACAGTATTATTTGTGACTTCCTTCCTAGAGTTGAACCTGATAGCCTTCGCTCAGTAGTTGACCATGCTTACCGCTATATATATATATAGATTTCGAGAGATATTCGAATCAGACCACCACTGTCGGGTCTCTTTTCGTCTCTCTACCACTATAAATCTTACCCAGAGAGACTTTCTGGATTTCTCCAGAGTTCTTCCCTGAGCTCAATTCCTAGTGTTAACGCTAGCATCTGTTTATGGGAGATCTGTTTCATCGACTGGGTCTCGACCCAATGATGTCCCAAGATCCTCATTCTTTTGCCAGCCAACGCCGGACATTGACACAGTATGTGTGCCGCTGTCTCAGGTTCCTCCAGGCATAGTTGACAGGTATCATCCTCTCTAAGGCCCATCTTCCTTAAGTGATACCCGAAATTACCATGTCCTGTTAACAAAGCCACCACCCACTTCAATGTTCCTCGACTCATGCTTAGAACCCTTCTTTGAGTGGAGCAGGTCGGCCACTTAATTGCCATTTTAGCCTGTCTACACTGTTCCACGGTTGACCACCTTCCCAGGTGTTCCGCCGTGATCCATTTGTGAATCAGCTGTTCTACCATTCCTTTGCCAATTGAAGAGAATGGTTCTGGTCCCAGCAACTTTTCAGTTGACCCCTGTTTTGCAAGGGAGTCCGCCTTTTCGTTGCCTTCGATCCCTATGTGTCCTCGTACCCAAGTCAGTGTTACTTCATTTTTAGATGAACACTTATTGAGATTAAGTACACATTCCAGTGCCAATGATGTTGTTATGTTTGTTTGTTCCATGCATCTGATCACCGCCTGATTGTCCAGTGCTATAAGGACATTTCTTCCCTCCACCTGACTCTCAAGCAAATAGTCCAACGCATGCAGCAATGCAATCATCTCAGCCTGGTATACAGAAGTGTGATTCCCGAGGCTAACGTGACGGGCTAGTTCCAGCTCTGCTGAATAGATACCGGCACCCGCTCCGTCATCCATCATGGATCCATCTGTGAAAATCACTATTTCACCACTCCTTTTTTCTGGAAGTAATCCATCCTCAATACGAGTTTTGTGATTCCTTTCCATAATACGCACCCTTGTTATCCCATCCATAGGCATGTTCAGTTCCCTAATCTCGTTTTTGACAAGTTCCAGGATCTTCCTATGTCCATAGATGGTACCACGATTGTGCCATTTCGCATCTCGATGCAAACGAAGTGCCGTTAGGGCCGCTGTTTTCTTAATAAATAAGTCTAGCGGTAAGATCCCTAGGATCACTTCCAATGCGCATGTTGGTGTTGTCCTTATTGCACCTGTAACTCCTATACATGCTAAACGTTGGACCCTATCCAAGTGCTTCCTCACAGTTTTCTGGGAGGCTTTCGCCCACCATACAACCGAGGCGTAGGTAATAATGGGTCTAGTTATCATCGTATACATCCAGTATGCTGACCTAGGCGAGAGTCCCCACCTCTGTCCACATACACGTTTGCACTGATGTAGTACCCTTTTTGCCTTCCTGACCTTCTCCTCAACATGGTAGTTCCAAGTAAGTCTAGTATCTAGATAGACTCCGAGATACTTAACCTTCTTGGCCATTTTTAGTTCCGATCCGAAAAGTGTTAAGGGTCGAAATTCCAGATTTTTCAACTTCCTTGTGAAGATTATTAGATCTGTTTTCTCCGCATTAATGGAAAGCCCTTGTTCCAGACACCACCGTTTCACCACTTTGAGTGCATTTCTCATGATATCTGCGGTGACGTCTATGAAACTGCTTACCGCTAAACAACTGCGTCTTCAAGATTCGACTTAGCATTTTGTAGTATTACCGATAGAGATCTCAGTTGTTAATTCAAGAAGTTGAGCAATTTTTAGCAACAGCTTGCCGGCGATTTTTAACACTTCTTTTAGAAACAGCTGGCAACGGCTTCATTCAGGCGATAAACACTCTGTTCCACACTATTTTGTCATTCTGACAGAGTTCTTCTCTTGAGCTTTAACACATCTCATCTCATCTCTCACTCGGGCAACGAAATTAAATCAAAAATGAAATAAAATTAAATCTAGACTCTGCAGTCTGTTCTCTCATGGTCTCCTGCATTGAGTATACAAATTCTCACTTTCCTAACATTTGGGCCAGCACGCAGTTACCGATTTCGTTATACCCTGATAGTGTACCAGCCTTTTGTAAATACTGATCATTCTCTGTGATTGCCTTAGCAGTGTGCACTGTGCAGTCTATTAAACTGTTTTTAATTAAATTGCTTCATATCGGCGGCTGCATCAAATTGATCTGCACAGCGTGGCACTTTCACGTCAATAAAACGTTTCCAGATACGAGTACTATTAGATTAATTACTTTTACAATCTTCAAGTTGATAATCCGCAGAGCGTTATATTAGACAAATCGGCCACAATGTGATCTTAAGTGCATATATTGAATGAACAACAACAACACCACCTAGTTCAGATACGAATATGTTGTTTTATTGCAAATGAGTAGAGTTAATTTACCGCTTGCTATTCATTAATTTATCACTTGCGTTCTAAGTGAATGTGGAGCAACAGCGGATATAACATGAGCACAATGCCATATGAATCTTAGGCGAACAGCCACTCGGGAGCCGCTTGTGTCAAACAATTGACGGAAGTAGCACTTGAGAAGGTACGCGCCACCACACTGTGAGAAACTGACAGAATTTAACACATTTTTTTTTATCTCTCCGCGGTGATCTAATAACAAAAGTGATCCTCCTCTCTTCCCGGAGTCGGTGAACGGAGAGGAGAAAATGGCTGCATTTCGTTTTTCCTTATCTAATTAATTGTATGAGTGCAATTAACAGCACACTCGCACACAATTCTTAGTTTTATGGAGTAATTATTAAATGTGGCTTATATGCCTTTAGGGTCATAAACAGCTGAATTACAATAAAGGGGCATGTGGAGTAAGCATTTTGAGCAATTAAATGTTCTTAACAAGAAGTTGTAAGAATTTAATTGGCATCTCTTTAAAAGGGAGGGATGTGCTTGCTGAAGACCTTGGGCGTTGGTTGTGATGGCTTTTGCTGATGAGGCGGCCAATGCGACTGTGTAAGGGACCCTTATCTTGTTTAATCCAAGTCACGTACCGAACAGTTAACGCTAAGTTTTCTATAAAAATCTAGAAGGCTTGACTTATCGAAACAACTGTGGGCAGAAGTGGTTCTGGGCCTGATCTATGTGCAAGCATATTTAATACGAAGAGTTGAGACTTTATTGGTCCCGAATCGAATCATGAGGGTATGCGACAAGCTCTTTGTTCAATCAGTCTTAGATGAAGCAGCTTCTACCAAAATCAACTTAAAACGTGTTCAATTTAACAATTTTTTCTAAGACGCTTCTTAAGACCCTAAAAAATACTACTTATCTGCAATTTTCCAAGACGATTCTGTTGTACTCCAGCTGCCTTGTTTTTGAAGAAACGCCAAAATGAAAGTCAGTGAACCTACCCTATAAAATCAGAATTTACGACATCAATAAGTAACAAAGATGCGGCGTCTAGAATGGTAGAACTCAGAGAAACAGCTCCGCTGCTTCGTCTCCTCGTCGCTTCTTCGCAGGACTCCCAGATCCAATATCGATTCGCATTCATTTGGGGAGCGGATCGAAATGCGGTTCTTATAATTCTGCTTAGCTAAATTCTGTCTTCTCGGACAAAAATTCTGCTTTTCAAATTTAGAGTAGAAACAAAAAAAAAAAACTGTTTTCTTACTAACCAATATTAATTAAAATTTAAATCAAACAATAAGTCCCATGCCAAGTTGGTTGACACTGCGACCTGAAAGATGTATTTTATCAATAGATATTAACTCAAAAGAGTAAAATATTGGAAAACAAATATCCATTGAAAATAATGAAAAAAAAAAACGACAACCATTTTTAATTAAAGAAAAAGACAAAAATTAAGAAGAGTTACCAATACATATAAAAACGAGATTGAAAAATATGCAAATTAAAAAAGAAAGTGTTTTCCACATCACTGCTTTAAAAAAAAAATCAGCAAGCAATTAAAAATAGTTTGTAAAATGTTCAAAAGTGCGCGCTGTGGAACATTTTACAAACCTTTTTTAATTGTTTGATGAATTTTGTAAAGCAGGATTTTTAAAAGCAGAACCTATAGCAGCAGAATTTTGAAAGCAGGATTTTGTAAAAAGAATTTTGACCCATCTAGAATTTTGAGCCCGACCCTTCAATTTGCTATCCTCCCAGGTTCCAAGGTATTGAGAATGCATTTTTAAAAGCAGCAGATTGTCGCTAGCTGCATGGAAATTTGGGCGTCAAAAGGTGTGTTTGGATTTTTTATTTTTTTTTTTAAACAGGTTCTCTAGCCATTGTCAAGTTTATGCCTTTAGCCTACAACAGTCTTCAGTCCATTTTATCACAAGTTTAAAAAGACAAGACTTACACAAACGAATGGCTGTGGGAAGCTAGACCTGAAGTTCTATTGCTCTAGCTATTCTCAATTTTTTTTTACGGGCATATTGCTATCCACAATCATAAAAAAAGGGTTTTCAAATGAGAGGTGTTAATGTGAATGACCCGCTATTTCGGTAGCTGTCACTTTTGAAGCTTTTATTCTTTGACATTTGACAAGTAGAAACTATGCCATTAGTAAAAATGGACGATACACGCTTCAACAACGCATTAAAATTCACTACAAAAATGGTGAAAATTTAGCAGTCACAGTTCGCAAAACTAAAGCGTTTGTTGGTCTTCGTGAAGCACCTTGTCGGACCGCAATACAGAAATTGGTGGAAAAATTCGAGCTGTTGGAACAAGTTAGTGATGTGAAGAATAAAACCCGTGCACGTCGCTCAAGAACAACTGAGAATATTGCTGCTGAAGCCCAAAGTGTTGAAGAAAGCCCAGGTTTGTCCATTCCTCGTCATTCTTTGGAACTGCGCATTCCACAAACATCATAACACCTTTTTTTGCATAAAGACTTGGGTCTAAAGGCTTATAAATTTCAGGTAACACATGAATTCATCATCAATATGGTTGATCTGGACAATGATTATTTTCAAAAAGGTGGCGCTACGTGCCACACAAGCAACGAAACCATTGATCTTTTACGGGAAAAGTTTCCGGACCGTGTTATCTCTCGAAGAGGTGTCACAATTGGCCACCGAGATCTTGTGATTTAACACCTTGCGACTTCTTTCGGGCCACGTGAAAGATAAGGTCTACGCCAACAGCCCAGCGTCGATTCAAGACCTCAAAGATAAAATTCGTGAGGCTATCGAGGACATAGGGCAGCCACTTTGCGATTTGGTTATGGAAAATTTCATGAAAAGGTTGTGGTCCTGTATGCGTGCTCGTGGTGGCCGTTTGGCTGATGTTGTTTTTAATTTCACGGCATACCTTCCTTTTTATTATGAAATAAACATCCGATCATTTATCTCAAAAAATGGCATTTTTCTTTGAATACCAAAATAAAACCTCTTATTGGAAAACCCTTTAATAGGGGTTATTAGCAAAGTGAACCTAACCCAGACCGCTTTTTGCATTCTGCATCATGGGATAAAATAAGACCGAAAAGCAATAGATCCACACGTCTTCGTTATTGCGTTGTCAAGGATTACTTCCAATGAGTAGTGCTTAGTTTTATAATCTGCGAGTTGAAAGCCGTTGGCAGTTGGAATTTTTTTTTTTTTAATAACCTTTCCAATGGCTGACACTGGCACCTAAAATATCCATAGTATCAAGCCAATTAGAGTTACAACTCGCGGCGATTACAATACGTGTTACGTGATTCGTGTGTCGATCGTGCAGCAACATGAGGACGTATTGATCCGTTGACTCCTTGCAGTGGAGATCTAGCATTTTCCAGCTTCTATGCCACAACCATGTAGTCATTTGCAAGGTGAACGTCAACGCTTCTCTTAGAATCAGTAGTCTCAAAATGTTCGACAAAGGTACATAAGGTGCAGCTCCGAGCTTTGTGCCGCACGGCCTTTTACATCACATGAACTATTTCTCTCTTGAGAATCATAGAGAAGGAGTCTGCTCGTCTGTTGTCATTGAACTGGGTTAGTTTTTAAATTGTACCGATACCAAGGGCGCAATAGTGGCGCAATTTACTCTAAATCCTTCTTGCCAACGCTTGCCTCCGTCTAAAGTGTCTCTCTTTATAATTGCAGTGATTACATCTACAGTAGAACTTGACTTTCGACACCTCTATTGGTGTTCCAAAAGACGTTTTTCATTTTCGATTACTGGATAAAGTCATATGTAACATTATAACAAGTTCATCCCTGCTTTTCACAAGAGCATCATCATATGACATAGAACAGCCTTGCTCCTAGTAGATAACAACTTTCTTCATTATATTCGAATGGATCCTTCCGCAGCACATCTGCACGCAACTTTTGTCGGTAAAATTGCCAAAGTTTCTTGCAATACGTTAGCTTGGACAATCAAAAGCCCTGCACCACGAAGAAACATGCCTGCTACCGGACAACCTTTCACTTAATTACCATTTACCGACAACTTGACTATAATGAGCTCTGCAAACTCCCCGAGAAGAGCCGCATTCATTTCGGATTAAAGTTCAAGTCCTGTCATAACCTCTCTATAAGTTTATACCGCTAAAGTTTTCCTGGTAAGTCCGTACTTTGCTTTTGTTTGCTTTGCCGCACATTTCAATGCTCTGCGCAAAACCCTATTCAAGGCAAGTACCCGAAGGTCACAAGTGCGGCAGTGCTCTTACCCGAAGCCAGAGTGTGTACCGCACACTTTATTCACCGTAGCAGTGATATGTCTATGACTTTTTCGCGGGAATATTTAATGCTCCATAAAAATTGCGAGGTGTTCCCTGGCTTTTTCTCGAGTTTCGTTGGTGTTTGTTGTTTTTTTAATTGCTATGATTGTAAATTATGCCAGCCTCTTTGAGGATAGTGTTTGCATCTTGCATTCATTATCATGCCAATGGGATGCATCAATAAGGCATTTCGCATTATTAATGAATGCCTTGCTAAATATATACAGCTCCGCAGCTCCACCTTTGCCAAGAGAGAGAGAGAGAGATATATAAATATGAAAACAACAATCAATTGGCAAAAGGCTAAGCCTAACGTGGCTGTTGGTGAAGAAAGTTAATAACAAATGGGTAGACCGTCATCGTAATCATCAACATCGCATCCATATAGCTGCAAGATCAGAGAAAGTAGTGAAGATTGGTAGTTGGATAGGTCAATAGTGGCAATTGTTTTGTTTTCCTCGTTTCTGAAGCCGCACACCAACTCCTGACGACGACCACGACGATGATGATGAAGATGACATACACCGAATGGGCATGATACGGAATCCCACAAAAAAAAAAAAAAAAAAAAAACTCCAAATATCTACGACTTTGTTCCATTTTGGTGTTGCTCCCCAGCTGCATTGTCGGCAACGGCCGGCGCGACGAATACGCCGTTGATGAGCTGGCTATCAGGTCGAGTGCACTGGCACTCCAAAGCGCTTGGTTCCGGTCAGGTTCGTTTGTTGGTGCTTTTCTGACTTTACATCTTCATCTTGAACAATTATTTAGAATGGCTTGTCATAACTTTCCTCAGTTATGCGGCGGCGGGAATGAGTGATGCTTTTGGGAGGGGATCACGCGCACTCCTTCAATGCGGTTGCTTTGAATGGATGCACTAGGTCCAGGTCGTTTGCATACATACAGGTCTATACGTGCGGAACTGTATTGAAATTGGAAGAATGTGGCTTTGCTGGGTGGGCCTACCAGAGGTTTCAAAGAGACTCTCTAGGCCCAATGTTCACCAAACAATTGAAACACAATTACAACAGACTGTGGGTAAACAATGAAAGGGGAATGAAATGGAATTTTCCACTATTTCAGATGGAACAAATCGATCATATAGTCAACGGTTAAATAAATCGGAATTGACATCTAATTGGGAAAACGTTGGTAATCGATTTTTAAATGCTGCCCAGCTTAGGTCTTTGTGCGCTGATCTTTTGTTTGCATGTGGTAGGCGCGGAACGATTTAATTTCACGTGACGGAGCATCTATTCGTCGAAATACGTTTCATTTTTGAGTACAAATGTGGAAGAGCTACTTCCCGCAGCTGGGTAGGTTTTTACGTCACTTCACTGTAAGCAGTTGAATCACTTTTCCTTCGGTTCCGACCTCGATGCATTTTATCATAATGCGGTTTTGAATCCAATGAAAAGGTGGTAACCCTCGACTTGAAGTTGGTTGGTCTATTTTGTGATTTTCCTTACGTTCCTATGAGTGAAATAAAAAGTAAATAAATGAATGAAGTCCGTGGGTGTCATTTCACTGCACCTACACTGATACATGTTACAGATGTTCACGAGGTACACACCTGGATAGTTCCTACAAGATGCAAGCTGAGCTCACAGGTCAAACCTTGGACATAGTTTTTCCCACCCGTTTTTGAAGAGCTCCGCTTGTAAATCCTTAGAAACGGCGGCCTTGTTCTTTTTAAGATTCGTTTTTATAGCTAAGCCCACCTCTTCTATGGTGAAACAGGTTCTTCGTTGACAGGAAGTGTCTCAGGGTTGCCAGTTTGCGGGTTTTCCTTAGATTTACGTTTTTGTTTTTTTTTTTTTGGGCATTTCAATTTTTTTTTTATTTGTATTTCGTTATAATATCCTTTTTGGTAACCCTAAAATGTGCCTCCGCCTCAGCAGAAAAATTTATAGACTTTCTGCGAACAAGAGAAATGCTGTAGGTACTCAGCTTAAACTCAGTACTCAGTACTTAAACTTAAAGAATGATTCGTCGTTCTGTTCTGACCAAAACCAAATGATTCAACTATTTGAGAATAGGATAAAATAAATGTGTGTGTTATTTTAAAATGCTCTTGAGTAATCGATCGATCCTCCAAAGCCATATTTGCCAGTGAAAATTACTTACTTTAATATCTTTGAACTATATTTGCAAAACAAGTCTTTCAAAAAATAGAAAAACTAATGCCAGTTTCATTTGGAAAAGTTATGACTTTTTGTAATAGCTCCTCAAATATTTCCAGATTTAAGCACAAAACCTCATCTCTTAATTTTATAAACAGCAACTCATCAAGGCTAGGTATGTAAATTTTTACAAATTGGTTTCAAATTTGCACCATACGTTGACATTCTGCGTTATATTTATTTGCCGCACACTTTTGCATTGGGAAAACATGGTTGCCAGACGGTCAAAATATTTCCCCCCAGATGAATCGGAAAAACTCACAGATTTAGATATTTTTTCAAAAAAAAAAAAAAAAAAAATCCCAACTTTTTGTCATTATTTTTTTTTAACAAGTCTTATGTACAACTTAAACATAAATAAATAGTTGGCGCAACAGATCCGTAGAGACCCTAGGCCAAGCTTCTCACAACCATGTTTTGTGTGCATTTGTCATTTTTGGGTTTTGGAATGAATTGAAGGGATCTACAATTTTATGCCAAGTTCAAGCGGCCAACTAAGAAGCCAGGCGACCTTTCTAAATAAAACTGGCACTAGCCTTTTTTGAAAGAAGTGTTTTGTTAATGAAAATAGTCCAGAGATATTGGCTTTGGAGGATCGATCGATTATTCAAAAGCATTTTAAAAAAAAAAAGAAAACTTATTTCAACCTAGATTGTGCTCAATTTTGAATCTTGAGTTTAGTTGTGAACAGCATGAAGGTACCTATACTTAAGAATAAGTTACTCAGCGTTTATTTCGTTCACCGAATGCCTATAAATTTCATTTTTTTACGGAAGCTCATTTTTAGGTTAACAAAAAGGATTTTAAAACGAAATTCAAATAAAGTCGAATTTTAAAAACCCTCAGATTTCCCCCCGTCGAACAAAAAAAAAAAAACCCCTAAATCTGGGGAGAAAACTCCTAAACTGGCAACGCTGTGGGAAAACCAAACTGAAATGGTCGCGTTTCAAATTCGAAATTGCTACTTTTGAGTCGTACATAAAACATGCTAAAAAAAATGACAGAAATTTGGGAAAAGGTTGGGATTTTTTTTTTTAAAGATAGCCAAATCTTTCGTTTTTTCAGATTTATCTGGAGGAAAATAATTTGGCCATCTGGCAACGCTGACTCGTGTGTATTTTCTTTCTCCTCATGCTGCCTATTTACCTGTTTAAAAGTATCCACTTCCCCCTGCGGTTCGGTGACGGATCTTGCATCTGTTATTGGGATTTCTTATAAACACTGTCACAGTTTGGAGCGCTACAAATCTGTCAGTGACAAGATAAGAAGTATCTTATAAAAAATAACCATCAGATGGCCCACCATTCACTAAGCAAAGTTGACATCAAAGTCGCAATTTGAATGCAGTTGAGTTGGAAGTCAAGGAAAAAAAAGGTCGCCCATAAACCGTCCACTTAAAGACCCAACAAGGAATAACATGCTCAGAAGTGTAAGTCGGTGTATTCAATCATCTAAGTTCTACCGCGCGAATGTTTTGACCTCTCCACTCCAGGCGCTTGGCAAGGTGTTGTCATTGTCGGTGTAGCCGAAAAATCACCAGCGTGAAAGTTAAATAACGACTCACAGTTGAGGGATGGCACAAGAGATTAATGACGTCCCGATGTTATAACCATACACCGAGCGACACATGGCCACAACGCAGAATTTGGTATTCAAATTGTGTGCCAAATAACCAATCAACCAAATACCATAAATAACCATCACTACAAATACCATCAGTTCACAGACAGTCACTGTTCCGCCTCTTGCGTTTTGACTGCGTGTGTACTTTAAGTCATATCAAGTGGACAGTGGACACCAATTAGGGAGGTTCTGCTTCAACATTTCGGACTTTCTCATATCAACCCCACCCCCGCACTGCAGCCGAATTAAAGACAACGAAATAACTGAAATCAAATTTACTCAAACCCGACGTCCGATTCCCAGTTAGTTGATGTACATAGGTATAGGTATCTTTTTCTAGCTTGCCCTCAAATGCAATTGACTTAATGAGATTTATTTGCATTTAGATAGCCGCCTTCGCCACTGTCATCCACCTTGGACCATCTTCCATCTGATTTATGAGTTTCAAGCAGGGGGAACTTTTACTACTTGCTAATGAGATAATCTCAGCTAATGGCGTTTGACGATGTAAAAACAGAAATTCTTTCCGGTTTTTTTTTTTCCTCGTCTCGCCAAAATATGTTGATCCATTCGAAATTGCGGGACTCGGAAGCGCTTGACGGGGTCACCGCATTAGGTATTTGGGACACCATCACACACAGATGATTATGAGCGGTTACTTGTCCTACCTTGGGACAACGAAACCAATTAAATTATATTGTGGAATTTTCTGTTGTTATTTTTACGTATTTTTCCTTTCTAAATCACGGGAATTGGCATTTGGTTTTCGCCATAAAGGTGTTTAATTGATTTGAGGTAGCGCACATCCAATTGGCTAATTTTCCGAAGCAGAAGTGGAAAATAAGTAAAATGCACGAAGGTGCATGTCGGCGAGGAAGGGAGAACCTAACATTTAAGTGAATTTCCATCCAAGAACATTGCATTTAGAATTTTATTGTACTCCTTCATGGTAGAAAGAGTGAATTTAACTCCTTGCAGAGAGGGAGGTTCTAAGCACGACTTGAGCTAACCTTTTCTATATTTTCTGATCACGGAAATGTGGCTGTCATTGTGGGGTAAACAACGTTTCCCGTCGATGAAGGCTATGCATTTTTTTAAAAGTCAATAAAAATGGCACCTGGTGTACCCTTTCCGTAAATCTATATATCTCTCGTCCTTGTTTTTAATATTTATGACGGAGACACAACCCATCGGACTAGACAGGCTAAGATTTTTTGAAGTGAAACTTCTAATGCGACTTCCAACATTTTGTATCTTACTTTAGTTGTCATAATCCCATTGTAAATGTTATAGATTTGGATATTTCTCCACTCGGAAATGGTAATTAAAAGATGCGATCAATTGTGAATTGTAAGCAATGTTAATAAAGTTTGTCTTAAAGAAACAAATATATGATTTCACTAAAAATCAATTTCTACCTCTTCCTATTTTCATTTCCACACTACGAAGTTTCACTTCTTCCGCGCGGAGGGACTCTACGCACTATTTTTTTTGTTGTTGGAAAGATTGTCAGGTCCTAGGGAGAATTTCTACCACTGCCGGACCCTACTCTATTATTATTATTATTGTGCAATCAGAAATTAATGAAAACGCAACTACCGTAGTAATTTATTTCAATATTCATATGAGGACTGCTTCTAAGGGCATCAGCTGCTACAAGAAACATTGTTAAACCGATTCGCATAGGGTCGTCGAATTTTTCATCTCATTCCTGCCACCCATCTAAATTCACTGCAAGTGGTAATGTTTCGTGCGACCCAGTCGTGTGCACTTTGCTTTATTTATTTCATTCACAAAAATGACAGACAGCAATATTTTCTGGTGCTTTATTAAAAATTAGGGTTTAAAAACAAATTTTCGCCTCGGCTTTAAATTTACAGAAGCTCACAATTGCGAAATTTGTATGAAAAATATTGCCACTGTGAACTACTAAAATTTTAAGTCGCAACTAAAACTGATTATCGGTAAGGCCCATTATCTCCTGCGCGATACCTACTAACAATCTTATTTAATGCACAGGGAAGATTCACTCACTCACTGGCGAAATGTTTCCATATTAAACTATACCCATTGTGACCTACAACATATTTAGCTTGAAGGTTAGAAATGACTCTCAGTCAGATTCTTTTCAAAAAAAAGTCACAGTAATTCTATTACATCAAAGAAAAATGGTCAGTAGTGGATTTCAGTTGTCGTATACAATTTAAAATGCACCTGTAAATGTTTTCATTTTAATAGTTCAACATTTCACCTCCAGCTCATATTCACTAACGGTAACTCGAGTTTTATATCCAGATCCACTGAAGTTAAGGATTGTCGTCGTCCTGTAGACAGCCTTTGTTGAGTATTATACTTACGATTGCAGGAAGGATCGCCACATAAAGAACGAACATTGACATAAGCATGCTGTTAATCTTCATGGCATTTCTTTGAGAATTGATCTAAATCCAACGAAAAATAAAATGTACTTGCGTCCCACTTATCAACAATCTATTTACAAAATAAAGGTAGGGTAGAGCGGGGCTAGTTGGGCCACGCGGCAAGTAGGGCCACGCGAATTACTCACGAACCGCAAGCTCTACACTAACATAATCATACTGACTGAAATGTGCGCAATAAGCAACCCGTGCAAAACTAGTCTCAGTTGCATTGTATCAGCAAATGGGGAACCACGCGAACTTTTTTCTTTTGGAGCAGTGATGCCAACCCGGATCAGAGTTTTTATGCCTAAGCCCGAAAAAAAATTATGCCTTTTTGGTAAAAAGATAAAAATTGCTTATTTTACAAAGAAACTGAAACTGCAACCTACAAGGTGATTAAAATTTGTTAACAGAATATTACTCGATCGATAGGTAATTCTACCTTTTTCGATCTTTATAATTCAAGGTTTGGGTTTGGTGAGTAATTCAAGTAGAGAATTAGAAAATAAGCATGAAGCACTGAATTAAATGATCATTAGTGATGTGACTTTAATTGAAGAATTACGAAGATTTACCAAATTCAAAGTTCAATTGTATGAATTTCTCTATAAAAACAGTTCTCAAAAAATTATGACTTTTTCCTAAAAATTATTCCTCAAACCTCAAAGATCGGAATTATGCCTAAAAGGCATGATTATGCCTCAGTTGGCATCACTGTTTTGGAGTGAAAAAGTAAAAAAATTGTTTGATTTTATTTTTATTTCAGTGGCGAAAAGGTGTAAATAATACAATAAGGTACAGTTTTTTATGAATCACATTATTATGTTTAAGTATTCCGTATGAACAATTTAACTGTTTTAAGTATTTTTTTAATTATGACGCAATATGTTCATCAAGGTACCATCCTTGCTGAAACTGGGCTCATACAAAGTGCTCACCTGAACGAGGGGTCGTTCTTATTTGCATAAAATGCAATAGCGACTACGATAATTAAATTATCATTTCTTATTTCGATTTGTTTTTTTGTTTGCTTTTGTTTTGATTTGAAATTAAAAATTGAATTATTTAGCTTTTATCCTTTGAATAAAATTCTGTTATAAATTCAGCCTTTTTGTCTCTTATGGAGCTCTTTTTGCACTTTTCAGCCCTTGGCCCAACTTACCCCATGCGTCACTAACGGGGAAAGTTGGGCCCCTTGGACTTGGCGCATTTGAGACAATATTATTCTTCTCCGATTAAATATTTTCAGTTTTCCAAAATTTTATAAAGAGCCCAGATGTCCATTCTTTTCATTGATGCTGTATTATGAATAGATTGATATTTATGAGACTTCAACTGAAAAGTGGCCCAACTAGCCCCGCCCTACCCTATATCTTAATTCGAAAAAATTTAAAGTGCATAAAAACAGTGTGATTTGTCCAGGCTGCCAATAAAATGGATACCGTCCGAGAACTCATTACAGTCTGTTCTTTTTATTCATGAGTTATCAGCTAACTATAGCTTATTATCTGACATCGTCATGGGTTGGATTCTTTTTTATATACCATTAACCGAAATCTAATGAATTTAAATGCTAACCTAATTAGTTCACTGTCTGTTTTGTGATAATTAAAAAGAACATTCCTTCGCCGCGGATTGGGACCTATTTTGTTACTACTTTATAGCCATAATGTTTGTGTATCAGATCGACATTTTTTTTTATTGGAAGCTTTATGTTGCCTATTTTTCATCGGTGATAAACAAAAATGATTAACGCTGACACCTTTTGCAATTGTCACCGCTGCTGGCCGTCAGCAGGCTATTGGCTCTATGATTTACCTTTACTTACATTCAAGCCAAAGAAATGAACCAATATATTATTTTTTTAATTAACAGTGTACTGCATAATATAGACATTTGGAAATCGTTTCGACAAATAAATGAAGATAAATTTCACCCTTCATTTCCACATGAAATAATGCCTATTGTGAACTACAAAACATTTTAAGTTAAGGTTTAAAACGATTACTAATAGTAAGGCCCATTGTAAATGTATTGCAAATTTATCAAGTTTATCAGTGCCAACATTACGAATTTCGAACTATAATACGAATAGAAAACAAAACGCTAAATGGAGCAGGGAAATAAAATTACCCCCAGTGGGAAATTGTTGCATTTTTTTGTAAGCTGCAAATAATTTAACGTTCAATTTAAAAAAAAAACTTATGTATTTAGCAGTGGCGTCTCGTCAGGGTGTGCAAGGTGTGCATTACACACCCTGATCTAACGGAAATAAATCCCTCATCAAACACTGTGTAACAATAATAACACACACAAGTAATGATATGCACAATTCCATAATCCTTAAAACCTCCATAACACAGCCAACAGCTACAGCCTACACCATACCATACCTATTCATATTCATCCTTCATAATTCTTCTTTCAAAATTCCTTCATCGCTGAGAAAAAAAAAAAAAAAAAAATTAACTCGTACAAAGACTCGCTGTGCACCATTCTGTTGATTTCATCAAATAAATTCATCCAACTCCAAACTATATTCCTACAAGATTTCTACAGTATTCATCCCCATCGTCATTCGTCACCAGCACGCCGCCGTACATAAATCGCTTTACTTTGATGAACTTGTAGTGAACTCGTGCGAAGGTTTTCTGTGCACGGGCTGTATTCATTTTCTCTTCTTTTGCATCTGTTCTGTTCTATTTCCATAAAGCGTCATAAGTCAAATATACAATGTATTACATCGATACTCGTGCAAACAAAAGCTGTGCACGAAAGCCGACGAATAAATGGTTGAACTTTGCTTTTCGTTTAAGTGGGATTGGGGTTGCAGTTTCGTGCGGTGCTTTTGACTTTGTATGCGAACGTTTTATTTTTCTATATTTTATTGTGGTAAAACAAAATAAGATATCAAAAACAGCAGAACAATAATTGAGAAAACAATAAATGGAACGTGTTTTCAGGCAATTAATTGATACCTATTTCTAAAAAAATATATGATTTTAAAGAATTTGCACACCCATCTAAATAATTCACGCGACGCTGCTGGTATTTAGTCTTTTAGCATTAGATAAAGTAACAGTGGTAAATCGCAGTTCGTAGCAAATATTTTCAGTACGAAAAATTGTCCAATCGTTGTTTTTCCCCATGATCGATGTAAATCGCTTATTTTTTACGAAAACTGTAGAATATCATTCTGTTGTTGTAAACTAGGAAAATCATTCATCAATATGTATCGTATACATTATTTAAAAATAAAAAACGCCATGCGGTAGTGCTTTGCAATTTTGAAGCAGTATTCCAATTAAACAAATTCTCTGTTCTGTTACTTTTTTGCAATCGCATCTATGAACACTGGCGACAAAGTGCCAAAGCCAAACAGCCAACATTTTTTCTCTTTAGTTCTCAATTTCTTTGAATGTTATGGCTGTCTCTCTGTTCAATTTCCATTGCCATAAGTTTATGGTGATTGTATTCTCAAACCAAATGCAGCACTTACCACTGCATACATTTAGGATGTGTTCAATCAGCTTCTCTTGACACTAGATATAGTTGTGAAAAAAGTTGACATATAAGTAGCTCGTGTAAAACGATGTTCTTCAGCAAATAAAGATAGAAATTCATTTAGAAAAATATTCGTGTATAGTGATTTGCCAAGAATAGCACTTGTTTAAAACGCATTTAGGTATTTTACAACCCAAGGATATTTTAATTACACGGATTACTTACTTTGCATTCTCGTACTTTGCTGTCACTAAAAATACGTAGATTCTGCGGGGCTTACTATACTCTGTTCAATTCGTATTTTCAGTACAGGCCTTATGGGAAGCTCTTTTTTCTACCAGTGGTGCCTGTAGCTACTCTCACGGCGCTCAACACAAGATTTGCCACTGAAATTAAAGCGAAACCACTGGTGATTGCAAAGAATTTGTTGTTGTAATTTACGAAAAACCCAACCAATTTTCCTCAAAGGCGCATACATCCCATCATGACCAGTCTGCCGCAAAGTCGCGAGCAGAATGAGGATGACGACGAGGGTGATATTCTCGTGTGCGCTGTGCTGCGGTTGCTATTTTATCGCAGAAAATAAACATGTGTGTGTCAGAAGAGTGTTACCATAATCTATTTGCAAAAATATCTTTACGGGTTTTTCTATGGATATTTTCACAGAACTTTCGGTTTTGGTGCTTTTTAAAGCTTTTGAGAGCGAATAAATGAATTTGATTATGTGGGATGTTGCCATACAGTTTTTAGGTACTCCTTTAATTATTTTGTATATCTGAAGGATCTGTTAACATGCAGTTAAACCAATTTTTCTTAATAAATGGTTGGTATTTGGTAGCCCTACCGATATTTGTGAGAGAATTATGCCAATTTATAGTGCTCACTATGGCAACCATGTGAGAGCTTTAAAATCGAGACAGCTTATTGAAATCCATAATAGTTAGGGTGAAAGGCAAATAGCCTATCTTCCCTGTACTGAAAATACGAATTGAACAGAGTATAGTGATTATTTTTAACCTCCATACTAAACATTTTGTAGGTCACAATGGGTCAAAATTTCACCATTGTGACGTTAAATCTAACCTGGACACTAAAAATGATTATTTTTGTCGCGCATTTATCATTAAGTCAAAACTTGGCCTAACCCCTGAACCAGAAAACATTTTCAAATCATGAAAGTCATGAAATGAATAGTTTTTGAAGTAAAAAAATAAATTTTGGAAATTTCGCATCCCTCACTTTGCCCCAATACATAGAAAAATCTTTTCCAATTGGTTAAAGTACGCTAAATTGAACTGAACTGTAAATCATAACCCTCAGCACACGTTGAGCAAACAGTGGGCCCAGAGCAGGGGTTCAATTCTGGTTCTGTGAAAAAAAAAGAAGTGAATCGAATAAATCGTTTTCACATTCGCTTTCACGCATTGCTTTCATTTTTCCGATTCACTTTGTAGTAAAATGTGATTATCGTTCAATAAGTGAAAATATCGTGGTGAATTCAATACCGCACACTGTGTTGTATGAAAGAGGGTTATCAATTTTAAAACTCTCACTGAAAAGGAAATACCTAATTCATATGAAAAATGTTGACGTTTAATTTCACTTTTTCACAGAACGAGAATTTACCCCCTTTTACGTTTGGGGGCTTACTTACGAATGGCTTACTTAGATTTTCAATAATTTATAGCTGAACAGCATACTAGCATACTAAATAGAGAGGCTGAATGTTCACTGGCAACTTGCAAGTTGCAATTACATCTGAGTTCATTCGTTGAAAATTCGGCACGATCGGTATTCATTTTTTATAGTTTTCTGAATACATAGTTGTTTTTGGGTGCGACCAAGATTTTGTGCACAAATTTCTTGTTAGCGAACAGGAAATGCCCCAGAACAGCGGCGAATCGGAGAATTCTTAAGTCACTCTTAAGCAACTTATTTTTTAGGTACTCAAATATCTACATCCTTTGCAGACTGATTTATCATACTAAAACATGGAAACGTTGTTCAGGGTAAAAAAAACTCCATAATGATTTTAAGAACTGACAAAATACTAACATCAACTACGTTCAATTTTGAGAAACCATTGCAGGTAATGATCCTCTGGACTCTGGAGAGTTATAAGTCACAGTAACTGCAAACGATACTCTTTTCAAGAAATCTGTTACAATTCATATCTAAATTCATCTCAAATACCTTCAGTTTACATTTGTTAAGGCTGTGCTTAATCTTTGAGTTAGGATTGATATGCCTGTTACCAGAAGATAATCTTAAGATAATCCAATTGTTGTTGATCATTCTTCGTCTATAATAAAAAAAATAGTGCGTGGAGTCCCTCCGCGCGGAAGAAGTGAAACTTCGTTATGTGGAAATGAAAATAGGAAGGGGTAGAAATTGATTTTTAGTGAAATCATATTGTTTCTTAAAGACAAACTTTATTAACATTGCTTATAATTCACAATTGATCGCATCTTTTAATTATCATTTTCGAGTTTAGAAGTATCCAAATCTATGGATGGATTTGCAATTGCAAATGACTTTTTTTATATTTCTGAAAACACTCCAGGGCTATCGTTGTACTGCAATTGCAGTATTTGTACTGTTGTGCTGCACAGCTACTTAAAGTCATGCTTTTTAAAAATATGCCCATTTTGTTCTTAAAATCTTCCAAGATTATTATGAATTTTAAGCATCTGAAATACAGACGCACCCTTAAAGTATAAGTCCTGCATTTGCTTTACAAACATACCCAGAGAAAGATTGACAATGACGTTCGAGACAACATGAACGAACGGAAATGGCAATTGAATTGTCTTATAATATTTGTTTAATATAGAGTATTTACATAAATCTAAGTGAATTAATTTCAATGTTGATAAGTAGCTCCATCGTGACCATCGTATACGTTATAGGTAGGTACTGCTTTTTGTCGACTCGTCGTGCTGCTGCTTTTTTCCTCCAAACGACAGCCCTGAAACACCCTCCCTATCTTAACTTACGTTGAAGTTCAATGTCTTCTCTGTTTTCTCAATCAAAATCAAAGGCTCCCTATAAAGTAAGAGGGTCATCCAAAAATTCCGACCGACAATTTGGAAAATCATCGACCGGTGGCTTTATTATAATGGGTGCCAGCATCAATGTCCTCACTAAACGTTCATTGGACATCATGCTCCCCAGGACAAGGAAGAAAGATGCGATCAACTTTTCGTTACTTAGGCTAAAAATATAGTCTTAGTGAGTGTGAATTTTAAGATTTGTACAAATTTTCCCTGCACATTGCAGCCCCTGTGACAAAATTTAGATATTTCCAAATAATGGGGAATGTTTTCTTTCTTATTGCAAAAAGAAGTTCTCGAAGGGATGGAATTAAAAATATTCAGCGACAAGCTGAATAGACATTTCTGTGCTTCTAAGTATTACACTACTCGCTTTTTAATAAATTAAATTGCTGTCACAATGAAATAGAAATACATAGGTAATACCTACATTGTTGAGGTTTACAAGGACTGCTTACTCAGCAGCGGCTGGGCACAATTTGGCAAAGACAAGATTAATGCATGCAGAACTGTATCAAAACAAGACTTTAATTGCCGATTTAGTCATTATTTTTGGAAATTAATCTTCACCACAGAATATTACTCTCCCAGCATTTGGTGCCAGTAAACTCACTCACCATTGCATAGTCTGAAGCGCGAGCGGGACCCTCACACCTTTGAGTATGCAATGCTTATAGTAGCATTAAGCGTTTAAGAAGTTTCCCTTCAATAAATCAAACAACAAAATTCACCTATATCGTCTTTACTTCTTGAATTCTTCAATTCTTTACTGTAGGTATCAACGTATGTAGGTATGTACTATAACAACCATTAAAACAAAAACCTTGAACTCAATTTCTACATACACCACCAACCACCATAAGTCCATCAGCGCACGTCAACAGCCATCTGCGCATTTCCTCAGAAACACATTGTCGCTGTTGATTATACACATTCCCCTCGCATACTTCTCTTTCGTTTCACTTATTTTGGAGAAAACACCACTCAGTTTTTTTTTTTTTCATATGAACGTGCTTGTGCTGTGCAATGTGCGCCACCCTCAACCTCGCTCGTACCTTTGAGTATCCAATGCTTTTATTAGCGTAAAACGTTAAACGCGACCTTGAGTTGGAAGTCGCATAAGAAGTTTCACTTCAAAAATGGTAAATGACATATACCTTTTCTGATTTTCTCTTTTCCCTAATTCAGCTGCGGCTCCCACCTCCCACATACTAGGTATCCTTGATTTGTTTGTGCATCATATAGGGAAATATTAAAAAAAAAAAAAAAAACGAAAAATGATTTTAAGCTGAAAAGAGCTTCAATTTTTTTGATTTTTTAAATATCGGATTATGTGGACGTCTCGTGTGTTTGCGAATTGAGTGTGTATATTCGTATATTACTGACAACCAACTTTTTTTTTTTTTGTATCGGATGTCAAAAGTAAACTTTGATGAACCCTAATAATTAATACGGAATGGCATATATAGTTCCCTCACACATACGAACGGTTTGTGTCCGAAAAGCAAGGCCTGGGATTCTATGTGAACCTACGGCGAAAAAGATGTTTAAGGGTAATTTATCCTCGTCCGGTTATTAATTAGACTACCCAAGTGTATCCACGATTTTAAATGCCAGTAATAAGTTTATTAAGTAGGCAGGCACATTTTATGTCCTTATACATTTTTATAAAATTCCGAACCGATCCACTTCAACCTTATTTCCAAACCGCTGTCAGCTCCCTCTACCAGCCAAGTTCGCTTACAAAGAAATGACAAAATCCAACCAAAAATAAAATTCGAGCAATAATTACTCCAGTTACAGTTTTATTTGTAAACGTTACGTATGAACAGTATGTATACCTTGCACTCATGCTCAGAAAAAAAAAAACATACATATTATGTAGGTAGTACTTAATGTCATTAACTGTATTTTGTTCGTCATTCAATACTTAAATCTACTATTTTCCATTTTTAATAGCAATCAATAAATACTACGTTCTAGGAAGATACATATTATTTTTATACAGGAATTTTATTTTCTGTTACATGATGTACATAATAGATATTCTAAATTGTGTCCTTAATATTTAAGTATTTTCTGTCATTTTTGTATTATTTTTAATTAAAGCAAAAAAGTTAATTTACGCAGAAGTTTTTATAGCGACTTTTACAATTGCACTTATTTATTTTATTTCTTAGTTTTTTTTTTTTTTTTGTTCCGGGGATAACCGCATGGGGAAGCTAGGGCAAGGAGAAAAACTACACGTACCTATTTTACAATTTATTTTTTAATTTTTTTCTTGTTAAACTAAAAGTAGAAAAAATATACAATTAATGTTGGTCAGGTACATCTATTTTATACAATTGATTACCATACGTATTTTCTTGTTGTTTTTGTAATTTTATTTGTTTTAGCTGTATTGTCGTTTTAAATAATTTTATAGTCTCGTATACAACAAAAACTAATAGTTATATAAATGAAAAATAAAATAATGGAATATTTATTTGTTTCTCGTAATCCTGCACCGGCATTTTGGCACTCGAGGAAATTTTATTTATAATTATAGTTATGTATAAAAATATACTATGTACATTTTACAGCAAGTTGAATATTGTTGGTTGTTTTTATTTTTTTTTTTTTATTTTCATAAATATCTACGATTATGACAAGACAACTTAGTTTAAGAAAATTTAACAGTTTTTTTTTTTTGTTTTTTTTTTTTTGTTTTGTTTTTATAAATAAGAAATAATAATTACACGATATATAACTAGGGGTTTTGTTGTATTTCTGTTTGAACTTAAAGCTACTCGCTACTATCGATTAAAGTTATATAAATATTTTGGTAACTCTAATAGCTTTTACGATACGCGTAAGCATTTTCGTTTTGCATTCTATCGTGGTATCGAATCAATCGTTTGCCATACAATAGCCAGAGTATGTTTGAATGTTATCTTCAATGAAAGTTTCACCGGGAATGACGCCCGAATTCGTATGATGGCTGGGACAGCGATGACCCTTCGGACATTGGCACAATGCGTTGATGTTGACTTCGTCGAGGAACTCCTGACGTTTTCGCACCGTGAACAATTTGCAGGGCTCTTTTCGTTGGCACCTTATTCGCTAGAAAAGAGAGAGAGAGAGATATTATTAATTCTGTTTTCTAAAGTGAATGTAGGTATAACTCGAATTATGAGTTTAAGTTAAGGCTATCTTGTGGGCAAGTGGAGCTTTATTTAATTTTAAAATCCTTTCCGTTCTATAAAAAAAGGTCTTTTACAATAATTCTATCAAAAGACAACTAAAAGTTTGGCAAACAATGCTGAGAAATTGTCAGGAATTGTCAGGCGCAATGGCTTAGTGGTTAGTGTGTTGGACTACTAAGCGAGGGGTCGAGGTTCGAATCCCGCAAAAATCCAAATTTCAGCTTAGGGTTTTTTTTCCACTGCGCCACTTCTCGCGATCGTCCGACAAACATCCGAGAGTATAACTGTCTTGAAAGAGCTTCTCAATTAGCTGTTTGGAGTAGGCAAAAAATTGTAGATCCCTTCCATTCGTTTCAAACCTGAAAAACTCACACAAAACGAATGGTTGGGAGAAGCTAGGCCTATGGTCCCTCCGGACCTGTTGCGCCATCTATTTATTTTTTATTTTAACCATAAAAAACTAGCGAGAATCGTTCTTACTCCTCGCTTCCCCATTTAATGATGAAAACAGTTTTCTCCCATTCAATGCTTATTGAAACGCCTACTTTTTGGGGGCGTATTGTTTGTCATTGTGATTCGAATGATATTTTTATAAAATTCAACGCTACGCGAACGTGTATTTATGGCTACCCTTGATCCAATTGGGTAATCAGTTTGAGAAATGCATTTTTAAATGGCCCAAAACGTTTACAGTATGTGGTGCAAGAAACATCCCATTGTCTGTTGTTTGTATAGGCAAACTCTGTGTACATATTTTTCTTCAAAAGTGCCAAAAAATTATTCGATATATTTTCTTAAAACTGAGTACCTAAAATATAAAACATACCTACATCCTTGACTATCAAAAGCGGCAGATAAATGCCGTCTAAAATGATTTTCAAGTTCCAGACTTGCGTCTGCAAAATCATAAAGCTATATCCGAAATAATCTAATCCACAAAAAGACATTTTTTCAAAGTAAAAATTCATGATAACCACACTTTCACACCCACCCTTCACCGATATAGATGCCTTATACGGATAACAATGGTCCAATCAAACCACTATACTCACAGTCAAAGGCGAACAAGCAAACAGATAGGTATATCCATTGATACCATCTGTTTGGGGTTCTCGTTTCGTTAGATATGTAACCGAATTGCGAGGACACCTGCAATGGACAAGCTGTTCGGTTACATTTGTTTCCGCCGATGTTGTCAGTGTCCACGTAAAGTCCCGGAAGTGTCTGTAAAGAAATTTTTTTAGATAATCTCTCAAATGGATTACAATGTCTGAACATACCTGCAAACTGGTAATTTATGCACAGGATTACATAGTTTGTAGTGTCGCGTTTTGTCGACGATTGTATGGCCGTCTTCAATTCCCAAACTGCTAGGACATCCACCAATATAAGAGATTTCCTTTCCACGATGACCATTGTGACCGGAATGGCGCATATGTGTTCCCCGATTCAATGCAGCTTGTTTGTTGTAACTAGCACGATGCACAGGCATAGGGAATTCATTGTCATGAATTTCGAATGCACCACCTTCGTCCAACAGCTCATCGTTGGAATCGATTTCTATGTCGTCCTGATAGACAGCACCGAGTTTCTGCATTAATTTCTTCAGATGGATGCTTTCGAATTTTCGACTACCCTCGTTGAAGTCCAACAGCCGTTGGTGTTGCATTAGCTTTTCACTTTCATAGTAACTGTGTAGTTTCTCATGGTTCATATAAGTGTCCCTGTGGTGGAGAATGACGTTTGGTATTCGATTTATATCCGAACATCGGCATTGTCGCTCGATCCAAGGAGTTTCGTAGAGATCGATCTTGGAGCAAACGGCATTTGGTGCACAGATTGGTAGATCTTCTTCGGACTCCTGAAAGCAAACGAGAAACGTTGTTGTGGTTAAGTAGTGCATACTTTTGGGTGAAGTGGTTATGGACAGTAGCGGCCATTGATTTTAATATTTTTTATTTCAAAAATGTGTGGTAACTTTTTCGTTCAAGTTTTGTGTCTGTTTATCAACGGAATGTATTTACTGATTGAATTCTATGTGTGAAATTAACTGGAAACTGTACAGACAAATTTGACATCAAGCTGTGAGCAAGAACTAGTAGTGCCCTCTAGCAAACTGCGAGTTGATAACTCTGAGCCAATTGTTAAATGAGGTACTTGTGCTTAAAAACAACTGACTGTCTCATATTTGTCAATCAATCAATAACCATTTTTTAGAGTCGACACAACATTTTTTGAACTCTTATTTTCAACATTTTCCATACAAAATAGCAAATGGTGTCCTACAAAATATGTAAGGTGGAGGCTAAAAATTTATTAAATTTACAACGTAGCTGGTATCTGATTGGTGTGTTTGGTGTGATTGGAATAACAGAAAGACTGGAATTTGTATTAGTTATAATTATTTTCGAATACAATCGACTATTTTTGGGTTTCCATCTTCCCTTTTTCGCATTGTAATCAACAATTTCTGAAATCGTATTGGTTGTTCTGTTAAATAATTGCGCCCGACAGTAATTGAATTATTTCCATTTTCATTTGTGATCTGATCATATTTTGTGCTTTTTCAGCGTACTAATGAATCCCTCATTGCTTCACGATTTGAAGCAGTCTGTACCACAATTCAAATTTACAAATTTTATAACAAACTTGAGGTATTGTTTGGAATCGCTGCATTTCTAACCAAAGTGTTGAAAATTCATTCAAGCTGCGCACTTTATCCATGCATAAATTGCCAGGGTGCACGTTATTCAACAAAAAAAAACATTGTTAGTCTTCGTTTTTCGACATCCTACTGAATTAGTGTTTTAAGCGTCATTATTTCAACAACTATGCAGTATCACATTTTACATAGTAATAATAGAGAGGGTCTAGTGCACTGCGACCTTGTGGTCTATTGTGTCACATAGACTTTACCAAATAACTAACAATTCGTTACTTAAGAAACGTCAAAAAACTAAGTCGTTCGCCAAATTACAACCAAGTATGTTTCAGACGCGTATTTCATGTGTTTCCAATCGTGGTTGGAGAAAACTTCGATTCCTGATTGCAATAATCAGGCCGCACTGTCACTAAAAAAGGCCGTTGATTATTTAAACAGTTCCTATCTTAATCCTGTTGAAGCTTATCCAATCAAATCACTGGACGAACACGGGTTCTGTTAGAAGAACATTTCGCAAATATATCTCCAAAGGCCTATATAACGCTAAACAACAAATTCATAATTATTACAAACGCCTCTTGGAAAAATGATCGTAAGGCTAGTTTTGGACCTGTACCTAGTGCTACAGAATTGCGTTGCACGATACCTCCACAATGGAGAACAACTACTGTCCCAAGACCCTGGACAACCATTTTCCGCATGAATTCAACTGAAACTGTCAATTTCTCTGTAGAATCCACCGCACCTGTTGTTTTAGGAGACCTGCTTGAATTGCTAATATCCAACAGCAACTGTCCCCCAACATGCAGCGCTCCTGCGATAACCAAAGGTCACCCAGACCCATCACCTGCTGCTTGTAAAATATCATTCTGTACTCCCTAAACCTTAGGAGACAAAAAATCAGATTCTTGGTCCTTTTAACACAGAAAAAAAAACCCAACAACCAAAACATGTTCTTCTCGATTGCATCCTTCCCCTACGTGTATAGTAACCCTCCGTATGTCTCGTCAGACAACAAAAAAAAAAAAAAAAAAAAAAATCCATGGGAAAATCAGATCCTATTCCATATTCAATATCCTCCGACACAACACAGAAGAGCCCAAAAAACCAAATGTCACCACCTGCGCGCCCATCGACCTAATCAAAAACCCATAAATTTTCGTGAATCCCGACAGCATATGGTGCACGCAATGCGCATCATACCATGTTAATCCCGGCGACACATGATATCGAAAAATGAATACAACATATTCTGCGCTTAATTGCTTGCATAGAGCGGGCACCGGCTTGGAGCTGTGCCTAAGTTGTAGATGCGACTTTTATGGTGGTTTTTTAACGACCAGAATTCGAAACATATAATTGACACCGCGAGAACGTGTCGGGCTGCTCGCTTCCGATCTGTGTGATGTGTAAGTTGCCCACTTCCGATCTGGAACAGGTTGCTGTTGCTGGCTATTTATGCCTGCCGAGATTAACTGCCATTCGATGCAAAAAGGTGGAAAAAAAAAACAACACAAATTTGTAATTTTCTATCAACATCCGCTCAATCAGTCAAAGGTTTGACCTGTGTATGTCGTCCGGCTGTGGATGTTGTTTTTTTTTTTTTTTTTCGTTTCACAGTTCTCTTGTTTGTGATCTCCTCCTGTCATGGCATCCTCTTTCTCTCGGTGATATGAAGTGGCTACTAATTATCATCAATCGTAACAGGCAACATGCAGTCAGGCAGGCAGGCACTTGCCATGCCATGCCATGCCTGGCACGCCACGACCACGATAGGATACCTGTCTGTCGTCGTCGTCGTCGATTTTTAGTGTTTGTCCTGCACACGCTAGTGTTCTGTTGTTTTTTTTTTTTTTTTTATCCCTGGCAAGGAAGTTTAAAACCCAAAAGCGATACATAAAGAGAAAACCAAATCAGTTTACGTCAACGCCCACAGACATGATGCGGTCCTTTGTGTGCGCTTTCATTCATTTCATTCGATTCCGGAACATCTATTGTGTTCGGAGCTATAGGTTGACGTTGCACAGATAGTTTATGGACAAGGGATTCCATTTGCAAGGCAGCAGTCAAAACAGGAAGAGACGATGATCGACCGGACGTAACCAACGGAATTTATTTCCGCATTTTGTTCCTTTTTTCCCTATATTTGGAATTCTCTCGGTGGTTCTCCATTTTTTTTTTTCGAACAAAAGAGAATATCATTCCACCTGCTACTCTTTATGAATATAATACCAAGGAGAAGAAACTATAGGCGTAGGGGAAAATACCGGAAGTCCGGAAGTGATTTAGGCAGGTACACACATAACCTACGGCTTGGTCGAAAAGGATTACCCTGCATCATGCGGTGTTAGTTTGTTGTTGTCATAGGTACACATGTATAAGGCCAGGGGTCCGGAAGTACACTTATGTATGTTACTTCCGGATTTTCTGATTTCAAACAAAACACAAAACTAAGACCGGGAAATACCTCGACACGGCGACGTCAATATAATGACAGAGGAAGTAGAACGCTTAATAGTTCCAAACATGAATGGTAATGGGTGTGTGTATGGACACATCTGGTGATGGTGAGATGATGGGATTATACATTCTAAAGGCACAATTTCGAGAGCGAGTTTACACAAGTGATTACGATCGACGACCCTCGATCTTGATGTATGTGCGCATATGATAATGCGGTTCTTCCGTTTCTTTTCTTCTCTTCTCTTTGGTAAAATAAAATCTGACAGGCAAAACTCCATCCAACATCGAGACGAACTGCGTCGCCTTTTATTGGCATACGCATTATCATTCTTAAATGTAATTTAGTTCAATTCATTCACATAAATTAAGGAATCCCTGCATGTGTGTTTGAATAAAAAAAGATAATCTGCGATGGGAACCATACAAGTGCGTCACTTATTGTGAGCCTGCAGAAGGATGTGCGTAATAAAATGTATTTTGAATATCTTACGCATTATTTTCTCGTCGTCGTTGTCATCGGGGATTCGAAGTTGGACAAAAACAAGAGCCGAGGACTTCACACAGGTATTATTTATGAACACCTGCGTTATAGGGTTTTGTTTACTGTTCCCTAGGCTTTAAACTAAATCGAATTTCAGATCACACATCCTTTACCTTGTTGTTTGTGTGCATCTCCTGGGGCACTTGTTTGAATTTGGTGACAATTGGCTGGCGAAGAATAGGGGGATGAACTAAAGAGATGGCTCGTCAAAGAAGGGTTGTTAACCCGCCGTATTTTTTTTCTATATTTTTCTTTCTGTTTTGTATTCCCGTATACGTAATTTCTTCATTTAATAAACAAAAAATGCAGCATGGCTTAAAATGTAGGACGCTCGTGGCACTGTACCACTTTTGACGGTTATGCGAGTAGATGGGACATTTTTAGTTTCGACTCTAAAAATTTCGTAATTCACAGTGGCTATATTTTCCATACAAATTTCGCAATTGTGAACTTCCGGAAATTTAAAGTCGAGACTACAATTTGATACAAGTACGGCGGGATATGACTTCACTTACTTGAAATATAATCAAAGTTAGTGTTAAATTTGAGTTCCAAATATTTGCTATATATTACAGACGACATTAAGACCAGTTTACAATGTATAACATTCGTTGTGATTTATTTGTGTGGGCCGATGATCTTCTCCTAACTTTATATTTAGCTTTACAAAAACTAATAATTTTTAACTTTCACACTATAATATTTTTTAGGTCACAATATGCAGTTTTGTATGGAATATTTCGCCACTGTGAACGGGAAACATTTATCCTGGACACTAAAAATTATTATTTGTATCACGGAAAGTCTTAACCGACATTTGAATAACCATAACAGACTACATTCGGAAAGACTTATTAACAATCATATTTAATGTCCAGACTAGATTTTACGAACTCACGATGGCGAAATTTTAAATTTTAAAACTACCCATTTGTGATCTATACAAAATTTTTAGTGTGAAGGTTGAAAATGATTTTTATTAAGGTCCTTATTCTCTCCATTTGATAGATTTTATTATATTCCTCGCAAAGGAACTGCATGTAGTCACAAGGCCCGTGGGTTTAGGGCGGGATCTAAGCTTTAATTGTGAATTGTTTTGAGTACCAAAGATTTATATTCCCCACAAACTTTTCTAAATTGATGCATACGATCACAAATGAATTGTTATTCTGATTCTCCCGAATTGTTATCAATCTCACGATATTTTTTCCGAAACCTCCCGACTTGTTGGGAGACATTTCTGGCACCCTAGTTGTAACCAACAAAAATGTAACCTGGAGCTGGAAAATGATAAATGTTTTAGTAAGAAACGTTAAAGTGACTGTGTCTACGAGTTGTTGTTAAGAGTTGTTCCCTCAAAAACAGTAATTCACTTTTGAAAAATATTTTGAATTAAAAAAAATCGTTTGAACGCAAAAGTTCTTTATAGTCATTTAAAGCTTCTACAGTAAGTTTTCCAATTTTGTGAATTATTTCACTTTACTAAAAATTATCATAATTTTATAAATTTGTACGTAAAGAACTTAAGACGTATATTACATTTACGGCGTGGGGATATAAGTCCGCGAGACATAAATCCACTATGCACTTGTGGTGAATTTGTTAAGTTATGGACTTATGTCCTTCCGAAGTGGGATAAAAGTGGCAAATTTTTGACTTTTATTTTTTCAAATTTCCCAAAGCTAAAGAAACAAAAATTTGTTTGAGAAATTAAATTCACTTTTAGCTTCCGAAAATTAAAGAAGAGGCTTTAGAGCTTTTAACTTTTTTAACTTATACTACGTTTACACCGCACCAAAATTCAACATTTCGGGAACAAAAATTTCGAAATTCAATTTTACATTCCCACTGAAACTTCAATATTTCAAATGACAGCTACTGTCTGAACTGATTACTGATCTTTCTTTTCTGTTTATAAATCAGAAGTGGTTGAACCTAAAGAATTTATTTTTTTAACTACATTTATATTAATTTAAACATGAATTTAAGAGCTCATTCACACATATTAAATATATTTCTGACTCATTTTGATTGATTTGTTGACGGTTGCTTTTTTTTGTTTTGTCAGCCGACTGAAAAGTCATTAAATGACGTGCGGAATCTGTATGAGGTTTGTTCGATTTGACAAACTTACAAATGCAGTGACGAAATTCAACATTTCGCTGAAATTCATCATTTCGAAATGTTGGAAAATATATTTTCCGAAAGGCCTGATATGTTGAATTTAGCCGTTACGATGAACTTAGGTGCGTTGTAATGTAGATGTACTATTACTTTCGTATTTTCATTTTATTTTTTGTAAATTTTTGTTGCAATAATCTCCCATCTTTCGAAAATAAATTAGTGACTAATATCCAACTTTTGTGGGACACAAGTCCATTATGAACTTATATCTCGGGGAAACTAAAGTTTGCCCGAATTCCAAAATCCCGTGAAAATGGTTTTGAAAAAAAAAATCCCTAAAATTCAGGATTTTATTTATTAACCAGCAATTTTTTGTTTGGTCCAAATTTATTAAATATTTAATAAATTGAAATATTCAATAAAATCTCTCAAAATAACCATTTGTCGTTAGGAAAAATGATTGAATTATGAGATAGCTAAATGAATAATTGATTACCATACCGGAATCTTCACTTACCTTTAAACCAAAGTCCGAACTACCAACCCAATTCAAGAATAAACAATAATTTTTATTACTAAATTGCTACTTGAGTACTTTTATCTAACGAGCTTTTCTACCGTATTTTTTTGTAAATAACTCGTCAGATAAATCCACCTAAGCGAACATTGTCCGTTCTTTGTGATTCTCACAAAAGCGAACGACTGAAATTTCATTAATTAAAATTCGCTACCGAGTTCTTTTACCGTGTTATTTTGTTTCAGTAAAATAATACGTCGGATAAAATCACTTATACTATGTAGAAAACTACACTTTAAATTTACGTATTAGTGCGCATAGCATCGTTCTTTGAATTGAATTGAATTTAATAAAAAAAAAAAAAATCTTTTAAGGACGACAAATTTTCTATGTATGGCGATATTTTACATGAAAATTCAATTTTATTTCAAAATTTATAGTCACTTCTTTTGCCTGGGTAAAACCAATGATTCAATGATTTTCGGAATTTGAGATTCGGGCAAAAAATTATTCGGGATTTTGGTTTTTTCGGGTTTTTTCCATGTTTTAAAAAAATTTTGTTTTTCTAGGGATTTTGTAATTCGGTCAAACGATGGATTCCCCTCCTGGACTTAAGTCCCAGTGCCTACATTTCCACCTTTGTAAAGTAGATTAAAAATCACAAAAGGACCCGAGATAAGGCGTTCTTTGTTTTCAACGCCAACTGCAATTTTCGGTTAAATAAAATCTTCTCCTTGGTTGTGGGGTTATTATTATTTTTTTTTTTTGAATAAAAACTGATTTCCCAATTTCTTCAATTGATTCTCAACTTATCTCCTGAATAAATAGAAAATATTTCCATTCCTGAAACAGCGTGTACCTATGATGACTGGCCTTTTGCGTAGATAAACACATCCGAAATGATAGACAAACATCTCTCACGCACATCGATCATCATCCAGTTCAATCATTCAAACTCGCTAACAGAAGGAACAACTCTCGAAGAAAACTTGTTGTGGCTAAAAATGTATGCGGATGCAGTATAAACGTTGATTTCCGGGCAACTAGACAAGAACTTCAACTTTTTTTTGTTTTTTTGTTATTGATTGCCCCCATCCCGCCCTGTCGTCGTCTTTCCTAGCTCTCTTTTAAAATAACAACACATACCTAGCTGGCTGGTGAATGCTTGTTGTAGCTACTCATACATGGCGTATTCAGCATTCGTATGGAGTCGCATATGCGGTTAAAGGTAGGCCACCTTCCCCTATTCGATTGGTTTCGATTGTCTTTTTTTTTATGTTTTAACCAGTTTCCCCCTGATCGGCTAACTGTCGACAAAAATCCTTGTCCTGTCAATTTACCCTCTATCGGGCAGTCAAACCACAAGCCACCTTTTAAAAAGAAAAATCTCCACAACATAAGGTCAATCGAGTTACTCGTACGTCGTACCACAGTGCAACCAAATACGTATACGCACCCAAGAAATGGTTGTTAGGCCGCCGCCGCCCCACCCGCGAGTAGCCGTGCCGCAGAAACGCATTCTACTCACGGTGTACACCTTCTTCTGGTTTTGCAAGGTTTTATGAATGAATGCGAGAATGAATTGTAACGAGATACAAAAATGAATGGAAGAAGACGACGCGCCATCGCGCGCTCGATCATCAATGGATCATGGATGTGTGAATGACTGTGCGGCGAGATGTGTGACCGCGTTGAAGATGTAGCGGCTCGGTGGTGGTGGTGGTGGTGCTGCTGAAGAAGTATAGCTACCATGAGGAGCATTCTCTCCGATCGGCCGTAGCAGAACTTATGGAGCGGATGAGGAACAAACGCGCCGGAACGGATCTATGGATGGGTGTGCGCTGTGCGATCAATCGTTGAAATAACGATAATTTCAAGATGATGATTTTATGAATGAATGGGAGACGTTCCACACCGATCGATCGATTGATCGATCCATCGACGGATTGTATACTTCTTCGGGGCACGCAGAAAGTTTTGGAATTTTTTCTGTCGCCGTCGTTGGTTTTCTGTGTGCGTACGACACGTAGCGCGCTGTACATTCCACCATCGCTCGCTGGTCGTATATTCTTGGTCTTATTGGCGTTTTTTTTTTTCTTTGGTCGTCGCTGTATTTGTATGCGTGTGTGGTGTCCGTTTGTCCGGATTTTTATAAGACTTCTTCATCTCATTCGAAAAAAAAAAATCGGTCTGCTGCCAAATAAGTGGTGAAACTAGTTTTACGTATACGTTTACGTATGTGTGGTTACATCCGTTGTGTGGTAGAGGTCTCTGTTTTGGAGAGTACTCCGAAGCCGTTGCTCCTCTCGTCATCATCATGATCATCAGCAGCAGTAGAAACAACATCTTCCTCCTATCTGTTGTGGCTATCTGGCTGTGGCTGGCTCAGATCTGACTCTGTCTCTGGCCTGTTGCCATCGTCCAACTGGACGTTGAAAAAACGACTACGACGAATACGGCATCGACAACACGACGACGACGACGACGACGTCGCAACAGCAACAAGTTAGTTGTAGTATTTATTATCTTTTTTTTTTTTTTTTGTTCTGCATCTACGGATACATTTTTTCACTTTTGTGGTATTTTTGGATTTCATTCATTTCATTCATCGATTTTGCGGCGACTAGCAAGTTGCTGGACATCCGACGACGATGACGATAGACGGGACAAACTGGATTCCAGTGGTCATACTGAAAAAAAAAAAAAAAAAAAAAAAAACTGAATGCTGGTCGCCGTGGTACATCCTCTCTTCAGGTTAATGTGCATTTTTTTCTTCTTCTCTTTGTTTTTGTTGTATCCCCATGATTTTGTTTAGTAATAATTTTTACTATGGCGACGTAAATGGCGATTATCGTACAAATATGTACGTACACATACCAAGTGTGTGTGTGCGCGCGCGCACGCTCGGCGGATCTGCTGCGCACCGTACTCCACTTGTGAGTTATGTATTAATCTGGAGCCGAATAAATTACAAGCGGGGTCTTCTTTTTTTCTTTTTTCTTTTTTTTGTGGTCTTTTCCAGGTTTTATTTTATTTCATGTTTTATCTTTTTGTTTTCGGATTTAATTTTTTTCTCCTGCTTTTATCTCATTTAAAGATGAAACGTCGCGTGTTTGACGCGAGCGATGGAATTCTTTCTATGGAATGGGATTCGTCAGCGAAATGGGATTTTTTTTCTCTTGTTGTTGTTGTTGTTTGTCTGCGAAGATGAGTGGTAGAGGTATATTTGGTGGAATTCTGAATAAAGAACATTTAACGTAGGGTAGAGGCACTAGTATCCGGACAGTGTTAGTGTCCGGACACTATGTAGTTTATCTGATAAAAATAGGTATATCATACATAAATAGTCTCAAATATTAACAATAATATAATCCTTTATGTGTCACTCATATCCATACGAAGTTTGAAATCAATCAGATACATAATGTAAGAGTTAAGCGGCAGTGTTGTGGCTGAACTCCGAGAGTTTGGTTTTATTGTCATTTTGCATACCAAAAAAATAGTGCGAGCATTTACAAAAAGTAAGTTATTCAAAGGGTATTTTTTAACGTATTCTTCTGGAAAGTACTCTGTTTTCCTTTAAATAGAACCCACTTTCATAATTAAAAAAAAAATAGAATAAAATTATTTTTTTGGTCAAATTTTTAGTGTCTGGATACTAAAACTAAAATTAAAGAGCATTTTCGGTATCCGGACAACCTGTCCGGATACTGAAAATTTGAGAGGAAATACAAATCCTCGTTTAAATGCTCCTAAAACATACTTATGTATGTTTCTAATGAGAGAGAGAAAAGGAATTGTGTTTTTCTCGCAGGTTTTCAGTATTCGGACAGGGTATACTAAGTGAGAATATATCTGTCCGGATACTGAAAAATTAGTTTCAGTTTCCGGACAACTTATTGTTTTGAATGTTATTTTCGGTTTTCAAAGCTCTAATTATCGAAATAGGCATTTTATTTTAACTCATTTTTTAAGATTTGGTTGCAGAAAGTATAGCTAATGCCTAGACGATATACCTAGGGACAAATCAGTTAATCATTCGTGTAAAGCTGGTTTATGCTGTTCAACATTACATGACCGGTTAAAGGGCAAAAGATTGGTGAAAAGGCTACGAAAATGGGATAAGATCCTTATTTGACAAATGAAGAGCAGGAACGGATTGCTCAGTGGTGTGCCGATATTTAGGATTTCTTATTAAGGTCCACGATCTGTTAAACATCAGCAAGGTTAGGGCAGCAGTCACCCAGAACCCATATTAAAATGTTAGGGAACTAATTGAATATTTGAAAAGCATTGGTCTGGAGTAAATCATAAATGAGTCAAACGAATTAAATTTAAATAGTGACGAAAGCATCTGTCCAAAAACTGGCATGGTTATAGCCCCAAAAGATTACAAAAACATATACCAAATTGCTGCTAGAAATGAAAATGAGACGTTAACGGTGCTTATTGTTTTTTTCAACAGACGGAACTTTTTTTGAACCCATATTACTGTTTCCATTTAGCAATACCAAATACAGATATTACCATATTCATTGAAAGCCAGGCGGCTATAAAAGCAGTGTCTGCTAATGAAATAAAATCGAAGCTAGTTCGCCGCTGCCGCGAAAAGCTTACGGTTCCCTCTGCTGGATCCCTGGACACAGGGAGAAAACCGGCAATGAGATGGCCGATGAACTAACAAGAAATGGTTCTGCTATGGATCAAGATCGGGCGATTAAGTCCATCAAACCACCACTTTGCAATCTCAGAGAGAGATTGAAAAATAAGATCCGAATGAAAGCCAATAACAGGTGGAAAGATTTAACCACTTGGGAAATAACACGGAAGCTATGGCCGGAATATAATCCTAGTCGGACTAGCAAGCTTATGCGGTTTGATCCTGATTAACAGGTTACAACTTCCTAAGAAACCACACAATGAAATTGAAACTCAAGAATGACGATATATGCAGGGGCTGACGAGGAAGTACACGAGGACACACCTCACTTCCTTTGTCATTGCCCGAGTCTCTGTCACTTGAGGAACAGAACACTTGGAACTTTTACTTCCATGACGTACTACATGAACTTTCTCATGTCTCACTATCTGATCTTAACAGGTTTCTGAGGACATCGGGATGGCTGGACAAGGTCGAGTAACTGTGAAGTAACACTCATCACCGCCAACAACATCGGCTAACTCCCTTCAAGGCCATCACAATGGGTCCACATGGACCTAAGTGGGGTGCGGTAGGGCTCGCTCTGCCGTATCCACCCATAAACCTAACCCCTAACCTAACTGTTTCCATACTTGCGTCCTCCAAAAGACATTGTTGACAGCATGCCAAAATCATGGTTTTTGCTGATTAAAAACGTGGAACGACCTGTATTATTGTTCGTATATGGGCAGAAGTCGTATCTAACCCTGCGAACTCAGTGAGTTTACCAACAACCAAATAATTGTTTATATGCGTTGCCACCGAATACCACCCACATCATGCAACTGGCTGACGTTTGTGTTTTTAAGCCTTTGAAGTTCAATTGAAAAAAAAAAAACAATCGTGAATGGGAATCCAAAAATTGGAGACGGGCTTTAACAAAGAGAAACTTCTGTCCCCTTTTGAATGATGCTACTGTCAAAAAAAAAAGATACGGTTGCTACCATACAAAATGCATTTAAAAGATGTGGCTTGTATTCCTTTGACCCATCAGCTATTTATTATACGAAATGCGCTAAAAACAATGTGGAGAGATTAAGAATAGCTCAAACTCAAACTCCAGAATTATTCGATGACGAACAATCGACTAAAACATCAAAATTAAAGATTGCTGTCGATGTGATTGAGGCATTGTCAGAACAATTAAGAAATGTTGGAGTTGATACCAATATCGTTTTAGAAGTTATCATTTTAATGTGGGTACATATTATATTTATAGTTAAAGTCCCTATATTTTATAAAAAAATATTTTTTTAATCAAATAAAGGCAAAAAACGATCCGATGTCCGGATACTAAAAAAAAAGTGTCCGGAAACTAAATTCTGCTGTCCGGATACTAGTGCAAATCGAACTTTTTTGAATTTATTTTTTATTAATATTCAGAACGTAACATTCAAAAAAAATGTTAATGTATTATTATTAATAAATATCGCCACTTCTTCAAACATTTTATTTTTTTGCGGTAGCTTTAATATTGACCGAACTGTTGGAAATCAAAGTTACCAAATACGTTAACTGTCCGGATACTAGTGCCTTTACCCTACGGTTTTGGATGTTGGTAGACCATCTTGAAGCAGAACTTTCACTGCGGATTTGAATTACTTTTGACAGCTGTTTGGAAAACAGTCTGCCCATATGATTGATACTGAAATCTGTAACTGGGTGAGTGTATATTAAAAATTGTTGCGGCTTTTGTGCTGTTTCAATAGGAATGATAGTTCTTAAAAGGAAGAAATGTGTTTCTTCAGGGCTTTATGGACTTTCAGCGACACGGATTGAACACTGCCATCTATTGACTCTGTCGAGGTGGTAATGGTTGACGGTTCTACCAGAATTTGTCCCTGGGAAACAGTGCTCGAAAAGAATTCTCTGGATATGAACATATCACTGGTATAGTGTCAGTCTGATGGGAAAACGCTGGCAAACCAAACTGGCAACCCTGCCCCAACAAAATATCTACTCAGCCTTGCCATTTGGCACCTGTTTGAGCCTAAGGACCCTTGGTCTCACTTTTTGAAAAATTATTTAAATGGTCCTTTTTCAGTTTAAGTACGATTTTAATCTTACTGAACAAAAAAGAATGCAAACATTAGTTTTTTGTTAAAAATAAAGAATAAATGTCGTTGCTGTTTTTTTTTTCTATAGCTATATATAAGCAGTTTATGTGGATGCCTCTTCTTCGGATCTTTAGTCCCCTTTTTGGAATTTTTCAGCGGCAACGCTGTACCTACTACCTAAACCTTTCGACAGTAATCTAACCGGCAAAGATCGATGCGGTTTGAGTCTAGGATAGTGTACCATCGACCAAATTTTCTTAGAAAGAACCCAGGAATTCCATATTGATACACGCACTCCTTTCTTATCGCCTTTAGAATAGACTCTGCTGTGTACTGAAAAGCTGTACAAAGTCGTGTCAAGTTTAGGTGTTCCTGATGAACTCGTTCGTCTGTACAAACATTATAGGACGTAGATTTGTGAAAATTGCCAATAAAACAAAAAGGTTCGTAAGGGACCTAGCCCTAGCATATTACAAACATTCGTTTCATGTGAGTTTTTCAATTTTGGCGACGATGTAAGGGATCTACAATTTGATGGTAAGTTCAAACGGCTAATTGAGAAAGTGCTTGTCAACAGCGGATGAAAAATTAGTTACGTTTATCACACTTGGAGGGTTTTCTGCATTCTCCACAAGTTAATAGTAACGCACGTCTTTTTATAGAAAGTTTGATTTTTTCTTTTTACCTTCAATGGCGTACATCCGAATTTCTGTCTTTAGGTCTTGAATAAAGGTACGAATTCAGTTTTCTGTTCCATGAAAACGATGTCTGTTTCATCTCATATCTATTGATATTTTACCAAGACCTACTAAGTGGCACTTTGTTTACAAATTTAAAACGAGCTCCCTGAATCTGTTAGTAATTTTGATCAAACCTTTTTCAGTACACCAGTCCCTTTAGTTTAAAAAATATTCAATCATTTTTTCCAAAAAAATATACTTTTAACTGTAATGCATGTTTAAGATTCGAATCAAAACGTATAAAGAGTCGTGGCCCAAAAAGGCTTCCCTGAGGTACCCAATAACGTGAACCATTGCCGAGCTGCAAGGGGAACTATTGCTAAATGCATGTAGCGATCGAAACATAGATGACGAGGGTTTATTTAACCACAGGACAGATAAGCCCAGTAAAATCAATCATAAGATAGATGTCGCTGCAATTTTTAGCGGAAGAAGAGGTTACCTATGTTAGGTTAGGTTAGAAAAAATGAATTTATTGTAACAACGAAAGTACCGAAGAGAGAAATTGAGGCCGGAATCACCCATTGTGACGTATAAAAATTAATAAAATAAAAGACTTAAAAATAAAAAGAACTTGCAAGTGTTTAAATTTAATTTGGCATATGCGAAATTTCACCAGCACTCATTCCAACACAAGAGACGATGCGAATTAAAGATAAGCGATATGAAAATGTCTCGGGGCTCATCTGAACTTTGAAGTCGAATCCATACACTATATTTGGTTTAGCGATAAATGCGGTCAAGAGTTAGATTTGTCGTGAAAATATGGCTTGCAAAGTGATTATCTTTTCGAAGTTTGCTACATTTGGTTTAACCATTTTTTTGGTTTTACGGGGTTTAACATTTTAAGAGCGGAGGAGTTATTTAACTCAGAAGTAAAAAGTTGAAACACGGTTACTATAGGTGAACGAAGAGTTCTTTTCGTTCCGTTCGTGTCTTGCTTTTTTCTTATTCTTGGAAGTGGGACGCCTTAAGATCTCTAGGAGGAATTTTCTTACGCAGCGTTCAAGTGTCTTTTGCTGTACGTATTGCAACTCATCCGCATTCGAAGCATATCTTGAGCGAGTCGTAGTTTTGAACTGAGTTCGACCAATCCGTATGTTTGAATAGTCTGGGCATTTTATGTATAAATAAGCGGAGCCAAACAACTTAGAACCATTCTGACTGCCATAAAATCAACTTATGCGCTTGTTTTTTTTTGGAAGATTCTGCATAACCATTTATGCAAAGCTGTGCGTACTTTGTTAACAATATTTTGTGTATGGGCAAGGTCGAATTTCTACCACTGGTCGAACTCTAGTATTATGGAATTTATCGATCCAAACCTCCTCTACTCGGGTCGCAAGTTAAACCCCTAGCCACTACACCGTAGCCAGGCTTTCAATAGCACTTAACATAGCAAGCTTCAACTTGCGTACAATAAGTCAAGCCTTTCCGATAAAGCAGCGCGTGTTGCCGCCCCACTCATTGCGACCTCTCTCACTTGACCTTTTGTCCGGCAACCATTCGAAATCAGTTCCACAAAGCTAATCAGCAGCACATTGTTTTCCAATTAGTTTTGCCCACTTTCGACCAATTCATGGCGACATTTAATCATGACGTACACATACTCGTATATAAAGAACTTAAAAATAAACATAGAAAAATCTCACGTTCAACCCGAACGAATAGCACACGTCCCCCCACATGCACCCTGCACATATATAGATGATAGTTAAACACAAATGATTGCTCATTTCCTTTTATTGAATTAATTAACCAAACAAAAGTCAACCATACACCACTCACAGCACGGACAGAATATTGGCCGCACATTAACAAAGGCAACTCCGACTGGTCATAAAAAAGTGCTCAATAGGTCAGCCGAGGCAATTGTATCTTTTGGGTTGCACTATACATGAACCATGTTATCGCAAACGATTTAATCCAAAGATCAAGTTACATTGTTGGACACTGCATGCACACATAGTTGGTCTGGCTGTGAGAGGACAGACAGAATGTCAGCTGTTGTCCATATCAAGTTGTCGTCGCACAACTCTGAATATGGCGAAAAATCGTCATCTACCGCATTATGAGAATCCGTATCCTTGGCATGAGAAAATTCCATAGTAAGTGATTTTACATGCGATGTCGGTTGTCGGGGCCCCCTCCTCCCATTGAAAGGTGATATGAGACGAGGTTGTTGTTTTTATCTTTAATTTGATATAAAGTCTTCAGGTGATCGAATTACAGGAATGCGGAGAACTTACTGAGGTACTCTGTACTCATAAAGTCATACACACATTCCCCCGGAATAATCATGGAATGCTTCCTGTCTGTCACCATTAAAACCAGCCACCACAACACACAATGTAAGCATGTAGGATGTGGCATGTTGGTATCGAAGGAGTACTCGTAGCTGTTGGGTGGTGCCTGGTGCGCCTCATAATACACACATTCCATTCTTTCTGATTCTTCGTTTCGATCCGTATAGCTACAAAGATACTTTACAACTTAGTTATTTGTCCATTTCACTAATGAGCTTGACAGTGGTGTCGGTGTAAATGGAACCCCGGTCTATCGGCAGTCGGTTCGTTCCGCCCCATGGGGGCTCAACAAGAGCAACAAAAACGGCCCTGAAATTCCATTTGAGTACCTACGTTCCGAGATAAATAAGCACTGAAACGCATAATATATCTCTGTACGATGTCGTCGTCGTGTTGTTTATGCGAAACAAAAAGCTTGTACGTGCCTTGGCATTGGGTAACCTTTTTCCTGTGTGCTCTGCAATTATTGCTCATTCCTTCACCCGAAGCCGATCTCTTGACATTTTACCCTTTGCGGAATTCCCCGACTCGACACCATCCGCCATCGTAACCATCCTGGAAGTCGTATCCTACTGTATATATGCTTCGGATGAGCTCTGCTTGCCATTTAAGGGAAGTGCGACCGCAAGTGCTCTACATTCTTTGCAGTATTAAAACCGGACATCCGGTGTGAAGCAACTTATAAACACAATCACACACCGAGGGAGCCGAGATGGAAAGATACAACACCAGCAAGAGACGTGCAGAGTTTGCTACATCTATACATACAGCATAATAAAGGATTAAACTGTGACACCGGCATAAGCAGAACAAGAGAGCGGCAGAAGAGGTCGAACAAGAAAATAATGACGACGAAGAATAAGAAGAACGTACGCCGCCGACCCTATTAAGTGAAGATTCTCTGCCACAGCCAGCTACCGGTGTTGATGATCCGTGTGGCGTCTAATAATCACGTATTGCGTCTGCCAGCCAGCCAGCTATTTAATTCAGAAGAAAGAAAAAATTGAAACATATTTTTCCTTTTTACACACAGTTACCATTACCAGTGGTGAATGGAGAGTTCTTTTAGTTCCGTTCGTGTCGTGTTTTTTTTTATGTTCTCGGAAGAGGGAGGCCTTCAGATTTTTAAGAGGAATTTGTATCTCCTTTTTTTTTTTAGGGTTTACTTGGAAGTTTTGTTAGATTTTCTTACTGTCCTGATTGTGGTTGGAATCTTGCGAATATTCAATTAATCTATTGGAGGGATTTATGACGGAAAGTTTCAAACAAAACTGATTTAGATGTAGATTGTCGGTTTAAGGGAGAGCATACTCGTTTTTTAGAGCTTTTTAAAATACTTTTCTTCGTAAATCCGAATCCGTAGCGTTTCAGCTTTTGTATTCCTAAATGACTCCCACCAAAAGGGGGCTATAGTAAAAACATCTCTTGAAACTAGAGTTCGCCAGTGGTAGAAATTCGACCATAACAAGGACCTGGCTTATATATTGGAAAACAAATTACACAAAGCATTGCAACTCTGCACAATATTTCCAACAAAAAGTTAGGCGAATATATTGTGTCTAAGCGTGACAGTGGTTCTTAACTATTTGTCTTCGCCTATATCAGTGAATCCCAAAGGGGGACTTAAAGGGGGTCCACGAGAGACTCGACGGGGGTCTACGTTGGCATGAAAAATTGGGTCTCAACAGTTGAAAATGACGAAAATTTACCTAGTTTTGATAGGAAAAAAACATTTTTTCAGTAAGACTGGCAAATGGATCAGATATCCTTTTTATTAAGCATTAATTTGCCTTTTTTAAGCCTCCTTGATTTTTTTTAGTAGTGTATTTTAAGAAGCTCAGCGACTGTTACTTATAAAAACTTGCATACTTGCACTTCTTGAATCAGTTTTAGAGTTTCTGGAAAGTAAAGATCCAGTTTTAAAATAAATCCTAATCAAATCGAAAGCAGACATCGCGTATTTGACAGAACTGTTCAAAAAATGCAATGGCATTAACTTGCAGTTACAAGGGGACAGCTTATTAATTTAATTTCGCCTTTTCTTGGAAAATTTAAATTTACAAAGCAAAATTGTGAAACTTATGACATGCAGAACGTCTTTACGAGGATATTCAGACATACGTTCAGCATTTAAATGCCCTGCATAATGACTTCAAAAATAGATTTGAAGATATTCTCACGACGGAAATACCACAAACTTTAAAAAAAGGAGCAGAATGAACATCACAGAACAGGGAGAGTTGCGGTTATTCCTTATTGAAGCCAGATATTGATAATTTGCTGTCAAAAGTACATCCCTCCCATTAAAATTATGACTTTTTTCTATTGTTGAAGTTACGGTACGTTTTTATTGTTTAGTTTTAGTCCCGTGAAGTCGGTAATCGTATTATTTTATTAATTAGAACCTAAGAAAATATACGAGTACAATTTTTATTTTTATTTTTAAGACTCCGAATTTAGGGTTGGAGCTCAGCCGCGACGCAAATTTCCATCTCTTCACATTTTTTGACGAGTTTTGGGAATATGGTAAAAATGTAGCAGCATCAGGGGGTCCACCAAAACCAGGTTAGTTTTGAAAGTGATCTATGAGAGAAAAAAAAAAAGAAGTTTGGGAACCTCTGGCACATACAGTCGGACCCGCTTATTTGAAACTCGTTTTATTGAAAACCCCGCTTTTATGAAAAATTTAATCTGTCCCCGTGTACTTTTTTTCAGTTATCCGAAGTCCGTTTAATGGAAAAACCCGGTTAACTCAAATTAAAGAAACGATTTTTTCTCATTTCATTTAAACGGGTTCGACTGTATCTAATATATAAAAATCTCATGTTACGGTGTTTGTAGTCGTACCTGGACCGATTTTTATGAAATTTGTTGTGTATATTTGGTAGGTATGAGAATCAGTGGTTAAGTGTAGATATTTCATACCGCTAGGTGAATTTCGGGTGTCCATGTCCACAACATTTTTGCCTTTTTTTTTATGAAAATGTTTTTTTTTTTATTTAATAGATTTGGCATCAAAAAATATGTGTAACCCCAAGTCTTCACCTTCCTACCGAACCCACCCTTTTTTAATCGCGATTTTAGTATTTTTAAATGAGCAATATCCAAATAATTTAGTCGTCGTTCGTTTTTAAAATAGAACGAAATTATTTATGTTGTTTAATGACAGATGGCGCTACTTCTTCCTAATTGAGCTTTCTTCATGCGTGTGAAGTGTCGTGTCACTTTGACATTTCACTCTGAATTTTTTTTTATATATACGAGTATTACAGCCCCGAAAACCTTAAACCGTGAAAACCAGAAATTGACTTCTTTCCGATGTGGATTCTTTGGATTTCTGAAAATAATTGTTCCTTTTTTTTGGATGGAGAAAATGTTAATCTATGACAATGAGCAAATTTTGTCCACCACGAATATTGCTGTTAATTTTTTTATTATTATTTTATTTTATGATCCTAAACATGACTTCAACTTTCATTTTCATTGTTTTTGGGTTTGTTTAGTTACCTCCCCAAACTGAACCTAGTCTAACCTTATTTCACTCTACAAGAAAAAAAATTTCAAGCCAAAACTTACGTTCTTGCTCTATAAATTAATAGAGAGAAAGTTTCTGAAAAGCATGAAAAGCATGAGCGCTGAACATTTTAACGAGGCCGCTTACGCATTTGCTAAAATGCCCCCCACTTTCCAGTGAAATTTACAGCCCCTTGAGTCCATTTAAATCAGCATTTACGACCCTTAATATTTGCCATTGTGGAGATCTTTTGACCCCATGCCAATGTTGAAATCAAAGTATGTTTTGTCAACAACAACTCAGCAAAGAGAAATTATTCGAGCAATCCAATCTATTGGCTGTTACTTCACGCTCGTTCGCATTTCAATTACAGTCAAAACGATTCACCTTTGAACTCACTCCCATACATTTCGCAAACATCTCACACTCACGGATAAGAGCGAAGACAGATTGACATTAAGTTTATTATCTGTTGATAGTGACAAAGTAATGACAACAACATCGATCAGCACAATTTGTTGCTGCTTCTAAATCCAGTCGAACAACTCAGAAGCTCGACAGGCCTTCAGATGTTATTGTTACAGATTCTTTGCTTAACCTATGTATGTGCTGAAAACTAAATTTAGAAATGCCATTACATTTACTTGTGATGCGTGAGTTTTCTTAAAAAAAAAAAAAAAAAAAAAAATTGAATAGAGCAGTGGTAGAGCTGCTACAAAGTAGAGTAGATTGCCGATGTTGAGCGACCTATTGACATTTTTTATCTCCAATAGGTATTTTTCTGCCTTAGTGTCGGTCGATGTTGATGCGACGTCCAGTTGTAACTGTGTATTCTATGATTTTCGATGCAGGCTGTAATGAACCTATTTTTGTGTACATTTACATTCCTTCAACATTTTGTTTTGGTATAGTTGGAAGGCGCTTATTTTTCGTCCGTGGGAGTTTGTGTGCCAATTTTGAAACTCCATAAATTAGGACTTTTCCTTTAAGCCTCTGACCTGTCGCCAAAGCGATTTAGAGGCAGAAGCAGAACTCGGAAAATATAGCTAGCAGAGTTTCTACTTTCTCAATGTAGCTGATAATCTCTTTAGAAGAGGATTTCCTCAATCCTTCAGGACTTGGTATTTCTCTGAAGACGGACATACTTCTAGTAGAGCTGCACATTCGCATTTGATGTGTTCAGGTGTTTCGTCTTTATCAAAACACTGTGGCCACTCCGGAGAGCTATCTGCATTTTGTTTAGGTGGTATAGCAAGCCGTGGTGACCCGTAAGGGACAATAGCTTTAGTATTGTGCCTTCGTAGATTTAGAATTTTCTTGGCATTGTCGTTAAGTGGCTAAGTTGTCATCTTGGCCTGCCTTAGGCCTGGGATTTCTTCACAGCTTCTGGAAATTCTGTTAAGTACAACAGCAAAGTAGGTATTAACAAATGAAGTTCCACGAAAGTCGTTGTTGAGTACCGGTTTAGCCCGAAGCTCAATTTACGATTTTTCTATACGATTTTGTAAATGCTTTTGCAAAGTCTTCAGAAGGTCGTATTGAAAGAGTGTCGTATTCGAAGTGTCCTTTAAATGAATTTGTTCAACTTTGTTTAAAAGATGTTTAGAAGAAATTTTTAGAAATGATAGCGTGAACCTTAATAACAAAGATAAAAGAAGTGCACCGATTAAAAATGAAAGCAGATTTTCTCAGCCTTTATCAGAGAAACCATTCCGTTCCCTGTCTTACTTTGTGTTTCATTTTTTTTATTTATTTATTTTTTCGAACTACCATTATTGAAAAGCTTAAGACCTTCACAAAACAAGTTACAGAATTACGATAAATTCGCACATATTTCCTTAAATGAGAACATTCCCTTTACAATTGCTTTAATTTGCTTTGCGTCGAAATTTTATAAAACTATGTACACATTCCCACGATGTTTAACTTGTCCAACAAAAACTAATTTATTAGGAATAAATGATAAATCAATTTTTGAACCAAATGGTCGCTTATATAGCCTGTCTTTTTTTTTTTTTTTTTTTTTTTTTTTTTTTGAAAATGAGATATACTAAAAATCATATTTAATGTTCGGGGTAGATTTTATGAATTCACAATGGCGAACTTTTCCATATAAAGATCCCCATTATGACCTACAAAATATTCAGTGTGAAGGTTAAAAATGATTATTAGTAAGGCCCGATGAACCCTTTTAGAACCAAAAGATAAAACCAGAATTTACAAGAAAACACCCGTATTAGGGAAGCCTTATTTTCCATATCTTGGAGATATGTATCTTTTTTTTTACCAATTTTTAAATTTGTTTGAATAAAACTAGCATTTGCTTTGAGCAAAAGGTTGAAGCAAAGTAAAAGTAAATTGTTTCAACTCGATATGAAAGACAGTTTACTTTGCTAAAGTGAGTTTGGAAAATTCGAGCATAGCATTTACTTCGCTGTACGTGCACTTTCCTTAATGTTCCTGTAAAATCTGACCAGTAGATTTCAAAATTTGACTTTTCGTATAGCTTCAACTGCACCTGGACATACATTTTCTTGCCAAATAGCTTGTTTATGTTTTATTTCTTGCTGCGTTTTATTCGTACCGATCTGAGTAAAAAGTAAGTGGCGCCGCTTTCCAAAAACGTCATAAGTGTAGCTTTAATCAGTTTTTATTCATAGGAAACGTTGCAAATGCTTCGATTATGACACTTCGTTTGATTAAAAGCAATTGCCACCTTTTTTTATACCGCCCTTTGACCTGCCTCATGCGTTGCAGAATTTTGTATAAGATTATCGATTGAACTGTCTGCAAAAAAATGATGTAAAGCATGTAAGAGAACCCAAAATAAACTTACGACTTGGTGTTAGCTATGTAGGTATGTAGGTAGGGTAGGTAGGTGTGGCGATTTAATTCAAAATTTAAAAACCCAAGTAGCACTATGTGCCGTTTCGTTACCACAAATCATTTGACCTGGTTGTTTAGATCCAGCCTGTGGAATTCAAAAAGGTTATCAGTTCCCCAATACTACGTTTCGAGACCACCTCAAGGGAGTCGAAAAAGGGTTTACCAAAAGATCGCTGTCTGGCCCTAGCTAGTGCTGGACAGGCGCAAGGGAAATGAGTGAGTGTTTCCTTTTCGCCTGTGTCATTACAGCTTCGGCAGTGTGTATTATGTGGGATGCCTAATTAAGGGTTCTCCAATAAGAGGTGTTATTTTGGTATTCAAAGAAGAATTTCATTTTTTGAGATAAATGATCGGATGTTTATTTCATAATAAAGAGGAAGGTATGCCGTTAATAATGAAAAACAACATCATCCAAATGACAACCACGAGCACGCATACAAGACCATATCCTTTCACAAGAACACCTCTTATTGAATAACCCTTTATAATTGCGTGTTCGCCTATTGGCCAATGGCCTGTGGCTATCGCTGTTATTCTGGCAATATCTTTTCATGTTTTACTTAGAAGGTGGGTTGTTTTATCCGTGCTGTAGTTTGGCCACATCCTTCTGGATATGATACAGTTCGTCAGCCTCCTTCATCTGAGGTTGGCCTTCGATAGGAATTCTAGGGAGATCTTTGCTTTCACTGCTCCGAGCGGCATTTGAACCGTTTCCGCGCAAATGAACAGTGAAGGGCTGAGCCTCGCCTGACCAGCTCGTCAGCATGTTCGTTGCCGCAAACATTGCTGTGACCTGGAACCCAAATCAGGGTAACCTTGAACTTGTCAAGCGAGGCCAGCTCCTTACGGCACTCTACTACCAATTTTGAGGTTATGTCATGTTATGTTAGCTATGTAACTGCTTAACTTTGTATTTTCATCAGTGTCAAGTATTAAAAACCAAAAATATACCTTTGACTTAGGCACCAGTTATAGCCATACGTAAAACGAAACCGTAGAAATTTGTTGTGCTTTTTTTTTATCACCTAAACTATGGTTGAACCCAATATTGGACTTAAAATGTTGCTTATGAACTATTTACCACAAAGTTTATCAGAATAAAATAAGTAAATTTTCTAGAAAAATAATTTATTCATTTTTTCGTGATCGGAAAAACTTATCCGTTCGAAAAAAAGTTATGAAACTTATTTTAGAAAATTTATCGATAATTTGTGTTTTTTTTTTTTTTTTTGATAATCTAACATTGGAATTCTTAAGCAACATTTTAAGACAAAAACTGAGTTCAACCATCAAGTTTAAGTCAAAAAAAGCAAACGAAACATTTTACAGTTTCGTTTTACGTATGGCTATAACTGGGGCGTCAAAGTTATTTTTGTTTTTATTACTACTGCTAACTTTAAAGTTTGTTAAATTACTCGGATCATGTGTTATTGATTATTGTACGTTTACTTTTGACAAAGGACCAGGCATGTGCGGCTATCTAAAGCTGTTTTTAAACGAGTACTCCCTGTTTAGGGTAAATTTTATGTAGTATCTCCTTCACTTTGGATATATAGCTCTGTCTGATTTTTTAAGTTACGCGTGCTTATTATTTTAGTATTATATTGGCGTTATTATTTTTTTTCTTTTCTCTTTAAAAGTGTAGTTATGAATTCGTAGTGAAATTCAAACATTATAAAAATTTCTCGTAAAAGTCACCTCAAAGCAGCCCCCCTTTATTTTTACACTCATTTCAACCTCGTGGCCATATTTAACCTAATGAACTCACCATAAGGAAATTCGATTTAATTCATACTATCAATTTTATTGGCACAGGAAATATGAAATAAACTCGCTTGCTATGTGATATCAAAATAGGAGAAACAAAAAATCCATAACACAAACAACATTTGTATTATTAAAATTTGCATTAATTTCATTCAATTTGTATAAGAGTATCGACTCTAACTAACTCGCCCCATTCATATTTTTTTGAGCGCTGTTGTTTTGTATGTCTTTTTTTATACCATTTTATTAGCATTATTTTAATTTATGTAAATAATCTTCAATGCAAAACGATGGGCATAACCCATTAAATTATAATGATATTGACCAATGAAACCGATCGGGAAAAAACTCGACTCGAAACATGCATATTTCTATAAATATTTTATACTGAGCGCACGCTTTTGTTGAAAATGGTTTAGAATTGCATTAGTTGAGTGTTTCAGGTTTTTTTTTCACTCTTTGTTTAATTGATTGTTTTTCAGTACGGGACAACCTGAGTGATTTAAAGAGTGTGGCGAACCAATGGCCATTGAATTTAATTGAATTATAATTTATTCATTTGAATACAAAAAAAATGTGCAACAAAAAGGCAATCCTTGCAAAGGAGTGCTTGCACATGAATCTGTTCTAAAAGTGTCGCTTACCCTATCACAAACAGAACCTTTGAAATTCAAATTGGTGGTTCAATGAAAATACACAATCGTTTTAGTGACCTTGATTTCAATGCCAAATGCACCTGCATTACGTTTCTAATTAGATATTTTTATCAACTGACACTTTTCAGTATTTCTGTCAATAAAATGTGTGTGTGTTTTTTTTTTGTGTAAAATGCTGTTTTTCTCGCGTGCATTGATGGAGATGCACCCCTTAGCTGCACGACTATGGCAATTCGCCAATCTGCTAACAAAGGCTCTGCAAATAGTCTGCTATAATGCTGACGACTGATTTTCGTAAACTGTTTTGATTTATGACGCGAATGGTTGGCCTACTAAACGTCAACCAACCAAAGATATCCCCTCACCATCGTCACACCAAAAAAAAAAAAAACGTAATTCTGTCGCTTTGGCTCATAGCACGATTCACGAATGCAACTGACGTCATTAGGTGATGAAGATTTCCGATTTCCGATTGCCGATTGCCAATGGCAAATGCTCGTATCTTCGTTATCTTCGTCTCTCTGATCTCCGATGCACCTTGCACAGGCCGAAACAAATGTCACAGGTGTGACGAATTCAAATCAAATGCACACACCAGATGCCAGCAGATGCTTGTGTAGATGCGCACCACAGACACATTTGCATTTACATGTGGTTGGCCTTAACAAAAATCTTGTCTCGGGTGTTTTGTGTTTTTGTTTTTTTTTTTTTTTTTGTTTTTTTTTTTTATGACGGAAAGGTGATAATAGACTTTTGTGGATCCCACTCTCTGGAGAGTTAAGTTGAACTACCAATCGACCGACGACGAACCATTTACGAATACAGAAATGTGACGAAAACCACTAAAAACCACACGGCACAAGGCAAGACAAGATGAACACCTACAAACTGTTGGTCAATAAAGCGAAGGTGTTGAACTTTTGTGTTCTGTTTAATTACGGTCCACAAACAGATTGTTGCTGGTGAATGGATGCATGGGTAGGGGAGGGGGGCAGTGGCATGTAGGAGAGAAGTAAAAAAAAAAAAACGCTAGGGTGTAATTGCTTCACACCCGTTTCGACAGTTTACGGCCAGAAGAACCCCACCCCGCACGCGCTTGCTCCATGCAAACAATACCAAGTATTGTACAAGTACGGACGGTATGCTCCCACATATGTGTCCCGTATTATCATCGTGGGCCCATCATCATTACACTGCGGAGTGTGGAGTGTGGTTGTGTAGTGTGTAGTGTGTAGTGTGTACTGTGTAGTAGAGAACTATCTTCCCGCGCATTTTAGTCGTAACAGAAACTCTTTGCAAGTTTGGTAAGATGAGGATGAGGGGGAGGGTGCGCGGTGGTATACTCTATACTGTCGGCTTTGGACGGCTATTTTCTTCTTATTATTATGATAATATTGTGTGTTCGCGTACACACACTTCCAGTCAATTGGAATTTCGAATTAGGCATGCCACGCGTATTTTCATTCATCCGCACCGGATTTGGATGAAGTTTTTTGAGGTTTATTTTTTTCCAATTCGATTTTTTTTTTTTTTTTTGTAGATAGGGATTCCAACTCAACACAAGCGTTGGTGTGGTTTAAAAAGAACGCATTTTCTTTCATCGTCGTCGTAATTTAGTTTTTTTTTTTTTTTTACTTCTCGGAAGTTATTTGTTTTGGAATTTTTTTTTTTGGGAAATAGGTACTTTGTTTTGATATTTAATGGCGGATTCGGCGTGATCGGAAGTTCAATTAAGATAAGATATATCTCAATAGATGTCGAACATGGTTAGATACTTTGGATTTGAGTGTGTGTTTGTGTGCAGCCTATGCGGAAGGAGGGAATTTTTGTTTGTTTAACTTGTTTGTATAGCTTTATTAATTGAAAGTTTTGTTTTCGGTTGATATTTATAGGCCAGCTAGACGGCAAGTGGGTTGAGTGCTGGTTTTCGGGGGAGGGGAAACTCCAGCTTCTCATATTTCTTTTGCGGTATCGGTTAAGCCCGCTAAACAAACAGAACGAGTAATGTGTGGGGTGTTTTCTAAAACGTATTATTACGGTAGGAAGTGGGCTTTGGGAACTCATGGAAAATGTATCTCATTCATAAATTGAAAAGTCATTTATGTTGTCGTCCATAGGAAGGTATTTTTACTCGATTTTCCATGCTGCTCTTGAACTCCCAGAGCGAGCAATGAGTTGCTATAGTTTCAGATGTTTATCGATTCGTACATGGTAGTCTTAAAAATTATTCGATTCGGTAAAGCATTTTTCTGAATGTCGCATAAAATGAATTTCAAATTGGAATAAGGTTTTTCTACCGAAATTTTGTGATTTTAATATGGTTATTTGCGGATTTTTAACGCATATCACAATAAAAAAAGGTCTCAACCGACTTCGTTGAGCAACTGGAATTGGCCCGGTTCTAACTGGAGTGGCCTTTCCGCAGAAATCCTGGGCGCAAAAATGACTAGGTATTTGAAAAGTTCCCTGCAAGCAACGGCCTTTTGTAGGTTTTTATCACCCTGAATGCGGGAATTTTTATTTATTATCCGACACTGAACATTTCTCTTAATGTATATTAAGTGTATTAACAACGATTTATTGTAAGATGTGAACTGATTGTAGCATGAATGTAGGGTTAAGGGCTTTACTTGAAATTTAACGTAGAAGGCGACGAATAAGTGGCCTTAATCGCTCAGTAGGAGATCACAATAAAACTGTCTCATATACTACAAAAATAAGAATTCAAAAGGAACAACTTTGTATTCAGAATAATCCGCTACCAACCGAGTTTCAATACACTTGCATTTTGTTGCAACTTAAAGTGATTTTCCGGACCAGTTGAGTACTGAGTTTTGAAAGTTCATCTCTCGAGGAGTTTATAGGTAGCTGAACAAATTGTTCAAAATGCCAAACCTAAGTAACTTATTTTGTGTCACTTGAGTACAAATTTGATAAAGCCATCTATCGGAAGATGGGAGTAGCTAAAAAATGATTTAAAGGTGAAAATGTTCTACGCAGCTCATTAACTAAATACAAAGCGAACACAGACTTGATCGGTATTTTGAGATATGAAGAATATAATTAGCTACTTATTTTGTGTCACTTAATACAAATTTGATAAAGCCATCTATCGGAAGATGGGAGTAGCTAAAAAATGATTTTAAGGTGAAAATGTTCTACGCAGCTAATTAACTAAATACAAAGCGAACACAGACGTGATCGGTATTTTGAGATATGAAGAATATAATTAGCTACCTACTTATTTTGTGTCACTTAAGTACAAATTTGATAAAGCCATTTATCGGAAGATGGGAGTAGCTAAAAAATGATTTTAAGGTGAAAATGTTCTACGCAGCTTATTAACTAAATACAAAGCGAACACAGACGTGATCGGTATTTTGAGATATGAAGAATATAATTGGCTACCTACTTAAGTAAAAATTTGATAAGGCCATCTATCGGAAGATGGGAGTAGCTAAAAAATGATTTTAAGGTGAAAATGTTCTACGCAGCTAATTAACTAAATACAAAGTGAACACAGACCTGATCGGTATTTTGAGATATGAAGAATATAATAAGCTTGCATTTATTTAATCGTTTTTGTCAATCATAATCACTGCTATTCAAATTGAATCGATTCTATTTGATCACTGTTCGTATATTCGATTTAAAACGAAGTTTATACTTGTTCAGGTCTTATTTTAGTCTACGATTTCAATAGAGTTTAGTGTCGATTTTCTATCGGAAACAAATTAACATCAAACTTATAATATTTCATTAATCAATGGCAGCTAAAATTTACAGAAGATTCAGAGACATTCATCCATACCTACTAATAATCATTTTTACTTTCCAGGCTAAATTTCTCGAACTCACAGTAGCTAAATTTTCCATACAAAATTGCATAATGTGACCTACAAAATATTAAGTGTGAAGGTTAAAAATGATTATTATTAAGGCCCATTAAGTTGTCAGTACTTTGTGTAAGGAACGCTTTCCCTCGAAACTAAGAGAATATAGGCAGGTGACTCGAATTGGAATTTAGACATTTGAGAAATGTTTGCTTCGATGGATACCCAGAATAAGCGTGACTTTAAATTTTTTGTCAGGCGCAATGTTTCCTGCATTTGCTAATAACGTAGCCGTTAGTGCAAAGGAAAACTCAAGTGGTTCTTGCTTAAGGTTCGCTGCTTTTGAAGTCCCTCGAAAAATGTGTCTTTTTGTCCCTAGCCTTTGATAATTTGTATCGACTGCGATGAGACAAATCTATTGCGGCGTCTATGACAAACTTAAACATCCAACTTAGCCCTCGGAATGAAATTTTGGAAGTAGCAACAACTCTCTCAGTCAAAAGTTTATACCTAGCTTCTTAGAGAAAAAAAAAGCCCCTGATAAGTGATAACTAAAAATGTAGTTTTGTCTGTGGAGGGTCGTTTCAGTGGATAAAAATCTCGCACAACTTAAGGACGATTTCCACTTGCCACCCAGAAAAAAGTTGTCTTTGCTCATTCAAATGTCTGAAAAACGCAAACGGATTTTCCCAAACCAGTCATGATGCACTAGAATGACTAGATGACTAGAGTACTATAGAGTTACCCCACGCAATCCCCTCTCCGTGGAAATATTGAAAAGTTTCGCATATGTCTAAAAATAGAACTGACCTACATTTGCGGAATATATGGCAAGCATCACCGGCATAGCTCAGTGAGGCTTCCTATTTTCTCAGAAATAGTTTGGTGCACTCCCTTAGTCCAGAATCTTGACCTGCAATATTATAGAACACTGAAATTCCTTACCCTGAATCATCGGCAGAACTTACAACCCCCACACTATCGGCAGACCAAAAGTGACAACAAGTGACCACATTATAATGTTCTCCCACCCACAAAACTTGGACGTCTCACAGACGTCCCATATACCGACAGACACTCGAAACACCATACATACTGTAGATTTATGGCAATTAAAAATTCTATGAAATTGATTAACTTAATTAAGCTCGGTTCAATTGATAGAACTCTATTGCAGCACCCATGGATACATCTTCAATTGACACATATATAGAGAGGGGGTAGAAAAAAAAAACGAATGTTTTTCTGTACGAAAATACACAAAAATCTTACCCCAATCTGGTAGAGAATCTTCGTCGGCAAATGTTGTGCTTTTTGGTGATCCCGCAACTCATTTTGCTCCACTTGATGATGCTGCTGCTGCTGCTTCTGCAATATGTCCAACATTTGTCGTGATCGTCTGCGATCCAATTGATTGCTGCCAATACCACCGATCGATTTTTGCTTCAGATAATTACTATTCGCCTCAAACACTTGCTGTTGATGTGATGTGATCGGTGATGATTGTGGCAGCTCGTACACTTCCAGTGGCAATCGTGTACCCACCGCAAGATCGGTCAATTGACAGAAAACCATTAATGACAGTGTTACTGTCAGCATTTTGTTGTTGTTGGAATTGGAAATGACACAGCAAACACAAAAGAAAAAAGTCAGCTTCTTAAAGTACGTAACTTGAACACTTTATGTACTTGTAGTCCTTGAGAGTGGCGGCGCGCGGAAAATTCACCGAACAAATAAACGGAAAAAAAAAAAAATCGAAAAACACGATCAATCAATAATTTTACACGATCGTGATCGTGAGTTGACGTTCGTACGTTAAAGTCACTCAAAGATCATAGAAACGAGATCGTTGGCTAACTGACTATGGCAATTCACGATACAATTCAATTGCTGTTGCATTTTCATTCATTAAAAAGAATTCGAAAGAAAAAAACTGATCGAAACAAAAATCGTTGTCTTTCCCTTTTAGTTCGTTTTGGTATTTTTTTTTTTCAATCGGTGCGCCCGTATTTTTCTCTCTTTCGACTCGAGATTATAAAGACCAATAATAAGCGAGAGTATGTGCCTTATTCACGACTTTAACAACCTTTGTTGTTGCTTCGAGACACGGAATGTGTAGTAATTTATAGATTAATGGTTGGATTTGATTTTCTTGTTTGAAGCCACACAACGTCGTTTCACATTTCATTGAGGAATGCCCAGTAGCAGTGGCGCGAATAGGAAAGCATAATCAAATTCACAACGACACGACTGCCACTCGTAGATAATCGAATATCTGAGTTGGTTATATTGATTTGCCACAACACGACTATTTTAGCATAACAAAAACAATTTTTATTCGCATTTTCAAGTAGACACCACCGATACTGTCGAGTACTGACAGTTTCACTGAATTTTTACTGAATGAACATACGCGACTGACGGGAAGGTATGAATGAACGACAACGACCGACTCAAAAGTCACATGGAATGTATCTGATTGGTGTTTCTGTACTGTAATACGATTTGCAAGTTATCCTGAATGAAAGAAATCACCCAAAATTCGTTAGATAGGTGGATATTTTGTTTGAAAAAAATGTGCGCGCGTCAAACAACTTCACTTTCCGAACTGATCAAATAAACTAAAAACAACACGTAAAAAAAAAACACAACATCGGGAAGAACTTGAATGAAAACCAATACATTGGCGGAAGGAATTCGATTTTGTCGATGTGTGCATTGTGGCTGCGTGTGCACAGTGTTGAAGTGTCTTCACAAATACAGTGGTGCGCAGCGATTAAGCATAGGCAGCGCAGTTCAGTTCAGTTGAGAGTTGAGACTTGAGACCTGAGACTTGAGAGTAAGTAGTACGGCCACGGCGTGGTGTCTAAAGCGACCTGATGTTATGAATGAAGTTCAGTTGTTGTTGCTGTGGCTGGTGGTGGTTCTGCTGCTGCTGCTGCTGGTTGTCTTCGGCTTCGTCGTAAAACCGAACCAGCACAGCAGGAGGAGGAGTATATTATCCGACGGTTGGATGGTGAGAAGCTGCAAGGGAGGGAGTACTCATACTCAGTAATATATGGCCAGTCCTTGCGAATGAGGAGAATACACAGCATCAGTGTCAGTGATGCTGGTGCTGGTGCGGCTATTGCTGGTGATGATGCTGGTTTTACTACAGAGAACATCGTCACGAGAGATACTTCATTCCATATGGCTACCTGTACCTGCTGAGCGCGCGATCGTGCACTACCCACTACACGCAGCGCAATTATTACACACACATACACAGAGAGAATGGAGAGGCCAAGTCGTACCTCGTACGGATCGCTGGGATAGTACAGAGATTCGAATGGAGTTCGGTGTGGAGTTGGAGATTTAAAGCGAGCTTGAGATTTAATTTAACCGGAGCGGCTCTTAGGCCAGCTCTTAAGGCTTTAAGGCAGGGTTACACTGAGAAAAATAATTGTGCCAAGAAATTAAAAAATGGGGAATAAAAAGAGGGCCGGTCAAAGAAAAAAAGGTCTTCCACATAAAATACTAATACAGTGGACTTCCATTATAACGAATTACTGATATAGCGAATTTGCGATATAATGAACGTATAAGTTGGGCTCGGAACGTATTTAAATGCCAGCGCCATTATCTGTTCAATTTAACATCAAATAAAACCTTTTAAATAAACATCTTTTTCACTTACTTATTTTATTTTAAAAGTATACAAAATCTATCGATATAACGAATGACATCAAACATATAATTCGTTATAATGAACGTCTACTGTACAGCAACAAAAAAAAATGGATTTATAATAAAACAAACAAAAAATAAAATCTTCCTTAAACTGATAAAGGGGCCATTGAGACTCAAAAAGAGGACAACAACAACGATGGTTGGGCCGTTGGGAAAAATGGTTAATAAATAAATAGTTGGCGCAACAGGTCCGGAGGGACCCTAGGCCTAGCTTCTCACAACCATTCGTTTTGTTCGAGTTTTTCATTTTTGGAACGAATGGAAGGGATCTACATTTTTATGCCGACTGCAAACGGCTAAGTGAGAAGCTCTTTCAAGACATTTATACTCTCGGATGTTTGTCAGACGTTACCGAGAGGTAGCGCAGTGGAACACATAAGTTGGAATTTGGGTTTTTGCGGGATTCGAACCTGAGACCCCTCGCTTAGTAGTCCAACACACTAACACTAACCCACTGCGACTACGGGAAAAATGGGTTAAGCTCTTTGATGAAACGATGGGTTGGTGTCAAAATTCTGGAAGGTTAAAATTATTTTTACAAAGTTCAGTTTTTTTTAATTCAGCTTTTCTAAAATCTACTTTCCAAAATGTTGCTTTACAAAATCTTGCAAACAATTAAAAAAAGGTTTGGAATATTTTCAAAAGTGCTCTAAAAATCAAAGATGGAAAGAAGATTTTTTTTTTGGATTTGGATTTTTTAATTTTTTTTTTTTTTAATTTTTACTCTTTCTTCAAATTTTTTGTTATTTCATTTTTGTTTTCTGTATTTAATCCAATTTTTCTTGTTTCTTTTAAATATTAATATTAGTTTTTAACTTTTAATTTTGATTTTTTTTTTAATTTTCAGCAGAATAAGCTGAATTTTATTGCTTTAAATTTGAAGTCAGAATTTTATAAAGCAGAACTAAAAAACGCAGAATTCCGTAAACCAGAAATTTTGTGTGAGAAGTCAGAATTTTGGAGAGCAGAATTTTGAAAGTAGAATTTTGACAAGCTCCCGAACTATTACTGATCTTTCAATAGGGGTTATAGTTTTTTTAGGACATTGTTTATCGGACTTGACATTTTTATTTTTGCAATTGTAAAAAATATTAAGTATACTTTGCAGTTACCTCATGCAACCTTTGAGGCTTTCCGACCGCTTAGAAAATATTAAAAAATAGTCTCCGCAGATAGTCTCTTTAACTTTATTCCTTGTGAGTTTGTAGGTACCTGTTATTAAATAATAATAATAGTAAATAATCCCGAGCTCATTACTGGTGCACAAAAAAAAAATGTAATGATTAGAAATTGGAGCGATCGGCTGGTCAAACATTTTTTTGAAAGTGGTTTATAATTCAAAGTCAGCTTAATAACAAGAGAGCATTGACGCACCTCGCCTTCAGGACTAATCCTGGGGGCAGATTCCGTATATCAATAATAGCTTGGACGATATTGTTCTTGAAATTTGAATGACCATAATAAGTTATATACTGGTCCGATTTTTTTATCGTCAGCTTTCGTTACATTTGTGGGAAATTGACTCAAACTTGTAATTTTTGCACATAGTTGGTAGTTTTGGAGGTCTGTCTTTTCGACGATAATTATTGTCTGAAAAGTTACAGAATTACTGCTCTGTAGGTCACCATAGCTATTAAAAATATTTGGGGTACCCCTTTAGGACGCTGGTTGTGGAAACGATTACCAAAAATGGAGAGAAACGGCTTCGGTTTAAATTTAAACAGTCTTCCCCGAAGTGGAGTTACATCGGACAGGGTGGAACTAAGCCCAATTTGCGGAAGTTTGGGGAAGCCGTAGTTTTGGCTCAGTTTTAATAATTTGTAAAATCGTTGGCAAATTTCGGCAACATATCGAATATTTAAAGCTTTGATTTATTTAAAAAAATACGTGTGCAAAAAATGTAATCTACATTTCTTGTTTTCAATCTGATGCGAAAAAAAATGAATTGAAGTGGCAACTCTGTCAAGCAGACTGAGAGTTTTACTGAGAGTAAAAAGTCTTGAACTAGCTTTTCAATAAAGCCTTTTGGATACTGGTTACTTGTACGTCCCTTCAATTTGTCTCAAAATGTAAAATATTAAGTCGGTACTTAAAGCTGATCCTAGACTCTTGGACATTTATTTTTTTTTTTATTTTGTATATATTTGCGACTCCCATCGTTTGTGTTGACTTTCTGAACTTCTTCCCCGAACTCCCTGACCCAACTCGCTTACATAAAATCAATTCATCTCTCAATTGCCTGCGTCATATTCAATTTAACAATCAAATTGGATTGCAACTTCTTGTTGCAACCAATCATAGTTCACGCGCATCCCATTCCATTTTACGCTTTCCAATCGCGTATTGATTACTTGCACCTTCACACCCCTTAATCTATCAAACGGAACAAGCGCAACAATTCCTTACAATGTTTAAACTGTTTTTCTGGGTTTCCACATCTCGCAGATAGAAAGATGCGTGGTACATTCTTTTGAGGTTTAGCATGTTAATGGTCAATCTTGAGACCACTGCCAACCGCCGACACCAGTATATGTGTGGCTGTAATATGTAAGTTTATAACTTCCGGATCAAGATAACATCCGGTGTGTGTGAAGTGGAAGGGAATTAACAAGAAGAAGATGCTTCAAACTTGAGCGAGGTCAATGTAGCTTCACAAAATTGAAAAAAAAATTCTAGAAGCGACGGTATTCGTATTCTTTTCCTGTGCGTTATGTCTTCATTAAAGGCAACCGGCCACGTTATTTGTTTTTTGCTATTTGTTTCTTAATGAGTGATTGGTTACTAATTTTTGAGAACAACGCTTCACATAAATCATTTGTAATACAAGTGGAATTGTGTAAAAACTTGACAAGGAAAATGGAAGAAATAGCCGTACTCGTAATACGACAATCGCTATTTTTGTGGTTCATTTAGTTTGAGGTAAGAGCATTGAAGATTTGTTTAGTAAGGCCCTATGATTTAAGCCCTCTTTATCAGTGATTAGTTTGATGTTATGTTGTAACGGCTATAATCAGAGATTGAATAACAGTAGAAAAATGTGCATATTCTAATACTACGTGGACGGATGTCAAAATGTTTAAAAAGATTATGTTCGTAGGTCAGTAAAATGTTGGCTACACATAAAAAAATTATTGGAAAGGTTGTGCCAGTTTAAAACGGGGCTGCCGATACAAAAAAAAAAAATCATAATACCTAAAATTTCGCAAAAGGAAGAATCAGAGTCCAATGACAATGACCCGAAAAAGGTCATTTTTATATCTGCAAAGCGTTACTTTTGACAAAACTTAAGCTCCTTGCAAAAAGCTACTCTGAAGAGCTTAACCTATGATTTCCTCGACCTTGCGTGTGCAATACTCTGCAGTCTTATAAATAGGTTTTCATTCTAGAAAACGAAAAAGGATTCCTTGTAGAAACCTATGCCCAGCTACTCACAAGTCACTATCACTCGTTTGTGCGAAAGACAGATAAATTTAAACAAGACCTATGGCCAGTTTTGTGAACTTGCCCCAAGTAGGAATCACATCAACGTATCCAACGGATACTGTTGCTGTATAAGACCTTTTCCAATTTATCCGCACAAGTCAGCATCGTTTCTGATCTGCTATATCGACTCTATGGTAATTCAAAAAGGGCACAATGCGGCAAGGCAGTTAAGAACAAATCAGTATCAAGCAGACCCTTTAAAACAGCATAAATGTTATTTTGCTTTGAGCTCTAAAGGCTGCAATGCTTCAATTGGTAACGAAACAACGGAGATATGGATCCAGTTGTGTCGCGTGGCACATAACAATGCTCATCCTAACATTTAAGATTAGATAAAGCATACACTAGTACCTTAATAAATATTCGACTCCACCTTGAGTTAGATTCTGAATAAAAGGATTTCTATTCCAAATTTATGGGTCGACTTGAGAGGGAGGTTCCAGAAGATTCACTATAGGGACAGGGGTTGACAGCTCTGCTAGTTCAATTTGAGAACCGACTAATAAGGTTAGGATAGGTTAGGTAAGGTAGCTGTCTAGAAAGACCAAATTCGTTTCGGTCCTTTGTGATACCACACGAGTTAAAGGAAGAGGGGCAGAAAGCCAGAGTGAACTGGAAAGCCAGGGCGACTTATAAAGGGTGTCAAGTAAGGCGGTTAAAACCGCAATCAGGCTAAGAGAGTCTGGATTATGGTCATCCAAACCCTACGGACATGTCTCCATTGAGTTCCAATGGAGTGCGGCGAAGGAGGGGGTACTACTGACACCTATTCTAGAATTCCAAACAGAAGGGGTTGGAAGAACAAAGAAGTGACAACAGAAGATGAGCTAGCCACTGACGTTTCAAAGATGGATATCGGCACAGGCGCGGGCATCTTCAGTGAAGCACTGGACCTGCGAGAATCATTCAGAATCAGCGATGATTGCAGTGTATTCCAAGCAGAGGCAACCGCTATCACTCAAGTGGCGAAGAACCTAAACAACAGATCGTCGGTAAACAAATCACCATTGACTCTGACAGCCAAGCGGCCATAAAAGCTATGGAGTCAGTCGTGGTGAAGTCAAGAGCAATAAGTCAGTCAGCCCCATTTCTAACTTTTTGCCACCATTTCACCAAGTTCATGTAGGTGTCTTTTTACGGCATAACGTTAGAACGGAAAATGGGACTTTAAGTGTGCAAGCAGAAGTTAACGAACGGTTTTTCATTCTTAGTCTCTGCTTTGAAGCTGAAATTTGTAGATAGTCTCTAAAACTAAAACTGTTATTTTGAACACTGAAATTATTCTTGAAAAAACATAAACATGTTTTTTAGCGTTTCCTCTTATGTTTCATATCGACTGACATTTCCTGCAACCGCAAAGTTTATTGGACTGTCCCACTTTGCCAAAAGCTGATTTTTCATTTTCCTACAAACAGCCCGACTTCCAAATGTTATAAATGTTGTAGTAAATCACCTGCATTAACAAAGATTTTTTCTATTTCTTATCAAAGTAATAAGCCCCCGATCAGATCTGACAGTTCCACCGAAAATTTGCAGTCGATGTATATGAACACATCCCAATTTTAAGAGGTACCCATTTTGTAGCGTCCATTTGCTGTTCAAAAAAAAATGTAAATTTCCTAAAAGGAAAAGGAAATTCCATTTATTATTATCATCGTTCCTAGTGCTAAAATTGTACTCAGCCTAATGGCGATTTCAATCTAATATTTCGTCCCAAGAAAAAACCAAAAAAAAAAAAAAAACCTTTTAAAATTCAAATTAACTATTTTTTGTTGCTCTTCCATTTGCCCGATTGAATTTGATTTTATTGTAGCAAAGAGTAAAATGGAATAATACGAAATCTTTTCAACCAAACCGGATATCGATATTCATTATTAAATTAGTCTTCGATCGACCCTTGATAGATGATGAAGCAGATTTATTAATCTCGTATTGTGCCTGCAAATGTCCAGCTGAAGAATGTGTAATTAATTTTATTATATCATTTTGTTAACATACAGAATATTTATGTGGATTCCGTGGCTATATATATGCACATACTCGTACTGTCAGTAAACAAAAAACATTTCTTGTTATTATTCTTTTTTTTTAATATTCGTGTTTTTTTTTTCACTTTTTGTATTTTTTTTTATTTTTTTTTTATTTTAGGAAAGATGTATGCCGTCATCGGTCGTCGACATGGTAAAATCGTATCTGGTGACCTAACACAGGGAAGTGGGAATTTCTCTGTAATGGCGTATCTTCCTGTGATCGAATCGTTTAATTTTGCTCAGGAAATTCGGAAGCAGACGTCGGGGCTGGCAGCGCCACAATTGGTCTTTAGCCATTGGGAGGTGGGTTTTTTTATATTTTTTATTTTAATATTAGTGTATACAAATCTGACTAGTGTTGGGTGCTTCATAAGGCGTTTTTCTTTTTTAGTTCAGAGCACAACCTGAAGTGTTATACAAAAAGTTTGTGTTTCTTTTTTATGTCAGACACATCAGAGCTCGAATTTGTGTTTCTTTTTTCGTTCAGAGCATGATCAGAGCGCGGGGAAAATGTTGCTCGCAGGTTTCTTTGGAAGTTAGACATTGGCAAGGATGTAATTTAATTGCATTGTTAAAGTTACAGATTGTGAAAAATAAGTTCTATAATATGAATCCCAATTTTTTTAAGTTAAAATGTTTATGTCGAGTTGGAGTAGGTATACTGATAGGCTGCGAAATAGAAGCGTAACGAAAAGTGAAACGCGGTTATATATCCCACTTCTCAATCGCATACCCATCAGTAAACTGATTTTAGCGAAACTATTTATGTCGAGGTGGTTAAAGTTTGTTTGTAATAGGAGCATAAGAAAAATTGAAACGTGCATAACAAAAAGTGAAACGCGAACATTAGTCGCACTCCTCACCCAGCGGTGGACTGATTTTAGCGAAACTATCACTGTCCCGTAAGGGTGAGTTAATTTGCTATGAAGAAAGAGCGTAACGAAAAGTGAAACGCAATTGAACGTACCACTCGTAATGATATATAATGTCCACGCTAGATTAACTAACTCACAATTGCGAAATTTGCCACATCAAATTAACCATTATGATCTACAAAATGTTGTAAAGTCCCAGTGAGTTTAGCGGAACTATTTACGTCGAGGTAGGCGAAGTTCGTCATAATCTCCACATAGCGAACTAAAAGTGGTTTCAGCGAAACAATCGATGCCACAAAAGGTTAAGTTAGTACGTAAGGAGATGGCAACACAAAGAAAAGGGAAACACAATAGACCATCTTACTCCTCATAAAGCAACCCATCAATTGCTATTTATAATTTTTTTCGGTATAGCGTATAGGATAAGTTTCTATTCGGGTCTATCACAGAAGCCGTCGTATTCGGAATTTTGCTACGAACCCCGAAAGAACTGTTACAGAATCCGTTGTAGGGGAATTTTGAAATTCGTAGAAAGTGGTATCACTGAATATACCACGTTCTACGAATTTCGAAAGCAAAAAATGTACCCTACGACGGATTCTGTGATATACCCGATTAGTATTCTATTATTAATCTATTGATAAATAAGAACGTAACGAAAAGTGAAACGGGGACAATTTCAATGAAAAATCCGAACGAGTAAATTTTAAATTTTCGTCAGAACTTCGCTACAGATGTCGCAAAGGAAGAGCTTAAAGGTGTAGGTAAGTAGGTAAATGGGTCCTCTTGTAGCGGTTGCCATAGCTTCACAAAGACCGGCTGGATCCATTGTAGCCAAAACGGTGTAAATTTGTGAATTTTTCTCGAATAGAACCTTAGACCCTCCCTCTTACGTAAGCGCACCAATAACACCGCCCAGAGTGCCATGCTTAATCTGACCTACCACCATCTGAATATTAAATTTACCCGACTTGATCAGTGGAATACTTCTAACTTAATGTAGCCAAAGCTGGAAGGGTTACAATATTTTAAGCTATAGTTCGATAGCCCAATTTAAAAGTTATTTTTAGTCCAAAATCCGAGCCATAAAGGTAGCCCAATCACATTTATTATTTTTAATGCTTTAAAAATTAACAGATTCTTTAAAAATAAAAACAATAAAAACAAATAGTTGTGGTTAATGTTTTTACCTAAAACCCATTTTTGGTTCCAGAGTTGATTTAAAATGCACCTTACCTCTGCTGGGGGGTAGCAATTAAAACGAATGACCTCTGAACGTAAAGTGATTTTATTTCAGTATTCTTATGGCTATTTATACTAAATTTAATAAAATTAAATTAAAAATAAATCGGCATTAAATTCTATGGGAATAATTTTGTAATATGATCGAAAAACACATGTAAATGTGCATGGGTTTTGATGGGAATGGGAATTGGAATGGGATATGTACTTGAGAACGCTGATAATATGGTAGTATATTATGGGAATATTATGGCGAAATTTTTTAAGGTATAGGGTGGTCGACTCATTTTCATTTTAAATTAATTTTTATTACTTCTTTCTTTAACTTACAGACTAGGCAAAAACGATTAAATCTAATTTATAACTAACATTTATCTTATTCTAGCTTACTGGTTCTTATAGGGTGGTCGATGTAAGGACCCCCAAAACAATTTATTGTTTAATTCTAAACAGTTGATTTAAAATGTCAAAAGCGAAGAGTGAAATCAGTGAATAAAATGTAGTGGCAAGTTGACGAATCCTTTAAGGGTACTTAGGGGTAGAAAAACGCTATTGCCAAATAGTCGCCCAAGATAAAATAAATTCCCAGATTCTTACTAAATTTGGTGTCGGAAGTTTAGGAAAAATATACACAAATTTCTGAAAAATAGACCAATCTGACAAGTCTGGCTAGTCCACAAAAAGCTCATTGGTTTTGAAGAGAAAACAAAATAAATGTAGGCATACGCTCGCCATCAACAATATTTGGAAACAGTGCAAGAGGAGCTACAGGGAAGAGCAGGCAATTGTGCACTTTAAGTCCACTTGTCAGTGTCCTTGTGACTATGGAAGGTCAAGAACTTTTTTACGATCCATACGGTGTAGATGATGGTGTTCGCAATGCACTTGCACCATTTACAGATTTATAAATGACATTAGTTGGTTCTTAGAGTGGAAACCCTCCCAGTGGCAGCACAATTGACCCACTTTGGTCTCTAGGCAAAGGACCACTTTCAGCCAGCTAACCAGAAGGACAACACGTCGTATTCCGTTCAAAGCCACATTGAATGTGGATAAGTTCCCGGTTCAAAGTCACACTGACGACGCGCCTTTACCGTAGATCTTCTCGCGCAAAGTCCCAGGAATGTCATTCAATCTGCGATGAAGTGATCAAGTTCTCTCCACTTGAACCAACCCAGAGTTATTCAAATAACGACGAATTTCAATTTCATGTATCCGGATCTGTCACTATACACCACTCCGTAATCAGTTGTGTTTGCAGAGCGTGATCGCGCTCCGCGTCACTCAATCAGTTAAGTGTCTGCGGCTTCTGGTTGTTAAATTTCAAAATCTGATCATGACTTGTTTTGCGCAAATTTACGACGCCGATTTGGAGTTCCACTTAAAGAAATTCCGAATTGAATTCCATTGACCTTCAGAGGGTACCTACTACTACCAACTCCTCCGATCAGATTCGGATTAGACAACAAATTTGGAATCGAATCTCGAGCACATACTCACCATACTCGCACCTGATCAAACACAATTACGAATTTGATTTTAAGCCGTGCCACAGGCCACACCCTGCCCTGGGTGAAAGGCTTAACACCTAAGCCCACTTGAAAGTGTTTCACACTGTAAACACCCAACGGGCTACTTAAATCTTGGTCAGAACGAACGATCGTACGATCGAACGGACCGGAGAACAAAATCAAAAGCGATATGCATGTAATAAATTAACGGTAACGTACACTATGCGACATCGACTTTGACAGGGCCATCGCGAGCACGACTAGGTGGGGAAGTCACGTGTAGAGCGTGTAAGAGGCGTGGTATTATTCGCCTGATTTGAAATCCTGCATTCAGTGTGTATTTAGGCATTTATTACAATATATCTTGGGTTTGTTTTCTTTCTACCCGTGTCGTCGCGTCTGGCTGTTTAGTTTGTTTGCTTTTGGTGTGTGAGTGTATTGTATTTTTATTTTTCGACACACTCTTATAGCCTGGCTACTGGTATTTAAATTGTCGAGTGTTTACGGTGGGGTGGGAGAACAAAACAAATAACAAATAATCTGATAACCCGTTTTGTAGAGTAAAGTACCACGACACCCTGTACCAGCTAAGGCACACACCGACCAGTGCTACTCTGCTACTGTACGGTGGTGTGCTGCTGTCAAAATGACGAGGCTCTCAAAAGATAATCATCTTTACGTATTTCGGTAGCTGGTTCGTAAATTACTCTCGAATCACGACGTTCTTAATCTGTTTATGTCACGTAGTAGTTTTTTTTTTTTTTTTTTTTGTCCTCTTGTCCGTTCTGTCCGTTGCCTCCTTTGCCGCCTCCTCTTGGAAGACATATATATACATATTTTTAGTGAGTGTATTGCTTTTAGTTGGTTTGTTTGGCAGTCGATTCCATTTTATAGCCCTCAAGGTGTTTGCTTGGAATTGTGTCCGTTCCTCTGGATCGCTGGACGTAGGCCGCGCGCATATATACCTAAAGATAGATACATTGTATAGTTGTTGTTGTCAGTTTTTATTGTTATTCAGGTCTCTTGTGACCGGGTGATAAAGGTGTAAAAGTGTTCTCCAGTGTGATTTCCTTCTTTTGTTGTCCTCAAGATGTGAGCGGAGATGATAGCGCGCAGGTAGGAGAGCATAGAACTAGCGTCTTGAGGTCTTCGCGCATCTTCGCCATTGGAGCGCAACACAATTGATCTGTATTTCTAGAGGTCGTCTCGGGGACTACCTGTGTACCTGAGCACGCTCGTATAATGATGGCCAGCGCGCAGTAAAAATCGACTTTAAATGCGCGCTAGCTGTTTACACACCTTTTAAGAGAATCGAAGCGCGAAGTGATTTTTATATCTCAACAGTCGATAGTCGACACTTGAGCGCTGGTGGAGATATTTTTACGGCTTACCCTCTTAAAAGTCGAACAAATGGATCAACAGGGCGCAAATTGCTCGATTCAGCCGGTACAAACGGATGCTGGGCCTGCGACGACGCGACAGTCGGTATGCTCAGCCGGTTTGGCTTAATTTGACTTAATTCTCGAAGGAGCGTCGAAGGGTTTTTACTATCACTAAACGAAGTTATTGGCCGAGGCGGACTTTACCAACTGTTATGACTGATCTGACTGACTGAGCTACGGTGCTCAATACCAAAAAGGACAAAAGTGTGAGTTATGGCTAGTTGAAGAGGAATTTCGTAGAAACTACCAAAACCGACTCGAATGCGATCCTCTATTGTGTGTCAAGTACTTGGCATTGTTTGGCAGTGAAGAACAACACATCAGGTAAGCAGGCACTTGTGCGTGCGAACAATGGGAATGCGAATTAATTCTGGAAAATGTGAAAAATTAAATACACACCGGGGCGGGAGGTGCTTTTTGTTCTCCGAAGCAGGAAACCACATCGAGAGGATGATTTCCCTTGCCTGCGATGGCAGTCTTCTGGGAAATGTGTTTAGTGGCGTTAAATGCGCTTTTGTTATTGCAATCTTGTTATGGGAATCGTATTGAGAAATGTTATCTTATGGCAGGAGTGGGCAAACAAGATGGCCTGTCGGCCATTGATGAATTGTCGAGGGGATCTTTTGCGATAGCTACGGGGAAAAGGGAATCATTTGTTTTATCAATTGAATGACGAGAGGTATGGTCCGGCGAGTGCGCATTTAAACACAGGCTGAAACACACTTGTTTCGAGGACGAAAGGTAATGTCGGAAATTTTATATCAACTCTGTGAGAGGTTGTCATCTTTAACTATTCAGGACATAGACCGATTTCTGCTGTCATGAAACCTTTTCATATATGGAGAATATATTGCACTGTAGTTAAGTTTGAGTCTTAGGCAGAGATAGGCTGACTCAAACACGCCACCAAATAGGAGAATACCTAGGTAAATGAAAAAAGGGATCCTTTCCAAATTCTGCTTTCAAAATTCTGTCTATTCAAACAAAAATTCAGTTTTTTTCAATTCTGCTTTCAAATTTTTACCAATAAAATTGCTTAAAAAAAACAATATGAACATGAACAAACAAACAAATTTTTATTGTAATACTCGTATTTTATGTTTTTCAGGTCTTAATAATATATTTTAGGTTAATAAATTACAAGAACGAAATTCAGAAGAAGAAAATGATTTCACATTTGAAATTACTAAAAAATTAAGAAACAAAACAAAGCTATATTTTTTGATATTCGTTTAAGAAAACCAATATGGATAAGATCTGCTCTCTTTTTTAGAATTCTTCTTATCTTTTTGTTTTTAAAAATAATTTGCCTTTTCTTTTTCAATTTCTTCCCACCCCCATCCCCATCCATCCACGCACAACTTATCTTTCCCTTTATTGGATTTAACGATAGAAACATTCATTATGAGTCTCAATTTCTTGATCTCAATTTTCTTGAATGTAGTCTAGCTGTTTTGTTTTTTAATTTATTAGGAAAATAAATACTACCTTATTTTTAATTAATAAATCTAAAAAAAAAAAACTTTTTTTAGCACTTTTTTTTTTGTTCGACTACAGCTGCAAAAAATTATCGCGAGTTCCCGCGGAAAATTGACCCCGATAGTTAATCCTAACTATTTGTTAAGTCATAAATGCAAAATTTTAGCTACAACTATTTGCCAAGTTAGGAAAAATTGTAATTTGATTAAAAGTCCTGTTCGTATGGAATTTTAATTATTTTGTTAATTTAAAGAGCTGAAAGCGTGAAGAAATGTTCTTATATCAATTAAAAATAGTTTCGTTATTATTTTGATCGTTCAAAAATCTAACCACTTCCAAGCTCCTTTTTACATAAATGACAATTGTTTTTTGTAATCCGCCCACTTCACCGAGTCTTTTTTGAATAAATTCCTCCTAAACCAAAAGGGTTTTTGTGGTATGCTGTAACTGAGTTTCTTTGAATTACTTAAATTTTTATAAATCATTACTGTGCTTGTTCTTAAAGAATACGTAAACATGAATTAACTTGCCAAAAGAAAGAGATTAATTGATGCATTACCAACAAATTAAAAAAAGTCGAAAGAAATATTTAATTGTGGATTATTATTTTTGTGATCTAATAAAACAGGTAGAAATATAAATTTTCCTTTGTAATTCCACATTTAGGAGCTTAAATTTCACAGGTAAAACAATCAATTAAAAAATGTTTCGTTAATTTTATGCATTAATTGTTGTAAAAAAAAATATTTTGGATTACTTTGTGAACAATTAAATAGCCGCAGACCTTTTTTTTTACAAGATTCGTAAAATTTTTCCCGTTTTTTAAATTGTTCCTTAATTCCTTTTTCAAAGAAAATCTTACTTTATTCTAAGATTTAGAAACACCCTGTAAATCAATTTAATTAAAAATCACTACTTTTATAGGATTCGAAATTTCCGTTAAAAAGAACATAAAAATTGTAGCGATATCTTCATGCGTTCAAATTATTTTGAATTATTTTGCCGACCAAAGATGAAGCCATAGGTTAGGTTAGGTTGGGTGGGGTTGTGAGATCGTCACAAAAGACCAGGCACCAAAGTGGGCCCATCGCCATCCCCAAGGAACCATTACGGTTAAAAACCTAAACCAATTCGCCCAAACAATCAATTTCCCTACAGAATTTGGTTATGGTCCCAATATTATTTGAGGAACCAACCTCCTCTAAGTTATTAAAGAAGAACCTGCCTAAGTGCTTCCTTCTACTCCGAGCAATTGCTTGACACTCGCATAGAAGGTGGGAGATGTCCTCCGTAGCTTGTAGGTCCTCACAGTACCTACATGTATCCGTATTAGTTAAGCCTAGTCTCATGGCATGCTTCCTTAAAAGGCAGTGTCCAGAGAGTATTCCTACCGTTAATCTTAACTTTGTTCTACTGAGATTGATTAATTCTTCAGATTTCTTCCGATTTAAAGCGGGCCACAGTGCCTTTGAGACCCTGTGCCCCTCTAGCTGTGACCATCTTGTAGCTGCTTTATTGGTAGTTTTCTCAACGATAACCCTTCTAGCAACGGCCATAGGTGGTCTGATGCCCTCAATCATTGTATTTACTGGGAGTTCCGCTCCTTCCTTAGCCAAAACGTCGGCCCTTTCGTTGCCCTCAATATCACAATGCCCAGGTACCCAACATAATCTAACACGGTTCTGCGAACATAATGCCTTAAGCATTGCGCGGCAATTCCTGACTAGTTCAGATTTAGTGGTATGTGACTCTAGCGCTTTAAGCGCAGCCTGACTATCAATGTAGATGGCGATATTCTTATTGGATATCGATCTCATCTCAAGTACCTCCGCAGCTTTGAGTACGGCCAGAATCTCTGCCTGGAACACACTGCATGTGTCCGGTAGTCTCAGGGCCATATGTAGGTCCAACTCGTTGGAGTATATACCTGACCCCGTACCCTCACTGGTTTTGGATCCGTCAGTATATACTGAGATCTCATTTCTCCTCGAAACTAAGTTCCTATGCCACTCCTGTCGGTCAGGGTACGACACATCGAACGGTGTGTCAAAATCAAGTGTACCGAGACTTTCATCAGCTTTTCCCGGGATTTCGGAGAATGTTTCCTTTAAAATAGTACTGTGTCCTATCCTACTGTTTTTAAAAAGCCCTGCATTAGTGAGCCGTAGCGCACTATTACCTGCTATTGATTGTAATTGTAAATCCAGTGGTAAAAGATGCATAAACGCTTCCAGTGCAGCCGTTGGTGTGGTACGTAAAGCACCCGTAACGGCAATGCAGGCTGTTCTTTGTACCCTGGTCAACATATCCCGTACATACTTCTTGTTCGCGGCTTTCCACCAGACAAGAGCCCCATATGTAATTATGGGCCATTATGTATAGCCAACGCAACATTGAAGGCCTCATGCCCCATTTCTTACCTGCTGTTCTCTTACAGATGAAGAGAGCATTGTGAGCCTTGCGGACTCTTTCCTGGACGTTAAGTTTCTAATTTAGTTTCCTATCGAATACCGTACCAAGATATTTTGCGCTTTCTGAAAGAGCAAGTTCCACTCCAGCAAGCCTGGGCAGCTTGAAGGGTGGTATCTTGTATTTTGTACTAAATAGCACTAGTTCCGTTTTCTGATGAAGCCATAGAATTATTCACAAATTTGTCCCGATCCAACCTGACCTCATATTTCCCTTGTCTACAAAGACAAGATCAACAAGTGCAAGTAGCCCCTGCCATCAATATCAAGTACCACACGCTTCAATCCAACTATGGCAATAAGAAGACACTATCCTATGATGATGTAGGGCTCCATAAAGCTCTGTGCTTAGTGTGTTGTCTCAGGCTCAACCCCTCAAAAACGCAAGTTAATGGCTTTTCCACTGCGCCACCTTTCGCAAATTACTGACAAGCAGAGTATAACTCTCCTTAAAAAGTGTCTTAATAAAGCTGTTCTAATTCGGCATAAAATTTTGCGTGCCTTCCATTCGTCCCTAAAATAAAAGTAAGCCCTAGGGTCCCATATGAACCTGCTGCTCAAACCATTGTAGGTAGTACGGAGAAAGCTTGGTTTGAATTTTTAACTTTGGGCATTGCGATGAATATTATAACCTTTTTTCATGAAACTGCTCCTCTGTTTCAGCTAATGAGAGGAGGAATTTTCAACCGACAGCTGTCAGAAAAATCTGCTCGTCTCACTACCAAACGAATATACTCATCTAAGGTCTGTTTTTGTTCCTGTACTTTCGTCCGCAAGTTTCGTGAGTAAGGGAACATTTTCTTTTCAAAAGCCGAAGCAATCAAATTGTACGGGAACAATTTGAAAAAAAAATATACACATACATACGAGTACGATTTCAATCCGGAAACACTTAAACGTCTGTTCATTTATTTCATTCGTCGGATTATGGAATTATCAACAGATTTCTTTTTAGTAGAAAGAATTTTTGTTTATTGAGCGAACATTTTGCACTTAGTTTCTCTTCTACGAAACATCTCGCACGGGAATAGATCTAGTGAACTTTAGTTAGATTTCGATAAACAAACTGCAACAACTTTGTCTTGTGTTGTTTGAATGATATAAGGCAAATGGTTTGGTGGATTTTTGAAAATAGTTGAGTTTGTCGTAGAATCGGCTACTTTTTATAAGTGGGAACCCATTCTCTAAAAAAGTTAATTCAAAAAAAAACCGACTGACTGTAAATAAGAACTAAAACGATCGAACTAACTAATTGACAATCGGAGACTACTTACACAGCCTACCAAAAATGCGTAGCCTTTGGTATACTTGAATGTGTCTTGTTCACATCTTTTTAGTTTTAACTTAAACTTTTTATTAAATTTCGTATCGGAGCAGATTTGAACGCATGAAACGCATTACCCTCCTTTTGTGTTCAGTCGGTTAAAAAGGGCATCGCATAAACAGATAAAATCAACATTTAGTCGCATTGCATCAAGAAAAACTGAAAAAAAAAAAAAATGTAAGGGGATTTAAAGTCTTCTTCTAGTAAGATATTTATTTAACATCTTTCTAATTCTGTACAAAATTAGTGATTAAATAAAAGCTTTACCGACTACATAGAATCAGTTTACAAGGTAAATTAAGAAGATTTTATTGTTTTATTTTTGAATATTTCTAGATAATCGACATGGATCCATTTTGGGTACCCTCCACTGAGGAAGAGTACATGCATTTTGGCGAGAAGGCAGACTCGGCGAACCGTGCAAAAGTTTACATGGATAGCGTACGAAGGCGTAAAGGTCTCTATGTGGATGACAAAATTATTGAACACGCCGAGAAGCAGAGGACTTTGTCGAAGAACAAATAGAATTTTGTTTTTAGAATAATTCAAATCCGCGCCTTGTACAACATTGAAAGAAATTAAATTAAAAAAAAAAAACTATAGTGTTAAATTTACTGTTATGATGTTTTCATCTTACTTGGTACCTATCTCCATTCAGGCCGTCTTTTTCCAGTGTCAATATCAATAATTCATAAAGCTGTGATGCATTAAAGTAAGTAAGTAAGACATACCCGATAAGATGACATACTTGCAATTAGTCTGTAACCATAAGCTCCACAGTTCTTCCCGACACGTTTGGACATGCAGTTTTACGATGTTATTTACGCCCAAGAGATAACATTTTATTTTAATTTATGTAAGTATCTTTTCCTTAAGGGTATTCACTTAAACCCGTAAAACCATCATAAACTGCAAAAATTTACCACCTCATAGATCAACTGTCAGATTTTGTTTGGAAAATAGTTCACGCAGGCCTCATAATTTCCCGCGAATATAAATAACTCATTTACTGCCAATTTCTTCAAGAATTTAATTGTTTCTTTTCACTTACTTTTGGCATATCGATCATTTTGGGAAGTCTAGGAACAGTTGAGTTTGACAAGAGACTTTTTACTTAGCACCGCAGAAATTTATGAATTTACGAGCTGCATAAAATTATGAGATTAAGTCAATACCCCTATTGTAAATAACTAAAAAAGAATCTCAAGCAGGCGTATTTGTTCAAAAGACATATGGCTAAAGCTCTTCAAAACGTCGGGAAAAGTAAATAAATTTGGCTATGGCTTTATGTCAATCAACATCTGACTGAACTAGCCGTTAAACCTAATTTACAAGTATTTTTAAAAATATTACTTTATTGTTTTTGCACAACTTATAAACATTTTTAAGAAACAATTTTGTTTTCGTAATTTTTAAGTTTTGTTTGTTGTTTGTTTTTAAGCCTTGGCAATGCTACAGCTAAAGAGGACTCCTAAAAGTATGCTAGAGATGACAAACATCTGAGAGTTCTAAATTTACTCCAAAATATATGCACTATGTACAGATGCAGATGCACATCCAAACCTTCGGATCGTGCAATCACCCCTCTCGAGGTATCGGTTCGGAGAAAATTCCGATACGAAAGTGAAATCCGATCGGAACTCAAATTGCGTTCGAAGTATCCGTTTCGGAACAAAATAAATGAAGCATATAAACGCGCGTTTATTTCACATGAAAATATTCCGCAGCAATTCGTTGTCGGAGAGCTTCGGTAAAAATTGCCGTGGTGTGGCTGTCAAAAATAAGTGGTATAACGCGGTTCCACGCAATGCGACAAAGTGCGCTATATGTTGTCGGAGAATTTTTCCGAAAGTTGTATCGGAACGGATACCTCGAATGGGATTTTTCCGATTTCGTACAGATCGGAGAAAATTCCGTTCCGAACGGATACCTCGATAGGGGTGACTAACGTTGATCTGAAAAGCTTTCGTTGTATCGAGAATTCGCTTTTTCGGATATTCGTTATAATTATGCGTCCACTGTATTTCCACTTGATGTTGGTGTTTGTATTTTGTTCATACGCGAGCGTTTTGATGGATCGCGATGTCAGTTGTCTGCCTTCGAGATAAACTCGCTGATGAACAAAATCACGCAGCAAACTAAAGGCGAATCGAATTTTATAAAAAAATGTTTTCTGTTTTATTAAACCCATTAGTTACCTACGTTAATTCTTGGGTTTTAAGTAATGCATCCCATAATCTTACCTAGAGCCCTTACTACCTACATATGTACACTGAAAGTCATCGTGTGTTATATGTAGCAATATTTTTTAGCTCTTTGCGAATCTTTTTGGACTACGAATAGGTAAATATCCGAATATACATTTTTGAAACCGATCAAAGTGTGAAGCCCACAACTTTGCAGCCGTTCCATTTTGAGCGAAAGGTTTCAGTCTTTTTTTGTTGTAAACGATACTATCCCAAAACATTTTTGAAACTCATGCCAGCTCAAAGAGCAAGAAAAAAAATACGTTTGTTATTTTTAAAAATGTACAAAAAATATATATATATTTAATAGCTCAATTTTTTAATTTTTTCTGCTAAAATGGTGAGTATAGCTAACAACTATACGGTATACGAGTCTTTTTAGGCTTACTAGTGTTTGCTCAATTCTTCTTTCGAACTGATCGAGGCTTTCTCATGTTTTTCTGCGTCTGCATTCTGAATCGGCTCAGGGATGAGGCCATCACTTACATCTGTTTCTGGGATAGCGAGTTCGTTATTTCCCAACGCTACATGAATACCTCTGCAAAATTAAAGGAAATATTTTTTTTTTCAGAAGTAATAAATATTTTAAATAGAAAAGAAATACTAAATAAAAGGTGTTTTCTTCTCCCTGTGTTCCATCGACCACAGCAGCGACAGCACCCAGCGGCACGTCAACTTAACCATCTGAGTGTAGATCTTTTCTATGAGTTTGACGTGCGTTTGAAGTGCAGCCTAGCGATCAATGGAACTCTGGCAATAAAATGTTTAAGCTGATCATATAGGTACTTACAAAATTAAGACAAACACGGCCATCTGTGTGGCGATTGTTAACAAAAACACCCCCGATCGCTGTCCGATCGTGGCACGATATATCTGTGAGTAGCATACGCCACTTATGAAGGGCACTGCATTATCACAAACCGACAGCAATGCGAAGACCTTTCCTCTTTCTGATTGTGGAACGATTTTCGATGTTATCGATCTGATCATAGGGCCGACAATCGGTCCCAAACTGCATACAACAGCACCTGCGTAGAAAAGCTTTGGCGTCTCAGCAAAATAGAAGAAAAGCCGAGCTATTGCGTGTGCCCAAGCTCCAACGAAAATGATTGTCTGCAAAAAAAAATAAACAATCAAATGACCAGATAAAATTGAGATCGGGGCTGCTTACGGTGTCTCTCCAATCGAAGATCTTGTTCATCAGCGGTACTGCAGCGAGCATAGCGATCACATAGGCCGAGGATTGGAATGTCTTAAAATTACTGTAGATCTCCACATTCCATTCGAACTTGAACTGTGTATAAAGGTATAGATACGGCTTCTCATTCCGCTGGAATGTATATAAAGCCATTGTGATCAGTAGAATGATCAGAAATGTTCGTCGGTGTCCAGGACGTTTCTTGGTTAGAATACCAAAAGAATCTTTAAGATGTTTTAAGTCGAAAAAGTCCGGAAAGAAGCCACAGCAGCCGAGTTCCCGCAGTGATCGCTGCTTGGGCGTTGTTTGCCACTGAAGGGGATAATGTGTTACGGATGTAGGATGCTTTGCGAAAGATCGGACTCACCTTAAGGAAAATAATTGAATACACAATCGCCAGGAACAAAAGAGATGCGTTTATGGCAAACATTGATGCGTGCGACCTTTTAAAAACACTGTTGAAGAGATAGGAACCTATAATTATACACAAGGATTAGTAAAACAGTCTTGTAAGGATGTCTGATTCACCAACCCAACGCCACTCCAGTTGGCATAGCACTCAGATAGCAAGCATCCAAGATTGTGACTCGCATTGTACGATTTTTCACCGACGATACATCCGAGATGTATGCAAAGCAGGACGCAAAAATAGCAACGTCAGCTCCTGTGATCGCACAGGGTAGCGTCGCTGTGAAGATTATATTTTCGACCGGCCAGGTTGCTGCAAGTGCATTTTAAATAAATCCAAATACCATCTCTAACAATTAGAACCGTGAATACCTACGCTGCTTTGCATTCACCACCATCATTGTTGAGTAGAAGAATTTCCCAATCAACCCCATTAGCATGGGAAATTTGCGACCCCTCTTATCAGACCAGGAACCTATGAATAACGCTAATATTATGGGGAAAATTTGCGCTGAGATGTTTTCCCATTGGTGGAACTTGGACGTTGTGATCTGGGGAAGAGATTCAAATTTTGTTTTTATTTAAAAAAATAAATATTGATTAACTTACCTGGACTTGCTTTTTGATGTCGGGATATTTAGCGAGGTTCTCGCAGATTGCCAAACTATAATTATTATTCACCAAGCAGGACTTACGAACGAAAAAATCCTCTTCCACCACGGAGGTAATCATAAATGCGAACATGTAAAGAAACATTGTTGGTTCCACTGATATGTCCCGGTACCAGGGTGACAGGAAGTTTCTTTTCCATCGTGAGAGTCGACTTTCTGTGAGTTCTGATGCCTGTGGGATTTCGTCCTAAAAAAAGATGAGAACCGCAAAATGTGTCAAAATAAGAAAACGATATACTTCCAGATATTGGGGAAATAATTTTATAAAGGTTTAAGGTACTAAAAACCGGATGGAAAGCTTTAAAGCTTTATTTAAAAATCGTATTAAATATACGAAATTTGCATGGTTGTGACAAAAGAGGCAAATTCCGAAACACCTGCAATTATTTTTTTCTGAGTAGGCCACTAAACATAGAAATTTTTGATCTTGCAACTCCGTAGGAGCAAATGTAAGATAGCTAGCTATACGCCAGTGTTTCAATATCGTGGGATTTATCCCTTTTTGTGGGAATTTCGATGTCCGGAAAGCCTTTCGTGGGATGAAGATAAAAAGCACCAAATCGTGGGAGTTTCAGAAATCTAACAAAAAAACAGTCAACTATACATTTTTGCTGAAATTTATCAAGACTTCTTCATTTCACCATAATTACCAACGAACTGATATCCACAAAAAAACAGCTCATATAAATCGTATTTTATCAAAAATTTATCTAGTACCAACAAATAATCGTAGTAATGTTACAAATTTGTTGTTTTTATACTAAAGGTTAATTAACCGTGATTTTCTTTCCGTGTTATACAAATTTAACTTTTATAAACTGGATTTCGAGGCAAAAAAGTATGGTGGATTTTGAAAATTGAATTTGAATGACTGCGCATCGTGGGATAAATGAAGAGAGAGTGCTACACTACTACCTATACGTATTTTATCGGCTGCAGTCAGTAAAAATCTATTCAAACTAGCTAGCTAAACTAATACCCTTTTCACACCGCATCGAGAACCGTGTTTTCGTCGAAAACTCGAAATTGCATTCACGCCGAACAATAACCAGTTTTCGTTTGACGTTTCAATCAGCTGTCACTATAGTCATGAAACTTCTGTGTAAACTATTATGTTTACAAATTTTGATCGCATTAATTACCTAACAAAAAAAAATTAATTCAGAGCATTTAAAAATCATAAGAAAAGGATTTTTGTGAAATGTGACATTTGTTCGGTCAGCTGCTCTGCTTAATGTTGCAAAGAGTTTGTTTTTGTCAACAACGCAACGAGTGAAAGTCGTTTTCGTGGAAAACTGAAATATGTATGGGAAAACTTCTGTTTTCGAAGAAGTTTTCGAGCGTTTTCGCGAAAACCAAGTTTTCAGCTATTTGTGAATAGCGTATATAAAATTCTGTCACGGTTCCTATCACAATAAATTTCGAAGTAGATCCGAAAAGAATACACCGGAAATAACGTTTTAAAATACATAAGCTCGGATTTTATACCAAACGTTTGCTGAAAAGTCACTTCATTGTACTCACAAACCACTTCCTTTTCTTTATTTTTGTTTTTTCTTCTGCAAAAATTAAAAATTTATCCGTCCTAACTTAAAGCATCTCAAATATATCAGCAATAATACTTTGAAATGTCAAAACTATTCAATAAAAGTTCAGTCATTCGTAGCACACTCGTGACTCGTAGTGGCGCAATTAGCTCAAGCGAACTCCTGTAATGTCAGGATGAATAGCATCCATATTATAACTCGAAGAGACGCCCTCTGGTTTTTATTTTCATCGCCTCACTGATTTAAAACTCTTACCTACCAATATTTCATTTTCTCTCAATCAGTTTTAGCAAATCCCACGCAAAAGAAAATGTCAAAAATTTACCATCAGAATAATTTATTGGGGACGCGTTCATGTATCTAGTTTAATAAGTCTGACAGCTCGCTGACTTGATGTGTCTCAGTTTTTATTGGACTAGATTGAACAGCCAATGGAGGGGCGAGGGGTAGCTGACGAATAACTACATTCAAGAATTTCGTGACTAATTACTAATCTGGTCTTGCACTCGGCTTTTCAGATTCTGCCCTCAGATGACACGAGAAATGTTTAATCGAATATTTAAACGTCACTTGTTCCCTTTCTTATTGATATTAGAAAAATTTGAACATAAATAATTAACAAAAATAGATTCCCGATACAATTCCTTTCTTTGAGTGAAAAGTATTCCCGAAAACGTAAGCAAACTGCACTTCACTAGTTGCACTTTACGTAGATAATTATCATTATTGCAAATGCACTTTTATATTGGTAAATCTCATGGAACTCTGGGGAAAAATCCAGATTTGAAAAAGTGTTCTGAAATCAGTAAAGGTTCCTTTTTTCGTAGTAATCAAACATCGAAAGTGACCTAGAGTAAAAAAAAAGTGCTCTAAGAAGACCAATCGAATACCACATAAGTTGACAGTTCGTATACGCTATACGCACGCACATGTATTTCAAAAGTGACACAATTCAAAAAACTCTAATATTGGACTGATCGTTATCACCAACAAAAGCTCTTAAACGTCCACCCAACATATTCACGAAAAGCGTATTAACTTAAATTAGATTAGGCCTGCAGATGACACTTATTCATTCTACGCCTCTCGAACGAAATCAAAAAATCAAAACAGTGTTCCGCCTTTTCTGAGTTGTGTCATTTTAGAAATTTGCGGCATGTAGCTGGTATAGAAAAAACACTTTACCGGCCAATTTTAAGTTCAGGGCACATCTGGTCCAGTACAATGTAATCGAAAGTCGACTAAAGATAACTAGGTTTTTGAATTTGCTTATTATCTTTCTAAGGGAGGAAATTTTCGTTTCTCATGAAGATAATGTCTAGAAATTAGGCAAAGAACCACTGCTGGCCCAAGACTTGCTTCTATGAAAGCTAAGTAATAGAATGTTTGAAAAGTTGATTTTTTATTGACATATTTTCTTGGTAAAAAATAAAACACATTCAACTCGTTCTGAAATCATCTGGTTTCAAACAGGTCCAACTCATATTTCGACCCCTTGAACTTCAGTGAACCATAATCCAACCCCTAGCACTCGAGTCTCTATTAATTGATTTTAAAATTTAGAACCTTAACACATCACTTTTCATTACACAACATAAAGAAAATTGTTTGAGCAATTTAAATTTATTTTCCCGCTATAGTTTTGACTTTTTATTTATTAAACTCACTTACGTAGATAATTATCATTATTGTTGCCAACAATAATTTAAAGAATGATTTAACAAAAACAATCGAACTTCAAACGTTCAAAATTGTTTCTTGTCAGTTGTCACAGTTGCAGATTGTTTGAATTCGAACTACGCTTAGGAAGTAACTGAAATTCATACTTCAGCAGACTTACGGAGCTACCTTCTGAACACTAAAATCATCCGCTTGCACTATGAAAGTCAACAGCACTACAGCAATTGCGAGACGCTAACTATAATTAGGATAATAAAGTTTCTAAAAATAAACTAATTACATACTTATAATATAGAATGGCAAATTTGTTTTTGGTACAAATAAAATAAACCGGCTCCATAAAAATTACATTACTGTACAAGCTCGTTCAATAACATTTTTAATCGAACTATTCAATTGAAATTCCAAACCCATTTAGTGCCGATGGATTGTGTGGTTTGGATATGCCAAAAAATGCCATATGCAATTGCTATAACCCAATAACGTATTTCTCGAAAAGAGAAATCACTTCAAAGAGCACTGCAAAAAGAGAACGACACCACGTGCTATTTTCGTTAATACGGAAAGTACAAATTTACATAATTCGTAAACTGTTATACAATCATCTGTTGTGTTGTGATGTGACTTGTAAAATCGATAAACGCGACGTTTTTGGATACTTAATTGAACTCAGAGCTTTTATAAAAGATCTTACCTTTCTTTCCATTGTGAAACTGTAGGAACACTCTTTTTAAATATTATCTTCCAGTTACAGTGGATGTCGAAAACAGCAAACACTTGATTCAGTCACTTTCAACAAACCCGCGTCACAGTCCCAAACAACAACTAGTGGTGCTGTCAAAGATGACACTTATGCCAATAACTGAACACGATGGATTGCCTCAGTGTTGCCATACATTCGCGAGCAGCATTCTGTAAAATAAAAAAAGATAATAAAAGAAGATAAAATATTTATTGTTATTCTTTATGTTAATATTAAACAGCTGCAACATTTCCGGGGCCAACCGATGAGTTACTAATATAGATACCTGAACAGGTATTGAACTTTATTGTATAAATGGCAGATTTCTGTGGTTTGAAAAATCATTGTTATCGCAAGAGTATCTATATAAAAAATGTAGTCTCCAAGTTTGAAGAAGAATTGTCTAAACACAGAACTGTCTGCTAAAAAATACTATAAGACTCTCGACAACTTCACATTTTACTCAAATGCTTGCCACAAAATTACCCACACACAATATGGACAGGACATACTGACGACGAAATGTCAATATCATAGTTATTTTTTTCTGTAAAATTTCAATTTAAAATTTAAATCTTAATTTAAATGAAGTAACGGGTGATTTTTTAAGAGGTTTAGAGCTTAAAAAAAAAAAAAAAACACAAAAATTCGAAAAAATGAATGAAATATTTATTTGAATCGATAGTTTGAACCTTGCAATTTAATGTTTAAAGATAATTTCATGCAAATGTTGACCGCGGCTGCGTCTCAGGTAGTCCATCCGCTGAGTCCAATTTTGGCATACTCTTTCACACATATCGGCCGGTATCTCACGAATGAATGCATGGATGTTGGCTTCCAGTGCGTCAATCGAAGCGGGCTTGTCCCTATACACATTAGCCTTGACATACCCCCACAAAAAATAATCTAATGGTGTCAAATCGCACGATCTAGGCGGCCAATTGACCGGCCCGAAACGTGAAATTAACTGTTCACCAAACTCGCCTCGCAATTGCGCCATTGTTTCGCGTGCTGTGTGGCATGTGGCACCGTCTTGTTGAAACCACATATCATGCAAGTCAAGAACTTCCATTTCGGGCAAAAAAAAGTTTGTTATCATCGCTCGGTAGCGTTCACCATTGACAGTAACGCTGCGATTCGCATCATCTTTGAAGAAATATGGCCCAATAATGCCGCCGGCCCATAAACCGCACCAAACAGTGGCTTTTTCGGGATGCATTGGTAGCTGTTGCAATGCTTCTGGCTGATCTTCACTCCAAATGCGGCAATTTTGCTTATTTACGTACCCATTCAACCAAAAATGAGCCTCATCGCTGAACACAATTTTTCGATAAAAAAGCGGATCCTCGGCCAGCTTTCCAAGAGCCCATTCACCAAAAATTCGGCGTTGTGGTAGGTCGGCTGGCTTTAGTTCTTGCACAAGCTGTATCTTAAAAGGCTTTACGCACAAATCCTTCCGCAAAATTTTCCACGTAGTGCTGTAACAAAGGCCTAACTGCTGGGAACGGCGCCGAATTGACAGTTCGCGGTCTTCTGTCACACTAGCTGATACGGCCGCAATATTTTCTTCACTACGCACAGTACGTTAACGTGTTGGTGGTTTAATGTCCAACAAAGTAAATTTGGTGCGAAATTTGGTCACAATCTTCCGAATAGACTGCTCAGAAGGTCGAGAATGCCGATCATAAAATGGAAGCAGCGCGCGATGAACATTTCGAACCGAGCACGAATTTGCAAGCGTTGTTCATTTGTAAGACGATCCATGGTTAAATTGCAAACCAAACTGAAGCTGTTTGACAGTGACACAAGGTACTAAACACACGTCAGCTGTCAAACCAGTGTTGCCAAAACCAAACCAGCTAAAAAATCACCCATTACAAAATTGTTTAAAATATTTTTCTAAAATAAAGAGTTATACAATACATTAAAAATAAAAAAAATAAATAGTTGGCGCAACAGGTCTGGAGAGACCCTAGGCCTAGCTTCTCACAACCATTCGTTTTGTGTGAGTTTTTTTCATTTTTGGAACGAATGGAAGGGATCTACAGTTTTATGCCGACTCCAAACGGCTAATTGAGAAGCTCTTACAAGACATTTATACTCTCGGATGTTTGTCAGACGTTCGCGAGAGGTAGCGCAGCGGAAAAAAAACCCTAAGTCGGAATTGGGTTTTTGCGGGATTCGAACCTGGGACTCCCGCATAGCAGTCCAACACACTAACCACTAAGCTACTGCGACTACAATACATTAGGCATTTTTATTTCTTAGTTCAGAATCAGAGCACAACAAGAACTGTTATTCAAAAAGTTTGTGTTTCTTTTTTAGCTCAGATATATCGGAGCTCGAATTTGTGTTTCTTTTTTCGTTCAGAGCATGATCAGAGCGCGCTCTATGAGCTCAAAATAATTTGACTCAGCAGGCTGAATAAAAAGCTAATTACACATATATGTACATTCACACTTCCAGTCACATTTGATAGAAAAAAAGAAAAAGACATCAGAACGATCTGAGCACGCCCGGTTCAGAGCGCGCTCATATAGCTCGAGCTCAGTTCAGTGCTCAGTACCGCGCAATGCGAACAAGTTAGGTAGTGGACGTCAGATTACATGCAAAAGCTTAACGTAACTGCTGAGTAACGAGTTGATAACTTCTACGCAGTGTTTATTAAAATAGGAATGTGTATATATTTTAAGGTTCCTTCCATTCGCCATAGAAATAAATAAAAAACACTGCGCAATCCCTGGTGATAGCGCAAAAAGTCCTTGTTGAAATAAAATTGATCTGCTTTATATAGATGAATGATAGTACACATTACTGAATACCAATCCTTTATCAATTATCTCTGTTTGGCATAAGTTCCAGTTATCACTCACTTTTTTGCCTCGTCAACAATTCTGCAACAGTCCGAGGGTCCTAAGCGGGACATTTCCGCCAACTTCTGCGCATGTGTCAAAAATAGTGGCGCTAGCAAATATGTTTCCCTTCCAGTTATTAAGAATAACCTGAAAAACTCCAAAAGTGCCAACTTTAAATTTAAGTAACTCACAATGGACATTTATTTTCCATACGATTTTGTCAGTTGTAAGCTTTCGCAAATTTAAAGTCGAGACTCAAGTTTATTATAAGTACGCGCAATAAATTCCCACAACATATTTACCTATTCTCTGCTAGGTATTAATAGATACAACTGCGTACTTCTTTCTCGAGCGCTGGCAGTACTGTACTGACACTTGTATGGTATAACACTAATCCATAGACAATTTAAGAGAAATCGCAAGCTTGTATTTTTATATCCATATCAATTCCCCACGTTTTCTCAACCGGTTTTTGTGTTCTAGTATATAAATTCAAATTCTAATTTGTAAGCAAGTTTTCGGTTTGGAATGGAAGCACTTTTCGATGATTCAGTTTGTGTGGATTATTGTTGACAGTTTATGTTCTTCCCTTGCAAAGTTAAATAATGATGAATATTCGAAAAGTACGTACCTACCATAGTATCCGGTTTGCATTATAAAACGAATTGCAAAGAAATGACCATAAAAGGAGTAGGTAGTTTCATACACAAGGAACTTTGACACATTTTCGACGATACCTAACTATTATAGGTAGTTATGTTATAATTCGGGTAAATACATGAAGGAGAGACATGTGCTAACTTTTTACAGCACCAACGATCAACCCAAAAAAAAGGGCATCAAAGTGGGTCCACGACGACCTAAGTGTGGTATAGTAGGGTCTACCCTGCTCTACCAACCCGTTAACCTAACCTAACCTATGGTATAATTATGAGTGATGTTAAAATAGGGAGAAGAATTTATAGGTATTTGAAACTGTAGACAAGTCAATCTTCTTATGACATCACAAGGTTAAGAAAGCAAAATACACTAGACACTATTATAGGTTACTGGAAAACAATTGCAATTATACAAAATAACCAAAATGAGGCAGAAAAAAGATAAATTTAAGGCCGAAAGTCAATAATTTTAAGGATATTGTTAAGTTTAGAGCGCTCGCTTGGAGCTAGTAAGCTAGAATAAGTTAAATTTTAACTATAAATTAGATTTATTCGTTTTTGTCTAGTATTTAAGTTAAAAAAAAACATTTTTTAATAAAAATAAATTTAAAATGAAAAAAAAAATTGGAGAATGAAGTAGGAAAACAGGTCCTTGATATTGTGGTAAATCAGGCACTTAGTGAATCAGACACTTAGTGAATCAGGCACTTAGTGAATCAGACACTTAGTAATTGTGGTGAATCGGGCACCTGGTAGCACTCCATGTTCCACTTCCAATTGGAGACTGGAATCTCCCAAGTCAAAATATTCTAGTACAATCTAGATAGGAGTTGGAATATACATCTGGAATCTATCTACTTCTAGAATATTCGCCGATAGGTGGCAGCGCGGATATAAAAGGGGCGCGTTGACAACAGAGAGGGCAGTTGATTTTTAGCCAGCGATTGTGTGAAGTTCGAAAGAGTAATCGGTTGTGAGATAAATAAGTGTAAAGTAATACAGTGAATAAAGCGATTGGATTGAAACGTTTAAGAATTGATTTAAGTGATATTGTTTTGGTACTTAATAGGTGATTAAGTGGAAAGTGTAAATAAAGTGATTTTATTAGAAAAGTTGAACAGAATAGTGTTTTATCTTTTCGAATCCCAGCCTGAATGTAACAATATGAATCAAATCACTTCGATTGTTTAGGCTTGGAATACCAACGCAATCCGATTGCTCATAATCCTTTGCAACTCTGCGCGGATTTCATCTTTAAATTTACCGAAGCTCACAATTGCAAATTTTGTATGGGAAATAGGTAAAGCTGGCTCCGTGAAATAAGGCCCCAAAAAAAAAAAAAAAAAAATGAAATAAAGCCCCAAAAAATTATACAGGAAACACCAACAAGGATTTTTAATAGAACTTGGGATGTTATTTCCTTTTTTGGGACCTTATTTCCTAATGACAATTTCATAATGAAATAAAACCACAAAAGAGGAAATGAAATAAGTTCCTAAAATTATTTTTGTATTATTAATTGTGACCCTTCCGATATGGTAATCGGAAATTTGGGGCCTTACTTCGTATTCTCTTTTGGGGCCTTATTTCCTCCAGCCTTATTGGCTACATATCTTGAATTATTAAAATTTAAAGTCGAAACTCAAAATGTGTATTGGAAAGGTCCAATTTATTAGGAGTACTCACGGTGTAATAGGCCTAGTAAAATTGCGAACATTTATTTCTCCTTATCAGATAGTTGCAACGCACTTTTTCTATATTATCCAAATTCTGTTGAATGATGTAGTTTATTTATAAGCGTAATCTTGAGTTCGGATTGAAAATACCCCATTTATTATTAATATTTCTCATCATAGGACCAACACTGCCGAAATAATTAGGTAGGTAACTACCTATAGCAACTGAAAATATAATTATTGGCCAATTATTACATCGTCACTAATAAAAAAGTGACGCCAGCAAATTAAATGAGAACATCCGTTTAATCTTTAAATTTTAGTCAACGTCCAAAATATATTTCGGTCGGTAGGTACCTATATTTCTTTAAGAATTCCCCTATTCCAAGTGTCAGTTTAAAATTAAGAACCATTTATTTAAATAATAATAAAACACTTATTCACAAGTTTATACCAATAAGCAGATATCCAATTGAAATTCTTGTCAGACAAAGGAAATAGCGACGGCGATGGCACAATCGAAAAACGTGTCTTAATTACAACCTATCACAACAACAGATTCAACTGCAGGCTCCGGTAAACAATTAACGTTATTAACACAGTGACAACATACTGGCAGAGAATATCTAATGAAATTGCGTGTAGAGCGAGCTGAGGGCTTTATCTTTATAATACGAAATAGGAGCTACTCCGTCGCTGTCGATTCATTCTTATCACCAACTATATAACGAACTTTAACTTATTTTTAATAGACTGCGATTAGAGTTGTATGCACTTAGAATTTTGAATTTTGAACAAACATGCTATTTTTCCGCATCACATTTTTACTTGCTCACTATCATCACTCACGATTTATTTGAAAATGTACGAAGCAATCGAAATACAAATGCTGTTCACTTAAAAATATTTATTCAGCAGTTCTTCCTGAGTAGCTAGGTACTCATACTCATATTCTTGTGTGCTTACTTCAGGTCGAGTACTCCATCTCAAGTTATTCGAAGGCAGTTTTTATTTTTTTGTGAAATGAAAAAATGTCAGTGCAGCTATTTAGTACTGCATGAAGTCTGACCGACCGGCATTGGTGTTCGACAACCACTAGATTTTATTAGTTCAGTTTGTGTGACTCTTTAAACTTTCAAGTAGAAGCCTATCTACGGTTAAATAATACTGCAATGTGTTTGTATATACTATAGGACATTTATTTATAGTTTAATAGGCAATTAAGTGGCTACCTAACATCATATCAAATGATTTGTGATATATGATAAGAAATTCGATTTGTTTGTTCGTTTATTATACTACTTTCCAAGCAATAGTCAGATAAGTAATGTGCCAGTAATGGTAATCTCTGACCTCAGGGAAAATAACAAATTGTCCTACCAATAGAACTGTCTAAAAATAGATACCTACCCTAATAAAGTAATACTAATAAGCGCGATACTAATAAAGTTATAAAATAACCATATTTATTTGGGATTTGATTGGGCTTCTTCGGATTCGCTCTCAGATTTCAGATTTCGTGTGGCTAATCGAACATACAAACGTCACTTGCTCTGTTTTGTGTTGATTTAATGCGATTCGAATATGTGTAGCCTTCGACACTTTTCAAAGCGTGTTACTGGTTGAATTTTATACTAAAATATTCGAAATTTGCATACCGATTGATTTCTAAATATTTATACATTATTTATAATAGAAAAACTTCAAACAATTCATAAGAAATTATACATTTTTTCTAAAAATTTGTCTTCAATGTCATAATTATGCCTCTGTTGGCATCACTGCTGGTAGGTAACGTCACTTTTTCTAAGTCACCAACATATACGAACTGTCAACTTGGTGGGTACTTAGTAAAGAATTTCTAGATAAGATTTGTCGGCTCTCCTCTCTATAGAAGTCAATTGAAAAAATTGTTCATTTAATCTATGTAGGCCAATCAAGATTGAGAAACATCAAGTCAGCCAGCTGTCAGACTTTCTGAACTAGGTGCAGATATATAACACCACCCTTCGAAAGATTGTTAGATACTGCAACTAAGATAAAACTTACCAAGCAATTTTGCTATAACGAAATAAAAACTTTTGACAGGTTACTTTCCAATGAAAGATCCTACCTGTTCCGCAATATTAGACGCGGTTAATCTTATCTTGCCAAGTCGAACGGTTTCTTTCTTTGTAGTCGTCGCAATTTTTGATATGTCCGATTAGTCGGTTTCTATACTTTCTCGCGAAGCTTCTAGTTTCAGCTTCAATTGTTGGAATTCCGAGATCCCTGTGGATATCATCATTTATTATATACCACGGAGCTTGTAAGATAGGATTAAGCCCTTATTAAAGTAGATATATAAAAAAAATAGGTACCTATTAAAACATAATTCAAATTACGTTTTTCAGCTGCTGGTACTTTGTTTTTACATTTCAGGAGAAAATTTGTGGTTGCTTTGCTAGCAATTTCTACCACGGTTGCCGGATTGGGCGCTTTGTCGTATTTTGGGCTATCTCTTTACTTAAAAAACGATAGAAATTTCTTCCATGAGCGCCCAACACAATTTTGAGCTACATATCGTTTTACAAATTGTGTGTTCATTTTGTTTGTTTTATTCTTTCACAAAATTAAAAAAAGAAATATTTTCGAACAAACCCGAACGTTTAAGACTTGGCAGCACTCTTGCAGTCGAGTGACATCGAAGATCGAACAGTCGTTGAAGTTGCACGCACACCAATTCATTTTGCAGGCCTTTTGGTTTGACACAGGCCACAAAGCCAATAGCAGAAAAAAAAGTCAAATAAAATCCAAGGCGTAGTACGTAGAAGTAACAAAAAAAACCGCGGTGAGAATAAGTCTGAAAAATACCCAAATTCTTAACGATTCTTGGACTTCTTTCTGAGCAACGATATTGGCCTACACATTTAAAGGTTTTGGCGCTTAAAGCGAACTAAATTATGGTAATGGTAACCTTGATTTCTACCCCTTTTGTAATACATTGGGGACGTTCGGATTCATAGTTTATGTAAAACGTCAACTAGATTGGTCGTGACTAGGAATCCGAACGCGTTGACTGAGCAAGTTGAATTGTTTTTGTATTCTCGCGGTCAGCGTTGCCTTTGTTTGACTTGCCCTTTTTTTTCGGAAAAGACCCCTCATAATATTTTCAAAAATTGATATTTTCAAATAAGCACATTTAAAATGTAACACGGTTGCCTATCATAACTATATTACACTGTTATGCGAACTAATGGTTGTTAAATATCTTGCGAAAATTCGAAATTTGCAGAGTACCTTTAGAAATGGCACCCTTTTCTCTAACTGGCCCTTTTTTCGACACCTCAGAATTCTGCCACGGCCATTCTGTTTATTTTAAATCTGACTCTTGAAACGTCAACTGAGTATGCAGGCAGGATTTTCTTGACTAGATTTGTCGGCTTCCCCTCCATAAACGTCAACTGCAAAAACTAATCACGTGACCACTCTGGGCCAATCAAAACTGAAATACATCTAGTCTGACAGCCTTTCAACTTACTAAACTATGAATCCGAACGTCCCCACTTTGTCTCTTTTAATGTGATAAAAATGAGAAAAATTAACGAGAAATGGGGTTAAGGGATTTTCAATATCTTAACGCCCGTTCAATAGATTACGAACAACACTTAAAATGCGATTCACAACGCGAACCGTATTTTTTTAGTTAGCATCTAAATTAGAATAAGTTTTTCTGTTGAAGAATTAAGTATTCCGAATGCATAGTTGAGTTGGCCTGGCGATAGATGTATCGTGGGAAGTAGTTTACGTCGCGACGTCCAGTGGATTGAAGAGTCGATGCGCCGGCGGTAAGCCCAAGCCCAGGCGAAAAAACAAAAATGCTGATGAAGTTTATAAATGAAATGGAAAACGATGTAACTGATAAAAGTGCAGTTCACAACAAGCTGAATCATAAAATTCAAATTTGTCATGTAAAATATTAGAACTCTAAAAACCACAAACATCAATCTGACAAGAAAAACTCACCCTATATCATAAAAAAAAATTATATGCTGCTTCTGCTTCGTGTTTCACTTGTGAGTGAACAAAGCTACACAATGCAACCAATTGAAGCACACCTCTGCAATATTGTATAAGATTTATAGTTCAGCGAACTTAGCAATTTCTGCTTTGATTAAAGAAAAGTAAACATTTGATGTTCTGAAATTTTTATTTAGACAGACTCTAACGGCAATTAAACTCGTATCAAACAGCATGATAATAATAATAAAGTTGAAGCGGCAAACGGATTGTGGGAAATACAATCACAATATTATTGCAGCACTCAATCAAATGTTTATTAGATATAGCCCAATAAACATAATCTCAAGGTGAAAACTTGACACATGTTTAACAATTCATTGATAAAACAAACAATCAAACTAAAGGGTGTTGTTTTTTTTAGAGGTATAGAACCTTAGATTGACAGGTTTTTATTTTAACATGAATAGACTGACGCTTGAACAACGCTTCCAAATTGTTCAAATCTATTTTGAAAATCATGGTTCTGTTCGAAATACTTATCGCGCACAGTCCATTTTATGGTCAACATGATGAAGCTCACTTTTGGTTGAATGGATACGTCAATAAACAAAACTTCCGTATTTGGAGTGATGATAATCCTCAAGTGTATGTTGAGACACCGTTCACAAAAACTGACTGTTTGGTTTGTTTGTGTGGTGTGCTTTATGGGTTGGTGGAATAATTGGTCCGTCTTTCTTTAAAAACGGTGCTAGCCAGAACGTTACAGTCAATGGTGACCGCTATAGAGCCATGATTACTGACTTTTTCGTTCATCAATTGAACAACCATGATGAGCAGGAGCTGTGGCTTCAACAAGACGGCGCAACATGTCACACAGTTCGTGCCACAATTTACTGCAGGAAACGTTTGGTAACCGCATAGTTTCACGTTACGGACCCGTGAATTGGGCTCCAAGATCGTGCGATTTAACGCCGCTTGACTATTTTCTGTGGGGTTATGTGACGTCGCTAGTCTACGCGGATAAGCCCGAAACGATTGACCATTTGGAGGAAAACATACGCCGCGTTATTGCCGATAAGTATACGGCCACAAATGTTTCAAAAAGTCATCGAAAATTGGACCTCCAGCTTAGACTACGTCCGTGCCAGCCGTGGCGGTCATATGCCAGAAATCATATTTACATTATAATACCAAAAGCTTATCTTTCGAATAAAGTAAATTTCATGTCAATTTAAAAAAAAATCTTCTTTGTTTTATTCTATTTCGAAGTTCTATACCTCCAAAAAAAAAACACTCTTTATTAGGCGTTTTTCTTTTTTGGTTCAGAGCTGAGCACTGAACTGAGCTCGAGCTGTATGAGCGCGCTCTGAACCGAGCGTGCTCAGATCGTTCTGATGATTTTCTGTTTTTCCTGTTTTTTTTTTTTTTTTTCTCTCAAATATTACTGGAATTGTGAATGTATATTTGTAATGTGTAATCAGCATTTTACTCAGCCTGCTCAGTCAATTAATTCTGAGCTCATAGAGCGCGCTCTGATCATGCTCTGAACGAAAAAAGAAACACAAATTTGAGCACTGATGTATCTGAGCTAAAAAAGAAACACAAACTTTTTGTATAACAGTTCAGGTTGTGCTCTGAACTAAAAAAGAAAAACTTCGATATCACCACTGTGGCACTTCAAACCGAATCCATTATGCGTCGCTGTAGGATTATATTATTCATTTTACATATATTATTTCATATTTACATTTTCTACTGCTACCAGCAACAGATACCTAAAAGCAAAGCACCATTGTAATTTAATGATTTTAATATTTTTTTTAGTTTGATTGATTCATGTCAGGTTGGTGGATTATAGCTTCCAACAGGTGCAATTTCACAAAATTTAATCAGAAAGTAAGTTAACTTTTTATTGCATGTTACAAAATCTACCTTCTGCATCCAGGGTACATCTAGTCCAGACCAATATGGTTGACTCCTGGGGCCCAATTCCGCAAGAGTGAGTTTTTCGCCAGTGCACACGCTTAATAGAACTCACACTCACTGCGATTCCGCAACGTGCTGTGAGTTTGAATGTGCTGAGTGAATCATTTTTTGTCAGCCGACAGAGCTGAATTCCGTTTGACAGAATTTCTTTAAAAAAAAATAGGGAAAATGAACGAGATTGAAAGGACACAAGACGAAAAAATCGGTATGTATATTAAATTGTTTCTAATAAACTTATTTTGTATCTTATCGTTTATATTTTTGCAGGAAATGAAATGAAATGAAATGAGCCCCATCTGTTTCAAATCTAAAATAAATAAAATAAAATGTATTTGCATAAGTATAGGAAAACATAATATTAGATAAATAAACAAACGTGTCATGAGCGAAATCTATGTTTTGCTCCATAAAGACCAATAATAATACTCTGTTTGTTCATCACTCGCTTTTATCATTGGCTTCGGTTCGCAATTTTTGCTTCAATTCTTCAACTTCCAGTCGAAAACAGAGTGAATACATTTTTTAAATTGTGTGCACGAAAACTGTCAAAAAAGCCTACTTACACTCTTGCGGAATCGGAACAAGCCAGTGTATACATTTTTTGGTGTACACAAAAAAACTCACTCTTGCGGAATTTGGCCCCACTGAAGTCAATGTGAGTAGACAAACTCACCAGATATGTCAAAAATTAATTATTTGACATAATCATCACCTGAAACGGATTCTCAGCACCATAAGTCCAGTATGCTGCTGTTTCGGCAGTGGAAAGTAATTTTTGTGGAGTTCCATCAGCTGCTACCAAAATAAAAGTGACGTTTGACAACATCCTGAATTTATAATTCAAAGCAAGTATATGTATTATTAATATTATAGAATGCTATATAAAAATGTAAAACGAGTGCATTGAAAACAATATCATTACTATAACAATTATTATATAACATTTTTCATTTCGTGAGGTTTAGTTTATACAAAAAACAACCGCAAAATACAAAAAAAAAATAAATGTCAAATCAATTAATCAATTAATGTTCCAATGGACAATAAGATGTTGTGCTATGTAAATGGAAGTGGAAAGTTTTAATAAGCAATCTAGTGTCCTGCTTGTTTTTTTTTTTTTTTTCTAGATAGGATTAATTTATGGTGGCCCCTATTTCGGCCCGAGCTCCATTAGTACCCTTTTTGAAAATTTTCAGCAGCAACGCTGCTCCGTAGGACAGTTTTAAGTTAAGTAATGACACTAACCGATCATGAATAATGCCCACGAAAGCAAATAAATTCAGCGCTTTCAAACGGTTCCTGCAAAAGATGTAAAGTCTGTATTACCGACAATGTGTATCAGATTGCAGATATAGTTTATGTTCGAACCATACATACAAAACTTGAATATTGTTCTTGAAGGTTATATAGGTAGGGATGCAAACGATACATCGATGTTTGCAAAACATCGATGTTTCGTTCGTAAACATCGATGTTAACATCGATGTTTTGTTAGCCGATGCATAGGCGATACATCGACGACAAAATTGTCAAACATCGACATCGTTCAGTCATTTCATTGGCAAGGTGATGAAAAATAAAATGTGCTTGTATTTGTGTAATATCATTAATGTGAAACCAACTAGGGTTGTCCTTGTCCCTCTCACACCTGAACACTATTTTCAGTGTTCCGGATCAGTGTTGTTAGCACTCTCTCTTCATTTATTCCACGAAACGTGGTAATTTTTTCTCTTTTTCCAAAGCTTGAAAGATGGCAATGTTATCTCCCCCTCCCCATCGTTGCCACGTCTGTTTCAAGCGAGCGTTTGTTCTCGGAGGCTGGTGCAACCATCACTCAGGATAGAAATAGACTTCTGGGGACTAGCTTATCCAAGCTTCTTTTCCTCAACTCCATTTCGCAGTTGTTACATTCCAACAAATAAATACGTTTAAATAAATAAATCCATTGAGAAAAAATGTTTTATTTCGCAGATGAATTTTATTGTTTTGTGGTCTAGTTCTACGTAGATGACTGGAAATCAGTTAAGGTTTTTGGGTTGAAACTGGTAAGACTAGTATATTTTGTTGTTTAGGTACAGTACGCCGTAAATATAGGCAAAAATTTGTGTGATGGAGAAGATAAATAAAACATCGGAAAAACATCGATGTATCGTTGTTAATACCGATGTTTTTTAACGACGATGTTTGTCGTGGAACCATCGATGTTTTCAAACATCGATGTTTTTTAGGCCGATGTTGCATCCCTATATATAGGTGTTGTCTTCATGGGCATTCTTAAATTTGCTAATACATATTAGGTCTGTTCCCTTACTTTCTGGTTTACTTTTGGCAATATGTCACATTTCTCTCATTGTTCACTGAAATTAAATATAACCAAAAAGAAAAGGAACGCGTTGAACCACAAATTTGAAAAATGTGTTTTTCTAGGTGGGAATATTCAAATTTCAGTAGAAAAAAGCATAAATTTATATTTAAGACCAGAATTTGAATTGCTTTTATTGCAGAAATTAAAAAGTACAATTCTTTTGTTTCTTACATCTATTTTTATGCGATGCAAGCAATAAATATAAATGAAATTAAATAAAAAGTCAGTTACAAATTAGACGATTTGACGGCCATCTGTCAGCAATAAGCAATTAGCCCAAAGAAATTTCTTGGGCTAATATTTGCAGGTTTTTTATGGAGGGGAAATGTTTTGCTCGCTCTAGTTGGCTCTCTTTTACCCAACTTTTGCGTAAAGGAACGAAGTTTGACTAAATTTGGCGAATGTGTTCGAATGCATTATCGTTAGGGAACAGACCTATTAATATTTAGGGGGGGGGGGGGGGGGGGAATTTCAATTTGAATTTGGGTAGTAGAGAGGACGAGTGCTATGTTTAGGATAGAATTAGTTTATCTGTTACCATTAAATATTATTTATGGAAATGCTCGCCTTCATATGAAGAAGAATAAGAAGAAAAAGTAAACTTTTTGAAGTCGCCGTATGTCGTATTTATAATTTGAGCATATGGGCGACTGAGCGTAAATTTACATAGTTTGGTATCGGTGTTGAAGTGTAAGTTTATTCAAGATGCTTGCCAGACTCTTAGAAGAATAATAATACAATAATAATTTAATTCTTTATTTCAATGAACAACAAATTATACAAGCTTAATACTATCATAAATTGAACAAGCATTAAAAGGCGTCATAATAAATATAATTGTTCATTAAGCAATACATATTTTTTGTTGAAATATGTAGTTAGAAACCTCCTGTTATACAAAAGAATAAGTAGTGAATGTTCCATTAAAGACATTTAATACACTAAATTTGTCATTTTTAGACATTTCCATTTTAAGATTGCTTAAGCTGAATTAAATAGTTAAATACCATTTCTAAGGACTTATGTTGTATTAGAAGTAGATTACTTTGGTTTGATTGATTTAAAAGTTTGAAGGAATTACTGCCGAGGGCGTGAAAAATTATTGAAACCATTGCAAAGGGGCAACTACAGCAAGTGCTTTTTACAACACCAAATGTATTTTATAGCTATGCTCCTGAAATATTGTAAAATTTTGTCGATATTTGTAAGTTTGTAAGTGTCCGCAGGGACCCTAGGCCTAGCTTCTCGCAACCATTCGTTGTGTGTTTTAGATTTTTTATTTCTTTTTTTTTTTAATGGATCTACAATTTTATGCCCATTCCAAACGGCTAATTGAGAAGCTCTTTCGAAACAGTTATACATTTGGATGTTTGTCAGATGTTCGCGAGAAGTGGCACAGTGGAAAAAAAACCCTAAGTTGGAATTTGGGTTTTTGCGGTATTCGAACCTGGCACTCTTCGCTTAGTATTCCAACACACTAACCACTAAGCCTTACTTAAGGTGGCGCTACAGTCCGGGGTGGACCTGGGCCTCAACCAACAAGCGTCTCCAGCCAGCACGATCTTTGGCCAGCTGTCTCCAGTTTCGCACGCTAAGTTGGTTAAGGTCCCCTTCCACTTGCGCGCGCCACCTGAGTCGCGGTCTTCCTCTACTGCGCCGTCCCTCGGGTGTGGATTCGAAGATCTTCCGGGCCGGAGCATTGACGTCCATTCGCTCTACATGACCCAGCCACCTCAGTCGTTGGACCTTCACTCTTCTGGCTAGGTCGATGTCGCTGTACAGCCCGTACAGTTTTCAGGAATTTTCCTCTCGAAGTAACCAAGAGTAGCCTCATCCGCTTTTGATAGAGTCCATGCCTCTGCACCATAAAGTAGGACTGGGATGATCAAGGTCTAATAAAGGGTCACTTTAGTTGTTCGAGAGAGGGCTTTGCTACTCAATTGCTTTCTTAGCCCAAAGAAACGGCGATTGGCAAGAGTTATTCTTCGTTTAATCTCAGCGCTGGTGTCATTGTCTGAAGTCATAGCGGAGCCTAGGTAGACAAAGTCCTTTACCACCTCAAAGTTATATCTGTCTATGGTGACATTTTGTCCAAGACGTCGGTGTTGGGTGTCCTTTCTTGATGACAGCATATACTTTGTCTTGCCCTCATTGACCGCCAAACCCATCTTTGCCGCTTCCGTCTCAATGCCCACGAACGCGCCAGTGACATCACGCTGCGTTCTGCCGATTATGTCGATGTCGTCGGCGTAAGCGAGTAGGTGGACGGACTTATGGAAGATAGTGCCTCTGGTGTTAGCGTTTGAGTTTCGCACTATTCTTTCAAGAACGATGTTAAAGAAGTCACATGCCAGCGCATCGCCTTGTCTAAATCCTTTTAGCTTAGATATGGCTATCTTCACTTCGTCCAGGTCGGGTGGACGGAACCACTAAGCCACTATATGAAATTTATACTTACTTACTTATTTACTTAGCGGTCTCCCGACCCATGAAGAGTCTCTGCCTGAGACACTGCAACTTTCCATCCTCTACGATCCCGGGTATGCTGCTTCCAGTTGTCCAGACCAAGCGCTGTGGCATCCGCGATGGCTTGGTCTTTGAATCGGAGGTTCGGTCTTCTTTGTCTTCTCGAACCTGGGGGCTGGGATTCGAAGATCCTCTTAGCCGGGACATTATTGTCCATTCGATCGATGTGGCCGAGCCAATGTAGTCGACGTGTTTTGGCTTTTTGAACTACATCCACATCTTATATGAAATGTATACTGGGACTAAAAACATCGACTCTACCGCTATTTTCGCGAATTATCTTACCAACTTAATCAGGGCCCGCTGTTATTCTTTGCAATTCCAAAGGCTCATCTGCTTATTATTCAAATGAATGTCAAACATCGACCAAATATATGTGGCATACAGAGGCCCAAAAATGTGCTATCAACACACTTTACTTTACGTTTTGTTTATCCTTTTATTTGAATTATTTTTTCAATGGAACTTGGGATTTTTGGCAATAGGTCTGCGAAGCCAAAACAAAACTTTTATAGCCGTCTTGTTGCACTCATCTGGTGGAGTGTTTGCCACCAACCTGTTTTTTGTTTTCCACTTAACCACACGTTTTCTCTCATTATTTTTAACATGACTCTATAAGCCACAGCAGCCATAGTCCTTACCACATGTCCCACGAGATGTATACCGCCAAAAATGATCGTAACAAAAAAGAAATACCTTCTTAAATCCGTAATAAAATCAACAGCATTAAATCCATCCAACGTTCGTCATTTATTGTTATTTTTTTCTGGAAAGCACTCGAAGAGACACCGCTTCGTATCGGGGTACCCTTAAAGGGCTTCTCTATGCACACTGCCAGAGCATGTGTAATTCGATACACTTCACAGTTTGTCAGTTCACAAATAGGTAGAGTGTGTGTGTCTACTGCAAATATGTGCATTTGGGGTTTCTAAGAGTACGAACTGTTGCACCAGCCATATATACTAGTGCACCCTGCCAACTTCTCGTATACTCGAACTGCCGTACCGTGAGGAAGTGACTGAGAAGGTAATTCCACACGTCTCCCTATGATTCTCACGAACCACACAACCTGAAACATAGTACATGGTACACGGTACACCTCTGAGCAATGAGTACCTATTTTGTGTGTGGCAGATAAAACTATTTACTCTAAAGCTGGAGAGAATTGCTTCAGGAACCGTCACAACGGCTACCATCGGATGTGGCTCTATTCAGTCATAATTCAACCGCGATTACAATCACATGCCAAGTGCGAGATTACCTGATTACCTTCTGAGACACAATCCGTCGGAAATTGTAAAAAAAAAAAAAAAATAGAGGTACAACAGAAAAAAAAAATGTCGTCCGAAAAGTTGTCGGTCGAGAGCGACCTCGGCGAAATGGAAATGCAAGGCTTCGAGAACGGCTCGGACAACAAGACGTCCAGCGAGTCGAAGATTTCCACGCGAAACAGTTCGGAACGTAGCTTACACGTAAGGAGCTACAACAAATGGTCGCCTGCAGAACAGGGTGCAACATTGGTGTGGCGCGACCTCTGTGTGTACTCAACCGCCACCGGTTCGGGCTTCAATAATTTGAAAAGGATTATCAACAACTCAACAGGAGCCGTTCAGCCGGGGAATCTAATGGCGCTCATGGGTTCAAGGTGAGGTTCAACGAACCGAGGACTTATCCCGTCCAAGTGTCTGTGTGTGTGTCGACCTGGTTATCCAATGCATGTCGCATGTGTCATGTTGCAATGGTTTAGATTACAGTGTTACAGTGATGCGCGCACATGGTGTAAACTTACAAACTCTCGGTGACACTGAAAACTCGCCACTGATATTCATTTATCACAATTATTATGTGATAAAGACGTGAAGATAAAGAATGTTTATGTTTGTCTAACATAGCCGAGAGTAATCTGAGCGTTCTTGTGTTGTGCTGAAGCCATAAACAACTTCAACAATTAGTGTTTGAATAAGTCCAAAACGAGCTACACTGCTCTGACACATTGCACTGAAAGTGAAAATAATTATACGCATTTTGCTTGGGTAAACAACTGATATAGATGTGCCATAATTTGAGGAATTGTGCCTGCAGCTAGATAGAATTATGGACGCGTCCAAAAACCCTCTACAAATAATTCAAAAAGTGCTTTATCTTGACTTGGCTATGGTTATGGCATAAAAGAGAGAAATTTAGGACAATGAGATTAGTTGGAATGTGTTTGTCTGTTTTACCAAAAGTTATAAAGTTATCTTCATGTCGATATTGCATAAGCCAGTAAGCCATGAACGCATCTCTCTTCAATCACGTAGTCATTTAGCAGTCTCACAATAATTTAATTTTCAAATTTACTTAAAGATCTCTTATACATAAACGTTCACAAGAAACTATTGAAGTACTCCTCAAAAAGGAGTCAAAAACGCGTTAAAAAGTCTTCCAAAAACTATTTCAACACACTTTTGAAAAACTATTTCAAAAACGCGCCTGAAGACCTATTAAAAAAGCGTTCAGAAACAATTAAGAAATTCTTGCAATGTCGCCTAAAAACTGTTGAAAAACTCTTCCCAAAACGCGTCGGAAAACGTATTCGAAAGGCGTTGAAAGGGGCGTCAAAAATATGTCAAAAAGCACAAGAATCCTTGGAAAACAATTTCCAAAAATTCAAACAAATACTCTTAAAAAAATCGTTCAATATCGAGGACGAAAAAGCCCCCAAAAAACTGTTGAAAAGCTTTTCCAAAAACATTTAAAAATTTTTTGCCAAAAACGCTTCGTAAAACGTGTTGAAAAGGCGTTGAAAATAGCGTCAAAAAATACGGCCAAAATCACAGGAATTCTTAGAAAACAATTTCCAAAAACTCATCCAAATACTCTTAAAAAGTTCGTTCAATATCGGGGACTAAAAAGCGTTCAAAAGCTGTTGAAAAATTCTTCCCAAAACGCGTCGGAAAACGTATTCGAAAGGCGTTGAAAAACGCGCCCAAAAATATGTCCAAAAGCGCAAGAATTCATGGAAAAACTATTTCAAAAACGAGACCAAACTGTAAACGTATACTTAAAGAAACTCTTCCAATATCGCGTACAGAAACGGGCCCAAGAAACCTTCCATGAATATTTAAAAATTATTGCCAAAAAGGCGTCAGAAAATGTACTCGAAAACACGTTGAAAAATTCGTCCAATGACATGTGCAAAAGCGCAAAGCTTATAGAAAAACTGTTTCAGTATTGCATACAAAAATTCACTCTCCAAAATTGTTGAAAAGCTCTTCCAGAAATGGGTCCAAAAAATTCGAAAAGGCTCTGAAAAACTCTTCAAAATTGCGTAGAATAAAAACCCTCAAGAAATCGTCCAAAATCTCGTCATAAAAAGTGTCCGCAACGGGCAGAAAATCGGTCTCTTTGGTTGGTGGATGGACGATCTTACGGACCTCAGAGTTGCCTTCCTTTTTGCATTAGAAAATTTCTCATTGCAACTTCCTCTGCCAAAAAGAAACAAAACTGATTTGGAATCAATAATATTCGAGCTTGGAGCTCTATCTGCTGTTGGGCAGTTGACCTTATGAATGATGATACCTTCCATCCTACCTTAAACCCTAAAAGACACTGAGGCTTTTCTACTAGAAATTAAAATTTGTATAAAAAGGGCTCCTATTCGAGTATCGATTTTAGATTCATTCGTAGACCACTCACGAGGCGTAATTATTATTTTACAATTTTTTAAGACCAAAACTTTTATAATTGGGGTCACTAAAGACGGAACTTCACAATGTCTTAGCTAATTTACCATGCAGACAGTCCGCTGCTTATAACACGATGAATTTGAAAGCTAACGAATTTTTATAACAGCTTTTACCTTTCTCGTCAATTTTTTGATCCACCCCAAGCTGTAGACACAATTAAAAGTATAACCAGACCAAAAACCACAATTTTGTCATCTTCTCCAGATATTTCCAATTCGCATTTTACAATTTCAATTTCCATTTTCCAGTGGATCTGGAAAGACAACCCTCATGTCAGCCTTGGCATTCCGACAACCTGGTAAGTTCGAAGGCCCTCCAAACCTGCACGCATTCTGCATTCTGAGTCTTTTCAGCTGGAACCCTCGTCCAAGGCGACATCCTCATCAATGGCCGACGAATTGGTCCGTTCATGCACCGGATTAGTGGATACGTTTACCAAGACGACCTTTTTATCGGAGAGCTTACAGTTCTGGAGCACATCAACTTTATGGTAATTATGAAGGTTTTTCCCGACTTTATACGACTCTTGAAATCCCATTTGTCTGCAGGCTCATCTTCGCCTGGACCGTCGCGTTAGGAAGAGCGAACGAAGGCTGATCATTGCCGACCTGCTCGAGCGGACCGGACTCATAGGCAACGCAAACACTCGCATTGGATGCGGCGATGACGAAAAGGTTCTATCAGGTGGAGAACGAAAGCGCCTCGCTTTTGCTGTGGAACTTCTCAATAACCCCCTCATCCTGTTTTGTGACGAGCCAACGACCGGCCTAGACTCGTTTAGCGCACAGCAATTGGTTCAGACTTTGTACGACCTCGCCAAGAAGGGAACCACAATCATCTGTACCATCCATCAGCCCTCGAGTCAACTGTTCAATATGTTCAACAATGTCCTTCTGCTGGCCGACGGACGGGTCGCCTTTACCGGTTCGCCAGAAAACGCGCTCGCTTTCTTCGCCGAGAACGGCTACCACTGCCCGGAGGCGTACAACCCTGCGGACTACCTGGTCGGAGTTCTGGCAACTGATCCCGGCTACGAGCAAGCGTCCCAGCGGTCAGCTCAGTACTTGTGTGATTTGTTCGCTGTCAGTTCGGCGGCCAAGCAGCGAGATATGCTAGTCAACCTGGAGTTCCACATGGCGCTGACGGGTGACTTTCCCTTTGACTCCGAAATGGACACCTTCCTGCCGCCACTGTGGCTGAACAAGTTCTTCTGGATATGGCGGCGCGCTACAATGTCCGTCTTTCGAGACCCGAAGGTGCAACTCATGCGATTCATCCAGAAGATGGCGATAGCCATCATCATTGGGGCGTGCTTCGCGGGCACCACTGACCGAACGCAGTTGGGAGTCCAGGCCGTGCAGGGAGCGCTCTTCGTGATGATATCCGAGAACACGTACCATCCAATGTACTCGATTTTAAATGTCTTTCCGCAAGGATTCCCAATGTTCTTGCGGGAGACGCGTTCGGGCATGTACTCCACGGCGCAGTACTACATTGGCAATATACTGGCCATGGTGAGACACTTGACTCCGCTCAAGCCTGTCATTAAATTTTTGTTTGTCTCTCCCCCTTAGCTGCCCGGAATGATAGTGGAACCTCTGGTATTTGTAATCATCTGCTACTGGATTACAGGACTGAGAGCAACATTCTTCGCCTTCGCCATCACCGCCATCAGTGTTGTGTTGGTAATGAATGTGGCAACGGCATGTGGGTGCTTCTTTTCGACGGCTTTCAATTCGGTCCCGCTGGCAATGGCATATCTAGTTCCGTTGGACTACATCTTTATGATTACGTCGGGAATTTTCATAAAAATAAGGTGAGTTGGCGGTGGCGATATCCTTTGAAATCAAAGTTTCCTCCTCCTTTTGCACAGCACATTACCGATGGCATTCTTTTGGACTCAGTACTTATCTTGGATGTTGTATGCGAATGAAGCGATGACGATTGTACAGTGGACAGGCGTGCAAAACATAAGTATGTGTATCAGAGTGTCCTTGGCTTGGTTAATAATATTTGCATTCATTTTGTTTACAGCTTGCTTTGAGGAGAGCGACGATCTGCCGTGCTTTCATTCGGGACAGGATGTTCTGGACAAGTACAGTTTCAACGAGAGCCACCTCTATCGGAACCTGTTGGCTATATTGGGAATATACCTGGGATTTCATATGCTCGCGTATTATTGCCTCTGGCGCAGAGCTAAGAAGATATGAGGTGTAGGGTTCTTGCTTCTTGGATTATATAAATATTTTTAAGCGACGAGGGCTCGATTAACTTTACAGTTTTTTATATATATATTAATGAAGGGTGGCGCAAAGTGTGTGATTTTGTGTGTCCTTTAGAATTTGAATTAAAGAGGAGGTGTTCGTTTACTTTCCTTGGATATTATTGCGGTCTTGGAAAATATTGCTTTTTTGGTTAAAAAATGTCTGCCACTGTGGTTATATTCTCCGAGAACAGTCTGTTGGTCTTACAAACACTATTAACTGACTTCAATCATTTTCCGGAACTTAAATGAAAAAACCTGTGGGGTTGGTAAGCACTGAACATAAGAAGAACATACGTTCGGAACTCTCCCTTTCGACAGAGCTAAATTGTGTTTTAGATGGCCAGGATTTGTAACGTGACAAGGCTCAGTTAAAGCATAAAAATGGGGCTAAGTTCCGGATGAGCTGGACCAGACTTGTTAGTTGATGAGGCTCTGATTCACGCCGAAACCAACGCCACTAATGAAAAAGTACGTGCACTCTTTAGTTACCTTTAAGTTTCTGCTTTCAATAGTCACTTTGTGTAACTGTCGACAGCAGGAAGAAGAAGTCAATCCTCTTCCCGAATTCTGGTCCACACATAATTGGGCTCTGCGAAATAAGGCCCCAAAAGAAGAAATGAAATAAGTCCCCAAAATATTATTTTTATTATTAATTGTTACTCTTCCGATATGGAACGCGTATGGGGGGCAAGCTGCCCCCCTACAACCCCCTGCTTGGGTTTACTGTTAGATTGCGGGGTGGGTGCGAGGTTGAGTTTGTAAAAAGTTCCTTTAATCTAAACTAGTTTATCCAATGTCAACAATATTAAATAAAAAGTAGTTTTCATTATTTTTAATTTCATTATGAAATAAACCACAAATTTGGGGCCTTATTTCTTTTTATTTTGGGGCCTTATTTCACCGCAGTGGGGCCTTGTTTATGTCATGTAAGGCAAGATTCACATTTCACCAAACTTTACTTTAAACACAAATTTATTACAATCAGGGTTACCTACCTTCGAAAATATTCGGAAAGGGTTGGAAAAGGGGTCCCTGGCTTTTAAAAAGGATCCCGTAAGAAATTCAAGAACACCAACAGTATGGAAACAGTTTCCAAATGTTTTTACTTCATTTAAAAAAACAAAAACCTTACAAAAATAATACGTCATATTAAATTTTGCATATTGGTAAATATATTTAATAAAAAACACAAAAAAACTTTTTCCTATGATGAAAATCTTCCTACCACGGAAAATTAAAGTGATGCCTTATACTAAAAAGCCGCCTGACTGAAAAGGACAGCATTAACTAACACGCAAAAAACGGGACACGCATTTTGGTCGGCCGTATTGTTTACGTGGTCGGAATTATAGAAATGTTCCGCATGTTGATATTTTTATAGCGATGGTTTTATAGGTTATGTGTAATATATTTGTGAGCGTTGATTCAAACACCATACCTTAAATCTACAAATAGTAGGTACATGTAAATGTGAAAACAATATTTATGTCGATTCTACGTCGATGGCTGTGTAAAGAGAGAATATTATGTTTTGCGTCTTTTAAATAACCAATTTTGAAAAAAGGGACCCTTTTTGTAGGCGTTAAAAAAGATTACTAAATTTTCTTAAAGTGGTAAAGTGGTAAATTTTTGAAAAGGCGGGTCCTGGTGTCCCAGTTTGCAAAAAAGGTTCAATCGGACCCTAAGGGTCCCAAAGGTAACCCTGATTACAATGCTCTGACGTTTATTATTGTTTTCCTTTAAATTTTAGGTTACTGTCTGTCTGTTCTGAAAAGTTGCTCATTCCTGCAAATTTCGCGTTAATAACTTTAAAAGAACTGCACTATCATTGCAGAAGTTTGGCAGTACTTGCATTCAAAAAAAAGAGTAATGTTGTCATTAGTGCGTGTTTTTTTGCTTTGTTCCCGCGTTGCAGAAAAATGACAGGTATCGTCTAAGTAACATTTTTGGAAAATGAATTAATTATTTAATAATGTTTAATATTTAGAAATGAAGAAGAGAAAAAATACTGGCCGACCGTAACGAAAAACTCCTTGTATCATTTCACCTTGGAATGGAATCGGTGTTAAGCCGAGTACGCAGCTGTTCCGGAAGGAAAATAATTTGCGGAGAGATCAGCTAATACACGAGTGGCAGTCTTACTAGCACTGGTTATGTGTCTTTGGATAATCAAACTTTTCACTTGCTTCTTAAATTTGTGTGAAATTTGGGAAGTATTATAATTTCAGCTGCTTAGGTACATACTTATAAAAAAAAAATCCACACGTCAATTCCGAACTTACTTTTTTCGTATAAAACTGAAGTTAATTTTAAATGAGCCATCTCCATTTTCATGCAGTTTTTAAACAGATTTTCACATCTCAGCAATAAAATTATCTCACAAGATATGTCAAACTCCATACAAAAAAAATGAACATTTCAACATTTGCGCTAGATGTCTAGAACTTTTTGTGAAATATCCCTTTTAGGGAAATTTCTCAATCTAGCGCAAAACTACCCGCTGCATTGAAAAAAAAAACGAAAAAAACGACCTGTCAAAAGAAATCGTTCAAACGTTTATAAAATAACAATACAAACGAAGCCGAACAAGTGTAATTGTAAATAAATCATTTAGGTATTTAAGATAGCAATTCAGATATTAGGTTCGTTCGTGTATTTTTTCTTAAACGTAAAATTATTTAAAATTTGCAAAGAAACTGTGCAAATGCGACCACGTACTGAGAAAAGTGAAGGAAAAAAAATAAGAGAGAAATCCATTTCCCCTCTTTTCATTTTTTCGTAATTTTCTACTCGCCGAATTTCGACTTACTGAAAAATAAAAAATGAAAACTGACAACTAACTGACAGCTCAAAAGTTTGACAAGTAAGACTCTATTTATTTTCGTCTTCAAAGATGTCGGAGGAAGAAGTTTTAATTGAATGTTCTCCTAGAACATATCAGCGCATTCAAAATGGTAAGTTTAATAGGTATTTAGCTTATAAAAAATGCAATTCCACCTTATTTTGTAGATGCTGCATTTAAAGAGAAAGTTTGTTTATTTTACGATAATGTCAAAATGACATTTCTTAAACTTTTTGTAAGAAAACCGGTCAGGTACTTCTCTTGAAATTGAGAGATTTTTGACATTTTTCTATGCTGAAATTACACGAACGAACCTAATGGTTTTTAGTAGATATTTGTATCATTTCTTTAATTTTAATGTGGAAACAATGTCACTATGCCGCTGCCGCTAGGGTTCTAAGATGGGCGTTCCTTCATCTGCGATATTTTGCGTGATGTCTAACGCGCAGTGGAAATGCGGCCACTGTCCAGTCCAAGTATGCATGTATGCTTCCTTCCAGCAAAATGATTTTATTTTTTGGTACCTAGAATTTGAAAAATGGAAACTAGAAAAGTCTCTCAATTACGAACTGGCGTTGTTTTTTTAATGTAATATTGTCATCCTAAAAAAACAATTTAATTGGAATAAGTGTGCATATGAATTACAAAAAAAAAAATGTGCATTTTTGCTATTCATGTTTGAGTTTGGAAATTTTTGGCTCGAAAATTTATCAATTTCGCTGTATACCTCTTATAAAAGCTTTGGCAATAGGTACTGCAGTACAAATGTCAAATTTTTGAAAGCAATTAAATGCCCTGAACAATAAACGTGTTAGAAAAAAGAGTGGAGAATTGTACCAAACAATCTACTACAATTACCCACTTTTCCGCCATCATTTCGAAAAGGCGAGCGAAATTTTTCGTTCATGATTTCGTTGTCACTTTAGTATGGAATTTTTCGTTCCGGAACAGCTGCGGACTAGCCTTTAATGTAAAATATCCGAGTTCTTATTGACAAAATTGATTTTATTTATGACTTTAGTTTATTTATATTCAAATATGAACTAATTTTTTTCAATGCATGATGGCCGCATTCAGGCATTGCGTTCATACATTTGTTCATGAATATTTGTTGCATGGTTTGGGTAATATAATACAATTATGACCTCATACCACTTTAAGACTCTACAGGCCATCTGAAAATTTGTCTTTTAAATCAAGGCCTCCGTATTTCAATAAAACAATAGTTTATATTATATATGTTATTTTTTTAATTTATTTATTCTTTTATACAAATTTACAATAAACAGCTTAGCATTTAGCAATTACATATACCTACAATTGAAACAATTTTGTTTGTTTATTTAATACTATGCTTGCAGTTCGTTTCACTTATTACAGAGGAGTTAAATTCAATTTATATATATATATTTTTTTATTCCAGTAACTTTGTGTAAGTAGTAGTATAAATATATTTAAGATTTAAAACTTAAACTCTTTCAACAAAATTTGTACAAAATAATAACCTTACAGCTGAGAGTCCTTTAGTGTCTAGAAAAAAAATTGACAGATAACAGATTTATTTCCACATTGACTATATAAAATAATTCTAGCACTCTTCTGACTTGTATTAAAACGATATATCATATATCATATTCCTAAGTAGATTTTGTCAAAAGTTGTGAAATTGAATTGATCGCAGCAATCACAGATAAATATGCAACAGACAGTCACACATAGGTAGACAAACGGGAAAAGGTAAGTTTCACTTTAAGTTGTAAATTTAAAATTTAAATTTAGGGATAGATTTTTGCAAGTTAAATAAAAAAGTAGTTTGAAAATTTGGTCTACTTGTAGATTTATATAGTTGTAAAATTTAATTCATTTGTTAGCATAAATAAATTGTCTAGCATTTTTCTAAATACCCTGTAATCGTAATAAGTGTATTCTCAAATAATTGGTTACTGCAGTATTTAACTGATTCGTTTAATCTAACTGTGGTTGAAACCTCATTTACAAGAAAATATGGCAAGGGGTTCAGAAATTGTTTCTGGACGTAAGAAATATATCATTTTATATGAGCAGTTGCTCAGAGTAAGGATACCTGTTTACCATGAAATGAAAAGATGCTAAATTTGATCTAACCATAAGAAATGAAGAAACACCCAAATTACTCCATAGTGTTGGTGACATCCAGCAAAACATAATTACCGCCACTCTTGCTGTTGATAAACGTCAGACTTCTGCTATTCGGAATGACATATGCCTGTGTTGCCAGCCCGATTGGACACATTGACTGCGAGTTTTTAATTGGGCTCCTTTGTGCGTCCAACTTCAACAGCTTCGTCCATTCCTGATGATCGTGAGAGCCATCCTTATCCTTGGCATCGTCGTTCTCAGAACTTTTACTGGTGCGTCGCTCCATTGTGGTGGTTGTTGTCAGTGTCGAAGTAATCGATTTAGTAGTATAGCTGGTAAATTGTATTGTCCGTTCCGATTTGAAGTTCACCACCGTCTCCTTCTTGACGAGATTCTTGGTGGATTCGGTTTGTCGCAGACTTATCTGTTGCTTGTTGCTTAGATCCGAAAGGCTTATGTTGTTCTTTAGGAGGATTTGTAAATTCTCAATAGAATCCTTGAGGGCCGCCTTCTCGCCCATCATCAGGTCGTGTTTCAATTCAGTGATTTGTGTCTTGGGCGCAAACGATTGTTTCACTGACGACTCTGGTGTACCACTGTCACCCAGTGGCAGTGCTTTAACACTGGGTACATGTTGACTGCCAAAGGCCGTCATACCAGAACTATTCGATTGACTTGGAGTGATGCCTGCACTGCATGTGGTCGTACCAAAGGACGATGAGATATTGTGCTGACGGCATAATGATTTGCGTCGCTGTGCTGTGAGATTACTCATGTTTGAGTTCATGTCGACATCTTCGGTGGATGCGTCCTCGGAATTGCCACTATTTTGGTTCGGCAAAGTGGTTGCATTCGGATCAGCAACAGTATTCGGTTGAGGGCTAGTGCCAACTGCTGGTTGTTTCCCCTTGAGGAAGTAGGTCACCATCGTACCCTTGCCTTTAACGTTGACATTGCCACGACATGTGAGCAGGTAACCACGGCTTTCTAGGATTTGATATGTCTCTTGAGTGACCTGTTTGTGGGGTGGAAATAAAATTTATTATTAGCAATATGACTTTTGTAAAAATTTGAAATATTAATTCTGTTTTCAAATACGGACAGACGAAATGGATTTAAGTGACAGTCGGAACTCGGAAGACGGGGAATCTAGTCTAATCAGTAAATGAGTACACGAGGTAGAGAAGTCTTATGTAAGTGATTTTGTAAAGGGCACATCTTTCGATTGTCTCCTTAAGACGACCGAGAAATAGCCTTAAGAATGAGGTCCTTAAGAAAATTGGGAAGATCAATGCAACTATTGCAGATGACAGTAAATTACAACACTTACAAAAGGTTTTTCTATAAGCATTTTCTTTATACAGAGAGGTGGGTGAAAGGACAACTAGTGTCAGGATAGTGTCAGCTACCCACGGGTTTCAATATTCAAATAAATGCATATATGCCTAGATCATTTGACCAATACACAGTGAGAAAAGACCGGCGAGTACGAGTTTTTTTTTTATTTATTTATTTTAGTGATTTTGTTATGGCAGCACTTTTTTGAGCGAAAGACATTTTGACAGCTGATTTATGCTCATGCTCATATAGGCGATGCATGTTCTCAATGACGGATGAAGTATTTGACAGTTGTCACAACTAGAAAAAGCATAATTGTTTGGTATATAATTATTAAAACGCCAAATAGTTTTACGTTGAATAGATTTGTATAAATTTTACTGCAACACAAAAACTAGCTACAGAGTTGACAGCTGTGACAGTTCAACGAAGAAAAATCTAACTAAACGAAGAACAGACGAAAATGTGGTTAGTTTTGAACACAACCTGAAAAATATTGGTTTTGTCTTCATAAATTGTTGCTGTCGAACTCACACGTGCAAGGATATACGAGTCGGTGATCATTAACGCTGCCATTAGCAACAAAAGCTGTCCCCATGCTTGGAAAAGTAACTACAATAGTTGTCCCATAATTAAAATAGTTAAATTTGGAATGCAGCGTAGATTGCTTGTTAACGTCATAACATTCGAAATGTCAACTGACTACTCAGCCGAGAAATTCTTGACAAGGCTAACCCTTCATAAAGAACACGGGCACATTCTTAAATCTCGTTATCTTAAGTGACCTAGATTGTTCTGAACTAGATTAAAACTGAACGCAAAATCTAGATCGGTCGGTAACGTCACTTTTTCTACGACAGCCACATATGCGAGCTGTCAACTTATTACTGAGTCGTCGTCTACGCCTCCATAAACGTCAACTGAAATAGCTGTTCGTATGACGGATCGAAGCAAATCAAAACTAAGTCAGAAAGCTGTCAGACTTATTAAACTTCATAAATATCTCTCTAAATCTAAATCTATATATATACTAAACTACTTTAACGTCCCCAACTACTCAGACACTTCTTGTCAGAATTAGTAAGCTAGTAAAAAACAAAAAAAGTTACAAATACATTTCTATAATAAAAAATGCTGTTCGTGGAATTATTTTGCAAAAACTATTCTGTGCAACGGATTTGTGACGAATTTTGTAGTAGGTACTCTTTGTTGCGTTACAAATTTAATGGGTTAGTGATTTTACGCAAGAGCAACGCTTTTATATTATGCAAACCGAGTCTGCTCCTGATCTCCATTGATACGACAACATTTTGTGCAACGATCCGAACTGCAAGATTGAAAAATGTTCTAAGGATAGGTAGAGACTTTTGTAAAAGGTAGACTTTTGTAAGACGTAGGACAGTGGAAAAGGAGCTTACCATTTGGTCCTTTGTTGCTACCAAATTCTATAAACTTTTAAATGAATTGGAAGATTTATGTTGCTAATTGAGAAGTTTTAACAAAAACTATTTTCTGGATCTGGTAAAATGAACACGATAATTTTGGTATCCAAATGTTTAAGAACTAATTCTGCAAGAATGATGCTAAGGTGAATTTGGTGGTGGCCATCTATTCATTATAATAGTGAACAGTTCTGTATTGGACGATAGTTTTCACTATGAATTATTTCGCACACAAAACATCTAAATAATATCGTGTACTTTAGAAATAGTTGACTGTACTTCATTCTTAAAAGCTATAACGTAAACACTAAGAGAACCAAAATTAAGTTAACAAAATGATAATGCTAAGGTGCCTTAACCTGTTGAATGAGCAAGCAAGAAATCTAGTACTAAAAAATGCGAAAATTCGATTTAAATTTGTTTCATTTTCTATTTTTCATTTTTTGGAATTCTAAAATAATGGTCATCGTACTTGTAGAAGTCTTCGGCTGGGTCTCGTTTAAACATTAGTTTGAGTAGACGCAGTGGCTTAGTGGTTAGTGTGTTGGACTACTAAGCGAGGGTTCGCGGTTCGAATCCCGCAAAAACCCAAATTCCAACTTAGGGCTTTTTCCACTGTGCCACCTCTTGCGAACATCTGATAAACATCCGAGAGTATAACTGTCTTGAAAGAGCTTTTCAATTAGCCGTTTGGAGTCGGCATAAAATTGTAGATCCCTTCCATGGTTGCGAGAAGCTACCCCTAGGGTCCCTCCGGACCTGTTGCGCCAACTGTTTATTTTTTGAGAGCGGTTTTCCTTCTGATTCGAATGAAAGTAAGTGTAGAACACTTTAAAATTTAATTCAATATATCTAAGGAAGACATCTTAGTCTCAGAGCATTTTCATAAATTCATAAAAATTAAAAAAATGTCAGCGTCGGTTGCGCGATACAGAAGAATGTATATTCTCGTCTTCTCTTAATTTGCAAAATCACACGCGACGTTGTGTGGGTGTGTTGTCTGTTGCGTGACTTTGTTAAAACAGCCATCTAAACGGCAAAGACAACACAATTACGTCGCCTGTGATAATTTCATTTGATAAAATTCGTAACCAGCTAATATCAAAGTAGTTCTATCTCAAATCGAGTGAGTTGACAAAATGTTCACAAAATGCGAGACTTTGAAAAGTGCACACAACGAGATAAAAGCACGGGTAAAAGTTTCCACAGGAAATCAGTCATCCCACCCTTACAAAATTACACATAATTATAAAAGCAAGCCACATACTCGTACATACCATACCCACATCAAGAGCTCAAATTACATCCTGGCATATAATTTATTTTGACAACATTCCTTGTCTCTCATTACTCAGATTAACCTCAATTTTATATAAACAGTATCTTTGGAGTTATTTATCACTCATGTGAGCCTTTTTTCGCCCACAACATGTCTCAAAGTTGAATAAATCCTCCTCCATCCATCAATCCTCCTCCTGTCTGAAATTATACACTTACTGTTGCAAGCGGCTGTCAAATTCAATTTCAAAAACATGTGTCCTCGCTTCTATTAAAGCCAAAAATTTCACTAAATATGACCATACCCAATATGATCTGTCGTTTGAACTTTCCAATTAACTCTTTGACAGGGAACACTTTTAACACCACCTGTCCTATATACATAACAAAACTTGTATTGCATAATTGAATTACCTGTATGTGGTCAATTAGACCGGTTGAGTCCATGCGCGACGCGACGTTAACAGCATTGCCCCAAATATCATACTGCGGCTTCCTGGCCCCAATTACTCCTGCGACCACCGGACCAATGTTAATACCTAAAATCGGTAAACCCATCATTGATATGCAAATGTTAACTGCACAAATTATATCTGCGGATTGTGGAGGAAACGGGGCAAAAAAAAAAAAAACAAACTGATTGGCTTACCTATTCGCATACGGAAATTGTTAAACGAATGCTGATTCAGATCGTCGATTTTATCGAAGAGCAGCAGCGCATAGTCTGCCATGGCAGTGACGTGCCGAAAATTTTCCATGTCGCACGTGTTGGCTGTTAGTCCCGATGCGGCCATGTACGTGGCTCCCGTACTTTTTATCTTTTCTATATATCTGCAAGTGGAAGGGAGTTTTTTTTTCGATTTTAATTTAATTCACTTCTTTGTGCACTAGGAGAGGATGTTTGGTGAGGAATATAAAAATACAGAGATTGTGCTTCTGACCAAACACCAGATGCCAGAAACTTCTCTCGCTAAATGGAGATGTTAAATTGTATTGTGTTGTAGTTAAACTATATTAAGAAATGTAATTTAAAAACCAAATCCTTATAATACCATACTCTTAATACAGCGCGGTATTAATTCATTCAAAAAGTTCTTATAACGCAATCCAACCCAACGTTTTCTATTTTTAGAGTTTTTGTTTGCATTTAGATTTAATTTCATAAACTGATTAAGTAGTCTTTTGCCTGTGTAAGACTTAGCTTTATCAGTTCACTCCCCAGGTTTAGCGTGCCCATATAAATCTTTACTTTAAGAATTAAGTTCAATGAATTGAAAAAAAAGAAGGTATATCCTACCTTTCAAACTACAACCAACCATATATATAAAGCGCCACCTATCGGGTCCAAAACTATCCTATCTTTCAAATTGTACCAACCAAACACACCAACAAAATTTTAGGTATTGAAATCGGTTGAGTGATGTAGAAGATCGACAACAGCGCCACCTCTCGGGTCCAACAAATTTTGTTACGCAATTTTGTCAGCCATGTGTTTTTTTTTTTTTTATAAAAAATATTTAATTGGACACCAAAAATAATACTGGGGTTTTAATTCATTGGGGACTTATTTCGTCGTGAAATTAGGCTCATTTTTGTGGCCTTTTTTCATTTTTACTTTGGTGTCATACTTTCTCGGTCTTTTTTTTGGAAAGCCGACTTTAAGCTTTCGAAAATCTAAGCAAAAAAAAAAATGTAAGAGTCAGCTCAGGATTTTAAATAACTTTTAATTCTAACTTTAGAAAATTTGAGAAAATAAAAGCTTTAGACACGGACGAAAGTTAAAATTAAAAGTTATTTGAAAAAATGAATTTGAAAATTGATAATAAAAGAATTCAGATGATGAAATTGGTGCACTTGAAACGGAAAAGAATCGACAAAGTTGCCGACTTTCCCCCCAATCTGGGTTCACTGGATGTAAGCATTACTTGGTTTTTAAAGATTTATCGGCATCGAAAATGGGGTTTTCGAGATATGAGCAGTCTGTAAAATTAGCATTTTCGATAATTCGTATTGGAAATTAAGGACGCAAGAATTTTGAAAACATCAATTTTACTCTAAATATGAATTTTGGTCAAAATCGTTATTGCCCGTTTTCGGCTAAACTAAAGGAAACCAAGCTTAAAAAAAAAAAAATGTCTTTTTTCAAAAATCTATTGTACGGTAGTACAGAGTAAAACTGAAGTTGCTATTAAGTTAGAAATGACCATATTACCTTAGAAACGAATTCTTGTTATCATGAACAGCAACAACAACTCAACATCCCCAAATGCCAATCCATTACCCAAGCAAGCGCAATAAGCCCCCAACATTACCTTCTCCACGGTAAACCAATCTCCCTCGTTCATTCTCTTTGCGATCTGGGCATATTGTACGACAGGGAGCTAAATTTTCGTTCGCATATTGACGAAATAATTCATAAGGCAAATTCATCACTCGGCTTTGTTAAACGATGGTCTAAAGAATTCTCCGACCTTTACGTGACTAGATCTCTCTATATCACCTTAGTTCGTCCCCTTCTTGAATACGCTAGTCAAGTGTGGCCCTCCTTTCATTGAGTTCATGCTCACAGAATTGAGAACGTCCAACCTCGCTATCTTCGATTTGCCCTTCGAGGTCTGCCTTGGGACGATCCTCTTATTATGCCACCCTCTCTACACAAACCGGCTCCATCTCATTAACCTGAATACCCTTGAGGAACGCAGAGACGCTGCGGACATACTTTTCATTTATAGTCTTCTCTAAAACTCCGTCGATTGCGCGTCTCTTTACAACTCTATTTTCTTTAACACCAACCCCCGTAATTTACGTTGCCCTCGACTCTTTTACCCATCAAACCACCGTACCTCATATGGCTCCAATGAACCAATCTTTCAATTTTCGATTTCAACCGCAGCTCTGCCCACCTCAAACTTGATCTCCTTCACCACTCTCCCTATCTTTAAGTCTAAGTTTTTAGGGTTTGCATGTCTTAGTTTTAAGTTGTTACTTAAGCCTAAATGTTAGTCTTAGCTTGTATTAAGCCAAATATATGGGGGTATTGCCCCACTGAAATTAAAAAAAAAAAGAAAAATTAAATTAAAATTGTTACAATCGTATGAACCGTTTTCGAGATATGTCCAAATTTCCAAAGTACCATTATTGGATCTATTTAGCGAAGAACTGAAAATACAGTCATGGTAACCTCACCTACTTAAGCTTAATTAAGACACAATTTTGGTTTAAATCGTTAGAGCCGTTTTCGAACAAATAAAACTGATACGAAAACTTTATAAGGAAAGTTACATTAATATTGAGGTTACCTTGCAAAAAAAAAAAAAAAAAAAACGGCCCTGTCCAAATCCGAAGTTTCACAGAGGGACAGACTGACAGAATTTTGCGACCCACTTGTTTGACAATGAGTTACTCAATCATCGTAATGTCAGAATTGATCAACATCTCGAATTTTGTACGAAAACTGATCAACCACGGAATGGAGAAAGTTAATAATTAAAGACGTTCCTTTTTAAAATATTCGACATATGTATATGACGAGCATTTGAAACATCCCTTCAAAACAATCTTAAACGTTGCATCCGTTAAAATCTGGCGCTGGCCTCCAGGAACAATTTCTTTGATAAGGTCGATCGTTTTGAATGAAAAAAATATTATACAAGCATAATTTTCCTCCTCTACAGATGCCGTACAAAATGGACGTTGATTGACTTCGTCTCGCCGTTCTAACAACGTACAACGGTATATACTTTGCGTTTCTTCTAGTAGAATTTTGTTTTGATACCAAAATAAGAAAATGAAAAATGGCCCCAATTGGCTTTGAAACAATTTGGACCAAAAAAAAATCATCCAAAAAAACAAATGAAAAAAAGCCCCAAAAATAAGCAAGAAGACCCCAAACTAATGAGAATACTCCACAATTTCGTAATCATTTTTGTTGTTGTTTGCCATGCATTATTTTGGGTCAATTTTTCAATTTTTATGCTAACAACTTGGGCTCATTCTGAATTCTTTTGGGGCAATGTTGAATAAATGGAATGGGGTCATTTTGCATTACACCCCGACTCCACAGGAGATAATTTCTCTCATAATGCTCATCTTGAGATGAAATATCGTGTGGAGTCACTCTTTTTCATGATTGGATGCCTGCGATAGCTCTCTGTGATTATATCCTAAGATAGATCCAGGCATCATTATGAAATATGACCCCATTTTTTTGTTGGGCCTTGTTTCATTTTATTTGGGACTATTTTACAGTGGGGAATAATTTCATGGAGCCTCCAAGCACTTCGCCGTACCTGCCGATTTTCGGTTGTTTAAAATTTGTCAAATAAATCCAAAGTTATATACAGTTCCATTGCCTTTCTTTTTGGGATCAACATTGCTACCCTTTTGGCATCACAAATCATTCAAAATGGTTCCGCAGTCTAAATTTGATCGTAGGTTACCTACCGTCAACGCTGCTTAAAAATATAAAACTCTTACCTAAATCTCTCGTCACTTAGGAGCTCGTCAAAATCAGCTATGATCTCATTGAGCAGTCGTAAGCACTCAACACCTTCATTGTTCGACTCCAGCTCCACGTAAAACTCGGAAAAGTTCGGTATAGAAGCGAACAGAATACACACGCTGTCACATTGTTCGTGGTACAAGTCCTGTAAAGGACAAAAAAAAAAAACACATTGGATTATTATGAGTCCCCGAAAGGGTTTGCGAAAGTAATGATCCTTGAATCCCATTACCCAACTACAAATTGTTTCGTTAAGCTACACCACCCAGCGCAGTGTTCGTCCGCACAGGATACAGCTACACATACTGCACTCGTGCATCATGTGCAATTTGAATAAATGCAATGCACGTAATGGAATTGCAACGGTATCTTTTAGAGTGCATCCCCACTGCCCCATGCATTGGATATATATACTCACGTCAATATTCTTATCCCTGCTTAAGAAGTGTTCCGCCACATGCACCGGAAGGATGTTCTCCAAAAGTTTCCTATTGTACGCTTGCAAGTGCTCCATGTCCTCCTTTTCCTCTACAAACAGACAACAAACAAGAAAAAAAAAAAACACCCCCCAAAACAGAGGAAGAACGTGTAAGTCATTTGGGATGAAAACGCACAGAACGACATGTTTCATTTAACATTTCCCATTCGATCCGTATCCGCACCCCAACAGTCCAACACTTACCGGTGGCTTGGAGCTTCCAAATAAAATCCAACCTATACGTCGCTTCCGTTTGATGGCTGTGAAATATCAGCGCCAGGACGAAGGTGAGTAGAAAGATTAAATCAATTATATATCGAAACAGTGTTTCCTCATTCCTTTGGACGGACGAATGGTCATGCAGCACATATACGGAGGGGAGGGGCGGAAAAATATCCAATACAATTAGGAGTGTGGCAAAATACCTCGCATCTGGATACTCACTCGAATGAGAAGCGGATTTCTCTCCTCCAATAGTAGTACATCGAATAGCCGGTGTAGAACAGCCCAGCCGAGAGCAGTAGAATGATTTTGAGGAGCAGCCGTAGCACTTGGTAAATGGCACATGTCATCGTGGATAACAGAGTTAGAAGTAAAAAGGTCTGAAAGCCGCCCAATTAGTGAGAAGCGTAATCAGAGAGTGGACTGCACTTACATTAATGACTAGGTAGTGATCACAGAGCATAAGGTTCTCTTCCACAGCATCTGGTTGACTGGTCGCCAGCGAAGAGTTCTTCGATTCCGAAGGATGCGTGTCGCTGACGTCCTCGAACATCTGAAATTGCGAAGGTAAATTAAAGGCGACAGCTTTGTTTTTGTTTTTCCATCGCTCGGATAAGTGGGACGATGCTACTGTAGAAGTTCGGGATTGTAATCCTAATTAATGGTTTGCCTCTGAATGGAGCAGCAAATGCGCTCCAGTGCTTTGCTTTCATTAATTGTTTGCAGTGGGGTGTCGTTTGAACTCATTTGTGCGCATGGAGGTTTAGTCCCATCACCAAAAATGTGACAGAAGAAGCATCCCATCAGCTGGAGGACTGAGGGAGTGTGGGTTTTCTAGTTTTCAATGTAATTCCGCCAGCTGTCCAATACTAGACTAATGAGCAAATATTTGCCTCGCTTTGAGGTGGAGTGCGTGGGAAATCCTTCATGGAATCGCCTTCTATTTGAGTGTTTTATAAGAAATTTGCATTTCACTTAGCAGGGAGCTTCAACGCCGGATGGAACAAAACTCCACAGCCAAACAGAACTTTTTTTCTGTGTGTTTCTGAAATTTAAATACACACATTTAAATACGCGCGCCCACACTGAATAAGGGAAAACAAAGCAAGAAAACAAAATAAGGCGTTTTGCTCCAACCGGTGTGGAAGCCTCAGAGCTCGGCAGATGAGTGTCCTCCCGATCCTATTAAAAGAGCGGGGGTATCAAATCATTTCGCCATTAAAGGGCCAACAGAACAATAAGCATCTCGGGCATTTTATTCCATAATTATTTTTGAGGTTGTGCATACGAGTAGTAAAGCGCGCTTTTGCATCCTCAGGCATAATAGAAATACGGTACAAATCTCCGGAGCGTGGCTTTTATTCAGGTCACTTATATACTCGAGATAATTGTTCCCTTTGTTGGGGAACTATTTCAGTTTATAACTTAAATGATCTACTATCTTGTTATTTATCTTTGAATTTGTTTTAACCTTTTGTATAACTTTAAGTTATTAATGAAGTAAAGAAATTAAATAAAAAAAAAAAAAAAAAAAAAAAAAAAAAAAATTAAAATACTAGCCAGAAAATGGTAATAACCACTTTATACAAGTATAGGATGATTTCCTGGGTTCCTTCAAAAAATATTCCAGGGCCTGATTTAGGGGATTTAGGGGACTTAGGGCCTCCCCAAAAGAGGGGCGCCCACAATAGACTTCGAAAAAAATAAATCTTTCAAATTCCAACGAGTAAACAACATTCCCTTTGGTAATATCTCCAGAAACTTGATTTCAAGGAAATCATCAACGATTCTTCATCTAAAAAAGCTCGGAAGGTACCCGTTAACGCTAAATTCGAATTTCGTATAATTCTTGTTTTTGATAATATTTATATATGTTTGTTAAAAGAATTTACTTGGTTTCACAATAAATAAAAAAAAAAAATGGAGCACCAGGTCCGGACGGACCCCAGGCATAGCTTCTCACAACCTTTCGTTTTGCGTGAGTATTTCATTTTTGGAACGAATGGAAAGGATCTACAATTTTATGCCGACTCCAAACGGCTTATTGAGAAGCTCTTTCAATACAGTTATACTCTCAGATGTTTGTCAGACTTTCGCGAGAGTATGTAGGCGCAGTGGAAAAAAACCCTTAGCTTAAATTTGGGTTTTTGAGGGATTCGAACCAACACACTAACCACTAAGCCACTGCGCCTACTAAATGATTTATTGAAAAATTCGACCGAAAAAAATTGTGCATTTTACTTAGCAAATAAGTAGGGGCGAGGGGACATCCACTCCTTTGTTGTCGTAGGACCCCTAAATCCGGCCTAATAACCCTCCGCGACTGAGGGCGAATCTTGGAATAGATTTTCAATTTCAATTTGAATCATTTAACCGCAGGCATTCCCACACTCGATAGAGTTTCAAAATGCGACCTAACACGGTTGGGGCGGCAGCCGTCCCCCAAGTGATGGTTTTCCAAACTTTAATGGGAAAAGTTTTCTTTTTTTCTCCCCAGTGCGAAATAAAGAAACGAACGGATAATATTCAATTTAAAAGAATTTAAAGCATCATAGCCTTTAAATATTATTTCAGAGGAAAGTTAAAAAACCATGAGAGAAAATGGAAACTGAAACATAAAACGAGGGAGAGATATTATTTGCTTTGAGTCCTCCGATGGAGGATGAATAGAATTTTTATTTTTATTTTCAATTTTTCATCGCCAACAGGTTGCAATGGGGTCTATGCAATATTTCAATTTACATCTTTTTATGGGAAAAGGATGCACCATCGGCATTGCAATAAGTGGCAGGTTGGCCGGATCAAAAGGAAAAGTAAATAAAGTTGAGTTGAAAAGTGAATGCTTTGTGTTTTTATTTTCTTAAATTTAATAACCTATATTCATGTAGCATGAAAGTAGGTAAGTGGTTCAATATCTAAATGGTCAGACATAATGAGAAAGAGGGATTGCTAATGCACAGAAAATTATTCATCGCCCTTGAATTGATCGCGTTTGTTAGAATAGATGACCACCAAAAACAGACTTCCTTCGGAGTCTGAGGCAGTCAGACTTAAGCAATATTAAAATTTAAATTAAATTAAAGTGGTAGCAAAAATTGGTTGTTAAAACCAGGAAGTAGAGGAAGACCAACAGCAAATAACCTTGCAAACTTTCCACAGCCAGCTCGTCTGAACATAGCTGCTGACAGTTCTGTTCTTGCGGAGATGTTAAGAACAGATGGAGATGGTTTGGCAGAGAGCACACATTGTCAGAATGATATCCACAAGAATGAAGGAAAATTGTCAGTCCCGTTTATATAGACGGCGTTTGTAGGAAAAGATTCAACGACGACACTTATACGAAACGTACAGCGACATCGACATGGTCGAAGGATTGCTCATCAGTCGTATAAGGCAAGGAGATGTAGAGGAAATGAACGCGAATGCTCCGGACCCCGTAGAGTCTTCCGGTGGTATACAGTAAAAAAAAAAAGACCTCACTGTAGGTGGCACGCACAAGTCGAAGAACAGCTCAACAAACTTCAAATGCGCAACCAGCATACCAGCAGCTAGTTCAACTGTAGGGGGTTCAAGGGCAAAAAACAAAATCCGTCCGGATTCAATGAGGTTTGTTATACAGTAAAACCCGGATAAGTGCCTCTCGCTTAAGTGCCTTACCCACAAAAGTCCCTTTTTTGAGAACCAAAATTCTGAGGATTTTTGCCATATAAAACTCATCTTATAAGTACCTTTCGCTTCACTACCTTTCCCGCTTAATTGCCTTTTATTTGATATACTTTTATTGAAATTTAGCCGAAAAAATTCTTTTAAGTACCTACACATTTTCTATAAGACAGCTGAAAAAATACAAAAGCTTGTTTTCCTTTAGCGCTTCCTTGTGTTTCATGCTTTAAAAAAATAAAAAATAAAAAAAGTGATAATCTTAGTCTACTACAATGGTGTAGACTGTATGGGTAGCTGTCACTGTCAAAATTTAAACTGTCATGTTTTTTTGTTAGAAGCAAAAATATATCTTTTTTTATAAATTTAGAGATAAGTTCCCATGTGCACTTAAACGGATTTTTTGTATAACTGCCTTACCCGCATAAGTGCCTATCAAAACGGGGAATTTAAGGTGAGGCATTTATACGGGTTTTACTGTACCCTAAAATAAATTTAGTTGTGACAAGTTAGAAGTATAAGGCGTTTTTCTTTTTTAGTTCAGAGCTGAACCCTGAACTGAGCTCTGGCGTTATGAGCGCGCTCTGAACCGAGATAAGTTCACCATAAGGTGTTGTATTTGTAATGAGGAACTGCCAGTATTACATTTTCAACATCAAGCTACTAGTGTCCTCGGAACGTTACTTCACTTTACTTTTAAGACGCTTCCATAAAAAAAAACCTTTCAATAAATTTTGAAGAAACGATGCTTTTAGATGATATATTTCGTTACTTGTGCTTCACTATTTACATAGCTAAAAAAATACCTACTTCCAATTTCATCCGCTAAATACTCACAATTGACAGTCCAGTCATCAGTCCAATGAGACTCACAGTGAAGAAGCCGAAACACTGCGACAGCAACCGATTGCTGTGAATTCTCTCCGAGAAACTCCTCGTACAACTAAGAGTCTGAAAGAAACAAACAATATCCCATTCAAAACTCCACAATATACCGCCCTTAATATTTTTTCTTTCTTTTTACAAAAGCATACTTTCATATTGAGATCATAAGAAGCGACTAATAGAACTACAAATAGCAATAGGATAATAGCAGCACCGGTTGATAGATAAGTAAAATAATTTCTGAAAATATACGAAAATAATTAAACTTGCTAGCAGCTCGAATAAAAGGTCCTTGCACCAAACTCACTGCTTAAGTACTAAAAGACGCATAACAGTTGTCCCTATCAGCACTATAAAACTGCAATAGAAATATAAGCTCAACATTCGATCCGGTTCGGATGAGTACTAAGGGCGAAAAAGGATTCAAAGAATATTTATAAGCGCACTGAATTTGATTGATTTTTACCTTTCTTTCGAGGGAGGACTTTTTAAAGGACAACAGCACTGACTTGCAGTGCTCCGATCTCAGGTGATCGATACTTCGCGCGTCAATGGCTCGCATCAGGTACTCGTTGACTTCGTCTTCTGGGTCCTTCATCATCTCCGAACCGTCAGTGAAACCGAGTCTAAAATAAAAGTACCTCATTGATATACTTGGCTCGAAGAGGGTTTCCTTCTCACTTTGAGGCATTTTTCTGTGTTCCATGGCCCATCATCCGCAGTTCCTTTGATATGTTGCCATTCACCTGCAGCTTGTTGCGAGATTTCTTATTCTGAAAATACTGAGGATAAAGGAGAGTGTCTGTGTTGGAAATAAGTGCCACCTACCGGCCTGTACGTATCCCCAGGTATGATTAAGAACGTTTCAATCTCGTGGTCCTTCAGGTAGGAGTTGCGCTCACTGCCCTTGCCCTCCTCAACTTCGTAGTCGCCATCTAAGCATTTCAGGGTTTCCTTGGTAATGTGGACGCGACTAATGCAAATAAAAATGGAAGTAATCATTAATTCATTTTAATTGAATGTAAACAATATTTTATTTGCTGCGGCTGTCTGGCTTGGCTAATTTATCCCACGCAGCAATGGCAACGGGACGACAAAAGGGAGTTTGCATTTTCTTTTTCCAACGAATGGGTACCTATATAATTTCGAAACATTTAAGGATCGAATTTGAATTCAACTTCCAGTCGATTAGATATTCTATAACTAGAAGCGATATTAATTTGGTTTTCATTAACTCATAAGGAGCTTTCGAGAAAACCAGGAACGCTTGTAGTAAAATTGTTTACGGCCGAAATAAATGATTTACTGAGGTGGGTGGATTTACGTTGATTTTAACTCAAGGAAATATTTGCTAATGATGATGACCTTTATTTCATAGAGGATGAAAATGAGGAGGAAAGACGTCTTGCAACTGAGTAGAGGTAGAGAGAATTTCAATATTACCGAGTTGTTTCAATTTTCTTTGGCAAGTGTTTCCTTTGCTTTCAATTCCTTTAACATTAGTGGCTATAAATATTTCTTTTTAAGTATATGGCTAGCTGTGCGTTTAATTCTCAGTCAAGAAGGGTAAAAGGCGAACGTGAGTTAAATGGTGCCGTGAAATAACGCAGAATTTCCTTGTTCGGTCTTATTTCACTTTGAATTTATTAATACATTTCAAATTTCCCCCTCTGTTACTTCAACATTTAGAATTTGAGAAAATGAAATAAAAAAAAAGACGAATTTTGAACTACAATTTTCTCAAATTTCTCCTATAGTTATTTTAGCATTTAGAATTTGGGAAAATAATAGTTAAAAATTCCCGCGTATTTTTAACTATTATTTTCTCAAATTCTAAAATAACTAAAAGGCAAATTTGGGAAAATAATATTTTCTCAAAATTTTCTCTAGTTATTTCAGCATATAGAATTTATATTTCTGCAAATTTAAAATATTTATATATAGTTCTCGGTAATTCTGAAAACATTTGCTTCGGCTTTATTTCTCAAGTAATGTTCGGCATTATTTCACTTTGTCTAAGTGAAATAACGCCGAGTTTTCGAATTCGGCGTTATTTCACGGCACCGAATTAAATTGCTAGATCTTCTGAAGAATTATCAGTGACCGCAGCCTAGATCACAGCGCGAAATAAAATGTTTTTCCACGTGAAAAGAAAAACCAGCACTACGCGAGAGAATAATAATAACAGGTTTTGTTGCACTTAAAGAATCCAATTGGTCTTCCAAGAACCTGCGCTGAAACACTTGGCTCAATATTATAAATTTTGTTGTCTTAATATGCAAATGGAATCCTTCTCTTTCGTCCAGTTCTAGCAGGGAAAACAACTCACAATGCCTGCGATGGTGACTCACTTCCATAAAGCAGAAAATAGTCTAGAACAATCTTTTCCTTTTTCAGTTTACGTATGATTTGATTCTTTATTGAATGAAAAAGACGGCTCTGCGAAAAAAATAAAATGAAATAAGTCCCCAAAAATTATACAGGAAAAAAACCACAACGGTTTTAAATAAAATTTGGGGTGATATTTCCTTTTCCTTTTCCAAGAAATGAAGTATGATCCCAAAACTAATTTTTGGGGCCTTATTTCCTGCAGCCAACAACACCCCAAATTTGGAGCCCTTTTTATTGTTTTCTCTTCTGGATCCTTATTTCTTAGGGGCCTTATTTCCTGCAGCCGAAAAATACTGCAAACTATTATATGAAAGTAAGTGTTTCATAATAAAAAAAGGTGTTTGTTAAAAGTAAATGCCTGTCTGTTGCAATTTTTTTTTGCTATATTATTATTTAATGTGGAGGCCCCTTTTTCCCCCTCCGACCCCTTTTTAGTCCCCTTTTTAAAAAAATTCAGCGGCGACGCTGAGCTTGTGGAGGAAGCAGAATCATTATTTATTGCTTAAACTATTTCAGAAGGTATTCGGTCTTGCAAATATTCCTTATATGAACTGATTAAGAATTATTTCACTAATGGCAAGTTTAAATGCAGTAAAGTACTAAAAATACATTTTATTCAAAAACGCCCCGTAAAAGTGGGCGTGGCAATAAATGAAACAGCCTTCTACGAAATTTATGATTTATTTTTATATTTTATGATTTCTTTAAAAAAAAAAGTTTCATCGAAATCTGTCCAGTATTCTGCACGTCAACCTGTAACAGACATAAAGCCCTCTTGGTTTATTATGTAGAGATAGTAAATTGCATTAACAATAGGATATAGTCCAGGGATACCTACAGGACAGTTCATAGATCAAATCGAGTGGTATTGGAAGTGTAGAGTAGGTCTGTGTTACAATTTTGCGCTGAAAATTTTGAAAAGGATAATTAAAAAAAAATGCCCGAGCTAAAAAGGGGTAAAATACCAAAAAAAGGCCTAAAAACATCAAAAACAATTTTTAACCATTTATTAATAACAAAAAATAAATAAAACAAATCGTTTCGAAAAAAAAATATTTTACATTATTTTTCGTTTAATTAAGAACAAAAATTTACTTAAACTGAAAAGGGGAGCATTTTTTTGATAATTTTCAAAAAGTGCGTCTTGTGTCTCAAAAAGGAGATAACGCTGTTCGGCGACATATGTATATACATTTTTTGAGATTTTTACAAACAAAGGGTAAGGGGCATCTTTGACTTATTTTTTTTTAAAAAGAAAATTAGTTTACCCGGTGTTTTACTTCTGATTTAGACGATGAGCTCTGCAGCAGCTCAGGATACCCAGGAAATTTATTTTTCTGACGAACAGCCGATACTATGGCGGCAGAAAACATCGCTGGGAATTGCTCCTAAAATATCTGTGATGATCTTATTTAAAAAAAAATCGTAAGTGAAACAAAATTTACGATTTTCGGGTCACAATTTAGAACTTCTAAGAAAAATGTCCTGAAAAGTAGGTATGTATGCTTCACACTGTAAACGCCATGACAAATTCAATATTGAATAAAAGTATGAGCGGACCTAGAACAATACTCGGCCGCTCACCACCAGTTCGGGCTAAGAAGCACGGGCTGGGATTACAAGTGCACACCGCAAACAGAAGACATTATCCTATCCAAGTTTACTGATGGCACGGCTATACTAACATTTGGTGCCATAACCAAAAAGTAGCTGCTGGAATTATAAAGCAATAAGAATAAAGATCTCGGATCCTTTCAGAGTTGAAATGGAAGTTGCATGCTAAAAAGTTATAAAAGAACTGAAAAACTTTCACTGGGTTACTTAAAAATTTATTTCAAGTTTAGCTTCAAGAAAAATATTGAGGTTTCTGATGTAAGCTGGTCCTAAATCTTGGATTGGAATAACGTACGGCCTAAGATCGTCATAACGATTTGAATATAATATAACATTAAGGGAAGTGCAATCGGCTTTGAATTCACACTGAAATGAATGATGAATGAGAATGAAGCTGCGTGCCAAATTGTTCTACAGGAAAGGTTAACCAGAAGATCCTAGCAATTGCGAAATTTCATTTCCAACCTCTGATCTTAAAATATAAGTAGGTACCTCAGTGTTTTTTTTTTTTTAAATACTGAATACATGGGTTTAAGCTAGTTGCAAGCTGAGAGAATATATGTCCAGGATTTGGTTGGTTGGTTTAAGTGGCTGTATTCCCGTCTTCTGACGAAGGAAAAACACAAATAACGCATTAAGCGCAGTTTTGAGACCACAACTAAGGGAACCTGAAGAAAAAGGAGGATAAGGGAGTAAAGGGAGCTCAAAACCAGCACCGAAAAAAAAAATTGTAAAAAACAGCCGTAATATTGATATTTTTCATTGACAAAATCGAGCTGATGTTGAAAATATCAATTCTGATATGACTCCAATATTAATTTCATACACGTTTCGAATGTAATTTTAACAATGAATTCATGTGGAATTGATATTAGAATTTTATAATATTTTAATATTAAAAATGTGAAATTGATACGATACGCATTTACTTTTGATATTGAGAACATCGATTTTTGATATTAAAATTGTGTAATCGATATGACAAAAACGTAAAATGAATATAGCTTTCATTTATTTTTGATAAGAATAATTTAAATTTTGATATTAGATATATCTAATTTGATTTGATTTCATTTATTTCTGATAAGAATAATTTAAGTTTTGATATTAAAATTGTTTAATTTATATGAAATAAATGTAATAAATTTTATATTAGAAATGTAAAATCAATATTCAGTTTTACTTACTTATTTTAAACATCGATGTCCTAATTTTGTCCAAGCGGTGTATTTCAAACCTTAATTCATAAGTTGACTTATTTTGCAATAAGGTTTTGTATTTTTTTTTTTTTATTTGTATAATCCTAAAATAGGTTTAGACGACTTTGTACGTCTTCAGTAATAAAACAATTAATAACAATTTATTTTAAAATATTTTATTTCTTATTAAACATGTTCCATCTGGAAAATAGTAAACATGAATTGGAGGACTTGTAAAGTCGGCAATAGCTATTATTTTCAAGGAGATACTTTTGGAACCTACAGAGTATAACTGATCGTGATCTATAAATTCTCTATGTTTCGATTCATATCGATAGCTCCATAAGTATTTCAGAGGCCCAGACTGCCTTATTACGGTTACATAATGGGTTAATTTCTGGTTTTCTGTAATTAAATGATTTACACGATAAAGTTACAAAGATTACCAAAATACGTAATAAAAACTTACACAAAAGAGCAGTAAGAGCTAACTCCAATCGAAATTCCCTTAACAGCTCAAATAATACACGATTCTTCCGGAAGGGATTCTACGGATTCAACCTCCAAAGAATCCGGAAAACTTTGAGGGCTTCCGAGATCATCATCCCCTATTATTTCACTAATGTCTGCAAAAATAAACTAGTCTGATGTTCATCCATTAGCTCTTTATTTTGAACACAAATTCAAGAAATAACTCGAACTGATGTTTATTATCACTGTGTTTTTACAGATTTTTTTTTTAACACTAAATATTACACAAATTGCAAAATTGCACATTAAATTAAAAGTTAACACGGAAAACACTCTACAAACAAACCGATCACTACGAGTAAACCACTGCAAGTGTAACTGCAGTTTCAATTTCATACTCGTTTATTTCGTTAGCAACTGCCTTTTTACATTATTCATATCAAATATGTTGGTAATATCAAAAATTGCACCTTAGGGTACCGGTATTTTGGGGCTTCGGCTGTTTTTTACATGTCTCACATAAACAGTACATTTTGTCAATATTAAAAACACATTAAATCATATTGGTTTTTAATTTGTGAAGTATTTTAAAATTAAAGCTTATCAATTTTACATTTTTAACATCACAACAATACGCGTAATGTAGAATTGACATTAAATCTTGTAAACATTATATTACAGAACATCATACAAAATTTGATATTGCTTATTGATATGGGAATGTAAACCGTAATTTCAAAAAATGTAAGCTTTTAATGCAAATCTGCCATGAAAATTATTAATCTGATATTTTTAATATTAAAAAAATACGTTTTTATTCAATTTTTGAAATTTTCGCATGAAATTGAAGTTGATATGACAAAAATATCAATTTGAAATTACATTTTTTTTTGGGTGAGCCTACGGAATTAAGAAATTTTATGATATTATTGAAATGGATACTTTGGATGGCCGAAAGGTCATCATAAAAACGGTGACCTAGTACACTGCGTCTGGTTTGTCCAGGATTAGTAAGCTTGAAAAATAATAGGCAACATTTCTGTCTTATAAAGTCTGACCCGAGTTCGGATCTATTGACTTTGACGCAATTGAAACAAATCGCTCACCTTATAAGCTTTACAACCTATGAGTGTTATCATCTGAATTTAATTGACAAATGACAGCATATATCGGCAATAGTAGCAGAATTTGAAGCACTTTTGAAATGCAACATCCGAAAAATTTTAACAATAAATTTTTGCTCTTTCCCTCGACGACTTAGATGAATATATTCCAAGTGGAGTTGAATTTGGCGGATGATATATTTATTCGTGCAAATATGATCCGTTTGTCATTCGTGCTTTGAGCGCGACGCCACTGGCTAATTTCTTTTAACGGGCTCAGTTCTGGGGCCGCGAAATATGATAGAGTGTAAAGTTTCCAAGAACTCTGTTTATGAAAGACCATCTGTCTACACATGAACTTGACAACAATATTTCACTCACCTTAACGTCCCTACTCTAATGAGTGGTGAATTCCCAGCTACTCATACTTGAACTACGTACTCAATTTCATTGGTTTGATTACGCAATTAAATATGACATCTCGCTGATCATTTGTTTATCGCTAAGGGTTTTTTTCTCATGAACGGCTAAAAATCTCGCACTTCAAAGGTTGACCATATTAATTGATTTTGGACAATATGAGAGAAACTAAGTGTTATTTAGAATAGGTCCTGGCGTCCTGCACATGCAGCTCGACTGGGACGATGGATAGAGTAGTTATATTCATTCAGTATTGACGGTTTTGGACGCTCAGTCGAGTTTGCAAAGTGTGCGGCTATTAATTAGGACAATAAAACGACATTATATAGCAAAAGGATCACAAATCCACTTGATTTCTGAACCTCCCGAAACTGACCAATTTCACACACTGCAGTCGGCTGCAGAGCCAACAGGTGTGCAGGTTAGATATTTAACAGAAAGTAGGAGAATACCTTCTATTGTTGAATTTGTCCTAAGACACGAACCCCTACACATTTATGCACTTACCTAAAATGCGTAAACATATTCGCAGCAGAATGGGACAAATAAACATCAAAATTATATATTCAAAGCCTTAAAACGCCAGCGGTACTTATTGAGCTATCGCATTTAACAACTCGATTGAATGATTCCCACAAATGAATACATTCAAGTGCAAATTGACATATATGTCCCCCGATTGTTGCGCCTGTGTTTCGCATGCGAATTTTCCACACCCACAACCGCATTGCTTGTTGTTGGACACGTCGGCGACGATGTATACATCATCATCTGCTCGCCTCCACGATATTTGTATTCTAAAATTGAATAATGATAGAAACGTCTAGCCATGACACTGCGCCCCAGTAAAGGATGTGCAATTCCAGGTGAATACCCAATGACAGCATCCACAACCACAGCGACACAACGACAATAGGATCGATTCAATGCCAGAGGATGCTGGATGGTTTCTTTTGTATGCTTTTCATTTGGGAATGCAATTTCCGCTCCATTACCTTGGCTATTTTTAAATGAAATTCACACCATTCCATTGAGCTGTCATTGTGCGGCGACATTTAATTTATTCGCAAAAACAAACAGCAAGGATGCGCACTTACCCCGGAATGCCGCCACTCTCCATGTAGTTGGCCAGCGTAACGTCGTTCGACCAAACATCAAATTGCCATTTGACCAGACCCAACACTCCGCAATGAACTCGCCCCGTGTGTATACCAACCCTCATGTTGACATTAACGGCCATAACCTCCCGCACCAGCCTATGGATGAAAGGTGAGAGTAGATTCGTGTTTGTTTTTGTACTAGTACTAAAATCATCGCTATGTAGATACGTACGCAATGGCATCAATCATGTCCAAGCCCATTTCGACAGCACAGTGTGCATGGTCCGGTCTAGGCTCAGGTAAGCCAGAAACACAGTAATAGCAGTCTCCCAGAAGTTTTATGCGTAGGCAGTGGTGTTCCGCTGCTAATCGATCAAATCTGTAAGGAAAAAAGGCGATTGGATGCTTAATTTTGCGTTACCGAGAGGATGATGAATGTTCAAAGTTTACCTGGCGAACAATTCATTAAGAAGGCGGACAAGCTCCTCAGCTGTGCACTGGTCCGACAGACTTGTGAAACCGCAGATATCAGCAAACAGAATGCTACCGAATGAAGAAAAAGTACAAATTTGTAGTAGGTAAGGAGATGATTTCCTTGTAATTAATCCATTAAACTGGCAAATCATGGAATTTGATTGGACTCGAACTGAACCAATCTATTACCATCGATAATACGATTTATTCAAGAAAACCTCGCAAATGACAAGGTAATGTGCTGTAATGTGATTCAACTGATATTATGCACGCGCTGGCTGTCGTTGTATATGTGCGCTCGTTATCGAACATTACAGGAAATCTATACTTATAATAAAACTGTTGGCAATTTTTCTGTTACCTAATGGCGTGAGAACTACTGCACAGATTTCGATGAAACTTTTTTTGAAATGTTTCTTAAGATTCTGTGCAACATATAGGCTATTCCTTTCATTGCCATTCCTATTTTTTGGAGCGTTTTTGACCAAAATGTGTTTTTTTTCCGACTTTACTGCCTTTAACTCGCCATTTCTCAAATAATTCTTTATCAATGCAAACAAAACAAAATACTTAGGAGAGCCAACACTTTTATAGATATTTCAAGCCATCAATCAGCTTTCTATGTCCTCTAGAAGCTGAGCTACAGCCTAAAATCTAACATTAAAAAAATAAATTTATTTTCTGAAATCGAATATTATCAGCAGCCGCGGTTCTTGATCGTTGTTCTGCTTGGGGGTGGTTTGGTGGCGCACATCGCACAAGCACGTTCATATGAAAAAAAAAACAACAACAAAAAACAGCGACAATGTGTTTCGGATCGGAGGAAATGCGCAGATGGCTGATGACGTGTGGTGTGGTGGTGAATGTATGTTGGAGGTGGTGTATATAGGAACTGAGTTCATGGTTTTTGTTTTAATGGTTGTTATATACCTACGTTGATACCTACAGACTACAGTAAAGAATTGATCAAGAAGTAAAGACGATATAGGTGAATTATGTTGTTTGATTTACTTATTGTTGGTGTAGATACAAATTTCCGTTCAGGCTTTTGTTTTAGTGGTTGTTTTGATATTACCTACGTTGATGCCTACAGTAAGGAAGTGGAACTTTAGGACTTACGCTGTTGAATTTAATTTTCTTAATTGGTGTTTTAGGTAAATAGATTTGTTTGATTTATTGTTTCACATTGACAATGTTCACCGCTTTGTTTTAGCTAGATTTTAAACAAATATTCTGTTGAGGAAACGGTCAAATCTCTTTAATTGGAAAGTACAAACACAGCCTTACGCCGCGTACGAAGTTGCGGGCACAGCTAGTTATATATATGACACAGGGTATGCTGTATGCATAATGTTGAGCCAACTTACCTCACGTTTTCGTGTCGTTGTATATAGATTTTGTGGAACTGTGTATCTCGGGGCTGGCCTGCTATATCGTCCTTCATTTCCATAGCGACATGACGCGGCAGCACCGACAGGAGGAGACGCTCCTAGAGGAGAACAAAATGTTTCGGCGGTGAGTTAGTTTGATTTTTTTGTGTGTTTGCTTTTGGATGCATGCGCTAGATGGGAAATTGCAACGAAGTTTCCGATTGAATTTGAACATTTGAATAAACGGTAAACGGTGTATAGCACTCTGAGAAGGTACGTTATAAAAAGATACGGCAGGATATTTTAGAATTCCAAATAACGAACAATAGAAAAAGAAACAAATTTCAACAAAATTTTCATTTATTCAAATATGTAGCTACTTTACAAAAAAATAAAATAAATATAACGCATTTTTTAGTACTATTAGAATACTTGTTTGCTTGTTCCGCAAGTTAGTGCACGTCAGAATTATTATTTTTATTATAATTACTAGCTGACCCGGCGAACTCCGTTTCGCCTAAATTCGTTAATGTGATAAAAATATTATTTCCGACCATGCACATCGAATGCTACTTCATGTAATTTGATCAATTCAACTTCGTTATACAAAAGTAATTTTAAATAAAATAGAAAGAACTTAAATAGGTTTAGCAATCGATGTGTTTCGTTTTTTGCACTAAAGTGGTTTGCTCGCACGTGAGCCTGAGCACGCTACATACAATTGGCCATGTGAAAAAACATGAGAATTAAAGATTGATGCCATAAATATCCAGCGATTATTCTTGCGACTTATTATTTGTCACAGACGCTTAGGTGCCAATGGCAAACCGTTCTGAATAAGCAGAGTCCGCGATTTTAAAGTTTGAATAATTTATGTAGTGACACTACCCGTTTTCTATCCTTTCTATTTGTTTTTAAAAGTGCGGTTCTTTTATCAGGTTTGAAGACAAAGGCGTCGTTGCGCTTTGCGCCTTAAAATTACAGCGCGTTTCAATGGTGTCACACAATAATAGTCATCGCTCCAATATCGAAAATCGCATTACCGCCATAATTTTCTGTCGGTTCATACTGAAAGTCGTTCGAATATCGGCAACGACGGCCGTCTTGCCAGTCTTCGATTTGAACTTGTTCCCATCCCAGCAGCGGTACGATTTGACGCAGTTGTCATTACTTGCGCTCTCAATTTTCTTGCCTGTTGATCTGGTCTTATGCCTTGCGATGTCCCACTCTTTGCGTTCTTCTGCAGTAGTGCAGTTTAGCTTCGTTGATATTTGTTGTTGACTTGCTTGCCTTTCGTCGGCCAATTGTGAGCATTCTTCTTGGCATTTTCAGAAAATCACTGAAATGTGCTTTTTAATAACTATTTTGTCCGCGTTTAAACTTTTAACATTTTATTTTTACCTTATCAACTGTATAAGAAACAAAAAAAAGCACATAGTACGAAGTTTTCTAATAAATTTTTGAGATAGAAAAGTAAAAATAAATATTTAATAGGAAGAATTATTGGATGGAAAATCAGGACCGCATGGCAATTTTTCGGAATTTTCTCTCTCTCTAAACCTCATATACAGCAATACGAACAAAACTAAAAAAGAATAATGAAAATCGTCCTAGTGGTTATCGAGTTATAACATCATCGAGTTTAACCCCGAAAGAATTATATATATAGAAGACTAGCTGACGCGACGAACTTCGCTCCGCCCAAATTCGTTAATGTAATAAAAATAACTATTCCGAGCATGCACAATGCACTTGCTACTTTATGTAATTCATTCAATTAAAATTCTTTATTCCAAAATTATTTTAAATATAATGGCCCTTAAAAATAGAAAATACACAATTCAATTCTAAAGTCCACTTTTGCAAGTGCCCTCTAAATTTCACCAAGCATTTCATAGCAATGAAACAAATTTAACAAAAATCAACTTCTGCTTCCTATTGTGACTCAATTTTGTATGACATTTGATTTGAGATTCTTCACAATCAAGTCAAACGCGATCCGTTAAAAAGTTTCGGTGCATTGAGGTTGCGCAACAAAATTATAAGCCGACTTTCAATTTTAAATTGTGCCCGGAACATCCAAAGAATTCAAAAAATTCTAAATTTTAAGTAATTTTTGGTGGATTGGAAGTGAGTGACACTACCCGTTTTTCTATCCCTTTTTTTTAAAGTGCGGTTCTATCATCAGGTTTGAAGACAAACCTGCGATCGTCTGAGTTCATTTCCTCCATCGCTGTTTTAAATATCGTAGTTTGGCGAAACTATGCGAAAAGAAACATAACTCCATAGGTAAGCGGGTGTTTCAATAACTTCAAGAAAGAGGAAGAGCCGACTGTGCGTTAATGAAACAGCACAATTGAGAAGTGTGGTGGAGTAGTAGAGTATCGGCATTTGGGAAATTGGTTAAGCTAGCTGCTTCATTTTAGTGGTAAAAGTCGTAGGACCCACAATGCTGAACAGGACATAAAACAGATTAATTCTTAAAACTGTCGCACATATCGGTACAAAATTAAAGGCACACTTCGACCTATAGACAGGAAGCATTTAATTGGAAAAAAATGTTACGTATACGCCACCGTTTTTTTTTTTTTTATTATAATACAAATTGTACTTGTGACATTTTTTTTAATAACACACAAGCATCTGTAACATTTCTGGGTACGTATGTGGATTTTAAATCACCGGAATTCTCACTACAGTTAAGTGTAATCTGCTAAGAGACCCCATCAGGGTAAACTGAATTTATTTGTTCTCCAACATAAAAGACGCAGGTCCACCCCGGATTGTTGTATGTGACATAAAAGACGACCCTTCTTCAACCACTTAGAATAGACCTGTTGCCCGCCCATAGAGTATTTCAATTATTTATCCCTAAGCAGTGCCCACAATCCCAATGTTACACTCTTACCACACCCACAAACTCAATAAGTAAACCCACTTCTATTGTTCGTGTAAATTCGTAACAATACCAACAACTGCAAGCACCGAGAATATCAGAGTAACTTTCCACAAAATGGTTTTCCAAATATTTACCGAACAACCAAACTTATGCGTTCATAACTTTGAGCAGAAAAATGCGAGCGAACCCCAAAAGCAAACTCAATTTTAGTTTCAAACAAGAAACACAAACAAAACGAAGAATAGAAATTCAAATATCCTTACCTGTTGTTGGTTCTCCCTCTGTGTCCTCAGACGCGCTTCAATGCATTGGCGCGTCTCAATAAATGCTTTCCGCTGTGCCTTCTCTTTGGGCCAATGGGTGAAAACTCCCGCCAAGTTGGTGCACAGCAACGCTAATATCGAACATAAAAGCTGCGAAATTTTCCAATCAATAGAGAATTTATTATACTAAGGCATCGTCCCTCAGCAAAAATGTAATCCTTTATCGTGCGCTGTGTGTGCACACAAAACTTACCTCCTGCCATAGAAACCGTTCTGTATTGTGAAGGGATGAATAAATATGCACCAGTGAGAGTATAACCCCTCCAATAATCGCTTCCCTCAGCCGCACCGGCAGCATTGTATACGTCATGTAAACGAATATCAAACAACAAGCGCTACCGTTAAAGGATCTCCTGCAAAACGCACACCCGACAAAAGGTATATACATATATAGTTATGAAAGTACACAGACACAAGTGCGATATATTTCTGGTGGGCTGGCAGAGTAAATGTTTACCTTGGTACTGTTGCAAAGCCCACTGCCACCTCAATGGCTAGGAAAGTGGCCACAATCACATATGAGACCAGGACGAGGAAGATCTCGTTCATTGCCGGCTTCGAGAGGATACACAGCAGACCTGTTGCAGTGCGTGGTGGATGAATCGAATTTGATTTATTGGTTTTGAAAATGGAATAGAAAAATAATGGTTTCTTTTTTCATATACTCCTGTGCGGAAGGATAATACGGATGGATGTGGTAGATCGATTTTTGGGGTTTCGGGCGAGATGCATATCGTATTTATGAACTAGATACTTACACACATAGATCACCCCGCATATTGCCAAAACCACTAGCAGGGCAATAACTTGATCCGTTATTGGAATGGTGGACATAATGTTGGACAGCTGATCCATGGAGCTGTCGACGGATACGGACGAGAGATTCTGAACGGCCACTTCATCGACGTCCAGACTGGATTCGATTTCTTTCTTCAGGTACATAAGGCGAAGGTCGTTGTCATAGCTCAGACCATTGGTCACTTCTATCCATGTGCTTATCTGTCGTTTGAATCTACAAGTTGCACAAAGGAAAAAAGAAAAGAAAAAAGGAACAAGCTCTTCAAGATGAGAAGTTGCACAACGTCCAGATGGGAATGGACAATAGGGAGGCCTTTTTCTTTCTTTTTTTTAAAGGCTATGAGTGGCAGATTTATTTTCCCCAGAAAAGAGGAAACAAGATAACCAAAGTGATGCGTGGAGTAAGTACGGGATTTTGTGAGTTTATCGTAGGAGATTCATTTTCGATCTCTTTGAAAGGTGATATTTAAATTGAAAAGGAAAAAGAAAAGGAAAAGGAAAAGGAATGTAATGGGATTTAAAAATCGAAGTAATGAATATATATTGTGATTGCCTGTTGAAAATCATTGGCTGCAGAAGTGTTTATTCGGGAAGAGATTTATAAAAGACGCCTTTGAAATAAGATATAATCTGTTAAGTTAGGTTTGGGGATCGGGTAGGATTACCCCGTATCACACTCAGATCAATTGAAGTCGGATATTTGTGCAAAGTTGCCGCAATTTGGTGGAGAAGAAAATTCATATTGAAATACATCTACCGCGTTCACACTTTTGAGGGGTGCACTTATAATGTAGGCCTAAATGTTAATGGAGGCAACTATAAGAATCACCATTGACACATGTACTTTGTAATGAAATTCGAAAAGGTTATATATTTTAAAACATTTTTCTACAGGATGTCCGCCGGGAAGGTATACTACTTTGTTTGTTTATAATTTTTGATCAAACGAAAGAGAATGAATCTTATATTGATAAATGTTTTACTTAATGTCGGCAATTATATATAGAAGACAATATCAGGTAAATGTCCGCCTCTGTTAGTCTCACAAATGCGAGCCCTTTTGAGCACATTTTTCATTACATTCTCACACATTTCACGCGGTATTTCATTAATTTCATCACGAATATTTTGTTTGAGTTACTCAAGCGTTTGTGGATATTTCCACAAAAAGAAGTCCGGAGCAGTCAAATCAGGCGACCGTTGAGGACAATCATTTCCTGTCTGTATGCGACGTGGCACCGTCTTGTTGATACCACATGTTAATCAAGCCCAAAGCATGAAGTTGTGATGTTAAAAAGTTTTCAATCATATCACGATATCGCTCCCCATTCACAGTTACCCTTATGCCGTTTTTATTTTCATAGAAATAAGGTCCAATGTTTCCTGCTGACCAAATTGCACACCAGACTGTAACTTTTAATTGATGCAAATGTAACTGATGAATAATTTGAGGGTTTTCCATTGCCCAGAACCGACTACTCTGTTTATTGACATATCCATTCAAATGAAAATGTGCCTCGTCACTCATTATGATTTTTTCATAAAAATCGGGGTTTTCAGGGGTTAAATTTGATAAAATGTTTTAACGATTAAAAAACGTTGGTTTATCGAATATTTTTCCATAATAAATTTGCCACGTATCTACTTTTCGACTGCCAAATATGAACTGTCAAGACTAATGTTAACCAAAATGGCGGCAAAACAAAGTAGTATACCTTCCCGACGGACACATTGTGTAATACAAAGTTAAGTGTCCACGTCCACAAATCTAAAAGCTCCTTTTTTTAATTTGTCTAGAAGCTATGAAAGATCGCCAATCGCCAATCAAGTTCGCTTGCACTTACTATTTGTGTTATAGGTCGCTTGGGGTCTTTGCTGAAAAAATAGAATTGCAAAAAGTAGCAATTTAATGACGGTGTAAATATACAAAACCAGCGCGTAGTACCACAGAATCAAATTTGTGTAAGCACAGGATAACGCAAGCACAAGGAAAAACATTTTCTATTTCTCACTTTCGTCATCTGCCTCTTCCGTCAAATATCTCCATCGAAGTCGGACGTGATCTTGGACACTTCAAAGGACCGAGGTTTGAGTTTTGCTTTCATATAAATTTCAATCAGAGCTCGAAAATATTTGCCAACTTTTTGAAAGGTTTTCAAATTACTCTCAGCTAATGAGATTTTCAATTACGATCACCTTATAACATACTTTTAATTTTTCTACGTTTTTTGATCTTGGTCGGAGAGAAAAAAAAATGCCTTCGCCACTCACTCCAAGATTTCACTAAGAGAAAAAAATAATCGCATTGAGACGATAGTTATTTTTATATTATAAATAGAAGCGTGTACTGACGAACCTTAATTAAAAACAAAATAAATACGTATTAAGAAAATAGGAGTTAAAATAAAAAATAAAAAACAAATTAAAATAAGAAAATGTTCCCTCCATCTCTGCTTATTTTTGAATTTTGTAGAATTTTGTAAAAAGGGTTTTTAACAATCCAGAATCTGACCCGAACCCATTATAAAAACATGGCACAAGCTCAACAACAATTGGCGCTCTTTAGGTAATTGATTAAAAAATAATATAAAAGAACTGATTCCTAGCTTTTTATTTTAATAATTATTTTTTTAAATATCCCTCTCAACTAAACGGAGCGAAATGGACCCGCCTCGGCTTGAGACTTAGCTTTTATATAAGCTGATCCTAAAATATTAAATTCTTTATATGCCTTGATCCTAGGATAGACAGGTACAAAATATTTGTTCGCACTTATAGCATACGTATGTTAAACAAAAGTTACAATTGATTTCAATGCATGACAGATTTTTGTTCGAAGAAATTAGTTTCAGGCTAACCAGTTCCATTTATGTTTCATAAAAAAAGTCAACATAGGAGTGAAATATTTGGAATTATATTATAACAACGAAAACTCATTTCGGAACTCTTGCGTTCGAAGTATCCGTTTCGGAATAAAATATACGAAGCATATAAACGAATTTGTTGTTTGAAAGCTTCGGAGAAAATTTGCCTTGCAGCTGTCAAAAGTAAGTGGTATAACGCGGTTCTACACAATGCAACAGGATGCGCTATATTACATCGGAACATTTTTCCGAAAGTTGTATCGGACGCATACCTCAAATCAGTGTTGTTATATCGTTGGATTTATCCCTTTTTGTGGGAATTTCGATGTCCGAAAAGCCTTTCGTGGGATAAAGGGAAAAGGCACCAAATTGTGGGACTTTGAGGAATCCAACAAAAAACATAAAAACTATAAATTTGTGCTGAAATTTCATGAAAACTAATACATTTCACCATGATTATTAACACACTAAATGTGTATAAAAAACTGCTCATATAAATTGTCTCTTATCAAAATTTTCTAATACCAAAAAATAATCGTAATAATGTTACAAACTGTGATTTTTATACCAAAGGTTAATTAACCGTGATTTTCTTTCCTTGTAAATATTACAGATTTTACTTTTAAAAACTGGATTTTGGGGCCAAAAAGGATCGTGGGATTTTAAAAGGGAATTCGAGTACGGTGAAAAGGGAAAAAGGGAAAAGTTACCACGCTTCGTGGGATAAATGAAGAGAGAGTACTAACAACACTGCCTCGAATGGAATTTCTCCGATCTGTACGAAGATCGGAGAAATTTCCGTTCCGAACGGATACCTCGATAGGGGTGATAACCTTAATAGAATCACGAACAACGACAAAGGACACGCAAAAAAAAAATTATTTAAAATCAACCAAATTTCTCCAACCTCCTACAGAGTTAGTAGATTAAAAATAACCGAGTTGTTGAAGGGAATTAGGGTAAAAATATTCGATTTACCAATTTATAGTTCTCTCCAAAAGATTGTCAGTCGTAAAAACAAAAATAAAACTGCTTAGTTGATATTAATCTAGAAACTTGGTTGATATAACAACTGATAAAGTTTTTCTGTAACCTTTTTATCTCAGTAGTTTTTAAAAACGATTACTCATTTGTTTCAACAGAGACTTAGTTAATTTTAAGTTCCAAGCCATATGTTTTTAAGCGAGCAAAAATTGGAGAAATTAATGAGTGTGGAGCTTAAAAGTATTCCCCGCTACAGATGATAATTTACAGACAGATCGTAGAAATCGCCATCTGGCAACCTGGAGCTGGGACATTTGCAATGGACAGTGCCCCAAAGATGGTAAAAAAACTGATCAATTAGTTACGTCATCGTTGCACGGCTGATTTTTCGTCAGATAATAGTACTCGTAACCAGAAAACATTCTCATACAATGCCAGACGTTTTTTATGGGTCCTTAAGGCTGCCAGACGGTGATTTCAGCGAACGCAATACTCCAATTAACAATAATATTTATAAATTTCCCATTTAACGATGAGGTTAACAAAATGTTCAGTAGCTCTTATACTATTAGTATGCGCCGTCATAATCGAAATTTAAGTATCGACTTAAAATTTGCGTAGGCGCATAATTGCGAAATTAATGCCCAATTCACAATGTCGCGTTGACGCGCGCGTGCGTTGACAGATTATGTAGAAACAAAGCGTTCATATGGTGCCACACAAAATACAACTTCAGGCGTTGACTCGACTTTAGATCGTAAATATCGTAAAGTTCAACGCGACGCCTGAGTAGAGCTACTTTCTACTATCGCGCGCGTTTGACAACTTTAGAATTTCGAATTGTTCGATTTGAAGTAATAGAATGTGCCGTTTATAGTTGGAGTAGCACAGATCCGCTAATGTTTACTACACACAAGTTTCTGATGTTTTTTCAAAGCATAATTAATTAATTCAGTGTGTGGAAATGAGGAACAACATTTTTTTTTGTAGGGCAACTACTAATTTCTTTAGATTTTTTGGAGGAAAAATATTAATCAAGGGTCTTGTATCCGTATTAAGGTTGTTGTGTGCTTTGATATATTGTTAAATATGATTTTCTTGTATTTTGAAGAATCGTTTTTCAATTCGTGCATAAAAATTACAGCTTCAAGAAAAAAGGGAGTAGAATTGAAATTTTGATTCTGCTCTGAGTTTGTATTTTTCAGCCAGAAAACAAACAGAACTTTTAGTTTGTCAAACTTTTCCCTGTTAATGCGTATACGCTTCAAAGCAGCATTTTGTTTTACAAAATTGTTGCTCGCGCGCTTTGGCATTTAAAAACGTAAAATTTCGATAAAGCGTGTCAAAGCGCGCCGACGCACGCACGCGTGCAACGCCGAATTGTGAATTTGGCATAAAGCCACAGGGTCTTCCTAAGAATAATTTTAGACCTTCACACAAAATATGTTGTAGGTCACAAGGTATATGTTATATGGAATATTTCGCCATTGTGAGTTCGTTAAAATGTAGACACTTAATATAATTTTTAGTATGGCGAACTGTGAATTACTTAAAATAAAAGACCAAACTAAAAATGTTTATTGGGAAGGTCCATTATTTTACTGTTTCAAATTAAAAAAAAAAAATGAAAGCGTACGGAACTTCTGCATAATTCGAAGGCGCATGGTCGGATTTCTTATATATATATTGCCTCTTTGGTTTTTGAAAAAGCAAACTGCTTAAGCATCCTATTTTAACATTTTAAGTCCTGCCTTAGGGGACATAACTTTATCTCCCAACTCTGATCAAAGACTTAACAAACTCCTTCAAATCTGCAAGCATTTGTCTGTAATGAAAGCTGTTGAAAACCGGTATGACCCTTTTAAGAAGACAAACATAATGACACCAATTCAGAGTAACTACAACATTCTGAAAAATAGCAGAAGAATGAGAATGAGAAAAATGAGAAAAAAAGTGTCATTTCTAAAACCATTCTTCAAATTTAGAATCTTAGAACCATATTTAACTAGCATCGGCTGACCAAACACCATATTTTGTGTTGTGAATTGTGATTTTAAAGATTTTTATTTGGAAATAACAACATTTTGAAAAATATTTGAAGTGCGTTCTCCAACTAAAAAAGGGCCAAAATAGCAACAAATTGCACAAGGCTCTCGAGAAAGTGCCAAAATCCAACTTTAGTCACACAACGGTTAAGCTGGACACCATCAGTTACTTATGTTGCTCGTTGAGATCTTGCATTGACACCAGACTGTAAAAACAGCTTGAAAAAAAATTTTAAATCCACTTCACGTCACGTAAAAGCTTTTTTAAGAATGTAAAAACTGATTTCAAGCGGGAGTGACACATTTCAGACCGGCCCGCAACTGCAAACGATTGCAAACCTCTTCACACCGACCACTGTGACCGTCACACACCGGCGGACAAATTGAAAACGAAATGAGTCTTACCAATGTTTTGCAAATATAATGTAAAGGGGCCAGAGCCTTAATAAATGGGATTTCTTAAACAATGCACCCTTTTTGTGAATGCTTTTTGTGAGTTTTCCGATTTTTGATTTTTTTTTTTTTTTCTTCTCTGCCTTTAAGGAGAATAAATTATCCCGTTTGGTTCCACTTGATGCCACCGATGACTACATGCTATTGCTTCCTTCTATAAATATTTACTTGGGTCTTCTTTCATTATAGAGAGATTATTATTATTTTTTTTTTAAGTTGTTTCCTTTTGCTAGTCGCACACTCATACACCCTTTATTTGTGTAAGAACACCAACTTGTCGTTGGCATATAATAGAATAAAGAAAACTGAGACTGAAAACATTGTCAAAATAAAAAGTATATACCTTGAGGCTTTATAGCGATGTTTGTGGAACTTTCTTTTCTCTCGAAAATGCGAAACTCCTCCGTTTTGAGTCGATTCGGGAATGGTTCTTCGCATCGATCCAAGGGATGATGATGACGATAGGCTAGCCTCCTCGTTTCGTCGCCATGCCGCTATGCTAATTGGGAAATTGGTTGAAGTCCTTTCATTGTCGCCATAATCCCCATTTGTGTTACCCGCATAGGAACCATTGAATGTGAAATTAGATTCGTCCTTTAGGCCACGCTCCATTGAATTCGATATGGAAAAAGTTTGTGCAAAGTTTCTGTAATGGATATGCAAAGTTGCCAGAACTATGTGCACAGCCGACAGTGTAAGGATCAGCATGAGAAGAAGCCCAAGGATGTGCGTCGTGTTGCTTTGATTCATTCGCAGGAAGTAACGTTGATAGAGCATTTCCACCTGTGGAGGAGAAACAAGTAAAAACGAAATGATTCTAATTTGCGAATGTGAGAGCTAAAATTATGAAGTGCCTGAGATATTGTTGCCTGCCCTGGGGTCACAGACAGCAGAAAGACTGAGTTTTATTTCAATTTACCTGCAAGTTTTTAAATTGGTGGGTGCTGCACATCCGTATTACGACTTTGCTCAGTCGGAACCAGAATGAGATTGTGGGACTGCCGGCGTTGGTGTTGGCCTCAATGTTTTTGTTATCCGTGTCGGATCCTGAATGAAGGGTAATGATGAAACGGAGAAAATGTGAGGTAGATAATTGAATTCGGGAGGAACAAAATAGGGGAAATCCTGTCAGTTGGTTTGCTATTTTTATTATGTCGGGTCGTTGGTTGATTTTGGATTCATTCAGTTTGAGTAGGCGTCAACCTTTGAGTGGCCTTCATGTGTACAGTGTGTTTGTGCATGCAATGGGTATCATTTGAAATGGTTTTTAATTCAATTATGCAATGTCTACCATATGAAACCCTTAGTTAGATTTACAATGAGACCTTAGAGCTTCCACTCATGCGATTTGGAATGAGTCCAACAATTTTCTTTGACAAGTGCTTTTAGTTTGATCAGATGAGAGCCGCACTGCGTGGGGATTGACGAAATGCTGGCAGTGCATTTATTAACATTTTCCGAATTAGGTGCAGTGGCTTCGACGTTCGAATCCCGCGAAAAACCCAACTTCCAACTCAGGGTTTTTTTCACTGTGCCACCTCTCGCGAACGTCTGACAAACATCCGAGGGTTTAACTGTCTTCAGATAGCTTCTCAATTGGCCGTTTGGAGTCGGCATAAAATTGTAGATCCCTTCCGTTCGTTTCAAACTTGAAAAACTCACACAAAACGAATGGTTGTGAGAAGCTAGGCCTAGGTTTGAGAGACGAAAAAAAACCCGACAATGGTGGTCTGATTCGAATATCTCTCGAATCTACTTTACTTTACTAACATTTTCCGAAGGACGGATGGTGCGGTGGGAACTGTCGTATAATGCCCCCACCCTCCCTTTTTTTCAGCTACTATAGCTAGGGCATCCTCAAAAGGCGGTACATTAAGCGATCCGTGATTTTATCGATGGAAATTGGCATCTTTCGGCCTAGCGAATGTATCCGTCGGACCGAAAAATTATCCGATTTAATATGATTCGGAAGATTTTTGCTGCGAGGTATTCTTCGGAACAACTGTTTGGAGAATTGTTCCGATATTTTGTAACGCATATCGGTGAATTACGTTGAAGTGCGATGAAGTGAATTTTTTTAGTTAAATTTTTGACAGCTGGGTTCCGATATCCTCCGACAAAAATTAGTTGCGGAATTTATTTACGAATTGAAGTGCGGTGCGGTGCGCCATCGCAATTGTTTATTTTTCTTCCTAAGTCGGACACCTCGACTTGAATTTGAGCCTCCGAAGGAGTATGCGTTGCGGAGAATTTTCCCTTCCGACGGATACCTCGCTGGGGCCGTTTGACTTGTTTTGAATGTCGTTTGATATTATTTCTAATGCTCAACGGACGATCGAAGGGATACCAAATAATAAATAGCCGTTTGACTGAAAGGGACAGCATTACCTAACACGGAAAAATACGCAACACGTATTTCGGTCGGCCATCTTGTTTATGTGGTAGGATTTATGGGATACCTAGTTTAGTATGTTAATACTTTCATAGCGACGGCTTGCGAAATGTCGCTTGCCTTTAAATAAAATGGCCTCCTGAAGTGATGAACGGACAATTATTTATTTATTTCAGACAATTGATTGATGAATTTTTGGTTTAATTTTCCGACACTAATTCCCACTCTCATTTAACATGTTTTAGGTCAGAAATAGAAATGTTGTCAAGTGATTGCGGACTTGTCAAGCGCCGGAACTTGTATTTATGTCCGTTTTGCGTATAACTATGAGTAGAACATGGGTAGAACATCCATGACAGATTAGGCATCTGATTGACCGGGGAAAATGTATCCTTCCAAATCTAGGTTACTTTCGCTCTCTTAAAATTGACGCAAATATACGAAGTCGACTTTTTTCGTGTACATTCTCACGATCGTCGTCAAGGATGTCAACTGAAATTTTCCCTTCTGATTCCGTGATACGATTGTTGCGGTTAAGACATGCCCGGTGCATGGAGCATATGGGTAAAGAAAGAAATCGGGGTCTAAAAATGTGTATTTCGTATCATAATGGAAAGCCATCACAATCGAGGAGCATCTATCTATCTCGTAGAATAGATTGGGAGTACCCTTTAAAAACATTTTAAGGTTTGGCTGTAAAGCCCGTGAAAACCAATACGAAGTGGTAGGGTTTGAGTACTTTTATGCTTAAAGGCCGCCATAATAGAACCATTCAAGTCCAATAGTAGATAAATATTCATAACGTCCTTCGCCTGTAAGTCTATACCACTTTTGATGATAAATTGGCTGTGAAATTTCTCATCCAAAGACTGGATTGTACATTTTCACATTTGCTGAGCAGAGATCATGTTTTCAACGAGTTCTTTTCGTTCAAATTCCAAGAGATAAATAAACAAGTCAAAGGACTTTTTCCCGAGCAAACATATCCGATAACAAACAAACAGAAAATGAAATGAAAATACACAACACACCTACAATGCAGTGATTATAATCAGCCTATGCAGCAAAAGATGCATGATGCCTCATGTCCTTGTGCAATTTAAATTCTCCACTATAGTTTGTTCCTCTCTCTTTTCAATTTGAGAACATAAATACACATACGGGTATGCAATATGCATCCGCATTCAACGTACCTTGTTGCAGTAGTTGCGCTTCGTCTCTTTGACAAATCATCGGACTTGTACACGTTGAACCCGAGTTGGTTGAATCCAAGGACTCATCAATATTGCATCGCGTCACACCTACCTGGGGACCAGAGAGAAAAACGAAATCCATTTTGTGATTATAATATCTGATGCACATTCACAACAATCAATACAGACACGAACGGTACTCTTTTGACAGATGAATCAACTTTTTCTTGCGCATCCATGCACAGAGGTACTCACCGCAATGAGACTACTGCTAACAGTCATTTTGCCTCCTTTCGATGGGTTAAAGTGTTCGATAACTTCCCAGTTCGATTTTTTCGGTGTCGTCGGGTGAGTTGTTGGCAATTGAATTTGCGGTTGAGTGATTGTGGGCACTTGCAGCTCGAGTGTTGGCTGAATAGTTCTTGGATGCTTAAGTGATGCAGATCGACCGGAAAATTTTCCAGATGTCTTCTTGTCCTTTTGGTGGGGGAGTGGTGGGAAAAAATGCAATCGGATTTAAAAGAGAATGGACGTTACAAAGGGTATCTGAGAATATCTGATTAAAGGGTTGTTAGGTTTAAGTGGTCACTTGATCAGTGACGAATGCTAGTACATGCAAACGGCTATACTTACATCCTTCGGTGAGTGGCGAGTGCCTCTCAAGGACAGTCTTTTGCTCCATTCCTTTTTCTGGCTTTCCGATGAGAACGATCGAAACATGGCTGGGTTGGTATGCGAAGCCATGGCTGAAATTAAAAGAGGTAGGACGTTTTTTAAAAGTCTAAATGTAAGAAAAAGTTTATTTTAGAAAGAAGTGGTGCAATAGGCAACAGTAACTTCTAAGTTAGTAGGGGACTTTCTCTGCAGCGGTTCCACTTAAGACTGTGAAAATGTCATCAAGTTTGTTATCCATTCTTTCTTCGGCCTAGGAACTCCCTTTTATTCGTGGCAAAATGAAAAACTTACACAAAACGAATTGTTGTGAGAAGGTAGGCCTTGGGTCCCCGACGGATCTGTTGCGCCAAATATTTTTTTTAAAGAACGCAATTCAGTGGTAAGGAATTATCAAGAAATATACTATAGATAGATAACTTGCGAAAATTGAGTTTTTTTCTCTATAACATTTTTTTAACCATGTTAAAAACTGTCGTTCGCAGTTGATAAACAAACACATTTAAAAAGAGAGTAGATTTGTTGGAACTTTGCCGAGATATGGCGTAAGTGTCATTTTGCTTCGAGGTTAATATATCAAAAAGTAAGACAAGTGCGAGTCGGACTCGCTCATGTCATGAAGGGTTCCGAAACAGCAAGTAACATAACATAAAAGTTCTTGTAGTTCGTTGAATCTTTGATCGATATTTTAAAAACTACTCGCCATATCTCGTTCAAAAAACTTTCGTTTGTAGTTTACATGATAATGTATATCATATATTTTTTTTTAGTTTTATCGTTCTCTTATTTTAGAAGTTAGGGGGGGGGGGGGGAACCAACATTTTACCACTTTGGAAGTGTCTCTCGCGCAAACTATTAACTTTAGAAAAAAATGATATTAAAAACCTAAATATCATTTTTGAAGACCTATCCATAGATATCCCACACGTATGGGTTTGATGAAAAAAAATTTTTGAGTTTAAGTTCTATGTATGGGGACCCCCAAAATTTACTGTTTTTTTTTTTTTTTTTTTTTTTTTGTTGTGTAAAATCTTAATGCGGTTCACAGAATACATCTACTTACCAAGTTTCAACGGTATAGCTCTTATAGTTTCAGAGAAAAGTGGCTGTGACATACGGACGGACAGACAGACATGACGAATCTAATAGGGTTCCGATTTTTGCCATTTGGCTACGGAACCCTAAAAACATCACACACGAAACAAAATATTTTCTAAATTGGAAGCAGGAGTTATGCTCCAATCTAGCTTTTTCTTATTTTTAACATTTTTTTTTTTTTTTTTTTGTTCATGAGTCAGGAACGAGAAAAAATACTAAAATAAGGAGGTTTTTCTTAATTTAAGAAAACAAATGTTTAATGAGGTGTTTTGCCTCTAGAATTGTTTTCTTCCAATAAGATAATTCTTGAAATCATTCATTTTTTGTTTACCCAAGAAACTGTTTGCTTAATATTATGTATGTGAAATCAGAAACAATTTTCTTAAATCAATAACATATTTCTGAAATCAAGAATATTTATTTTGATGAAAAAAAATGATATGTTGAATACGGAATGTGACTTTACGAAATTTCCTATGATTTCAATCACTTTTTTCTTAAATCGTGTATTTATTATTCAGAATAATTTATGCGAACCAAAATTATACAAAACTAGCTGAAGCCCGCCAGGCAGTGATAGAATTTAAGTGTTTTTTTTGTTTTTTGTCCTATTAATTGTTTACATATAGATTCATTTTTCAAATCAAGAAATATTTGTTCGCTTAAGCAACGTGATACATATTTTGTACCAACAATACCTATTTTCTTAAACCAAGAATTAATGTGTAAAATCAATTAAATTCGAATAAAGAAGAATTTGTAATTTTAAAAATTTTATCAATTCAAAAAACTAAATTTCTATAGAAAATAATTTGCTCTCCGTGCAGTGACGGTTGGTGTATCATCTTGCGCTTGCTATAGAAACACTAATTTCTTTTAATTTGATCAATGCCCATTTGATATCGCACAAAGGCAAATGTTGTCATGTTACCTGCAAACCTGCAATACATTATTAAATTTGAATTGGGGGACTGATTACATTGTGGGCAGAGAAATATATGTCGATAATCGTTCGCTTCGTGTTTTTAATAATATAACAATAACAGAGTAGGGGAGAGGTGGTCACCTTAGAACACTTTTTACAAAAATCGCTCTAGATCCATTAAAAAGCGGAGTATCCCTTCGGATCTTGAAAATTATTATTACATGTTGTTTTATCTTTCAATCTTATATCCAAATAAATATGTATAGTTATGATTTATATATTTTTTATTTATTTTAATAATCTCTTTAAAGTGTCCCATTCTGCCCCTCTGGGGGGGGCACCTTGGGACAACCATGGGGCAGTTTTGGACATGCCTAAAAAAACGCTCATTAGGAGCGGTTTCCTTCTTTTTATTGTAATTTCTGACCATTAGTGCAGAGATAAGCCTAAACAAATAAAACCAAAAACAATCATTCTTTACAAATCAGTGAAATAGATTGTTCAAAGTGATAAAAGGGGGCAGATTAGGACATGCCCAAAAGTTCCCCTCGCGCATTGTCCAAAAGTGCCCCGAGAGGGATAAAAAACTAAAAACTTCATATTTTTTTAGAAACAATGTAAATTGTTAATATTTTGGTTGAATAACATCGCTACACATATAAACATTATAATTGAACACTTTTGATTTGTAAATTGAGCAAAATTTTAGAATAATATGCTTACGTCTAGGAATACAAAAAATTACAACCGTCGTCTGGAAACACACTTTTCTTTTGATTTTTTTTTTAAGTTGGTATCGTTTCAATATCCATCAGATGTTTGTTTGAAGTGGTTTTGCCACTGTAAAATGTTATTAAAGTATTAAAAAGGATTTTTTTGTAGCACTTTTTCTTAAGTTATCCTAAACTGTCCCCGTCCTAAACTGCCCCCCTCTCCCCTAAATTTATTTCCTGGAAAAAATAAGTCTACTAGAAATAAATGCGAACACATTGCCCGTTGAATTCCTCCTATTTTTTGCCTCATTTATTTAATTTCCGACTTCAGATATCCATTCAAAATGAAACACTCAACAAAAATAAATATAGCAAGTCACATGACACATTCTCCATCATGACACAGCACAATATAATTCTGTAAAAGCAAAGCATTTGCAATTCAGTCAAGATTACTTGCGAATTTTTCAAATTAATTATAGGCACTAGCAAAACGGTACACAAAGTTCCCAAATATATATAGAAATCCAACCAAGGTTTTGAAGCAATAATTCACACACCGTAACTACAATACGGCGGCACCATTCACAAAATGAAAGTGAAAAGTGCAATCCGCTGGTGTAGCACTTTTGAAAGCCAACTCTCCATACCATACTAAGTACCATATAACTTTTTTTTTATTAAAAATACCGTTATACATAATATTACGAGTAAATGCAAAATCAGTAGCTTCACGGTGAAGTGCAAATTACAAAAGTTCTCGCAATGCAAATCATTTTGCCAGAGTTTGAATTTTTCAAACAAATTTGCATAATTTAAAATTTGTGTAACAAAACGACTTTATGGACATTTTTGACTGGAAAACGGCAACAGTGAAGTACATTTCTCGGAACTAGCTCTGTTTGAAAAGTTTTATCTGTTCACCCCGCATTTCGAAAAATGATTACCATAACTGGTTGAAAAGTCATTTCACCAAAAGGTATTTTAAACCCAAAGAATTATATATTGTAATGGTAGGGGAACTTATTGCTAAGAAGTTGCACATTTAAAATGTCAGCATATATAATCGGAGACTACCTATTTAATCTGACAAAAATATGCGCAGCCTATGACTGTCAATTAGTTATACTTGAACTTGAAAGTGTTGTTTTAATCTTTTCACATTTTTTTACAGTCAGTCGGTTTTTTGGAGTTTACCTTCTTAAGAAACGATTTGAGTTATAGGGCCCGGTATGGAAATTTTATGAGGAGTAAAATCAAGTGTTACACTCGAGCTATCGTAACGATAGTTTAACATTTCGATGGTATCGATAGTTTCGGAATAAAATGATCGATACTTATCGATATCGAAACTGAATTTTTGCTCAATCATTTATAATGCGTTTCGATAGTATCGATAATTTTTTTGAAAAAAAAATCTATCGATAGACTATCGGTTCATTGGTTTAGACTTTAGAGTTCAGCTGGCTGGCGCAGAACCCTCAATGGTGGCGGTTGCAATGGTGTCAGCGCTGGTAGTTGCTATTTTTTAAAGAGCAAACCACCTAAGTGAATGCATATGCTTTTGCACTGCTGTTTTATGATGCTTTCCCTTTCCGATTTCAGAGTGTGAATGAGGGGTGGGCTTTGTAGTATTCTTTTTCTGCCTTTTTGGTTCGATTTCATATAATTTTCCGGTTTGTTTTTGTTGTCTGTTGCTTTTTTTCTATCTTCTATGACTGATTTACTCGGTGTGTTTAAATTGAGGTGGGGGTAGAATTTTGTAGGGAAACATTTTAAAGTAAATTGCAAATTTGTTTAAAATTTCACATCTGTAACTGTTGAATAGATTTTGCTCTCAGTTATTAGTAATTATTATTTTGTACTTTATGTAGTACGCTTTTATTGAAGAAATATAAGTAATCCGAATAAATACAGATATATGTATGTTTCTCTTATTATTTTAGAAGATGCGTTAATTTACCCTCTTTTTCTATTCGATATATATCATAATTATCGTTCGTAAGGAGTAAACTCCAGTCGTGCGTCGGAGCTGACACACACACGTTTTTTTTTTTTATTAATTAACTTTTTTATTTTTAATTATTTAATTAATTAATTAATATTTTTATGTTTATTTGCTTAGCCTATGGCACTCCGGGAAATAATATCAATTTAATGGCTCCTCACAATTCAAATTTCGAAATCGGTCAAGCCGTTTGGGCTACAGGGCGTCACGTAGGAACGTACCTACATAAGATACGCGCGAAGCACATAACCCTCCCTGTGTCCAGTCGGGTAAAAATACATAATTAAGTAAGTTGAAACCTGGAATTTATATCTCCAATACAAACGTCGCAGTTGTGGGCTTCCGTTAGTTTAAAGCTAAATTGATTGTACTATAATTTAATCTGAATAGCAATGATGAAAATTTATCTGACTTTCCCAGCAATTTAATTTTGTAAGCCAAATTTTGTCAAATCCCTGCCTTAAAGAAAGACCTCTTTCCTAAAAGCTTAAAGTCGATATTGTACTATTAAATAAATTAATTCATTCATTAAATGAAGGCACAAATCTATTTAAGCAAAATAAACGCCCTCATTATCATGCCGTTTTTCAAAGTCAAAACATCTACTTTCTCCAGAAAGAACAAATATTCAAATGAAACAAATTCTCTTCGACTAATTAATTTTCTATTTATTGAGTACTATGGCTATTTGCATAATGTGGACTGGAATTATTCCGATAATGTAATTTAATTCCATGAAATGAACTAATTGCATGCCAGACAATTTCAACTAGCTCCGTTTATTTAGCAAATAGAGCTTATAAATATTTGTGCAATCTGAAAATACGTACGCACATAATTTCCCTACATTTTCTAAAATTTTCATTCAGAGTTATTTATTGCATAAGTGTTTGATGTAAACATAAACATTCCAGATTTGTTGGGTGCGAGAGTCTTTTAGATTGCTGTTCATGTAAATATAGAACTAACACAATTTTGGCCGTATATTCATATGTACCGATGAACGCAAGTGAAAAGAATGCACGTTTATTAGTTGCAGCTTTGGAGTAGGGTTTTTGAATTAACAGGTCGGGTTGGATTTACATTTCTTTGAAATTCCCAATAGCTAGTTTGATGGATCTGCCTTATAAAGGATCGTTGTAAGCTTGACACCATTCTTATCCGACGATTTTTTTTTAATTATTTAACATAAAAACAAATATTTTTTATTTTATAAATTTTGGTTTTCTATAATTCTTATAAAGTTTCAACTGGACCTCGTTTACTGTCTAAGTGGCATCGTCATCTGAAACAATGTAATGAATTCAGAATAGTTTTGAAAAGTCAAGAAGCTATACACGTTTCTGACGTTTTAATATTTTCAAAATGAGTACGTTTTAGTATATTTATAATATACTAGGTCACGGCCCACTTTGGCGTTATTTAGTTATATATAAATTTTAATTCGGCAGGAGTCCTCGAGGTTATCTGATTCTCGTTTCTAAATGAATAGCAGGTAAAAAGCGTTATGTTGGCATTTCTGAATAAAAGAAATGAATAAATAAGGCGCTTATATCGGAAAAAGGAAAGAGAATTTTTTGTAAAAAGAAAGTTCAGCAGCATTAATGTATAGCACAAAATACAACTCACTTTGAATTTGTTGTAAATGTCAGCATACAATGTGGAAAAATCAACGAACGCAAGGATCAAGGAGAAAAATTTGTTGCCTCTCTGTTTACACTCATTAAACATACGCGAGAGAAGAGAGACAAACGATTTTTTTTATCTGTGCTGTGCTATTTAATAGGAAAATAGTGCTGTTAGTTAAAATTTCAACACCCGGACTTGAACACCCTGAGGTCAACCCTGACAACGATGCATACTACGAGTATGAATCTGAGAAGACAACCACAATATATGTAAAATAGATTTAAGAAAACAAACATTGTATACCGTTGGGCCCCTGTTGTTGAGCCAACACCTCTAAATATTAACTATTCACCACCATTTGTTACCTAGCCTTAAGTCAAATTGTATATACTAAAAGTTTAATAAAAGCAAATGTAAAAAATGATAGTTACAATTTCATACCATAATTTGTTCGAAAATTAGCTAAAGAGAGTACTGATGGGTATTCATAATGCAACCAGCATTACGATGTATGTTATTTATTTGTTTTCGAACCTATTGGATAGCGAGAAACATGTTACATTTCTTCGTTGTTCAAAGGAAATTATATAATCTTCTATACATTTATAATAAAACTGTAGGCATCTTCTTTGTTACCCAATGGCCTGAAAACTACTGCACAGATTTCAATGAAACTTTTTTTTAAATGTTCCTTAAGATTCTAAGAAGGACATAGGCTATTCATTTCATTGCCATGCCTATTTTTTTGATCGTTTTTGACCAAAATGTGTTGTTTTTTTTTTTCTGACTTTACTGCCTTTTACTCGCCATTGCTCAAACAATTCTTAATCAATGCAAACAAAACAAAATACCTAGGAGAGCCAACACTTTTATAGTTATTTCAAGCCACCAATCAGCTTTCTATGTCCTTTAGAAGCTGAGCTACCACCTAAAATCTAACACGAAAAAATAAATTTATTTTCTCAAATCGAACATTATCAGCAGCCGCGGTTCTTGATCGTTGTTCTGCTTTGGGGTGGTTGGGTGGCACACATCGCACAAGCACGTTCATATGAAAAAAAATTGCGTGGTGTTTTCTCCAAATAAAGTGAAACGAAAGAGAAGTATGCGACGTGAATGTGTATGTAATCAACAGCTACAATGTGTTTCTGAGGAAATGCGCAGGTGGCTGATGACGTGCGCTGATGGACGTATGGTGGTGTATATAGAAATTGAGTTCAAGGTTTTTGTTTTAATGGTTGTTATAGTATACCTACCTACGTTGATAAAAAGTAAAGACGATATTGGTGAATTATGTTGTTTGATTTATTTATTGTTGGTGTAGTTACAAATTTCCCATTTTTGTAAGGACTACCGCTCTTTATCACTCTTTTCACTAAAAAAAAATCTTCAAAAGTGGGATCACTGTACAAGGTCTGAATTATTTGTTTTTATGATTATAGGACAGGCATTTTCCTCCAGCAGCCAGTTTTAGCATACGACTAACTATTGTAGATGCATTTGAAAGAACCAAGTTCAGGGAGGGTTCTGAGGATACCAAACAGATTCACTTGTTAAAAATAAAAGGTCTTGGCTAAGAAGTTTGTTTTCAAAAATATAGGCACCCGACTAATTATATGCCAGCATATGAATTAAAATTGTAAACTAACAATAAAACAATCTAAAGAAAAAAGTAATGACTATGAAATAAAAACAATAAAAAACTATACAAACTCAAAACGTGTCACTGTTTGTACGTGTCATGTTCTAAATTTGTTTTTAATAAGAATGGACAGTTGGGCAATTTGTTTTCCTATATAATTTCCTTTCATTACTATAGCTACATACCAAAGGGACCCCTGTTAAAACAAAAAAAATAGTCGGCGCAACAGGTCCGTACGGACCGTAGACCTAGCTTCTCACCAACCATTCGTTTTGTGTGAGTTTTGTATGATGGACTCCTATTTAGTGCAAAAAAAAAGAAGACCAACAGGCCTTAACCAAGAACACAGACACACGTGCCAAATTCGGTGATACCCTTTTTCCAACACCAAATTACAAATGTACATAAATGTAAGTTTCACGTTTATCATTTGTCTACAAGTCCTTAAGGTATCACCGTATTTAAATTTGTATTCAAAGCATTTACCTCCTACAGGTGGTCTCGTCGCTTCTTATTTTCGTAAGCAGGCATAACTTGTTTTTTGTTTTTGTCGAAATTCTGACAATGGGTCCCAATTGGGATGTTACATGTTTGCTTTCTTTTGCCTTTACCGACACCTTTAAGTGTGTGTGCACTTAAGAATATTAAATAAACAATTTTATTGCTATTCTGGAAGAGAAAAATATTTTATTTTATTCTCTCATGTGTATGTGATATGTGAATGCGAAATGGCTTGGGGAAAAGTCTAATAAAAAGGAAAAGTCTAAAAAAAAAGTAAAACTCTCTTCCCCCTGAGGGAAAGTTTTCCTTTATCAATGTTAGCTTTGTGTTTCAATTTCGTTTGCCCTTTTGTATTCTGTGTGTGTTATTTTGAAAGGTATTCCACAAATCAATTTTCGATGAACAGTGTTTTTCGATTCTAAGTTGTGTAGTTTAATGTTCTTAACCACAAATATCGCCCTAGGACCTACAAGAATCAAAGTGACAGAAGCAATATGAACAAAGTTTTAATCCAAGTTTGATGTGAAATAATGAAAAAAAAAAAACGCTCGGATGGCAAGTGATGCAACAAAGTTTGCGATATCCTTCCTGAGTTATGGGAGTCATGGCTTGGGTAATAGCTCATGGTATGCGGCTTAGCAAAAATTACTTTTAGGAGTCCTATACGAGCCAGTTTTCCTGAAAGTTAAATTTATTCAACAAGAAAAACCTCTCTCAATTCGACAGTATATGAATAATTTTCCTGATTACCTTGGAAGGCGCTCACCGAAGTAATCAGGTAAATCAGGAAAAGAGCTACGGAAATAAATATGGGTAAAGCTGGACTTAATTTGTTCAGTTTCTTGTTGTGCATTTGACTCAGAGCAAGCTAAGAAAGGGGCAAAAATAAATGCTAGGCACCGGTGCGATGGATATTTTTTCCTCCACTGGGCTAATTTAAATTTGTTTATTCCTTCCAAAACTTAAAAACTCACACGAATTGAATGATTGTGAGAAGCTAGGCCTAGGATCCCTCCGGACCTGTTGCGCCAACTGTTAATTTTTTATTTTTCTTAAATTTAGTTTAATTTAATTTTTTCACTACTTTTTACGTGTCGCTAAATTTCGACAGAAATTGGTTCCTTATATTCGTTTGGATTAAGACACATTTATCTAACCTTAAACTAAACCTTACCACTGCAATAAATCCGCCTGAACTGAACGCTGTTTCACCCCCAAAATAATCCACTGATTTATGAATTCTACATTGAGGATGGCCCTCCAATCATTTTTCTATATATCTACCAATTTCAATAATAAAAACAAAATCCAGCCGATCAATAGGACATCAACACCAACAATCATACATCTGGGACTGTTTACCTTATTTCCCAACTCCAAGTACGACATCGCACACCGATTGATTTTCCCAACCATAAAAGGTTGAAAACATGTTACAGAATTAATTCAATATGCGAGTACGTACCTATCCTTTTTTCTTTTCTTTTTTTTGGTTCACAGGACAACGATGAAATGATTTGGGTAAACATTTGAGGAAAACATTAGCATCCTTGACAAAGAACTCTCGACTTGATTTGTATTCAGCTCAGTATCTACGGAGAAATTGATATCATTTTTCTTGCCGACAGAATTAAATATAATAGATGTTGTTTTTCAACACACTTGTGCAGATATCAATTTGTGTCGGTGTTAGGTTGGCATTATTAAAATTTGTACACGTGGCAGTTTAAGTGATAAGGCTGTGAACTTGATTATCCACTGGATTTTGGTTGGCTTTGGAACATCAATTTGCATTTCGGCGAGTTGCGACAAACTGGTGGAGGAGTAAGCGCTTGCAATTTAATAAGATTTTATTTAGTGACCTGCTCTTTTATGGGTTATTACGTTATTCTTTGAACCCATCTATAGTCTAGTGAGTCTAGGTGGCAGTGGCATAGTGGTTAGTGTGTTGGACTACTAAGCGAGGGGTCTGAAGTTCGGATCCCACAAAAACCCAAATTCCAACTCAGGGCTTTTTCAACTGCGCCACCTCTCGCGAACGTCTGACAAACATACGAGAGTATATAAAGAGCTTCTCAATTACGCGTTTGGAGTCGGCATAAAATTGTAGATCCCTTCCATTCGTTCCAAAAATGAAAAAAAAAAAAAAAATCACACGAAACGAATGGTTGTGAGAAGCTAGGCCTCTGGACCTGTTGCGCTAAATATGATGTTTGTATGTATTCGAAATTTTCGTCCCAGTAGATTTCTAATTCAATAATAATTTAATAATTTACAAAAATAAATTCACCTCATGCAATGCGTTTCTATGCGGTAGAAGAATTTCACGAAAACGTAAACAAACTCCGCCAGTTGTCAAACTCAAACGCACTTGTATAGGTAAATCTGAAGAAAATATGAGAAAAAATCTAGATTCGCAACAGTTCTCTAAAATCTGAAAAAGATTGCTTTTTTTGTACCAAATGAACATAAAAATTGCTCTGAGAGCGCCCAATCGAATACCACGTTATATTTTCTGCAATTGCCTTTTGTGGCTTGTGTCAAAACAGAAGGCCTGCAAAATAAATTGGTGTCCGTTCAAGTTCGTGTCACTTCACTGCAAGAGTGCTGCCAAGTTTTAAAAGTGCCGAAAATATTTATTTTCTTTTGGTTTTGTGAAGGATTAAAACGAACAAAATTAACACAAATATTTGTAAAACTACATTGCCCAACATTTTTCCATTTCAAAAAGATAAATCCAAAATACGACAATGCGCCTAATGTGGAAACCCTGAACACTCCCATAGCAGAGGTGCGAAATGTATGCAAACATCCACACGAATGGAGTTTGAATGGTAGAAAAGGAGAAACGATGTTCTTTCTCTATTCACTCACTTCGTTGGCTAAACGGACCTGATCTTTATCCCCAGTTTTGCAATTCCGATTTCGATGATTTTTTCGTTGGAGAGGTATTGTTTTTTTACACACAAAGCTGCTACAAAAGAATAATTTTCCAACAGAAAAAGAATCATACAATTCGGTGCTGCCAAAGTCGAGATATAAACGGACAAAAATAATATCCAAGTCATTTTTATATTAAGATTCATTTACGTCGCAGTGTCCTCTTATATTCAGTGACCTATTGACCTATTGTAATTCAATTGAAATTTAGTATTTGGCCTCCCTATTGAGATCTAATCTTTCCACCAAATTTTGTGTCTTTAAAACATCGAAATCAGACCTAAGTCAAGCACCGGAAACTAAATGTTTTTCTTACTAATAATAAAATAGACACTGCCACAAGCCATCTCAGTCAGTGGGTATTTACATTCGCACAAGGAAGACGCTTTCGATTATTTCCTGTTCCTAAGTTCTCTTGTTGGCGATTTCTCCTCTAAAAATAGCCTACACAAAAGGTTCTTGTAATTCATTTAACCGTTTGGCGCAACAAGGTCGAGAAGGTCGCCTAGCAAATGCGAGTAATCTTTTTGTACAAAATACGATTTAAGTCAACAAAAGAAAATCGATGTCCTTAAGACGAAGCTGTTTGAATGCTTTGCTTTGCTGAATGCTTTTCTTTTCCCCTTTTCTCTTCTTTGTTAGCTGTCCTTTTCATCTTTGAAAGAACATTAAAATCGAGTTTTTCGCTTTCATGGGTGTTTGAATGGTGTCCGTATTATTTAGTTATATGAATTGGCTAAGACTTTTACTTTTATTTCCAAAGGATATTATCGCCTCTGGAGAAGTTGGTTTGGTGTATAATGCAGTGTGAAGGAAAAAAATCCAATAAACGGATAATAAACCTTTGTACTAAAAATAAATATAAACAACTCGTGCACGTATGTGTGGTGGTATACAATGTTACGATTATGAGGAATAATGCATTTGTTGGGGTTGTACAATTGACTGTAGGGTGGTGTAACGACGGGCTGGGAAGATAATGAAAATATCCCATAAAATAATCTGCGGGTCTCGAGCACCTGGCAATCTACGGCTGCTTCAGTCTGGGGGGTGGGTTTTTGCAGAATTTATACCCGAAACAAAAATAAAATATGCTCGATGGGAAAAGAAGAGAAGATAGGAAAGAGTGCGCTGATCCTGGTATTACTTGTAAGAGATATGATAACCAAAGATGGAAGTGTTATCTAACCCGCCCTACCATGGCACATTCCGAGGGAATCAAGAGAGAACTTTAGAGAATGGCCCCTTTAATTTCAAAAACTCGTTGCTTGTCTTACTTCATTACCTCAATAAGGGAATATTTATTTCATTATATACTTATATTTAATATTAATTCATCGCAAAAGAAAGAGAGTTACAATAGGGTATTGTAAACATGGAACGACATTCAATAATTTTTATGATCATTACTTAATATCTAATCTCGTTAGCATTCAAGAAAGGAAAAGAATCTCTATAGTATATGTCTATATATAGTAAATGTATATATATAGTAAATGTATGTATATATATATAGATGTATAGAGAAAAACCAGAAAAATTTACTCACCAATTACGAAGACTCCGCCGAAGGAAGGCCTGCCGTCGAGGATGTACGTAGGTTTTGCTAGAGAGGCGTTAATTAATCAATCCTGCATATATATATATACATACGGTCATGCTAAACATTAGTTAGAATGCCCGAGTGACAAGAATATAAAAAAAAATGTGTCGATACATCCACTTCAACAAGTGATGATTGTATCTCGAGATCTTAGGTATAAATTTTCCTTACGTTAAACGTACAAAATTCAAGGCAAAGAAAAAAAAAAAAAATTTAAATTCTTAATAACCAACAACGAAAATCTTTACGATCTTAACATTACGAAAGTGAGAGATACGATATTTAATACTTAACTTAGTTACTTCTCTAAGAGACTATAGATCATTTGATCAACGTGAAATTTAAATCTACTTATAGTAAGTACAATTGTAGTGAGTTGGTTTCATGACAACGTGGGGTTACATTAACGGTAACATAGTCCGGTGAAACTGCCAACACTGCGCACGAACGGTACAACCGGGTACAAAAGAAAAAGAAGAACGGTACAGGTGTGATAGATAACGTAAGTTATATATATAAAAAAATTTGGTGCTTGAGACACTATTTTTCCGTGGGCAACACCAAATAAATTATTTGAAGCGTTGGGATCCGCACGAGACAAAAAAAAATGACTGCAACCGGGTCTGATGATTGGGGGTAGAGATGTGCATTCTTCGGTGCGTGGAGCTGCGACTCGCCAATAGTACTTCGGGACAATTATGGCTCATTCCACATGAAATTAATTTACCCAGCCTAGGGATTCGGCTTCAAAATCTGCCCTGCACTTGGATTTCGGCATACAAATCTGCCCTGCACTTGGATTTCGGCATACAAATCTGCCCTGCACTTGGATTTCGGCATACAAATCTGCCCTGCACTTGGATTTCGGCATACAAATGCTACATTAACGGTAACATAGTCCGGTGAAACTGCCAACACTGCGCACGAACGGTACAACCGGGTACAAAAGAAAAAGAAGAACGGTACAGGTGTGATAGATAACGTAAGTTATATATATAAAAAAATTTGGTGCTTGAGACACTATTTTTCCGTGGGCAACACCAAATAAATTATTTGAAGCGTTGGGATCCGCACGAGACAAAAAAAAATGACTGCAACCGGGTCTGATGATTGGGGGTAGAGATGTGCATTCTTCGGTGCGTGGAGCTGCGACTCGCCAATAGTACTTCGGGACAATTATGGCTCATTCCACATGAAATTAATTTACCCAGCCTAGGGATTCGGCTTCAAAATCTGCCCTGCACTTGGATTTCGGCATACAAATCTGCCCTGCACTTGGATTTCGGCATACAAATCTGCCCTGCACTTGGACCCTAGAAACACACAAGAACACGTGTGAGTCTAGTTCTAGATATATATATATATATAAAGAAATTAACACTCCCTTACCTCGTGGGGATTTTCTTTTTTTTTTTTTCCGGTTCCAATTGGAAACTTCCGTTGTAATTGATCTGCTTCTTGAATTTATTTTAAAGACAGAAAAAACGCACTGAATAAATGTTTGCTCTTACTTTTGAGCGTTAAAAAAAAACCCGCATCAATTTTGATGTACTTATATTTCCACATGGGAGAATGAAAAGAAAAACTTGACTGCAATGGCAGCAGAAATACAAAAAAAATGTTCGTTGGGGAACACCGTCCTCCACAACTGATTCCTGTGCTGGTTGGAAACCAACTGCCTCTTTTTCCTCGCGCTACTACGCTTTGGACATGAGTGTCACGTACACCATAAATTTCCTATTCCATATAACCTGGTCTTCTTACACTCGCATAATCTCCTATTGGAATACTTGGGGTGCCTTCTGCACAATCGCTTCCTCTTACTCTTGCTACAAAAAAAAATATTTGGCGTCACTCATACTTGCAACTAAGTACAGGAAGATTTATTCCGTCGCAGAGCGGCAAGGTTTTAATGTACCTATGCTGAGCATGCGTAAGAAAGAGATAGCGATCGGCTTCGCATCAATGCGACTCTCACTAGACAACACTACCACCATAGTTCAACTCTCAGATCTCTCAACACACAGATCTCAACTGTTATACAGTGAGAGCGATAATTCGCGGCGAATATCGTTTTGTGGTGTAACTATACGAAGTACCTCACCAAATGCTTGTGTGCGTGTAAACACAACGAGAATTATAAATGCTGGCTGTTGATCATATTTGCGTTTGCTAACAATTGGGGTATGTGGCTTTCCATGCAGGTAGGGTTGCCATGTGACAAAAAAAAAAAAATTCATTCCAAAAATGGAAGAACTATATTGTTTTGTATTTGTTAATTATTTTTTTTTTCTTTTAGAAGAAATACGAGGTAGGATGCATAGTACAACACAGGCTTGTGAGGATATGTGCTTAAGGACATATGGAAACACAAGGCTGGGAAGAAGAAGAAAAACAAAATTGGCTCAAGTTCGTATATCTTTGCTGTGGTACAACATGGTTTTACCAAACTCGTCTTCAAGTTTGTAACAATTGTTGCCTACTTTCTCTACTACTGTAGCTTTTAAAAATTTGGGTGCTAACTTAGCGTTAAAATGTTTCTTCGCGTCGCTTTGTGCAAACGAGCGGCGAAATACGGTCTGTCCGGGACATAAATTCACATTAGTACTGCGAGTGTTATATCTCTTAGCACTACTGTCGAAAGCTTTAGTTATATGTTTTTGTACTTCGTTTCTAACTAGTTGAAGTTTATCTTTAGGATGTATAACCATTTCTCCTGTTTCTAATGCGTTAAGGTTTCTAAATAGTTTATACGTTGAAGCGTGTGTTATCATTTCTTGGCCGAATAACGTAAAATATGGTGAAAAGCCAAGTGATTGGTGACATGAACTGCGCAATGCGGATGCAATATCCGGAATACACTCATCCCAACGATTTTGTTCGGTTTTCAAATACGCTCGAATTCCTGAGACGATAGAACGATTCACCCTCTCAGATGCATTACTTTGAGGTGAATAGACAGCAGTGTATGTATGATGAATACCATACTGTTTAAGAAAATTATTAAACAATTCTCCCTTGAATTGAACGCCATTGTCCGTGACAATGTTTTCTGGTACACCAAAGATGGTAAATACACTGTCTTTCAAAAACTTAATAATATTGCTAGCGCATAGCTTACGTATAGGTTTCAATAGAGGGAATTTTGATAAGTGGTCTAGAACAATGAAAATACCAATGTTACCTGATCTCGACCGCGGATACGGTCCTAATAGATCCATGTACAATTTTTGAAATGTCCTGCTGGATTTCGGCTGATTGATCATGGGAGCTCGTAAAACTTTATTCGGTGCTTTAATTTGTTTACAGGTCTCACACTTATTTATAAAGTTCTTGACGTCAACTACCATCTTAGGCCAATAAAAATGCCTCCTCAACCTCTCGAGAGTTTTGCCTATACCTGCATGACAAAAGTTCGGTGGGTTGTGAAAACGTTCCATTAGACTAGACGTCATGTCTTCTGGTATCCAAAGTTTCCATGCGGTAGATTCGTTTTCGACATCACCATCATAAAATTGAGTTCTACGGTACACGAATTTATCTACCACTTTAAGGTCGGGTAAACTAGCTTGGTTTGCATTTACATGCATGCGAAGTTTTTTGTATTGCTCTGACTCAAAGTGTTCAGATTCCAAATCTACTTCTGGTTCAGAATGATCGATAGCGGAAACAATGTTTTCCTCAACTCGTGATAATGCGTCCGGTACGATATGATCAGAACCTTTTCTATGTTCGATAGTAAAATTGTAACCTTGCAGTTTGAGTGACCATCTTGCGAGACGTCCAGAAAGATCTTTCTGTTGCATGATCCATTTCAAACTAGCATGATCGGTAATGATTTTAAAAGATTGACCTTCCACATATGGTCGGAATTTCTTGAGACACAGAATAGCCGCTAAACATTCCAATTCCGTAACGCTATACTTTCTCTGCGTGGAATTAAGCTTTTGGGAAAAGTATGCTATTGGACATTCGTTCTGCTCGTTATCTAACTGCGTAAGCACACCGCCAACTCCAAATAAACTTGCATCACACTGAATGGCGAAAGGTTTACTGAAATCTGGGTTTGCTAATACAGGAGCTGTGGATAACCTGGTTTTCAGTAAGTCAAACGACTCTTGAGCCTGATCATTCCATTTAAAAGTTTTAGTTTTCTTTAATAGGTCCGTCATCGGAGCAGATACTCCGGAAAAATCTTTTATAAACCTACGGTACCAACCCGATATACCCATAAAACGTCTAAGCTGTTTCACTGTCGTCGGGACAGGATATGTCGTCATAGCTTTGATTTTGTCTGGATCGGTTCGCAGAGTACCGTGACCTACAATGTAACCAAGGTATTTGACTTCCTTCAAACAAAAACGACTCTTCTCGATATTTACGGTAAGTCCTGATTTCCTCAATCTTTGAGCTACATCAATTAATAGTTGAAGGTGGTCTTCAAAATTCGACGAGAGCAACAGTAAGTCATCTAAATAGACGAAAACGCGTTCTTTCATTTCTGGTGGTATCACACGGTCCATTAGTCGACACATGGTTTGCGGCGCATTACATAAGCCGAATGGCATAACTTTGTAATGGTATAAAGGCCGGTTAGGAACAGTAAAGGCGGTTTTGTCTCGTGAAGCTTCGCTGAGTGGTATTTGCCAAAAGGCATCTTTCAAGTCAAGACTTGAAATAAACTCAGTTTTAGGCAAACGGCTTAAAATACCCTCAATGTGTGGCAAAGGATAGGCATCCTTTATAGTTACACTATTGAGCTTCCGCGAGTCAAGACACAATCTTACTTTTCCTGGTTTTTGTACTAAAACAACTGGACTACTCCAGGAACTAATTGATTCTTCAATGACTCCGAGTGATAACATTCTATCTATTTCAGCATGTACTAGCTTCTCGATAGCCGGTGAAATTGGAAAATATCGCTGCTTCACAGGTTTAATACCTGTTTCGATTTCGATAGCGTGTTCGACAACACTAGTTTTACCAAGTCCTTCTCTAGCAAACGAGGGGAACAAGGATATAGCTGCATCTAATTTCTGTTTCTGACTTGAAGTTAAGCAATGATGATTTGGTTCGGAATCAGAATTATCAGAAGGAGAAGATATTCCACTAATTACATCCGGGGCTATCTTGAAAGCTGACCAAAAGTCAATTCCAAGATATAAATCTTGAGATAAGGTAGGTATGACATAAATTCTTAATTTCTTAGTGACATCTCGAAAAGTGATATCTGTCTCGATGTAACCTCTAATTTGTTGCGATTTGCCATCGGCAGTTTGTGCAAAAGTTGTAAAACGTTTAATATTAACAAGTCCTGCGTCTACCAATTCTTTGGCCGCGTTGGCACCAAAGCATGAAATAGAGGCTCCACTATCCAGTAATCCTTTGTAACTCTTGTCTAATATAGACACAGTTGCATAGGGTCTGAGATCGTGAGAAGGGTTTTCAATTCCAGATATTGCGTGTCTAATGAAAACTCTATTCTTTCTAACCATTTTCCAAAAAGATCGCATTCGCTGCGTAGCTTTCTTTGGTCTTCGGGTTATACTTGAAATATAAGTTAATTCACTAACAGGATTCACTAAAGTTTTTTTAATTCGATTGTATGAATTCAATCGTGTATGATAAGGAATAATCGGATGAAGCTTAGGTTCGCTAAGTTCATTCGAGTGTGTATTTGACCTACGAAGAATAACAACAGGGGTTGTAACTTTCGAAGCTACGTCTGGCGTTTCCTTCGCATGATCAGAAGTTGAAAGTTTGTTTAAAGAAATGTTTTTATTATTGTCACCCCTTTCTTTTATGACGAGCGTGGTTGGGTGAAGTCTCCAACGCTCCTCCTTGCGTTTAACGAATGCAAACATTTAAGGCAACTTGGTTTGTACACGTTAGCGGTTCCGCAACCGTAACAAAATATTGTTCTTGGAGCCAAACAATCTCTATAAGAATGTCCTACCACTCTACAATTCCAACATAACAAGTTGTTTAGCTCAGCTATGTCAGGGTTGATGATGGACTCCTCTTCGAGATTATCTGAATCTGTAACTACTTCATTTATGGGTCGTCGAAAAAAGTTTTGTCGAATCGGTTGGGTTTGATTCGGCGTACTGCCAAATACAGCCTCTCGACGCAAACAAAAGTTTCTTAATTGTGCAACAGATGCAAAAGTCATGTAAAAGGTTTGTTGTTTAATTTCCGCTCTGACGTTTCGGTGTAGAATTTCAACTAACTCCTGTTCGAGAAGTGGATAACACAATCGATCACAAAGTTTCAAGATTGAGTTATAAAATTCATCAAAAGGTTCATTCACTTTTTGTTTTCTGGCAGAAATCAGTTCTTTTATGTCAGAATCTGTTTTAAATTCTTGGAATTCCTGTCTTAACGCATGACAGAAGGGTTCCCAAGAGATTCGATCGACTCCTCTTCGGTAACGCCAATACCAATCTCTTGCACGGTCTGTAAAAACAATGTGAATGTAGTCGCAAAGCAACTGAAAGTCACCATTCAAACAGTCTTTCGTCAAGGCGGTAATTCGGTAAATAAAATTGTTGATTGATAATTTCGAGTTCAAACCATCAAAACTGATGTTCCAGCTTTGAATAATATTAGCTGCTCGATTTTTGTCTATCCGGGGAAAATCATTTGAACGATTTTGTTCGTTAGAAGAAAAAGGTAACTGAGTGTTTCGCGTTCCAGCATCGTTTGAAGGTAGCGAAAACTCTTGAAGTCTACTAGGTTCAGGGTTTGGTATAATTGGTATGAAATCTTGTTGATTTTGAGAGTTACTACTAGGATTCGATTGTTTAGTAAGTAAGTTCTCAAATTGACGCATCATGATGGAAAAACTCATCTGTAGTTTCTCATCCATAATTTTCTCAAGTCGTTTCGACACGGTTTGCAATTGTTCATCGTCTCTCGCGTGGTTTGATTCCGTGTTCGGAGGTACAGAACAAGGATTCAGGGATGCACTAGGCAGGTGACTACTTGTCTGGTCATTGTGAGAAAAGTTAAGGTCAGTATTGGAGAAAACTTGGTTTAAAGACAATTGTTGAGATAAGTCTCTACGCAAATTATCTTCAATGTGTTGAACTGTTGGTACACCAGATGTTGGGGATGATGGCATCGACCAATCAATCGGGTTTTGAAAAAGTGATTTAGAGCGAGTTACTACACTACTTGGTTTAGGTATTGCACCAGTTTGCTTAGTATTCGTCCCATGAATAGAACGTGCTAAATCTTTGGGGGAACACTTAGTCTGACAAGTCGGACATGAAGATGTCTTCTTTAAATGATCCAGAATACATATCTGGTGAAAGGTGTGGTTACATTTAGTAATAGTAAGCTCTTTGTCATTGAAAGGTTTCTTGCAAATTGAGCAAGTGTTAGATATAGATCCATTAGATTTTAATGGTAAATTAGTAGGCGTGCGTGGCATAGCCATTTTGAGAAATAAAGGGAAAAAAAAATGTAAATTAAATAGAGTAAATGTGAAAGGACAAAAAAAAATAACAATTAATTAAGGTAGATAAATATATAATAATACTTAGGTGGGTTTATACTGTCATGAATAATGAGGTAATAAAGTAAAGCGTACGAGTTTTATTGAATCTTCCAAGCAACTCCTGGATCAAGCAAAGTGAGAAAGGTTAAAGTGTAATGAAAAGTATAGCATTGGTCGAGACATCAAGACAGTAATACTCATTCCCAATATTCAGAAACTGAGCCTGTAATTCCTGAGTCTGTTAACAACACTGTATTGTAAAGAGAAAAATGCAATTTGTTAGTTAGATAGAAACAATGGACTAAATACACTGGACGAAATATCGCAGAACGACTGCAGATGTTCGTAGTTCACAGGATCAGTTCCAATGGATCTACTTCACTAAGTCTGGTAAAACATTAGCAATTGCGGCTTCAAGAATGTTAACTTCCCGTCGAAGGTTCAATAATCGATTACGAATTAATCGACTACTGACAATTCCACGACTAGGTGAGCTAATTAAAATCACAAAAATTAATTATCACTTCGACGTCTAACTCTGAGAAAATCTTCTCTATAAGCTAATCGTTATTCGAAAGCGATGTGAGCGGTATCTGTCACGAGAAATGTGTAAGATAGCGAGAAAAAAAATTGTGTTAAACGAAGATGTCACAAAACCATTGAAAATTCCAAGTATTAAACTTAGTTCAATATAATTCTGGTCTGTCTTCGTGCCCCACGTTGGGCGCCATAATTTTGTAACGACGGGCTGGGAAGATAATGAAAATATCCCATAAAATAATCTGCGGGTCTCGAGCACCTGGCAATCTACGGCTGCTTCAGTCTGGGGGGTGGGTTTTTGCAGAATTTATACCCGAAACAAAAATAAAATATGCTCGATGGGAAAAGAAGAGAAGATAGGAAAGAGTGCGCTGATCCTGGTATTACTTGTAAGAGATATGATAACCAAAGATGGAAGTGTTATCTAACCCGCCCTACCATGGCACATTCCGAGGGAATCAAGAGAGAACTTTAGAGAATGGCCCCTTTAATTTCAAAAACTCGTTGCTTGTCTTACTTCATTACCTCAATAAGGGAATATTTATTTCATTATATACTTATATTTAATATTAATTCATCGCAAAAGAAAGAGAGTTACAATAGGGTATTGTAAACATGGAACGACATTCAATAATTTTTATGATCATTACTTAATATCTAATCTCGTTAGCATTCAAGAAAGGAAAAGAATCTCTATAGTATATGTCTATATATAGTAAATGTATATATATAGTAAATGTATGTATATATATATAGATGTATAGAGAAAAACCAGAAAAATTTACTCACCAATTACGAAGACTCCGCCGAAGGAAGGCCTGCCGTCGAGGATGTACGTAGGTTTTGCTAGAGAGGCGTTAATTAATCAATCCTGCATATATATATATACATACGGTCATGCTAAACATTAGTTAGAATGCCCGAGTGACAAGAATATAAAAAAAAATGTGTCGATACATCCACTTCAACAAGTGATGATTGTATCTCGAGATCTTAGGTATAAATTTTCCTTACGTTAAACGTACAAAATTCAAGGCAAAGAAAAAAAAAAAAAATTTAAATTCTTAATAACCAACAACGAAAATCTTTACGATCTTAACATTACGAAAGTGAGAGATACGATATTTAATACTTAACTTAGTTACTTCTCTAAGAGACTATAGATCATTTGATCAACGTGAAATTTAAATCTACTTATAGTAAGTACAATTGTAGTGAGTTGGTTTCATGACAACGTGGGGTTACATTAACGGTAACATAGTCCGGTGAAACTGCCAACACTGCGCACGAACGGTACAACCGGGTACAAAAGAAAAAGAAGAACGGTACAGGTGTGATAGATAACGTAAGTTATATATATAAAAAAATTTGGTGCTTGAGACACTATTTTTCCGTGGGCAACACCAAATAAATTATTTGAAGCGTTGGGATCCGCACGAGACAAAAAAAAATGACTGCAACCGGGTCTGATGATTGGGGGTAGAGATGTGCATTCTTCGGTGCGTGGAGCTGCGACTCGCCAATAGTACTTCGGGACAATTATGGCTCATTCCACATGAAATTAATTTACCCAGCCTAGGGATTCGGCTTCAAAATCTGCCCTGCACTTGGATTTCGGCATACAAATCTGCCCTGCACTTGGATTTCGGCATACAAATCTGCCCTGCACTTGGATTTCGGCATACAAATCTGCCCTGCACTTGGATTTCGGCATACAAATGCTACATTAACGGTAACATAGTCCGGTGAAACTGCCAACACTGCGCACGAACGGTACAACCGGGTACAAAAGAAAAAGAAGAACGGTACAGGTGTGATAGATAACGTAAGTTATATATATAAAAAAATTTGGTGCTTGAGACACTATTTTTCCGTGGGCAACACCAAATAAATTATTTGAAGCGTTGGGATCCGCACGAGACAAAAAAAAATGACTGCAACCGGGTCTGATGATTGGGGGTAGAGATGTGCATTCTTCGGTGCGTGGAGCTGCGACTCGCCAATAGTACTTCGGGACAATTATGGCTCATTCCACATGAAATTAATTTACCCAGCCTAGGGATTCGGCTTCAAAATCTGCCCTGCACTTGGATTTCGGCATACAAATCTGCCCTGCACTTGGATTTCGGCATACAAATCTGCCCTGCACTTGGACCCTAGAAACACACAAGAACACGTGTGAGTCTAGTTCTAGATATATATATATATATAAAGAAATTAACACTCCCTTACCTCGTGGGGATTTTCTTTTTTTTTTTTTCCGGTTCCAATTGGAAACTTCCGTTGTAATTGATCTGCTTCTTGAATTTATTTTAAAGACAGAAAAAACGCACTGAATAAATGTTTGCTCTTACTTTTGAGCGTTAAAAAAAAACCCGCATCAATTTTGATGTACTTATATTTCCACATGGGAGAATGAAAAGAAAAACTTGACTGCAATGGCAGCAGAAATACAAAAAAAATGTTCGTTGGGGAACACCGTCCTCCACAACTGATTCCTGTGCTGGTTGGAAACCAACTGCCTCTTTTTCCTCGCGCTACTACGCTTTGGACATGAGTGTCACGTACACCATAAATTTCCTATTCCATATAACCTGGTCTTCTTACACTCGCATAATCTCCTATTGGAATACTTGGGGTGCCTTCTGCACAATCGCTTCCTCTTACTCTTGCTACAAAAAAAAATATTTGGCGTCACTCATACTTGCAACTAAGTACAGGAAGATTTATTCCGTCGCAGAGCGGCAAGGTTTTAATGTACCTATGCTGAGCATGCGTAAGAAAGAGATAGCGATCGGCTTCGCATCAATGCGACTCTCACTAGACAACACTACCACCATAGTTCAACTCTCAGATCTCTCAACACACAGATCTCAACTGTTATACAGTGAGAGCGATAATTCGCGGCGAATATCGTTTTGTGGTGTAACTATACGAAGTACCTCACCAAATGCTTGTGTGCGTGTAAACACAACGAGAATTATAAATGCTGGCTGTTGATCATATTTGCGTTTGCTAACAATTGGGGTATGTGGCTTTCCATGCAGGTAGGGTTGCCATGTGACAAAAAAAAAAAAATTCATTCCAAAAATGGAAGAACTATATTGTTTTGTATTTGTTAATTATTTTTTTTTTCTTTTAGAAGAAATACGAGGTAGGATGCATAGTACAGTGGCTTAGTGAAACTCTGATTTATTTGAACAGTTAGGGTTGTTTTATTTTTTGCGTACTTATTTTTTCTGCATTCCTGTACACTTGTGGATACATTGAAATATGTTTTACCTTTCGCATTTTACTTTTACATTTGCTTTTATTAAACTGTTTGTATACACAATTTGACTTAGGGCTATGTAACAAATGGTGGTGAATAGTTAATATTTAAAGGTGTTGGCTCAACAACGGTATACAATGTTTTTTTTTTTTTTTTCTTAAATCTATTTTACATATATTGTGACTGTCTTCTCCGATTCATACTCTTAGACATCGTTGTCTGGGTTGAGATCAACCGGGTTCAAGGCCGGGTGTTTTACCTTTCGCCGAAGTTGGGTTAGGTTTTATGTGAAATTGATACAGTTATGCCTATTGCTTATTTAGACACCAGCTGCATGCAAGAACATTTAAGTAGTGGTCCTAATTTTGTTCACAAGCCAAAACTCGTTTAAAATTCTCTCATATTTAAGATGCTTTTTTGCGATAGCTTGTAATTTCTAGGATTTTTTTCACAAAGTCAGAACATAAGTATTTATCGGGAAATTTTAAAATACAATCGCGCTTTTAATTCTATTAAAAAAGTGCACGACTTTGTCGCACGTTACTTGTTATTTTATTATACAATCATTATATGGGAAATACCGTCAGTCTAAATAAGGTTTGATGCTAATTCGTTACAGTCGATTAGAATTTAGTTGAGTGTAGACACGGGCTTATGACGTTTTGTTGACTAAGTAGTTGTTCAGTAAACTAACCATTATATCTACTCTCAGTGGTAGTCGAGAATCTGCCTCTCCAATTTTGCTACTATAAGTCAGTTACAATTACGACCCACTCTTTCATTTATAATTCTACCCCTTTAATTTTTCCGTTTTCATTAAAGTCTGTTCATTAAAAGGGACCTCAACCGACTTTTACTGCATAACTGGGGTTATTAACCCTTTCTCAGTGGGGAGATAACTGGGCGGGTGTTCCAAGTAAAATAAAATCTACTTTGGCAATCTCCTGCTGAAAGCAGCGGGAGATTGTATAGCCAAGTACCTACAATTCTTTGGCAATTAAGATCCATTTGAGAATAAGAAATCATGCACCCATATTTAGTTGTGACAAGTTTGTAAGCTTAATGAAAAAAAAAAATGATTACTTACACAAAGAAATTTTGTTTCTTAAATTGAGAAAATGAAAAAAAATAACGATCTCTTCTTATTTCGAATTAAATTTAATTGCTTTTGAATATTAATTCTTGAATTAAGAAAATAATTCTTATTGGTCAAAACTATCATGTTTCTTAAACGATTAAAAGGTTTTCTTGATTTAGGAAACGAATTTTGTAAGCAAAGTTAAGAAATATATTCTGAAATCAAGACGAAATTAGTTGATACTATGAATTTTGAGCTTAACTTTAAGCCAGTACAGATTTTCTGATATTAAGAAAATTATTGCAACGGCTTAGAAGAATTTAATAAAACTTTTTGAGAAAATATTGGATTTAATTTGAATGTGTACCTATAAGTTAATCGCCTTTTGTTTACATTGGTATTATTGAGAAGAAGTGTCTGAGGGAGGGGTGTGAGAGGAAAGGGTTTATTTACTGCTTATACGAAACGAATTCGTATATCGGTAAAAACAAGCACAACAGAAGAAATTCACTGCTCATTTTGGCTCACTTTCTTGGAGTGTGCTTTTTTATACGATAGGTACTTACAAGAACGAAATTCTTATATACAGAAAACAACAGCAATGCAATACAAAAATCCTGTCTCATGTTGTCTTAAAGTAACTCAATAAATTTTGTATACTTTTGATATCTATACCCATCTACTCGCTTCATATTTACTGCAATTAAGAACTAAGTAAGTGATTGTCTGGTTGGAAGGAGTCGCGCACGAAATGTTTTTTCTTGCTTTGCATTTAATTTGCAAATGCATAACATAAACAGTTAGTCCATTATCCATTTCTTACTGAGTAAGTCCGACTGTAAAGGGTTGTAAAAATATTTACAAAAAAAGTTTCGTCTAGAAGTTTGGTAAGTTCATTTATTTTAATGTTATAATTGTTAGAGTAATTTTGATTTGCGATATCATGTTTTCATTTGGAAAATTTTATATTTTTATTGTTCCATTTACTCCTCCATAACTAGGATATAAGAAGCGAATAGTTGCGAGAAGCCGTGTTTCATATACTTGGCTATGTGAAGTTCACTTTTTATTTATTTTATTTTGGTATCATTGATTTATTTTTTTATTTATTTTCTAAATTAACAAAAAAAACTGATGAATTTTCAAAAGAAAAGATTTCTTGCATAGCTATAAGGCTTGAAATCATCTCGGAGGTAGAAAATTATAAAAATAAGACCACTAAAACTTAAGGTAACATATAATTTAAAATAATTAAAATTATGTACGTAATAATACATTATAGCGTGTTTACCTTAAAAAAAAAGCAGTAAGTACTTCGAAATTTTTTTCGATTACGTTCTAAATTCTTTATTGACAGAAGAAAATGATTTCTAAGAAAATCCAAAAAAGTAAGTTCTTGATATCAGAAAATGAACATAATATACATATTTCAAGACAATTTTGAGTCGCATTTATTATTCTGATTAATAGTAGCACGATCTAAGAGCAAAGCTATTGAAATAAAAGAAAAGTTTTCAAAGTCACATTCCGTATTCAAAAATTCCTTTCTTTCATTAAGACTAAATATTCTTGATTTCAGAAATAAGTTATTAATTTAAGAAAATGTTTCTGATTTCACATAAAATAATTAGGTAAACAGTTTTTTGGTCGAGAAAACCTATGAACGATTGAAGAAAAAAAACTCATTGGAAGAAAATAATTCTAGGGGAAAAGGTAGATTAAGCATTTGTTTTCTTAAATCAAGAAAACCAAACGATTTTTTATTTTCGTTTGTGACTTATGAAATAAAGATGTTAAAAATAAGAAATAATTGGCTTATACCATGACCGTATTTTAAGTTCTTTTTTACAGAAACTTCTACTTCCTGTTTAGAAAATATTTTTTTACGTGAACAAGTGGCAGAAAATTAAACCGCATTCTAGCCCAATTCATTTTGTTTGCAAATTGCATTCGCAAACAAACTTAAGCTCACTAAATTCGTCATCTTTTTAAATGTAATCCTATCTGAAACACAATCTGTTTGCTGGAATCGTTCCTAAAAGAGTAAAAACCTTCACCACAGCAAGACAACCCGAAGTGAGCTTTTTTCTTTTAAGACTGGTCGGCGATGAAATACATATCTGTATCCCACTCTAACCAGCCTACCCACGCCTTATCAAGAGAATACAAATATTAACATCCAAAATTATGACATGAATATAAATCATACTCAACATCCCACGTAGTGGGATATAAACGACTCCTTGAATCTAACACCCACTCCACTTCATTGTTATCTGGATAGCTATAACACAAAAGGCTTTCAAATTAAAATTCCCAATTAGGGTAGATACTATGTTTGAGTATTGCAAACATGTTGTTACTGGTTACTGGAAAATATTTCTCGATACCATCATTCTTTATATACACAATGCAATAGCAACTGCGTTCGCGGTGTCAATAATACTTGCACTATGCTGCGAAAGCGAACTTCCGTTCGAAACTAATATCCTTCTGGGCGGAATGCCATATTAAAAATTAAATGGCTGCGTGCCTAGAAACATTGAAATACGCTACCACTTGGCGACTGCATTCCCAATGATAGGGGGGAAATACTGCTCTTTGGGCCAAGGTTGTACATTAGCGCGGCCCATGAATAATAGAAATGACTGGATGATTCTCGATATTGACTGGGTTACCTTTAAGCAGACACTTTGGATGGTATCTTTTCGAATGACTGCATTCTTAAATTTAAGTGCAGTGCTCATCATTGTGGAATGAACTTCAATATCTTTCCCTAATTCGTTGCAAATTTTATCCAAAGTGACGTACACGAAATTTTCCTGACGGAAAAGAACTGCATAAATGCGCTCGAATATAAACCTCAAGGTAATATCGAATATTTTAATTCCATTCTTGAGGTGGAATATTTTAGAACTCATCTCGATAAATTGTTTATTATTCTTTTGACAGGGGTGATGGGAGATTAGTTGGCTCTATTGTGCGAGGAAACCACAAAATTGGATTATTTTGTCATGCAGTGTTCTGGTGGGTCTTTGAAATTATTCCACATATGTAACGATTTTTATGGATATCTACATCAGATTAGATGGAGGGAGCGGTGCACAGATTCTAACAATAGCTTCCATGTGGTAACAATAGAATGTGTACTTCGCTTTGATTTAGCGCTGTCCTTTGACAAGGTAGTTTCAAAAATGAATCGCTCTTTCGGAAGCGAAACCAATATAATTTCGTAGTTTACTTCAAAAACGAATTGATTATTCATGCAGATAGACAAATTCGAGGGCGGTAAAATTAAATCATATGTTTTGATGTATGCTAAATTCGAGTATCTGGGTAAAATTAAAATACAGTTCTTGAGTGTGAAATCCAATAAACAACAACGGCACCCCAGGCGGAACCATTTTCTTCAGATCTTTATTTTATGTAGATGTGAATGATATAAACATCATTTCCTGATTTAATTTATTGCATTTAAAAAGCTCAACACTTTGAACATGGAAACAGTTTTGGCTTCCAAGAAAAACGTTTACTAAACTTTCCTATCATCATGACATGTACATGTACAAGTACATTGTACAGACTGGAAAAAATGACCGAATTCTTGTGTCGATTTGTTCTATTATTTCGAAATGTCATGTTCGAAAACGTATGCTCGAGGGGAATAGGAAATCATTATAATAACCCATGTGAAACTCTTTCTTAGTTAAAGTTTAACACTTCAATATTAATTTTAGACTTGCAGAAGAAAAGATAAGTAGGAAGCTGGTAGGAAGATTTATGAGCAAACGCTAAGCAAAGCCCAACGAACACCTTTTTGGGTACCTATCAGCGGGACACCACACCACTCTCTAGTTACATTTTGACAGAATCTTTTATAGCAATCTGCAATTCGAATTGCATGAATCGAACTAAATACTCTAACTTTTGATCAAATTGACACCACCAAGGACAAGACCAACCGGAAGACCATGAACAAGATGAGTTGACGATATTAAACAATTTTATAACTATTGGTATCAGGACGCAAAAAATAGAAATTTATGCACAATTATGGGGGAGGCTTTTACTATTTGCAACTAATTTTGAAAATAATGCTTAGACTCAGCCAAATGATGATAAGTTTATTTTATGTATTATAAATTAGACAATGACATATAAATACTTATAATAACAATGTAATAATCTAAAAATGTGATGAAAACTTTGTAGCCCTAATAGTAAACAAAAGCTTTTAATAATAACTAGTCTCGCTTGTGGTAGAAAATCAATTTTCTATATTTACCTACGTTTTCTTTTATAAACGACAAAGCGACATCTAGATATCGAAAAAAATACGTACTGTGAAAATAAGTTTTACTCATAATTTACATTTTAATACGTCACTATGAAAATTTAGAAAAAAATATTTATTTCGAAAAATATTTTCCATAGGCAATACCTTCCTAACATCTTTGAAAGAAAATTATACAGTAACAGTTGTCTACTTTTAGGGAGAGGTAAATTTAATTCCTTTGAAAATTGGTTCTAATATAAGATGATTTTTATTCGAATACGTTACTATGATAACACGACGGCGAAAAATTGAATGTCAACAAAATGCTTTCACTCAACTGATAAGCATTTTGTATGGAGAATATTTACCTTAATTTTACCAGCCTTAACGGCGACATATTCCCCCAATATTTTGTTTGTGCACATCTATGGCACAGTACCTTGCGAATGATATACGTTTTATTCTTCTCATTAAATACTTAAAAAATTTATGGAACCTTTTGATGTTCACGTATTAATAATAAATATTAATATAATGATAATCTTCTATTTATATTATGATTCTTTCGGGGTGAAACTCGATGATGTTATAACTCGACAATCACTGGGACGATTTTCATGATTCTTTTTTGGTTTTGTTCGTATTGCTGTATATCAGGTTTAGGAAGAGAGAAAATTCCGGAAAATTGCCGTGCGGTCCTGATTTTCCATCCAATAATTCTTCCTATTAAATATTTATTTTTACTTTTCTATCTCAAAAATTAATTAGAAAATTACGTACTATGTGCGGATTTTTGTTTTTTGTTTTCGAAAAGTAGATTGATAAAATAGTAACCACTCGGCCGAATTTCATGATTCTTCTTTTGTTTTGTTCGTATTGTTGTATTTAAGGTTTAGGCATTCTTAAACGATAGGATACTTTTCGACCCGATAGTTGGCGTTGTTGCCGATCACCGAAACCACTCACCCGATTTAAATGAAATTTTATGGACGTATATTGTTTGTTCCCGCTTGAAGGATAGAATACTTTTCGACCCGATAGGAGGCGCTGTCGCCGATTTTCAAAACAGCTCTACCGATTTCATTGAAGTCTTATGCATGGGTATGGATGGTTCCAGTTTGAAAGACGGGATAGTCTTGGACCTATAGCTGGTACTTTCCAAAATATGGATATGCGGGATAGGAAAACTGGTTGTGGCTCCTCCCATTCAAGAATAAAATCAAACGCTGTTTCTAAAGCTGTATAATTAAAATTATTAATGGACATTGTCCAAATAAAGCACTTTGGGAAATGTGAGCAGGACTTAATACGAAAGGTACGGGCAAAGCCGGGTGGGTACAGCTACATATAAAGACTTACATACCTATGTGCACTCATAACTCGGAAACGGATCGTTCGATTTTTATGATTTTTAGCATAAACAAATCATACTGAGACCCCCAACTCACAATCCTCTTGCCGCTGGCCCCCTCAATTTTTGCCAGGAATCCGCCATTTTGTTGTCCTATCCGTGTACGCCAATTCCTATCCGTTTTGCTTTGCCCACAGTGAAATGTAAAAAGATTAGGTGCGAATGTGTTAGTTGAGAGGATTTTTGACATTTGTCAATACGAATTTCTATGCAACAATACTAGCGCACCTAAACTTTTTGGGAGCGTAAAATTTAGCTGGTAGGCAAATAACTGTTAATCGGTCGAAGTTGGGGGTCTCAGTATTGTCTCTGATTTTTAGTTTAAAATCGCACGGGCCCAACTTTATGGTTGGGGATAGACAATTGTATAGCATTTTGAAAAAAAAAAAAAATAGTGCGTGGAGTCCCTCCGCGCGGAAGAAGTGAAACTTCGTAATGTGGAAATGAAAATAGGAGGGGGTAGAAATTGATTTTTAGTGAAATCATATTGTTTCTTTAAGCCTAGTATCCTGCTCGCGCTAAATTTTAGCGCCCCTAGTCTCCACTTCGTTTCTCCACACCAAAGATAAATGGTCGCTAAATTATTATTAAACATGATATAGATGGGACAAAACCCATATGCTTATGAACCATGAGTACCATGACAGATATCAGTAAACGAAATTTTAATAGAATTTTCGAATTTCAAACTTGAAAGACGTAAGAAACCTAGAAATTATAAGAAGAAGTTCAACATGTGTCCTCAAACTTTCCACAATCTCCTTACCATAGTGGAACACTTGTTATTACCCAAAAGATGAAGCCAAATGAGAGCATAAGTCCCCCTGAAAATTGATTCGCTATATTTATACATATGTATATGTATCTCTGTTTTGGAGCTGTTATTTGGATTTGCGTTTTCTTTTATTTATCACGCAAACATTATCCGCGTTTTCCGCCACAAAAAATTCTTTGCAAACACAACACAAACACTTTTCTCCGTTGTTTTATGTCAAAATTTATCTTCGATTTAATGCACCGGACATTTCTTTCGCGAGCTAAATGAGTGGAGACTTTTCATCGGCCCATCTATATGAAGTTAAGGATTTGGCGTGCGAACAGGATACTGATGCTTTGCTAAACTGCCTCGCTCAATTTTATCTTTGTAGACATTTTTGTATGGGAGATAAAATTTAGCGCGAGCAGGATACTATACTCTGTCCAAGAAAAATTGTCAGTACAGGGAAGATAGGATGTTTGCCTCTCAGTCTGGTTGCAATGACTTACATAAATCGGTCCCTTTTTAAAGCTCTCACAGGGTTGCCGTAGTGTGTATGATAATTCACCATAACTCAGAGAGCAATACTGTTAGGATTACCATCTACCAATTTAGCCAGGTCTCATCAGTAAAATAAATCTTTCTTTTCTCTTCGTAGATATCTTCGTCTCCAAGAAATAATGTCACTTCTTTCCAAAAACAAATTCTTTCGCTAACGTTTGACGAATTTAAGTCCTAGATCTTTTTGCAATATTATATGCAAGGTTGAACTGCTTAGTGTTGTTATATTTTCACTTTTTTGTACTTCCAGTTATATCTTGTCTAGCGTTGGAAGGTCATTATCCATAAAAAAACTGATGGACTATCCGCCTAATCGCACATTTGCCCAAATCATCCACCTTGCTCTTGATACCGGAATTATTTTTCTTCTTTGGTGGTGAATTGTGGCCTTCAATTGCAGTTTCCCTTAAAAGCCTGTATACAGTTTGTTCCGTAACAGGAAAAACAGTAGCCGCATTTCCTACGGCTTCCGATTTACCTTTAAAAAGGCCATAAAATTTTTCAGTTGCAACAACAATTTGTTGTTTCTTTTCTACACTTAGATCCTTGAAGACTTTGTAGCCATGTTTCTGTTTATTCATATGCACAATTGCCACTTGCTTAGATGCAATATCCGGGATTGAGATAACAACCATTGCTTCCGCCTTATACATACAAACAGGCAATTAGAATACAATATTATATAACCACGACGCAATGTCATATTCCTAAACAGATGGTAAATAGACTGCAGTTGTGCGACTCTACATACGTTTTTCAACATAGACATATATACCTAGATTACATATTTTTGCTAAAAAAACTATTACCTGTCAATGCAGAACTTCGCGGAAACAGTAGCAAAAAAAGGATCATAAAATTTCAAGGCATTTGCTTTAGTGGAGAGGAGTGACCGGATGTGGTAAAACCCAACGACCGAAAATAAACAGCATAGGTCTACCTGCTTCATCATTTTGATATTTCAGTGTGAAAAAAATGCTCTACAAAGTGAAATATGAATTTATACCTATCAAAACATGCAGAAATATACCCTAACGAATAAGGCTGAAAATTTGTACTTAGTTTTCTATAATAAAATATTCAATCAAATTTTATCCCTTAAAATACCATGCTTTTGCATGAATCCGGTTGAGTTGCCCTAGTAATTATTATTAATTTATTGCAATATCTCTACAACGCACATATGATCACTTGTTGCCTTAATGAAATGAATGCATTAAAACACCTCACGAATAAACATTATTTCTAAAAGACAACATTCAAAAATATGTTTTAACTGAATATTATTGTATCTTTCAGAAATACAAACAAATTAAAACCGAATGGCAGCACCCCACATAATATGCCGCTCTCAAAAGCTCCAAAAAGCTCCAAAAAGCACCAAAACCGAAAGTTCTTTGACAAAATTCAAAGAAAAACCCTTAATGATATGCTAACATTGTCATATGGTAACACTTCTCTGATGTGCTTCAGTCACTCACACTGCTTATTTTGGTTGATGATAACAGCAAGCGAACACAAGCGATCGTGCTCATTCTGCCCGCAACTGTGTGGCAGACTGGTGGTGGAGAGATGTCTGCGAACTTCAGGCAAATTACAACAACAAAATTCTTTGGAATGCCAGTTGTTTCGTTTTTATTTCAGTGGCAAATCTTGTGTTTGAGTGCCGTGAAAGTAGGTACTACAGGCACCACTGGTAGAAAAAAGAGCTTCCCATAAGGCCTGTACTGACAATTTTTCTTGGACAGAGTATAGGCTTTAAGACAAACTTTATTAACATTGCTTGCAACTCACAATTGATCGCATCTTTTAATTATCATTTTCGAGTGGAGAAATATCCAAATCCATAACATTTACAATGGGATAATGACAACTAAAGTAAGATACGATATGTTGGAAGTCGCATTAGAAGTTTCACTTCAAAAATACTACCCTATTAAATTATAGGTATGTGTATCAAATCAAACTAAAACAAGTAAATGAAATAATGAGGACGCTACTCGTTGCTAACGCTCGCGCTGGCCTGTAACAGGTATACTACGCGCATTCGTTCGAGTGCCACGCATTCACTCTCGCTCTGTCTCCTTCTATTCCCCCTCCCCAGGAGCGTTGAACGTTTAACGCAACCTTGTTGGAAGTCGCATTAGAAGTTTCACTTCAATAAGACATTAATTGCCAATTTAGTCATTATTTTTGGAAATTAATCTTCACCACAGAATATTCTTCTCCCAGCATTTGGTGCCAATAAACTCACTCACCATTGCATACTCTGAAGCGTGAGCGGTACCCTCACACCTTTGAGTATGCAATGCTTATAGTAGCATTAAGCATTTGTGAATAAATCAAACAACATACATAATTCACCTATATCGTCTTTATTTCTTAAATTCTTCAATTCTATACTGTAGGTATCAACGTATGTAGGTATGTACTATAACAACCATTGAAACAAAACCCTTGAACTCAATTTCTATATACACCACCATAAGTCCATCAGCGCACGTCAACAGCCATCTGCGCATTTCCTCAGAAACAACCACCACTTTTTACATATGAACGTGCTTGCGCTGTGCAATGTGCGCCACCCTCACCCTCGCTCACACCTTTGAGTCCATCAGCGCACGTCAACAGCCATCTGCGCATTTCCTCAGAAACAACCACCACTTTTTTCATATGAACGTGCTTGTGCTGTGCAATGTGCGCCACCCTCACCCTCGCTCACACCTTTGAGTATCCAATTATTAGCGTTAAACGTTTAACGCGTCCTTGAGTTGGAAGTCGCATAAGAAGTTTCACTTCAAAAAAACAAAAACAAATATTTATAGGCTGGAAAGAGTAACGAGAGTAACGAATCGCGTTTGATTTGATTGTGAAGAATCTCAAATGAGAAGAAAATTGAAAGGCAAACGTTCTCATTCCGCGTATTCCGATTATTCAGAAGGATTTGCCTATTTAAGCATCTTCAATTTCCCGTGCGTCTCGCTTTCGCTATTCCAATCGCTGGAAATTGGTGGCATCAATCTTGAATTCTCCCATGTTTTTCAAATCGTCAATTATTGTTGTGGCGTGGCAACGTGTTAGCAAACCTTCCGCTTTGTACGTTGAGTACCATAGATAAAGGACTTTAGCGAAAAAGGGGAAGGTTGATCGACACGTCAATCATTGCGGTTTGAATGAAACATATATAGACATTGGGGACGTTCGGATTCAAAGCTTAGTAAGTCTGACAGCTGTCTGACGAGCTGTAATTCAGTTTTGATTGGCCTAGAGTGGTCAGGGAGGGGAGGCCGACCAATCTAGTCAAGAAAAACCTGCCTGCATACTCAGTTGACATTTCGAAGGGTTAGATTTAAAATAACCAGAGTGGCCGTGGCAGAATTCTAAAGAGTCGAAAAAAGGGCCGGTGAGAGAAAAAGGTGCCATTTCTAGACTACTCTGCAAATTTCGAATTTTCGCACGATATTTAACAACCAATATTTCGCATAACTGTGTAATAGTGTTGTGATAGGCAACTGTGTAACATTTTAAATGTACTTATTTGAAAATAAAAATATTTGAAAAAAATATGAGGGGTCTTTTCCGTATAATAAAGGGCAAAATCAAACAAAGGTAACGCGGACCGCCAGAACACAAAAACAATTCAAGTTGCTAAGTCAACGCGTTCGGATTCCTAGTCACGACGAATCTAGTTGACGTTTTACATAAACTAGGTATCCGAACGTCCCCATTGCTATAGGTAATTAGGTACTTCAAATATTTCTATTGAAAAAGCATAAGTTGTGAATAAAGAATTTGAATTGACCGAATTACGTAAGGCAGCATGTACATTTTGCATGCTCGAAATTATAATTTTCATTACATTATTGGGCGGAACAAAGTTCGCCGGGTGAGCAAGTAATAAAAATAAAAATAACTCTATAGGCATGCATCAGTGGGAAGCATCAGTATAGAGGTATTGTCTTTTTTTTTCGTTTTCTTCTATTTAAGTAGATAAATAAACGGTTGGCGAATTCCGAATTCCTTCTCAAGACCATTCGTTTGGTGTGTGTTTTTTAATTTTTGAGACCAATGGAAGAGATGTACAATTTTATGCCGAGTCCAAACGGTTAATTGAGGAGGGGTTTCATGACAGTTATATACTCTCGGGTGTTTGCCAGACCTTTGTAAGGCGTAACGCAGTGTAAAAAACTTTAATACATAATTTGGGTTTTTATGAAGACCGAACTACCCTAGAAGTCCAACACACTAACCACTAAGCCACTTCGCCTTTTTTAGCACAAAAAACTAGATTTAAAAAAAAATATAGTTCCTGTGGTGTAAAGACATAAATCAATTATGGACTTATGTTCGACCGAAGTAGGATATAAGTCCATAAAAACGTTTATACAATTATGTCCCATTTAACATGTTTTTATTAAAAAAAAAAATGCCTTAGGTACCTGTTGCTCAAGTTAATTCAAATTCATAGTAGAGCTGCCAAAATCTTAAGTATACAGCCCCCATTATAGTTGCCGACAGTTTGTTAAAGCTTTGGCTATTTTTTCAATTTAAAATTTGGTCAATTTTTCATATTAAATAATCGCCCAAATTGTTTAAGATGAAAATCAATATTTTAAACAAATATTTTCTGCGATCGCGGATTTTTTACTTTTATTTTCAGCTGAAAGTCCTGGTAGCTAGTGCTGCAATATTCTTTTTTCCATATTCATATTGTAATGTATTACTTTTATTTTCTCAATTTTTTTTAAACTTTTTTCTCCAACTCTGTAAAAAAAAATGTTTGATAAAAAAAAAAAAAAAAAAAATCATAATATAACTACGTGAATATCCAGAGTCTCCATGCACTTTTTTGAACCTATTATAAAAAAAAAAGTACTATAAACGAGGAGAATGAAACTTAGGTCCTTCGAAATGTGCCATAGATGTGCACAAACGAATAGCCGTGGGTACCTATAAATCTCCCCATTAAAATATAATAAATACTGAAAAGCGTCAAAAAACAAGAGCAGCGTTCCCAACTCAAAAGGAGATGTTCCTTCTTCGGTCCCTCTATAAAATACATTGGGCCTTACTAATAATCATTTTTGGTCCAAATATTTTCTAGGTCAATGTTGTTGCCATTGTAAGTTCGTAAAATTAAGCCTGGATGCTAAAAATGATTACTAGTGGAGTTGTTTGCATAATGCAATACGCTGCAAAGCCACAATTGCAAGTATACCCAAACGCAAGATGCAAAATGCAAGCCAAACATCACATAACTATTTTCAACAATAACCAGAACCAAGAAATTTCAATTTGTTTGAAAATTCCCCCCTGAATATACGCCTTCTAAAACAACTTTATGATTTCCATATCTCACAGGAACTCGGCACAACCCATCTACCAGAAACACAAAGCAGAAACCAATTAAATTGCTTTTCCCCATGGTAGTCCCATGATGGCAATTTTGTAACAAACTTAATGCCAAACAGCATCGGCAGTGCTGTCTCTAGCTAAATTAAATTCTAATTACATATCTTCCGCGCCATGAACATTTACCAGCTCAATTAACAAGGTAACTCATCGTGATTTCAATTTTCAAAAACAATTATTTCAAATAATCTCTCCATCCGGTAAATTGCTCTTCCGCGCGCACACAGAAAATATTCAAAATAATTTTAAAATAATTTCAAAATAATTTCAAAACAATTACGATTCCGCAAATTGACGTGATTTTTGAAAGAATTCGCTCGCACTTTCATTCGCATTAATTACATTTTCACCAAGCGAAAACACTTAATTACTTGGGAAACTTATCCCCCTAGCCGGGCTGTACGAATTCCATCTGCTTTGCAGCCAATTCGGCTGAAGAAAAACTTTTTCACGAGTATTTTCCTAATTTAATTGGCACCCTCGTCTTTTCGTCTCATGCACCAACAGTACTACCACTACCACTACCACCGCCACCTGCCTGTTGTCTGCCTGTGTGTCTCTCAGTTAATCACCGCAAAATCCATAAAATCCAATTTAAATTTCATGAATGGAAAACATGAAATCTCATCATACAACTCGAAGTTGTATCTACAACAAAATATAACAAAAAAAAAAAAAACCGCACTCCACCGAGGAAAAACAATTTCTTTCCGGCGAAAACAAATTAGAAACGTGAATCGATCGAATACTATTATCTGTATCTTAGATTCGTCTGCGGTATTAGGATTATTCTACATCCCCAATGGTAAATGAAAACAGAACGTGTCGAATCCGAAAGCCAAGACGACGAGTAGAGCTCGTATCCCCACAAAATATCTGAGACTGTCTACATGTGCAATTTCCCACCTTTCGAAAGAAAATGGAAGAGATTTTTTTTCTCATTTCATTTTCTTTGGTATTTTTTTTTTGCTCCTGCTTTTCTTTCAATATTACAATATTATTGAATATCCAAACATTGGCCCAAAAATAAACCACTACCACCCACCTTCATGTGAACCTCTGGTGCTGTCGAATGGTTGTTCTGTGTTCTGGCTGAACTGGTGCAGGGGTGCTGTTTCTGATTATCGTGATGGATAAAGGTAATCCGCGTGCGACACTGTGTTTAGATGGTATCCAAAATCAATTACTCGAGGATAACACAAAGTTCGGCACAGTACACTCACGACGGGATGAGCTCTGAATTCAATTTGCTTCCTTTTTTTAACAATCGAATGTTCTTGGTTTTCTTTTTCGTTTTACCGAACTGAAGAACTAAAAACAACTCGACTCGGTGAACTGTTTTTTAGGGATACATTATTCCACTGACCTCGCTTTAAATAGCTTGGCCTAAAAATAGAGACTCGCTGTCGAATTGCATCGCATGCACTTTATCATTTCCGCTTGCAATAAATCGGCACTGCACACACCAAGGGATGGTACTGCATCCTTATATCCAATAACGGCAACAAAAACAAAAGTAAGCCTGTAAAATTCGAGTATAGGACTTCAATGGCCAAAATCGAGGCTATTCACTTGTACCACTAACACTCATACACTTTTAGCTCTACCACTTCTTGTGAATCCCTTTTGAAATTCATATTCATCCGATTTTTGGAAATGCGACCGAACTCGAAGAGGGATAACGCGAAACTAACTTTGCCATTTGAGAACAGGAATAACCTGTCAGAGCAGCTTTTTGAAAAGATACAAAAGCTCTTCGGGAAAAGTTTCATTGTTTGGCAGGGAGGACGGAGGAAATGAGGGTAGATTGGGCAAGGAGCTGATTGTTGCCTGTTGGGCCTGGACTAGAACATACCACCCACCGCCAACTGCCAACACCACCACCCACCACCTGTTGGATATTATTTGAGAGAGAGAACACTTGTGGATTTCGTCGAGTTTTTGTTGATAACACCGCAGTGGCTCTCAAACGGTGGCGAAATTAAGTTGGAGGTTGGAAGCAGTTTGGGGATAGTTATACAAATGACAGGGGAATTACCTACAGATAGATAAGTTAATACCACAATTACTGTGGGCATTTTATTTTCTGTTATCGTTGACAGACAATTAATTGGCAGAGGTGGGAAATCTGAAATAACATAAGCATAAGCATCCTTTGTGTTTGCATTGAATCTATATTGGAATATTCATCTCGGTCATCTCTTGAAAGCAGGGCATACAAGAAAACTGCAGCAATATTTTTAAGGTATTACATTTCGCTTTCGCTGACAGACAATTGTTCAGATTCTGTACATAAGTGCATAAATCGCTGTCAGTTGTAGACCCATGGAAATATGTAACCTTGGTTACAGAGTGATACTTACTTACTTATTTAAGGTGGCGCTACAGTCCGGGGTGGACCTGGGCCTCAACCAATACGCCTCTCCAGTTAGCGCGATCTTTGGCTAACTGCCTCCAGTTGCGCACTCCAAGTTGGTTGAGGTCCCCTTCCACTTGCGCGCGCAAACTAAGGCGAGGTCTTCCTCTACTGCGTTGTCCCTCCGGGTTGGAATCGAAGACTCTCCGGGCCGGAGCGTTGGTGTCCATTCGCTCTACATGTCCTAACCATCTTAGACGACTAATGCGTACTTTTCTGACCAGGTCGATGTCGCTGTACAGCTCGTAGAGTTCACCGTTAAATCTTCTCCTCCAAAGCCCGTCAACGCAAACGGGACCAAAAATCACTCGAAGAATTTTGCGTTCGAAGCGACCAAGAAGGTCCTCATCCGTTTTTGCTAGGGTCCATGCTTCTGCGCCATAGAGCAGGACAGGGATGATGAGAGTCTTATATAGAATCTCCTTAGTGCTTCTTGACAAGGCCTTACTAATCAATTGCCGTCTTAGGCCAAAGAAACAGCGGTTGGCAAGAGTGATTCTTCGCTTGATTTCTGAGGTGATGTCATTTTCAGAGTTAATAGCGGATCCGAGGTAGACAAAGTCCCTAACTACCTCAAAGTTATAGCTGTCTATCGTGACGTTCTGTCCGATTCGTCGATATTGCGTGTCCCTTCTTGTTGACAGTACATATTTTGTTTTGCCCTCATTCACCACTAAGCCCATTTTTGCTCCGCTTCTGTACTGATACTTGCAAACGCACCAGTAACAACTCGCTGTGTTCTGCCAATGATGTCAAAATGTCGTCAGCGTGTGCAAGTAGTTGCACAGACTTCTGGAAAATTGAGTCTCTGGTGTTGGCTTGCGAGTTTCGTACAATCTTCTCAAGAATGATGTTGAAGAAGTCACATGACAGCGCGTCACCTTGTCTAAATCCTTTTTTGACATCAAAGGTCTCGGTGAGATTGTTTCCGACCTTTACGGAGCAGCGAGCGTTCTCCATCGTCATTCTGTACAATCTGACAAGTTTGGCAGGGATGCCAAAACTAGACATGGCTCTGTATAGCTCGTCTCTATAAATGCTGTCATATGCGGCCTTAAAATCGATAAAAAGATGGTGAGTATCGATCTGGTATTCTTGGGTTTTTACCAGGATCTGCCGTAGTGTGAATATTTGATCGGTCGTCGACTTACCGGGCCTAAAACCGCACTGATAGGGACCTATCAGATCGTTGACGAATGGTTTCAGGCGTTCACACAATACAGCAGACATGATCTTATATACAGTGTTCAGGAGACTGATGCCTCTATAGGTGGCGCCGTTTAGAGAGTCTCCTTTCTTGTGGATCGGGCAAACGATGCTGAGGTTCCATTCATCAGGCATACTTTCGTCTGACCAAATCTTGGAGACGAGTTGGTGTATGCTCTCTACCAGGTCATTTCCCGCTAACTTAAACAGCTCGGCAGTTAAGCCGTCCGGTCCAGCAACCTTGTTGGATCTAAGCTTAGATATTGCTATCCTCACTTCATTTTGGTCAGGTGGACGGAAATATTGGCTTTCATCGTCCAGGTTGAATGGTTCGTTCTGCCTGAAAGCGGAATTTGTGTCGTCTTCGCCGTTTAGCAGTCTTCAGAAATGGTTTTTCCAGGTCCTTAGCACCGACTGTGACTCTACTACAAGGTTTCCTTGTTCGTCTCTACCAGGTCTCCGTTCGGGTTACAGAGTGATAGCCCCGGGATTATCAAGCGGAACGTAAAATTATGTGTATTGGTGGTCTGTCTTTAAGGACTCTAATATGCAGCTTCTCGTTTAATGCCTGGAAGCATCTGTCATGATAACGCTCGTATCTTTTTTCGGGGCAAAAACAGTATATTTCACCAAAAAAGTTTAAGAAATACTAGTAAATCGGTTTAAAAAAAAAAGGAAAAACGTATTTTGCGCAGTACCTATGTATTTTATTCATGAAAATTGACAAAAATATCAAACTAACCAACGAGCATTTCATTTCCATCATCTGAATCGTCTTCATTTTCAATTTATCTCCTTCTGTGTTTGTGGTTTTGTATTTGTCTCTTGAAGCAATTTGACGAACCAGTTCCGGCTTTGTTTGAGAAGATTGTACGGCTGAAGTTCCTTGCAAGCATAGAATGTACTCAACGATTGTAGCCATTTCTTTTTATTCGCAATCGGCGTTATTAAGATGGTTGAATATTTCTTTCCAGCGATTTATATTCGAAACGTCGCCATTCCATTTCAGTTTCTTCCATTCCTTGATTTTTTTCGCTTGTATAGTAGTTCTTTGCACGCCTGGATTGCGTGTGAAAATTTGCCGCGTTTTCACTGGCACTGTACAAATTGTATTCGCTCAACTTGCTCAAGACCACTTCGACATCTTTCCATTTCGGTGTTTTTATCAAAGTTGCCCATGCAAAAAGTTTCAGCAGCTCACAAGGTTCTGTCCATAGATGGACGTATGAGAGTGCAGCGACCGCGAAATTAGCTCTTTCACATTAAGAGGCCTCTACTCAGAAAACGAACATAAAATGGCATTTCGTTTCTAAGACTAGTAAATTATTACTGAAGCGATTGAATTGAAACTGAATCTATCTGAAAGAATGAAAATTCCTCTTCAAAACCATCGGAAGAGATTTTGTAAGATACCATCTCAGTTATATTTTATTCAAAGAATTCTCAGAGGTGTTAGCCTAAGCCAATATAAGACAGAGTACAATATATCTGAGATCACTAGCTCGGCTTAAGGGTAATTTCCAAAACACCAATACCATCCAGACAGATCCTGAAATTTTACACTGGTTTGCAAAACACAGGTGTTTAAAAACAAACAATATTTTGAAATATTGAACTACGTTTTCATGTGTATATTGATGCACGTATGTTTCAATTTTTACTCAGAACGACAAAGTATCACATCAGCTAATAGATCCAATAAAAACATATATTTATTTGAGTGTTTTTTGTCAAAAAATGCCGAGTTTAAACTGCATTTTTTTTTTTCAAAAAATTATTCTGTACGTTACTTAGTTTACGCACTTTCGCAGAAAAAAATCCGAACTTACCGTGAAGGTGGCGGTAGTTGTCTGTTATCGTCTTCAAATACAGAACTGTTCATTATTAGTTGAATGACAAGAGGTCATCGTAGCCATAATCGACAAGTCGCAATTAAAACAAAACCTTTCAAGGATTTCAACAGAAAACCTATAAATATCAATCCTGAAAGCCTTAATCAGATCAATTAAATAGAAGAGAGGAAGTTTGTGTAGATCCTATGTGCAGTCGTGCATTTTTAGCAAATCAATCTGTTGATCTACTGAAACTTGAATCGATTTGCGAAGAAGTGTATTCACCTGAAAATTTGTTTTACTAATCCCTAAGAAGCTACTTGCATAACGCCAGTTCACCTTTGCCTTCGACTTCCGACAGTAGATGCGTTTTTCCACTCCCTGCGTCCATCACAAATATGTTACAGAACTTAACAGGTACCCTCACATCTAACAAATTCCTACTCTTTAGCCAATTCCACTGCATCACCAAATTAAGCAATTAAATTAATTTCCTCAGCACATCTCAGTGTAAACTATTTTTATCGTTTTACCAAGTAACACATCGCATAAACTTAGCTCCAGTTTCTGACCTATATAAGCATGCTGTTTACACTTCATAAAATAATTGATAGCTTGCCTCGTGTTTATCACGGATAATATATTAATTTCGACAATCGTTACAGAGTTCATTCGTGTTTACATAAGAACATAACAAGTAAAAAAATCCCCGACACATACTCAACCAGGACTAGGTCCATTTACTTTCGAACGGAAAGCAAGTTCTGTCTTCATGAAAATGCGCATAATTCCGATCTGTTAAAGTCTGTACAATAAATCGTTCACCTCTTTTGTTTACCTTAATTCATCAAACGGCAAACAAATAACACTACACAGTAAAAAATAATTAAAATAAAACCAAAAATACGTCGGAAAATTACTCGTAACTAGAGTACTATTGTGCGGATTGCGGTCCATGGTTGGGTCAACCACATTACCTACTGTGTTGTATCTACGGATGATTTATCACCGAATTAACTTTCATTTATTTTCCATTTTGCATATGATTAAATTTTTATGGCACACGATTTAATTTTCTCACAGAAAAAAAAAATGTAAACAAAGACTGGTCAGATATGCATACGACCGGTTTTATTTTGTGGGGATTGGAACGATTTTTGGAAATTACAAAAAATATATACACGCATTGAACTCAATATTGATATTTCTTTTTTTTTTTTTTAACACTCTCATTTCTACTTGTTTTCCTTTGTGAATAATATTCTAATCATTATGTATCTGAGTCTTAAATCTCGGCCAATTTTGCATGATGTCCCTGAAGGGTTGATTTTTTTTTTCGATGAAAATGTTGTATAGGTACTTATCTCCTAACATACACATTGTTGTCAGCAGCCAATCTAGAATAATTGACACCGATATCATAATCAATCACTGGATGGTGAAGAAAATCGATGGAATAATTTCACCCATAGCTTCTAGTATAATTTTATTGAACACAAGGCTATAATCGAGCTAATCGAGAAGGCTCTTTGTTGATGAATTAATAATAGGACTGACAATAGCGCTAAGTTCCGTAGCTATTTGAGGCGTAGCACGGGGTAAAATAGACCAAAAGGTGAGAGTGGAACAACCCGTTTAACATATTAGTAATAATAAAAAATCAGGATATATATCAAACTGGCACGTGAAATCAAACAACGAGAAAGGCTAAATCAAACACGCGTGATGCCTATCATTATATCCAGCACAGGAGTAATCGAACAAGCTGTTATTGACGAGTTGAAAAAATAAAGTGTGGACAGCTAGTGCACCAAAAGTCGCAGTTATCCTGAACAAGACGAAGTTAATTGTTTTTTTTTTTTTAATTGCTCAAATGTACAGACGTAAGCTTCTCAACCGCGTTAGCTTAGAAATAACCCAATTATTAATCACAGACAATGTAATCAGGAGATTAAATAAATAAATAAATAGTTGGCGCAATAAGTCCGCAGGGACCCTAGGCCTAGCTTCTCACAACCATTCGTTTTGTGTGAGTTTTTCATTTTTGTAACGAAAGGAAGGGAGCTACAAATTCATGCCGACTCCAAACTGCTAATTGAGAAGCTCTTTCAAGACAGTTATACTCTCGGATGTTTGTCAGACGTTCGCGAGAGTTGGCGCAGTGGAAAAAAACCCTAAGTTGGAATTTGGGTTTTTGCGAGATTCGAACTTCATACCCTCGCTTAGTAGTCCCACATACTAACCACTAAGCCACTGCGCCTATAATCAGGAGATTGAGGCGGATAAAACCGCGCTTGATCTATAAAAATTAGCTAAGAATGGAAATTAAGTTATATTTTCTACCAAAAAAAGGTCAGAAATCCAACAACCGGATTTTTCTTTTCAATTTTCAAACAAATTCAAACATAAATTGCCGATCAGTTGAACAACTAGGTGCAGTCACATTCGGGATGACGAAAGTCAGTCGCCCAGAGAGGTTTTTTAGATGGGTTAACGTCCCTCACTATTGCAGAAGCATCTCTGACCTTCTAGCTCTTCAATGAACGTTCCAGCGAACCCCAAAAAAAAATCCTGTACACGTGCTGGATAGTTCGAAAATTCCTGCAGAAACCATAAAAGTGCCGACAGCGCAAGAGTAAAATGTCAGTTAAACAGTCTTAAGTCGCTGTTAACAATTTCACATGAGTGATATGAATATTTCCAAAATACACACCACTGCACTACTCTGCAATCCTATTATATCATTGTGCATGTGCATTCCCAAAGCATCTCGCAATAAATTTCCTACTATACAGAGAATGCTGAGTCCCTTAATTACCCAGGATTATGCATACACATGCACGCCAACATTCCATAGGAATGACCTCTACAATAGAAACAACAGAAATGAATTCATTAAAAAAAAAAAAGACATTTTCACCTTATGATTTTGAATCCTTTTATCCTGTAATATCAAGGACACGATGGTAGTTAATTAAAATTGAAATATATGCGGTTACATAGCCTGTGGTGGTGGCACCTATGTAGAGGTTGTTCAACTTGGGAAACCCCACCGAAGAAATTACAAACAAATTGATGAATCCATTTAAATTGTAGTAACAAGGACTATATTGTTTAAGCTTAATCAATATTATATATACTCGCACATTTAAAAAAAAAACCTCCGCATTGAATCAGGCCTGGGGAAACAAATGGTGTTGTATGAATTTCTATGCAGAATGAAAGGCACATCTAAACAACTCATGCTTTCATTGCGAAACCATAAATCCTTCCTGCTTCTGACGCTTTTCTCTTTGTAAACCAAAGCCTGCCTGCAAATGTTTAAAAATTCAATAGACAGACGGATGTTTGTTGTGGGCTGGTAGGTACACCATATCCACCAGCCAACGTTATGAAGGCTCCATTGAGACTTTCTGCTCAATCTCCTGTACTTGAACTTCATTCCGTATTCACAACATTTCAACGATGGGCATTATTTATATAGAAGGGTATAATACTGATGTGTAATTGAATGAGTAGGTATGCGTGTATGGCAAATTCATTTAAAAATAGCTCTTCACCGCATATCATGCGGAAATATTTTACATTCATTACGAAAAGCTTATTGATGCTTGGAATGTTACGTCTGACGAGTGTAAAAAAGGACGTAATAAATGTGGCGGGCTAACTATAAAAAAAATGAGACTTTGAAGAACTAATAAATCCGTCGAGTACACAGAAACAAGAATTATCTGCCTTTAAAAAGAAGATAGGTTTGGCGGACTTAGTATATGCTGTCAATAAGAAAGGACACCCAACAACGATGTCTCAGACAGAACTTCTCCATAGACAGATATAAATTTGAGGTGGTTAGGTACTTTGTCTACGTAGGCTTCACCATGAACTCAGTCAAAGACACCAGCACTGAGGCTAAATGTAGAGTAACTCTTGGCAATCGCTGTCTCTATCGGCCAAGAAGGCCATTGAGTAGGAAGGCCCTCTCTCGAATAATTAAAGTGACCCTTTATATGACCCAAATCGTCCTGCTCTATATGGCGCAGGTGTATGGAATGTTTAAAAAGCGGATGAAGTTACTCTTGGCAGCGTGGCTATGCAATCTGTCACTTTTTTCGATAGCCTGTCACAATTTTATACTATTTCTGCCCTTTTTAGTTGGAAAATGCGCTTCGCAAATTGTCAATTCAATTTTCTAAATAAAAACCTTTTAAATGGAATGAAGTTGCCTATCAGAACAGTATTGTAGTATTTAGCGAGCCAATTGTTGTTAAATATCGTGTGAAAATTATAAATCTGCAGATTAGCTTCAGATAGGACTGACTCATTGGCTCTTTTTCTTGTGGCTTTTCAGAATTCTACATTGGTCACCCTGACTCTTGGTTGTTTCGAAAGGAAAATTTTTCGAGTAAATTTTGGTCCCGGTGGATGCAGGAGGCGATACAACGACGAAGTGTACGGGCTGTATACAGCACCATGGACCTAGCCACAAGAGTGAAGGTCCAACTACTATATGAGGTGGCTGGATCAAGTAATAGGAAGATCTTCGAATCCACACCGTAGATCATTTTGGCTGGAGACGTTTTTTGGTTGAGGACCGGGTCCACCCCGAATTGTATTGCAATGAGAAAAGGGGGGAAAAAATTGTTTCAAAATAGTTAGAGATTAAAATCGTTACTGAGGTACTTTTCCAGGCAACGATACAGATTTTGAAGCGAGACATTGGATGCGCACACATTTCCACATACTTATCTGTGTATGAGCGACCGATCGTGCGCTACTCTTTGGTCCTCTCAACACTGCATTCGATGATGATGCAAATTATATCCCAAATAGACCATGAAAAACGCGCTCTAAAAGGTCAAAACAAATTAAAACCCTCGAAAAATGAGAGAAAAGCTCTGAATTTGTAAACATTAAAACAAAATAATTCTCCGGTGTAAGCCAGCAGAAAATAAGTTCTCGAAGGATTTAGTGATTCCAAAAGAAAGCAATGATTTTTATTAAAATGAGTTAAACGCTATCAGCCTTATTTATAAACGCGCCGTAGAGTTTGTTTATCTTTACGCACCCCCTAAAATGCCCTTACGCATTAAAATGTGATTTATAAACATTTTTCGAACTTAAGCAACGTTGCTTTAGGGCTGCGTAATACCATGTTCCCACCAACGTGATTTAGCCGAAGTGATTTATAAATCACGAAACGCGTCCCCACCGAACTTTAAGTGATTAAATGTGACATTTACGCCAATTTTGCCATATCAGTGATGGGACTTCTAACACTTAAGTGGTATTTCAATCACTTTTTACACTTTCAAGTAGATTTAGCTAGGTTAAGTTAGGTTAGCGGGTTGGCAGAACAGGGGAACCTGTACGTGCCACACTTAGATCAATGTAGATCCGTTGTGATGCCCTAGGGGTTTACTGCCCCCATACACTGGAAACCTATGAAAAACCTACGGATTAGAAAACCAGTCCGTTTTATTTACAAATTTTAGTAGGTCGTTAATGGACCTATTTGACCTATTTGAGAGTTCCTCTAAATCCTCGAAGAAGTAACTGCCAAGGTCATCTGAACTGATTCCCATCTTCTTGGTATGGTATTTCAGTGTATTGTGTCCGGTGATAATGCCCACAACTAGGGACAATGATTTCTTGCTCAATTGTAGGATTTTCTCCGTTTTCTGTTTGTTGTAGATTGGCCACATTTTCCTGGTTATGACACAGGAGTCTAGTTTGCTCCATCTCTCAATTGTCGCCTTTAGTATTCTGTTCCCAATCGCCTGTCTGAGATTACAGGGGGGAATCATTACTGTGGTGTCGGCCTGGTTTAGTTCAAGGGAGGATCCCTTTCTTGCCAGCTCATCAGCTTTTTCATTCCCAGACATACCTTTGTGCCCAGGAACCCAGCATAGTCTTACGTTGTGCTGCGCGCCAAGAGCCTGCAGCTCTTTGCGACAGCGACTTACAAGCTTTGATTTTATCTCAGCGGCAGCGATCGCTTTTATTGCCGCTTGACTGTCAATGAAAAAGGTAATATCTGCATGAGGTATTGCCATCATTGCAACCTGTTTAGCAGCTGTTGTCACTGCCAATACCTCACTTGGAATACGCTGCTGTGGTTGGGTAGTCTGATTGAACTGGATAGTCCGAGACGTTCCGAATAGAAACCCGCGCCAACGCCAATTTCCATCTTTGATCCATCCGTGTATATGGGTATGGTTGGTCCAATGGATGTTGGTTGGTCCTCATTCCATTCGTCCCTGCTGGGGAAACACGTGGTAAATGGTCTTCTGAAGTTTAGTCGGGGAGTGATATAGTCCGTGCATATATTATTGCCCGCGAATTTGTTTAGAATTTGTGCGTGTCCTGTCAGGCTGTGTTTCCAGTTTTTGGTCTGGCTTAACCGAAGGGCGCTGTTTGCAGCAGATTCTTGTACAAAGAGATCTAGGGGTTTGAGATGGAGTATAGCCTCTAGGCCTGCTGTGGGGCTGGTTCTCATTGCCCCCGTGGTGCCAATACAGGCCATTCTTTGAATTTTTGTCATGGTTTGTAGGTTGTTAGACTTTAACAGCGCTTGCCACCAGAATAAACAACCATAAGTTAGTATCGGTCTTACAACCGCTGTATAGAGCCACATGACTATTCTAGGATTGGGGCCCCATGTTCTTCCGAATATTCTATTACAGGCATAGAATGCTATCATTGCCTTTTTGGCTCTTTCCTTAATGTTAAGGTTCCAGTTTAATTTCCGATCTAGGATAACTCCCAGGTATTTTGCACTATCAGAAATTATAAGCGGAATCCCTTCAATTGTTGGCAGTCTAAATTCCGGAATAGTTCTTTTGTTGGTGAAGAGAACTAATTCTGTTTTTTGTGGGTTTACTGCCAGTCCACATTTCTTTGTCCAGGTATTGACCGTGGATAGGGCTCTGTTTAGTTGTTTACTGATGGTGGACAGAAATTTTCCTGTCGCGAGCAGTGCTAGGTCGTCGGCATATGCAACTGCTTTAACTCCACTGAATTCAAGTTTAATCAGGATCTCGTTTACTACAAGAACCCAGAGTAGGGGTGATAGTACCCCGCCTTGAGGAGTGCCTCTTGATGCAGATACCTTCGTTTCTACACCTCCTAGTTCTGAGATGATTATTATATTTTTGAGCATACACATTATAGCTAAATCACGTTGGTGGGAACATGGTACAAGTTAAACGCGAAAATTTGCGTTTAGAGCCTGCTTAGAGCTTACGTAAATATGTTTTTGCATCAAATAATGCCATTTGGTTGTGGTCGAATTATTGTAAGCAAAACCAAAAAGTGGAACTAATTTTTGTGAGTGCATTCATTCCGCAGTTTTGTAAATTTGCGCCAAACGAATTTCGTTTGCAAATGCAATTATAAAATAGAAATTATACTTAATAAATAGAAAAATATCAAATCAAATTGTGCGTTTGTGATAATTTCTTCTACTTCAGTTTTGTTGCTTGTATGGAATGTTTCAGGATGTGTGTGAATAATGTCTACCGGCCCGGCATTAGATTTGGTGGTAGTTGGTGGAATTGGACGAGGTATATGGTCATAGGAAGACACATAGATACTTGATAGCAGGTTCATGTATCGCAGCAGTCCCTACGAAGACATTTCGGAACTGTGCCAGATAATTTCTCTTTTTTCTTTTGTGTGTCAAATGATTTTACATACGAAGCTAATCACAGCTGATGTTAGTTTCAGAGCAAACAGTAATAGATTTCAGTGTTTTCTGTAATAGTTTATCGAAATTCTTAGACACAAACCTCGCATAGTAAATTTAGCGAGGAAAAATGTTTATAAATAGCAATTTTAGCCACGTAGAGGCTGCGTAAATCCTTACGCGATGTTTAACTAAACAACATCGTAAAGGCGTCGTAAGAGAATCTAATAAATACGGCTGTTAATCTATTACAAAGATTTCCATCGTAATTTTGTTCAGAAGACTTCTCTTAAAGGTTCACTTTTGACTACAAACGCACTTCTGAAAACAATGACAGTTGACAATTTGTCAACTTTACACCCGGTCCTTTACAACTCCCTTGTGCAGATTAGTTCTCCTCACAAGAACGCTCCTAGTTCATTTCCTTTTTCACTAAAAAGTTCATTATTTCGACCATCCTTTATCCAACACAAAAAGCTAATTGCCAATGTGATTAAGCTGCCTCGTCAAAATTGGATTAAGTGTCCTGTCCTGTCCGCAGCTGCCTTTCGATAATCGAATTCCAGTCCACTTGGTTAACTATCAGTTTACTTTGTAGTTAGTACCTTCTTAAGGTAAACCGATTATCGGTTTCCTTCGTCTTTGCGACTTACTGAGTGGAAAACTATAGGTACCCACTAGACATAGGTTGGGGAGGCTTACTTTTATTGAACGGCAAACTAAGTTAGTCAGTGCTGTTTTTTTTTTTTTTTTTTTTGTCACATTTTCGTACAACCGAAGTTCGAAAATATTTCATTTGGATAAACAGTTGGGCATAATTGATTTCTACCACAAAGCAAGGTAGGTAATCCTTTTCGTCGTTGTAGGAATACAGCCTTATGGTGAGTTTCGCCCGGAAAAAATTTCACCTGGCGAAATGCTGTCCGCCCGAAATTTAAAAAGCTATTGCGAGTTTCGCCCGAACGAATGCAATCTTCGAATCGACAGTGACATTTCGAACACAGGCGAATACACCTAATATGTGATTTGAGAGCTTGGAAAATTAAATAAAGAAAAGTCTAAAAGTCTTCTTATTTTAAAAGAAGTAGTAAGATTTTTAAAGGAATTATAAAAATGCATAGCATAGCACTGCGACTGTTAATACAAGAGGAAGAGAAAGAAATTACTCTGGAACGAGTTACTCGAAGAAATAAAAATAAATAAGTAGTAATAAAATGAAATGAGAAAACTTGTAGCCACTACGACTTGTTGCGAAAGTGACGTCCTTGAAATAAATATCCATTTGAAGTTAACCTAATTCAATGTAATCCCGACAGCCGGAGGTGCCGCGACGTACTGCTTATTATGTAAGCGATGTTATTACCCCGAATAGGCAATAAATTTTCATTACAAACATTATAACATCTGAAAATTCGCATAATCTGTTCATACGGGCTCACAATGGAACAAAGCAAGTCAGCGGTTGAAGGTGAGTGTAAATGATTAAGCAAGATACAAGTATCCTCTTTGGTAATGGGTTTCTTTTGATATTTTTGGCTACAGCTTCCAGTGTAAATGAATATTCATCACCCGTAATTTAATGTTAATTTCTAAGCAAATTAAACAAATTTTACGACCTTCTTTAGGTAGGTAGCTGTTTTTGTTTGGGAGATTTTCGGAATGCAATATATTTTCGAGAAGGAGTCGATCAGTGGCTACTGGCTAGTGTGCTGGACTATAAAAAAAAGAGGTTATAAGGGGTGAACCACAGACAGAAAAAGGAAAAGACTGCCCTGGTTCTTGTAAAGTATAAAATATACATCCACACATATACATAATTGTCGAATGGAGTTGTATGTTTGTAGTACCCGTGCACGCCTGATTATTTAAAAGTTAGATGTGCATTTTATTAAGACCTTCCTTTCATGAACTGATAACTTTGTCCAACGGAATCCGCTGAGCTTTGGGGTATGCCCATTCCAAAATTGGCGTTGAAGAACTCTGCTCTCAACATAGGTGGAAATATGAAAATCCATCTCATTGAGGAAGGACATGACTTTAGCACCAAATTCAAATATCATAGTTCATGGGCGGATGAAGCCACGACCCACGAAAAATACATATATTTGTTTTTTTTTTTTTTTCACTTATTATAACAGACAGAAACGGGCAAAGTAAAACAGACGTAAAATTGTTCATTCCAATCTTTGTGCTCCTCCTTTGTTAACATCTTCTTCTTTTTTTTGTATGAATTTTAAATAAGCACACCTGACACAGGTCTCTTTGTTTGTCCTTTATAAACTCTCAGAATATATTTTTATATTTATATCCAACAATAGAGATTTGTCCGTGGATATCTGGGGGAAGGTTTTAAGCGCTATATGAAGAGCTTCAAACCAGGGGGCGTGGCACTTCCTATACAACGAAAATATTTGTCATTGATGGTAGCTATAATTGAAAAATTTGGTACATGGGCATAAATGGTACCAATCTCCGTGCAAATGTGGGCGGGATTGGATATCAGGGCGCAGCATTTTTCATATAAGAAAAATAAACTTTAAAAGCATATATCAGCGGTTCATAAGAGGAGTGTGGTTTTCAACGTTTTTAAATTAAGTTGGGTTTTTTTTTTATAAAAGTTGAGGTAAAACGCATAAAATCCAACTTTTGTGTTTTTTTTACAAACAGACCCTCGGATCGTTAGCTAGCTAGAAGGATCTCATTTTATTTGATCCTTTTCAATTGATACAATATGGAGCGAATGGGGTTTTCCGTGATTTGTTTATGGTTCCAAGGTTCGATGAATGGAACGTCGCAGTATTGTTTGCCCGATCGACAAAAAAGGAGACCCTACTATCATCGCATATAAGATCCTAGCTGCCATACTGCGTGCGAACGCCATATGTCAACGGACTGATTAGATCCTATCAGTGAGATGTTAGGCCCGGTAAGCCCACAACCGACCAAATATTCACACTACGGCAGATCCTGGAAGAAACCCAAGAAGCCCAAGTCGATAAATACCACCTGTTTATCGATTTAAAGGCCTCATATATGAAAGCATTTATAGAGACGAGCTATACAGAGCCATGCCTAGTTTTGGCATCCCTGCCAAACTTGTCAGATTGTGCAGAATGACGATGGAGAACGCTCGCTGCTCCATAAAGGTCGGAAATAATCTCACCGAGAGCTATGATGTCAAAAAAGGATTTAGACAAGTTGACGCGTTGTCGTGTGACTTTCTCAACATCATTCTTGAGAAAATTGTGCGAAACTCGCAAGCCAACACCAGAGGCTAAATTTTCCAGAAATTTGTGCAACTACTTGCACACGCTGACGACATTTTGACAGAACACAGCGAGCGGTCACTGGTGCGTTTGCAAGTATCAGTACAGAAGCGGAGCAAAAATGGGCTTAGTGGTGAATGAGGGCAAAACAAAATATGTGCTGTCAACAAGAAGGGACACATAACATCGACGAATCGGACAGAACGTGACAATATACACCTATAACTTTGAGGTAGTTCGGGGCCTTGTCTACATCGGCTCCGCTATTTATTCTGAAAATGACATCACCTCAGAAATCAAGCGAAGTTTCACACTTGCCAACAGCTGTTTTTTCGGTCTGAGAAGGCAATTGCTTAGTAAGGCCTTGTCGAGAAATACCAAGGAAACTCTGTATATAAGACCCTCATCATCCCAGTCCAGCCTTATGGTTCAGAAGCATGGACGCTATCAAAACCGGATGAAGATCTCCTTGGTCGTTTCGAAAGCAAAATTCTTCGAGTGATTTTTGGTCCCGTTTGCGTTGACGGGCTCTGGAGGGGGAGACTTTACAGAGCACTCTACGAGGTGTACCTACATCGACCTATAGTCAGAAAAATACGCATCAATCGTAAAACATGGCTGGGACTTGTAGAGCGAATGTACATCAAAGCTCAGGCCCGAAGAGCCTTCGATTCCAACCCGAAGGGAAAAGGCAGTAGAGGAAGACCTCGCCTTAGGTGGTGCGCCCGAGAAGGAGGGGACCTCAACCAACTTGCAGTGTGCAACTGGAGGCAGTTAACCAAAGATCACGCTAACTGGAGAGGCGTATTGGTTGAGGCCCTGGTTCACCCCGCAGTGTAGCGCCACCTTAAATAAGTAAGTAAGTAAGGTTCGATCCCCGAAAAAACACAAAATTCCATCTTAGGGTTGTTTTTTCACTGCGCCACCTAGCTTGAACTGAACATCTGACAAACATCCGAGAACCGAGAGTAAAACTATCATGAAAGAGCTTCTCGATTAGCCGTTAGGACTCAGCATGAAATTGAAGATCCCTTCCATTCGTCCCAAAAATGAGAAATCCACACAAAACAAATGGTTGTGAGAAGCTCCCCACGGATCTGTTGGGCCAACTCTATCTTTTTGAAACATAAATTTTCGAACATTAAAAGCGTTTCATCTGCAGATAGATTAAATGTTCAAATATAAAAATATTCATATCTGAAATCTCTAAGCAGCAAAATGCTCCCCGTACTCCAACAGCCCGTAACATGGTCCTTTTTAAATTCATAATAAAAAAATACGTATATACTCATAAACCAAAACAAATATCCTTCGAGCATTCAACAAGGGCCACCCCTAAAAGCGTATATACCTACCACACACGCCATTGAATATTCACTCATCATCCCTAAGTAAAATACTTCACATCATCACAAAGAATCTTAATAAGTTCCATAACAAAATATTCCGAGCGAGATAAGAAAAGCTACCAAACTTCAGTTACTTACTCTCATTCTCGTAATCACATTCTAATTTTATCCACCATAAGCCATTCCATTCGTGAGAGATTAAATGTCAACAGTATTATTATATTTTTACCTCCCCCCTTCAAACACACGCCCCTTACACGGTTCAGAACATCTTGGCTGCTCCGACCTCCGACCTTCGACTTGAAATGGATCAGGAAAGAGGAATAAAATCTTCCATTCACTTCATTAATTTTGTTAATTATGGGAATCCGTCGTTGAACCCAGAAATTCATTAAATTGAACCAACCCAGCAGACATTTGCGGTGGCAATTTGCTTCAGCCCCCAAATACGGTCTCCAACTGGGTGAACTTTTCTTGCCAGACATAACAATTAATTTGTTGGTTAGAAAGAATAACAATAAATTCACCCCCAAGCGAACTCGTGTGCCAATGTTCGACATCATTTACTGAGGGTATGCGTACGCACACGTGACTCGAATCAGCGAACAGAGTCGAATTATTTTTATCATATTGATCGATTACGTCCAGATGCGTTAAACTGCACAATTTAAGAAAATTTCAAACTGCCACTTGCCAACTAGATTATGACAAATTGCCTCCAATGTGTGCGTGCGTGCACACAAGTTCAACCCTTGAAACATTGTGTTTTGAATTATCAATTAGGTGAGCTTGCTTGACGATAAATCGATTAAATTTACGATAATGGTCTCTGAAATCAACGTTTATGGGCAGCCACCTACATTAGGGATCAATTAGTTGCGAAATGATAATGCCACTTCCCACAGGAATAAATTGTATACAGCTGCAGAGTCACGTTGCTTATTCGCTATTTGTTTTGTCCCCAGCAGTGGGTGTATTTATTCCTCCCGAATATTATCTGTGGCAAGGGAAGGCAGAGGCCGCATTGACAATTTTATGCCCAAATGAGTGCCCAACTCACTGTGAGAATACCCCACATATCTCATCTGTACGAAGCCAAAGGAACCAAAGGTATCCGTCCATTCTCTATTAAGAACACGATTTTGAAAGGTAAATCGGATAATATCGAAAATGAAAAGGACTTTGTTATCGTAATGGACTCAGCAGTAACAGAGTAGAAGCTGAATGGGACGATCTGGGTATGAACCCGAAATCAAGAAAATAGAAACGAGTAGATATTTGTGTATCGGGAGGATGTGTTTCGTGTCAATGGCCATGATATTGCCTTTCATGAAAAGGCACTTGTCTGCAACGATGAGAATGACTTTTCATTTTTATAAAAGTCAAACGCCTGCGGTTTGTGCTATAAGAACTAAGGAATAAAAGAATAAATTTAATCAAAGAACTGTTGCATTTATTTGTATAAGCCAGGTCAATATAATGGTAGAATTTCTAACATTGGGCGAACTCTAGTATATAAATGCCCAAACGCAAACTTTTTGGTAACTACCTAAAAAGAAGCCTAATGGAATATTTTTCTTTCTCTGGAAGCAAGAACACTTTGAAAAATCATCGATCCGGTCGATTGACCAAATTAAATTAATTAAAGGGCAGTTTCAAAAAGGAAGACATGAATAAGATAAAACAAAAAATAAAAAAAAAAATTGTGCGTGGAGTCCCTCCGCGCGGAAGAAGTGAAACTTCGAAATGTGGAAATGAAAATGACCATGACAGTACCATGACAGATATCAGTAAACGAAATTTTAATAGAATTTTCGAATTTCAAACTTGAAAGACGTAAGAAACCTAGAAATTATAAGAAGAAGTTCAACATGTGTCCTCAAAATTTCCACAATCTCCTTACCATAGTGGAACACTTGTTATTACCCAAAAGATGAAGCCAAATGAGAGCATAAGTCCCCCTGAAAATTGATTCGCTTTATTTATATGTATATGTATCTCTGTTTTGGAGCTGTTATTTGGCTTTGCGTTTTCTTTTATTTATCACGCAAACATTATCCGCGTTTTCCGCCACAAAAAATTCTTTGCAAACACAACACAAACACTTTTCTCCGTTTTTTTATGTCAAAATTTATCTTCGATTTAATGCACCGGACATTTATTTCGCGAGCTAAATGAGTGGAGACTTTTCATCGGCCCATCTATATGAAGTTAAGGATTTGGCGTGCGAACAGGATACTGATGCCTTGCTAAACTGCCTCGCTCAATTTTATCTTTGTAGACATTTTTGTATGGGAGATAAAATTTAGCGCGAGCAGGATACTAGGCTTTAAGACAAACTTTATTAACATTGCTTGCAACTAACAATTGATCGCATCTTTTAATTATCATTTTCGAGTGGAGAAATATCCAAATCCATAACATTTACAATGGGATAATGACAACTAAAGTAAGATACGATATGTTATAAGTCGCATTAGAAGTTTCACTTCAAAAATACTACCCTATTAAATTATAGGTATGTGTATCAAATCAAACTAAAACAAGTAAATGAAATAATGAGGACGCTACTCGTTGTTAACGCTCGCGCTGGCCTGTAACAGGTGTACTACGCGCATGCGTTCGAGTGCCACGCATTCACTCTCGCTCTGTCTCCTTCTATTCCCCCTCCCCAGGAGCGTTGAACGTTTAACGCAACCTTGTTGGAAGTCGCATTAGAAGTTTCACTTCAATAAGACATTAATTGCCAATTTAGTCATTATTTTTGCAAATTAATCTTCACCACAGAATATTCTTCTCCCAGCATTTGGTGCCAATAAACTCACTCACCATTGCATACTCTGAAGCGTGAGCGGTACCCTCACACCTTTGAGTAGGTATGCAATGCTTATAGTAGCATTAAGCATTTAAGCAGTTTCACTTCAATAAATCAAACAATATAATTCACCTATATCGTCTTTACTTCTTGAATTCTTCAATTCTTTACTGTAGGCATCAACGTATGTAGATTGTAGGTATGTACTATAAAAACCATTAAAACAAAAACCTTGAAATCAATTTCTATATACACCACCATAAGTCCATCAGCGCACGTCAACAGCCATGTGCGCATTTCCTCAGAAACAACCACCACTTTTCTTTTCTTTTTCATATGAACGTGCTTGCGCTGTGCAATGTGCGCAACCCTCACCCTCGCTCACACCTTTGAGTCCATCAGCGCACGTCAACCAACAGCCATCTGCGCATTTCCTCAGAAACAACCACCACTTTTTTCATATGAACGTGCTTGTGCTGTGCAATGTGCGCCACCCTCACCCTCGCTCACACCTTTGAGTATCCAATTATTAGCGTTAAACGTTTAACGCGTCCTTGAGTTGGAAGTCGCATAAGAAGTTTCACTTCAAAAAATCTTTTACAAGTGCAAATGCTTTTCTCAGAACTTAATATTTCGGCGAAAAGAAAAAATCTAATAAAGTAAGTTACAAAAATTGGACCATTTTCCACTTAAACTGAAAGTGGGACCTCTTCAAACGAGGACATAGTCATAATCAAATCCCCAGCTATCTCTTTCAACCGTCCCTAAATATTTAACACACATAACAACCCTACACTGTCTGAAATGGAACAGTATCGCCTTCATAAATAATGCAAATAACCCGTCCTGACACTCACTTATCATCAAACTTCTTTGCATATTTTAACGCAAATGCCGAAAGTTTACGAAATCGATACGGCCATTTCCACCCGATCCACATCAGGATGAGTGAGGCATAACTGAAACCCAATATTTGCCCACCAGTTAAAGAAGTCTAAACTTTAGCAAAAGTTGTTTTATGTTTGCCACTTATCACTTGCCAAGAAAGTATTTTACTTGCTTAGTACCAAATATATTTTCCACTTGCCAAACTGTGTCAAAGTGGTTATTAACTTTGAGACAGAGCATAGCTAATAAGTCGTTGCTTCCTACTTGCAGACTGAACTCTGGAAAGACATCACTCAAGTGATGTAAATTGCTTGGGCAAAGTTTCCCCCACACAGGACGTTGCAAGAAATGCACCACTACACAGGCATATCAGTTGCCTTGATATTAGGTTGGCAGCCATTTCAGTAAACGAACATGTACCAGTACCTGTGACAAAATTGCAAGCATTTTCTACTCAGCGATGCCAGATGTGGGGATTTTTCCCATGTTGGGGAATTTTTTACTGAATGGGGAAAATGGGGAAAAGTGCTCTTAAAACGGGGAAAACGACATACACGAATGTTTATTAATTTTACATCATTTAAAAATAAATTCCCAACATAAAAACATCACCGCATTTATAGAATCCAAGCGATTTAGCTCTAAACGTATTTCGAACTGAATTTTACTCAAATGTGTCATTTTTCACATTCTGTTCATTAACTGCAACCCTTGTGCAGATTTAATATCATAAGTGAAGTTCGCCGTTTCGTTCGCCGCTCAACATTTTCTATAACTTTAGCCTTAAATATTTTTTTATTTATGTATTTTTTTTTTATTATTTATGTACATTTTTAATGTATAATTTACTATCAACCTGCCCCGTAATGTGGGTAGCTACAAACAATTATAATATGCTGCTTTTTAAATCTATTCATTTAATTCAAGTTATTAGCTGTTTATTTTTTTATTAGTTCATAGAATTTTAAACTGAAATTTTGAATATTTTACTTTCCTTGTATATTTAATATTCATTTTTTACCTTCTTTGTATGTATATAACTACCATTATACAACAATGTGTTTTATGGATTACCTATATTGCTTCTCTTACGTATTTTGATTATGTACCTGTAATATTAGATTTTAATTTATTATTATAATCACTTTTTATTAAAGAGTAAGGACTTGTTTTTGTTTTACCTGGATATTAACTTTAAAGCCAACGTATAGTGAATGAATTATTTATGTTTTAAATTCACACGAAATTTGCATTACTCCCTCAAATTAATGTCTTAATAAAAGAAAACAACATTTTATTATACCAATTAAAAATTCATATTTAGGTACTTTTCTTCAATGAATGAAATGGGGAATAAATGGGGAAAACGGATATGAAATGGGGAATTTTTATGAAAATTCTCCCCAAAATGGGGAATTTTGTCAACAAAAATCTGGCATCCCGCATCACATTTAAGAAAAAAAATATATTACACCTACTTGCAGAACAATCCTAGGTGTAAGATCATAAAGCACTCTCTCGGATTAATATAATTTTGGGGAATTTTCTTATTACATACACGACGGGTTCACGCAGCGACACAAATCCAATGTCAAACTGTCATTTTCATATGGGGATATAAGTCAAATAATAAATTGCAACTGAAATGCGATTCAAGTTAAACAGACCTGAAGCACTCATTCGCTTTTTGTAACGCAACTGTCATAGCATTTTGAGTATCCTAGCTTAGTTTTTATTTTTAATTATTTCTTTTTTTGCTGTCGCCGAGGGGACATTGACGTTCAGCAATTACAGATGGATTCAGCTTTTCTAGGTATAAGTTCTGTTTTTTTTTTTTTTTTTTTTTTTTTTTTGTTGCTTTTGTGTGAAACCACCCTTTTATCCTGTAGTGGCAGAAAACGATGATAAATTGTTATTTATTCTACTGGAATGATTAATGATGCTCCGGGAGGACAATCAATTTGTAGATAAATAATAAATTTCCAATCAATTGTGTTAAATAAATCGCCCTAGGTTGATTTCCTGCAGGCGCGTTTTGTGTGGAGCATGCACACATGGTGTAGGACTTGAATTTTGGGAATTTTGCCTTCGTACATGTTTTTCGAATTAGTGAGGAGTGGCATTTTAGAAATTCTGTGTGAGTGAGCAAATGGAGGCTTTGCATAAGGCGATGACATTTTAAAAATAAAACGTACTGAAATGGGATCACAAGAATATGGAAATGGACTGAATATTGTATGTCACGGGCATGACATGAGCATACGGGTTTGCAATCGAAAACCTTTTACTATAATTTATGCATGCGAGCCATTTTGTATTCTCTTGGGTTTTTTGTTTTCTCAGCTATTGAATAATTTCCAAAAAGTTTTGTCAAGATATTGGAACGAGCCATTGATGGCGGTGATTCGGTCGACTTTAATTCAGTTAAAACAATAATCTGAGATGTTTTTTCAAGGAGCAAGAGTCGTCGATTTTGCACCATTTTTCACTTAGTTGCTATTTAAAAGAAACCAAACTATAACATAAAGTTGCTTTCATGGCCAATTGGACTTGTTAGAGAGCTCATCGAACTCACTTGCAAATTGAGATTCATCGAAGAATGACTCTCAATTTATTTGACAGTGGATATTCTGTAAGAATTTTAACTGGAGCTATCCATTTTTAATTTACAGCAGGAAATTCCGCCTTCTTTCTAATCGAAGATCACCATTTATGTGGTCCACATTCCATAAAAAAATGTAAAAACGCCATAATCGGTACTTAAAAAACCCTGTAGACTATTGCATAATATAGAGTTCACCCAGTATGAGAAATCCTTCCGTTGAAGTGACCTGACTTCCACACCACATTTTGGATAACAAACTACACACCGCATTGTGTCTCTGCACAATCTTCCCAACAAAAAAATCAAGCAAATATGTTGTGGTTAAGGCAGTGAAAGTGGTTCTTAACTATACACCTTCGCCTATATTTATTTTTTTAAGATCCCTTGCTATTTGTGTCATTTTATTCGTTCATCAATTTTTGAACCAATCATTTGCCTTTTGCTGGCGAAAATAATAAAAGCCCAATACATTACCATCATTTCGCCACTGTTGACAATTTGGGAATATTCAAACTCGTACCTCCGCCATTAACACAAATACAAGTGACCGTCATCGCTCCAAAGTAATTTACTTTGTCCCAACGTGTTCAGTAATTCACGAAGCTATTCATGATAAAGGAGGATAACCGATCGATTGGCGTCAAACGTTGCTCAATTCAATTAAATACTGTTTGCAGTTACCTAACCAAACAGCCCCTAAAGTCACAGCATATACCCAGCCTCGACTTGTTTCTTGTTTGTTTTGATTATTTGAAAAGGTCTCTAGTCGATGTTTGGTTGCCAACACTTCCACTGAATAGACTGCCCTACGGCAACAAAAAGTTTATTCAACTGATGAAGAAAACTTTTCCACGAAACAACAAAAACATCGTTGACAGTGGTAGTGGTATGTGGACATTTTTCCAGAATAAATTTTCAAAGACGGATGGCGAAAAAAAGAGAACCTGTGGAGACTTTTATCCCTTAGGGACAGGGAGTTACCTTTTCGAAAAGTTTGCTTTTCTACATGTGATTTGTTACTTTCTTTTATAAGTAAACAACGTCCTGGAATCAATTTCAAACAATGGTAAAGAGTTTGCTTATGTACTTGAGTGAAGTTGATTTTTCTTCTGAAGTCGAAATGTCTGACTAATTAAAGGTCGTAAGTTCTGAAATGTTAACATTGAGCGTCAAGATTCAAGCACCTACGGAATCAGTGGAACTTTTGGTTAATTTTAACTTGAATTGTGGTACATGGTGGAACTGTGATTCAACCACTGAGGCTTTGCGGTTACCATGTCCAAAAAGTAAGCTCGTCTAAATGAGAAGCAAAGGAAGATTCATTTGAATAAAAATAATAATTTATTACGTCCCTAGGGACCCTAGAGCTAGTTTCTCACAACCATTCGTTTTGGATGAGTTTTTCATTTTTGGAACGAATGGAAGGGATCTACAATTTGATGCCGATTCCAAACGGCTAATGGAGAAGCTTTTTCAAGACAGTTCAGACTCTCGGATGTTTGTCAGACGTTCGTGAGAGTTGTTGCAGTGGAAAAAAAACCCTAAGTTGAGGTTTTTGCCGGATTCGAACCTGGGACCCCTCGCTTAGTAGTCCAACACACTAACAACTGCAGTAAATTGTTTTTGAATATATTTTAAAAAGATTGTGCTACTATCGCAAAAAGACGGGAAGTTTTACGGTTTTCACGGATTTATAACTTATATATTTTGTAGGTCACAATATGAAATTTTATATGAAACATTTTGAGTTCCAAAAATGTACCCTAAAAATGATTATTAGTATCACATTTCCAGCGGGGTTATTATTGTAATTTTGCGGATGAATTTCATCAGCCAACAGTGACTACAAAGGTTTTACTATTTCTATCTTGAATATTGTAAAAATATGCCTGCCTACAAATTCAATCAATAACTTCTAATGGACTGTTCAAAAAAAGTTGTGTTTTGATTCCATCCGTACTGTTTACAAAAAGGTTGAAGGCTTCGCAAATAACACATCAGGGATTGCTCCATTTAGGTGAGTCATAAATTTTGTTTCTCCTTCAATCAAAATGACGTTAATTTATTATAAAAGTCGATGTTGAAAATATTGGAAAATTGTGTTTCCACAGACTTTTTGACAAAGACGAAGACGAAGCACAAAGTGAGTCAAAACTTTCAACGTAAACCTCATAAAAAATAAATAAGCAAAAACTTTCCAAAGGTATGACCCAACAAACAAGGCTGATGGATTTTATTGTTGAACTTTTTATAACTTTCATATTACTTCTTTGGGTAATAATACAACAGTGTTACGTGAATAGTCTCACAGGTCGGTGAAGTATATAACCAAGACTTATGACGTAGAAATATGATTTAGACAAGGTCGTGCTCTGTCATGACTTCCTCAATATTTTACTATATATTTATTATTATACTATTTCTGGTTTAATTTCTATGGAGTTTGACCAAACCGCGAGAAGTCCTTAATCTCAATTTCCAGCTAAAGTCTAAAATTTGAAAAACTGTAACAAAACGATGTTTTTGAGAAGATACATGGTTTCTTTTGACCAAAAGATATTTTGATTTTTCTCTCAATCAAAAGATTAAGATTGAAAATAGATTTAATAACAAAATTTAAGAATTAAGTTATTTATTTAAGTTTAACAACGAAAAAAAAAAAAAAAACAAAAAACAAAATGAAAAACAGGAACATTATTTAAAAAGTAATTGAAATTTTTAATGTATGAACATCAATTGCGAAAGAATATTCAGGTATACAGCAAGAATATTAAGGTGCAGGGAAATAATTTCTCGGGAACTAAATCCTCATGAAAAAAAACCTAATAGATATAATACTAAACCACAACGCATATACCCGCAAAACCCGTTCGAATTACATTACATATATTTTGTTTTGACCACGTTATTATTTGAAAAATTTTTGGCTTAATATAAAATATATTTCAATGTTTTTTTTTTTTAAGTAGCTTAAAATTGTTCTTAAACTGAAGCTTTTATTAATTAATTATATATTGTATTTTAAAATGCAAGACTAAAAATAAATAAAATAATAATAACAATAAAGCTTCTGCTCGGTCAAAACAGAGTCATGACAAGGATATGAGAATAGAGGATGGATGTATTCACATAGGACATTATACATAGTTTGGTATCTCGATCAGGAAGGATCTTATTTCCTGATAATATAAAAGTTAAAATAATAGTGAACGAAAATAATTTTTTTTTTCTTAATAGTTCTGCATACTCAGCTCAATTTCGCAAAAAATGTAAAAACAATGTTCCTAAAAAAAAAATGTAAATAAAAAATTCCTCCAAGGTTCAGGAAATTGATCTTTCTACTCCAGTAATTTAGTGTAATCTTAGTTAATTTCTTATTTGGCTATGGGCAACGTATTTTAATTACAATTTCGACAACTAAATTATGGAACAAACTAAGTACAGCGCAAGCAGAAAATTAGACAAAGACAGCTCGAAAACTTTTCGTATTATTTCCTTTAAAATTTCAAATTTGATTTACTCCAATGAGCTCAAAATGTTGCTTGGCGTCCAGCAATGGATGGTATAAGCCCTTTCAAATTGAAAAGTTAAGTACCTATTTTGTGTAAAATTTTAATATTAATTTAGTTTGAATCTTTCAAGTCTTCTGTACGAGTATTTCTGTTTGAATATTTTTCTAAGCCAAGCAAATTGTATTGATGGTATTGTATTTAGGCGTCGATATACCAAATGATCTAGGAAATTTCAAATGAAATTATATAAACAAGTTATAGTTTGATAATTTAAAAATTTTCACTCTATTTTGAACACAAAATTATTCACCCCTATTACAGAATCCGATGAATGGTCTGCGGATGGCTTCCGACAATTTTTTTTTTTTTTTTTCAGTTTTTGCTATTATAGAATCCGCTGTAAAAAGTGAACGGATGCCGGTTACGTTGTTTGATTTTGTTCAGATTATGAAATATGCAGCCCATCCGAACTCCATATAGCTTTGAACGTTTTAAATCCGTACCAAAGTCATTGTGGATGCAGCATAAACAAAAAATGAAAAGCACCAAAAAGTACGTCAATTCACATACACTTAAGTTATTTAATATACCTAGGTAGTTTTTAGTTTTATGCAGAGTGCAATTTGAGAAGGTGGGTAAGGCAATGAAGAGAGAGCCGGTTATTGTGAAAACTTTGAATTTTGAATAAAAAAATGCCAGATTTATTGAATTATTTGAATTCGTTGGGTCCTCCGTTTAAAGAAGTCTCGGAATGGAAAAAAGGAAGTTTAAAAACAAAAATTATAAGTATACTAAAATATATTGATTGATTCTGGAAATTTCGATATGTTTCGTTAGACTTTATGAGTCTGCAATAAAAAAATTAAACCAACAACAAGCGATCGCTTTAAGCGACGGGTGGTACAGCCAGCGAAGAGCAACTTTTTAGTCCAGTGGAAAAAGTTTGGTTAGTTTAAGAGAGCTGTTCATGGCATTCTCAAACGTTAGATTTTGAAATCGCAAAAAAAAAAAACAACCGGAAGCAACAACCTCTGACTCTTCTTCACCCTCCTGTTCTGGAGAAATGAGTACTTGTTGGGTATGGTAGAAAAGAATATAAGTTGGTGTGGGAAAGTGAGTAGAGATTGATTCCGTTAATTTTTTTTTTTTTTTTTTCAAGAAAAATTACAAGACTTATGTTGACATTTCGTGCTTTAAAAAAAAGTAGCAAAATAGACGTTTTAAGGGAGAGTGCGTAGCAGCGTAGCAAATTGAAAATCGCGTAGCAGTTTTGATTCCATCGTAGCAAAGTGGCAGCGCTGCCCATCACGTAAATGTAACCTAAATTTAACTTAAATTTAACCCAAATGTAACCTAAATATAACCTAAATTTAACTTAAATTTAACCTAAATGTAGCCTATGTAAATCTATCTATATGTAAAGGAAAGTTAAATTGTAAGGGCCGATGTTGAATCTCAACCGCTTCTAAACGTCAAAGTTTTTTTTTGCACTTCATTTGACATTTCTCAATTTCAGACTAACTCAATTCGAACTGTGGAAAGACTTACAATCGAGCAACGCGTTAAAGTTATTCAGGCTTATTATGAAAACGGGCGTTCAAATCAAAATGCTTATAGTTCACTTCGTGATTTTTCGGTCAATTTAATCGTCCAAATGTGTGTACAATCGGAAAAATGGTGCAAAAATTTGAGCGAACCGGATCTGTAGGAGATGTGAAAACACCAGTGCATGCTCGTACAGCTCGTACTGCTCGTTAAAAATATTTCTGCTGTTGGCGATAGTGTGGCTGAAGAGCCGTCCACCTCAACTCGTCGTCGTGCCCAACAATTGCACCTCTCACGCTCGTCGTTGATGAACATTATGCATAAAGACTTGCATTAAGGCGCTTACAAAGTGCAATTGACTCAAGAACTAAAGCCTCTTGACCATTTCAGGCGTCGTCAATGGTCAGAATGGTGGCAAGAAATGGCAACAGTGGATGATCAATTTTCGAAGAAAATCATCTTCAGTGATGAGGCACATTTTCACCTCAGTCGATTCGTCAATAAGCAGAATTGCCGAATGATAATCCAAGAGTGATTGTCGAAAAACCAATGCACCCACAAAGAGTGACTGTTTGGGTGCGGTTTATGGGCTGGCGGCATCATCGGGCCGTATTTTTTTTTTTCCAAAAATGAGGCCGGTCAGGCAGTTTATTGTGAATGGTGGGATGATAACGAACTATGTGGGACGGTGCCACTTGCCACACAGCTAACGAAACAATGGCTCTTTTGCGCGACAGATTCAACGGCCGTGTTACCTCACGTGGTGGCGATGTCAATTGGCCGCCAAGATCATGTGATTTGACACCGTTGGACTTCTTTCTTTGGGGTTATTTGAAAGAAAAGATGTACGTCGATAAGCCAGCAACAATTCAAGAGCTAATAGGGGGCATACACAACACAGACATGTCGTTGCAAATTAATACATTTGTCTCTATCAGTGGCGTGTATATCCTATGTCTATCCTTTGCAACGACCGTCTGCGTGAATTCAAAACTTTTTGATTTTTCCTTGGTCTGCAACGACATATCTGCGTCGTGTATGGCCCCTTTAAAGGTTGAGATGATTCGGCACATTAACGGCATTGAACCTCAATTTTGTCTCGAAAATTTGGACCATCGGATGGGGGTGTGCCGCCGAGGTCACGGCGTCCACTTGGCCGATATTTTGTTTCATACATAATTGAACCATACCAATATTATCATAATTAAAAGAAATGACAATAATTTACTAAATAATTTGTGTTTTATTCAAAATCAACATCGGCCCTTAAGCCCTTAACCACCCTTTACTAATAATCATTTCGAACCTTTACACTAAATATTTTGTAGGTCACAATATGCAAATTTGTATGGAAAATTTCGCCATTCTGAGTTCGAAAAATTTAGCCTGGAAACTAGAAATGGTTATTAGTATCGCGGAACGCGGAGTCAGCATACATATTGGCCTATAAGTGCTCCTGACTCACAGATTCGCCTCCACTGGTTTACACACTCAAAAGGCAAATTACGCTCCAGTAGCTCGTCGCTTGTATAGTGCGGCTAATAATTTCATCAGTTCAGCAGCCCATGGTATTCCCCATGAAAGCGACTGCAAGCTAATGTATCATCGCCTGCCTTTGATTCCAACTAACAGTATGTACGCACCAGCTCTGTTGAAATGAAACCTACTCCAGATAACTAGTTAATGGGATTTTTCAAATTAACTAATATTTCATTACCAGCTACGATGGAAACTATACTTAGTAAAGTATGCTTTCCTGTTTCCTCGACGGCACTGACGCTGACATCGCCACCTATACCAGTGTGCAAAAGAAAAAAATAATGCACACCACCCTTTTGTGTAATGGAGACTGCGTTGCGATTATGAAAGCAAATTAAAGTGGTTTTGAAAGAAAATTGCTTTCCTTACGCAAGGATACCTTCAATTATAAGCGAAATGTGACACAAGGCGAGCGGAATTTCATTACGTCTATTCCTAGACTGATGATTTTCTGTTTATGTTGCCTGTCATGTTACGCTGGTGGAAAATTCTACACAAATCACATCCATTAATTTGTTCCATAGGCCTGCTTCCGACACATGTTGGGACATAGCACATACCTCATGGCAGCATTTTTTCCTATCCATCCCCAGAAAAAAAAAAAAAAAAAAAAAAACCTTCTATAATCATCGCAAGATGTATCAGCACAAACAAAGATATGCCCCCAAAAGCTGGGTTAAGCCTTGCCAAACAGAAAAAACAAAAACAAAACTCCACTCAGAAAAGTGACTGCTATATGACTTGCTGTGCTGAACCGTCCCTCAGCAAATTCCTGTCGGCATGTTAATTACAAGAGTACATCCACTAAATGGATCTTATCAAATTGACACATATGCACGTAATGGCTGTGTGCGTCCCCTAATCCGCTCGTACTAATGGTACCCCGTACTCGTAAACATGAAATAATAGGATTCGTGCGGCCAACTTAACTGCATTAACAGGTCAAATGTTGTTTTGCGGGTTCCCGTTTCCCGATGATTGGACCCGCACTAAAATGCAAATATTAACATGTGCAATTATTGGAATGCTTTGGTAATGACGCACGTTCCATAAATCGACTGCGGGACATGTGTTTGCGTGGCGCGCTCCATCAGTGCGGTAATGAGGCAAATCTGTTGTAAATATGATGTCCGGTCTGATTGATATCGGCGCAGAATTGTGTGTATGAATAAACAATGAGTTTATTTGCTTTTTAAATTTGAACTTGATTGGCTTGATTGATGGGAGCATTTCCATTCGTGCCAGCACGATTAGGGAAACGGTTGAATTGGGGTTTCAGCTCATCCGTGCAGTTGTAAAAATCATTTTGAAGTGGAAGTGAATAAGAAATTAGGACAACCAATTTTGTAGAAATGAACGTATTTTCTTTTGGATTTCTCGGCAGATACTTTTCATACCTCCCATGTCTATTGACAGAAAATTCTGGTAAACGTTCTCTTCCAAACAGTCCCCTTTAACACACTGCCCAGTGTCCAGTGTCCAGTGTCCACCATGGAACCTCAACTCCAAAGTGTCAGTCAAAACGCCGGTTAACATACACTCACACTCCGCTCCTATCATGCAACGTCATTTAATCGATCGATAGTGGCTGTGGCAGTCTTGTCAGATTGTTCTTTGCACCGGAATCATAGAGGTGGGTTATTGCTCTTGTCGGCTCGAGCTGAACATTGCCTTCAGTGTTTGTATCAGGTATCACGCATCACGTTCTCTGTGCTGTCAAAATTGGGTTTATTTCTGATTGATGTTAATTCCTGGGAATATGCTCGTGTTTGTCGCTCTAAATAAAACCTGTTAAATCGGTTTCTGCAGCACAGCATATTGGCACTATTACGAGAGTCCTTTGTCTGGCAAAGACCTACCACCGCCAGTGTCTAGAGCATGTATTGTTAATGATTTTGTACGATGGCAGGAGTGTTGTAAACTCAATCAGTAGGCTTTATGTGTTGGTGGCGGAGAGAAGAGTGCCCCTTGTCGATTCGTAAAATTTGCAAGGAAGTTTGCACTTTGGATAGGTACAAAAAAACACAAGGACAATCTTTTCAATAGTTTGCATTGAAAAATAATTTAATGTCCATATCCAATTACAAAATTTGTTCAACACTGAACGCGTCCTTTGTGGTGTGTATTCAGTAGTATTCGTATTCGTAAGTGTTAAGTAGGTATTAGTACAGGGACTTTAATTACTATTGCACAAATTTACTTAGGGAAATGGATTTAAATGTTTCAAATCCAAACACCGCGAGAACTGCACTACCAAGGCAAACGCTCACTGACAGGATTATATGGAAAATGGGATGTGCATTGTGCGTGCATCTACAGGCTTCTATAGGATGGTGGGAGTTAAAATTAAATTCATTCAACTGTTTCACGGCTTTCGTGGGTGGGCAAATACTGTGGTATTTGCATGAATTGTGAACGCCATTGGGAGAGGGACATTTTCCATACATTTTATGATATTTAAGGAACATAAATTCGGAATCAAAATGCAGCTTCATATGCAAATATCGGCTTATAGATTATTTATGGCGGCTTTCACGAGGATTTTCCGTCCGTTGAATGTGTATTTTTTTGTGAAGTGATTTTTATGTTGCTCTCGTCCTTTGAAAGCAATCCTAATCGGATAAAATTGCTGTTACTTTGGCCGAAATGAAAGTTTTTGTTAATCGCATTGATGTTATCGGGTCGTCGAACGAATATACTTTTAGCATACTTTTAGGATCCAGTTGGCGCAAAAGTTTTTGCCATTCGATAAAATTTGTTTGTAGGTAATTGATTTTTGGCTGGTATTTGGAATTGCAATCAACAGGTTTGTGGTGCACCCAGAGTACAACAACGAACTCCAACGCCATGATAGAAATTTATTTGTATAATAAGAAATGTGTCTGTTAATGGCATCAATAGGTGATGCAGAGGGCCGATCGTCTACATGGGAATTCAGGGGCCAGATTCTGCAAGGCGAAACGATCAAACGTTTTCGTGCGCAGGAATATTTTGCCCTATGTTACACAAGCAAATTTCTTCGTGCAAACGGAAGCGTTTTTCGTTTCGTTTTTTACAGAATCTCACCCCAGGGTTCAGATTCTGAAAGGTGAAAACGTTGAAAAGTGTTTGTTCGCACGAATGATTTGCTCTAAGTTGAGGAGTATGTCGTTCGCCACACACGAAAACGTTTCGCCTTACCGAATAACGACCAAAAAAAAAAACAAAGTAGATTTGCAGTGTAGCAGATTAATGAAAAAAAAATCTATCAGTAAAAATAACAATTTATAGGCTTGTTTTTTTAGCTTCGATCTCAGCAAGCAATTAACAGCCCGATTCTGCCGTTGTGAGCCCTCACAAGTCACAAGACCTTCTGAGGTTGATTTGTTGTAAGGTTTATTGTGATTGTGATTCGCGAATACGCGAAATATTAACACAGAAATGTTTTAGAACTGAAGAAAATAAATAATTTACGACATCTGTCACAAATTAAATTCAAATATTTATATTTCCCGAAATGATTATAAATAAAGCATGAAATGTCATTTTCGGGTCATTAAGTATATGGAAATAGGTTACCAGTGCCATCCAATACAAATGTTGTCACTTATGAGCTGTTATGACTGATTTTAAGTTTTGTGACCTGCTCCATAAGAGAATTTCGATTGTTTTTGTGAGCCTCACAAGTTGTGAGTCTGCTGAAGTGCTGACAGAATACGAAAACCTCACAAAATAAATTTCACCTCACCTTGTGAGGGTTTTGTGACTTGTGAGGTATTAGTGAGGTTTGCCAGAATCGGGCTGTTAGCCTGTTAGTAGGATTTTCAGCACGCAAAAACAACAACTACGCTCTACTTGACAAATCGAGAACTCACAGTAATTGTATTCACCTCTCGAATGAGGTAGTATTTTACATTACGTCAAGTAAACCATTTTGATAGGTTGTGAAAAAAAAAAACGTATTCAAATTTAAATTTGTTGGGAAGTGTTGTTTTCCATTGACAAAAGACGAACGTTTATGGCTTTCCCGTTTCTTAATTTGGGGGACATGAGCTCAGCAATTGCTTGATTCTCATTGAAGCAATTAGGCGAAATCGAATTATACCGAACTATATGAGAGCCCTAAGACTGCTTTGACTGCATGGCACTATTTTCGAACATATTTATGTCAATGTGAAGGGATATCATTCTATAAGTGTTTTCAATTAAATTGTTTGATTTACTTTAATTTGATGCTTATTTTCTCACACAGAAATAAGAAAAAAAAAAACATTTTTTACAGTATCAAACTCATAATTCCGTATACGAGAACAAATCCGCATAGAAAACACAGTCGAAGAGAAATTCTCGTATGCGGATTTCGAGAATTTCAGTTCTTCGCATCGCATAGGAGATTTTGACAGATGAACGTATGCGAGAATTTTTGAGAATTGGGGTCCAGGTATTGCGGCTCGCACTCAATTTTTTTTTTTTTTTTTTTTGCGAATGCTTCAAGCTACGAGTGTCTGAATTTACCTCGGTCATTAGTCAACTCGTTGGATTAGCGCACTTTAGATAGGTAAAGATTATTTTCTACTTTATTGGGTCACCTTATGCGAGGTTGCTCAATTTCTTCATAGTGGGAAACAAAACCTATCTTAGACGACTGTTTTGAACCTTTTGCAATACATCGTAGTGCACCTTACATCGTTGGCTATTTAAACTTCTTTTGCACGGCCCGTAAACACCAAAACGATCGAATTGAAATCGTCCAAAAACAACACATGCCCATTCTTTAGATTTATAATGCAATGTTTGTGGGTTTTCCCCAGATTTAGGGTTTTTTTTTTTGTCGACGGGTTGAAATCACGGGGATAAATTATTTAGGGAGAAATCTGGGTTTTTCAAAATTCTATTTTACTTGTATTTCTTGATAAAATCCTTTTTGGTAACCTAAAAATATGGTTATGCAGAAAATTTTAATTTTTAGGCATTCTACGAACGTGAGAAATGCTGAGTATTACTTAAACTTAAGAAACAAGGAGATTCTTCTGTTCTGTTCACAGCTAAATAACTCAAAATCAAGCATGACAATAAAGGACAATGTGTATGTTATTTTAAAATGCAGTGAAAGTTTTGACTATTTTCGTTTACAAAACAAGTCTTTTAAAAAAAGCTAATGCCAGTTTCATTAAGAAAAATTTATAGTTTGTTGTACTAATTCCCTAAATATTTTTCCGGATTTAAGTTTGTGCTATAAATTCTATAAACACACATTTTCATCAAGTAAGAGCTATATAAATCCCTACAAGACATCATTCAGAATGCAGTTATTGTTTTTATTAAATTTAAAAAAATGGGGCTTTGCCCCCACCACTATCAAAACATATTTCTCAATAACTTAGTAGGTAGTAGAGAAAATATACATTTTATTATCCTGAAATGAAGTACATTTATACAGTAGTTAAAAAGAGGCCAAGGATTTAAAAAAAAAAAGAGATAAATTTCCAAATTTTATCTACACAGCACTGGTATAAGAAACTTGCTTTTGCACTCCAAGCGGCTGCAAGTTATCCCTAATTGACTGCAAAATTCCAATTGGGATCTGTAAATAGAAAATATTCGTGCGAATATTGATTTCCTTCTCAAATACAGAAAAATAATATGATTACGTTAAAGAATGGGTTCAATGAGCCTGGGTTTATTTGAACATCCTTCTCGGCAGTTTGGTGCACATTCTGATTGGCAGGGAGCGTTGCACTATTGTCCAGTAAAGTTGTGCCTGCCACTTTAGTTTCGCCTTTATATGTAGTCTTGACCTGTCCTTCTTCGTTGTTGAATCGCTGTAATTATAGTGATTTTTTTTAAGGTTACTTAGCTTAAAATATAACAGTGTAGCAGAAAGCCTGCAGCACCACCGCCGACACTGTCCGTAAACGTTAGATGAAGGTAGTAGGTATCTTTAGAAAGGATCATTATAGTTTCATGCAAAGTTCTATGTGAGTTTTTTTTTTTAAAGATTGTAATTTTTGAATATGTCAAAATGTAGCCCCTGCAATTATAAGATGCCGGCAAATTTGACCAGTTAATAACTCATAGTTCCCATAAACCGAGAAGCCAAGTGCAAGTATTTAATTTATTTAATACTTATTTTAAATATTTTTTTACTATAGTAAGCTAAGTGCGGGGTTTTATTATTATTACGTTGGTTTAAAAAGATAATTTTACATGATGTTTACTCTCCGTATTACTGTTTTTTAAATCTTTTCAAAGACGTTTCTGTTCCCACGTGAATTAAAAAAAAAAAAAAGAATATTTTGTGAATGGCACGAAAACAGGTACTTCTATAAAGGAAATATAATATAACTAACATAAGTAAGAAGAGATACATTTAAAAAATTAAATAAGTGCATGACGTTGTCTTGCATTAAAGATTCTGCCACAAGAGCTTTGAGGTTTCTGCTACTCTGCGCAGTTACGTCACAATTTAAAAAATAAATGCGTGGCAATGTACGTCCGCATACATTTTCCTTACAAGAAATTGTTAAAGTCTAAAACGTTGCTTATGTTAGTGCCCTGCTTTGTCCAGAACTGCATCACAATCAAATTAAAAAGTACTAAAATATCCTGTACAACATAGCTGGTAGGTATAGCTCCATCACCAAAGCCTTATCCGATTCTCGGTTGCCGCAAGAGTTGTGTTATTTAAAGCCACTTTTTTGGAGAACTCTCCATGAAGTAAAAAGAATTTATGAACCACCTTTGAAACCAAGCTGACTTGCCAAGGGTGTGTAAAAAATGAGTTTGTGTAAATGACGTCTTCCAGCCGGACGTATCTTTTCGAAGCGTCGCAAATGATGCTGATGATGATGGCTTTTTACAATAGGAGTCAATATTACATTTGGCACCTCGGCTTCGTTTCGCAAATCAACAGTTTGTTGGCCAATCGTAATGGACTTTTGGAAAATAAGAAAACATCTTTAACATGGAGAATTTCACATTTTAACATACCTTCTCGACGTTAGTGTATTTTTTGGGTGGTTTGATTTTTTGAACACCGTTGACAGGTAGATCAGTCGGAACAACTAGTGGAGGCGAATCGGGGTGATCTTTAGTATCGATGTTCGCATCAGTGGATATGGTTTTTGTAATCGAGTTGCCATTGGAGTGAGCTTCAGCCCCGAGTAAACCATGCTGTTGAGGTCCAGTGGAACCACCAATTATGGCACTAGCACCAATGGAGTCAGTTGCCTGAGCCCCGGCATATGCTCTGCCTGCGGCTTCACCTGAAAAGTTGGATAGAAGTATATGATTGGATTGCCTTTTCGTAGATGATGACACTGTATCCTACCATTGGCAAGTCCGCCGATTCCGGCAGCGGCGCGTTGTCCAAAAGGTGTACCTGCCGATGCACTGAGACCGCCATGGGCAGCATTTCCAGTTAAGAAGCCACCAAGTCCAGCTTCAGCAGTATATCCGCCGAAATTGACTCCGATCTTTCCATCCTTAAACGTGACAAACTGGAAAGAAATTGACATTTTAGGACCATCTGTCAATGGGATTATTAAATATTAAAAAAAAAATGTGTTCAGTTAGATCTGGAAATAAAATGTCCAACTCTATCTAACAGTTGGTGTGATCAAGTGGGAAGGTTATGATATGCTAATTGAAATCGTTGAATGCATAGCTAATGCGTATACGCGCCTATAAAATAAACGACTAAATATAGAAACAGGAAGCAAATATGTTCCTCAGAATTGTTCTACTTGCAGCTTAAGAAAAATGTGGTTAGAATCGTTAAAATCTAAGCAAAGATATTCCCTGTGAATATTAAACATTTTAATTGGAAAATTGAAAGATGTGGTTATGATTACATTCCACAAATTATTTCCTGATATGAAGTAGGTGTGTATCAGAACAACTTACCGCACTTCAGAGAGTTGCTCCACTCGGGAGTCATGTGAGTCGATTGTAGAGAAGGTGCCCGAATGTGATATGGACTATTATATTCAAGAGTCAAATAAGTCAACTATGAATGACAGATATATAGGTCTAGACTTCTAGGGCTGTCTTGCTTTTATAAAACATCATTTGAAACAACTACCCCTGAGATTCTCGAGACATAATTTGCCCTTACTAACTTTTATTTGTTGACGTTGAATTTAATTTGGCTGAGTTTGCAATAGCTTTTGACTGCATTTATAATTATAACATCGCACAATCCTAAATAGCCATACGACTGAAGCATTACATAGCACGCAAAAACAAGTGACCCGTATTTTGGTCGGCCATCTTGTTTACGTGGTAGCAATAATGGTTCAGTTTAGCATATTTTTATAGCGATGGCTTGCGAAATTTCGCTTTCCTATAAAACAAAATGGCTTCCGGAAGTGATGAATGGACAATTGTATATTTCTTTCACATAACTGATTGATGAATTGTTGGTTTAATTTACGGACAAGAATTACCACTCTCCTTTCACATGTTTTAAATGAAAAATATGAATTTTTTCAACTGAATGCAGAAATGTAGGTCGACGGAAATTGTGTTTATTTCCGTTTTACGTGTTTCTAGTTATGGATAGAACATTTATAAGACTCTAAGCATCTGATTTCTAATCTCATTCTTATGCCCTTATTAGCATTGACTGCGGACAAATGGATCTTTCTGTCCCGTCTCGTGTAAAAAAACCCGTGCGTGATGTTGTAAATGCACTATAGCTTTTATTAGTTTACAAGACGCTTAAGACTGTTAGTAGAGAAACCTTAATAACGAAAATGAATAAATATGGTGTTTAAGACAGGCAATTGATGTAGTTTGAATCGTATCTAAGAAATAGAAAACAAAGGGTAAAACTGAATGGAGAAGTGCCTGAACCAATTGAAGTTAAATTTGGGGTGCCTCAAGGGTCTGTCTTAGGGACTCTCCTGTTTACGATTTACATAAATGATCTCAAGTGTGTTTTAAAGTATTGTAAATTGACTTTGTTCGCGGATGATGGAGTTGTCCACATCTCCGGTAATAATATCGTAGACGGTAAAGCCAAATTGCAAATAAAGCAGTGGCTTGTTGAAAACAAACTTAAACTTAAACTGGAAAAACGAAATTCATGCTGCTAAATGCGAGGAGTGATGACATCGATATTATGTTAGGCGGAGTATCTATTGATCTATATCGGTAACCACATTGATTGCATGTATTTGTAAAAAAATCGCTAAAAAAACATAGAATTTATGAAACGAACTGTAATTGGGCTAATTTTAAAGGTACCTATATTTATTTTTTCAAAAATGTTAAAATGTTTTCGGAAGTATTTGCTACATCTCGAAAAATCCTGATACAAAATTTGTTGGTTCCTTTTATTTAAATTCTACAAACGCCAAGTCTACAATTTTATAGGTGGACAGTTTTTACAGAGTTTTTAAAAAATCCAACCTTTCTTTTTAGTTGTGTTTTGCAGTGAAGAAAGTAGAAACAAATGCTGTTCGTGAAACTACATGATTTATATTTTTAAAGTGAATTGAAAAACTTAAATTTGTCAGATAAAGAGATACAAAGTGTTGCACAAACTTAAATCAATATTTCTTACTCAAATTCAGATAGCTAATTATAAATCAATCGTAATACAAATTGAAATTCACTGTGCGAGTTTGCATCTTTTTGTATAATTGTATTTCCTTAACAATTATAAGATTATTAAACTGTCATTATTTATCACTTATTTGCCCTTTAACATAGGCGACACTTAGGTGATTATCTGATCTACGTGAAACTAAAAGTACCTAATGATGATTGCTGTCTTAGTTCAATCAATTTTCACATAATGCGTTTCCAACTTTCAAGTGATGCGTCATTGATATACGAGTTTGTGATTAAAATGTAATGCAATTAATAAAACATCAACAATGATGCACTACATGACTTTACCGGAGAAAGAACCCCATAATTACTACATTTCGAGGCAGCTGAAGCTTATACCTTTGACTTTGTAGACTTGATTGGGTAGGAAAGATGCTGTTCTTTCTAACAATTCCCTATTCTGTTATCAGGGGCGATTGAACAGCTGCAATTGCCTATTGAATTTTACTCACAAAATCGTCAGCAATGTCTTTGGAAAGGCATTGAATAAGGGCACGTGGATTGTTACTCAACCATAATTTTTATTCTCGTCATTGGCGTTGCTATAAAGAACTATAAGACAGTTCATACATCAGAACACCAAACCTTGAGTTGAGATTGATAATATGATGGTATACTCAATGCCAAATCTCCACATCGCCCAACGTTGTTATTGATGAACGTTTCAGCAAGTATTTCAAGACCGTAGCGCATTCGTGGAAGCATTCGTAACTGAATAAAGCTTCTGTTAACTTGGAAACGTTTTAAAAAGTTCCTTGAAAAATCAGCGGCAATTTTATCGCCTATTGTGTTTGACCGAATGTCAGTAGAGCGTATTTCTTAGCTTTATTTTCAAGGTCCTTCGAAAGTCAACACTCATCCGAAGGGTAATGTATATATCCTTCCAATTTTGAAAGGCAAAAGCAGTCTCTTTCGTTTTGGTAATGGGCATCACAAATTCAGTTCGAACTTCGACCACAATTATCGATGATTTTTGAGCATTGCCAAGGAAATAAATCTTAAAGACTTCTTATTAGTTGAGAGTCAGTTAAAAGCGTTGCATATGCACAGCCCTTAAAAGGCTAATTAGTCAGAATTTTGTTTACCCAGGTACACAAAAAATCCTACAAACAGTTTTGCGCTTTGCACCTATTTTTCAAATCCATGACAATTGAATATGTTTTTCAAACTCGCCTTTTAAAACTGGTTTAATTTGAATCAAACAATCGGGTAAACTAATTAATTTCTTCAAAGATTATATTGCGTAATTACATCAAGCACAAAAACCTTTCAAAGCGAGGCAACTACTTTGAATTAATTTTCCATAACGACCATTGACAGTCTGTACCTGTATAGTGCCTACACAAAGGAGGAGACTCAATCATACCGGTTAAGAACAAAACTGTGTATTTAAGTAAAACAAGACAGTTTTGCCATCACAAAGGCAAACGAGTTTGCTTTCAACTACACTAACCTAGCACAAGGTCATCTGTTCGATATACAACTTAAGCTTAGCTTGGATTAATCTTTGTTTTGCACCGGATAAGGATCAACTTTTTGAAAGCATAACGAAAAATCGAAAGGCACAGTTGCAGGCTTACGGTTACGGCTGACTTGGAGAATGTGCATCAAAGCAGTGTGTAGGTAGGTATAACAAAAGTCAATTGTGTCTTTTCGACTTTATTACCGCATGCACAAGAAGATTGCACAAGATACCAGATGTTAATGAAAACGAGTTGTGCGATTTGAAATCGGGGTTTTCTGTTAACAAAAACTTGTTGAAATTGTATTTCTTTTTTACAGTCAACGACGAACAAGCAATGAATTTGTCCGCTTGGTTGATTCCATGCAATGAGAGGCTCAGATACTTTATCTCTATCCATATTCTACTAAAATTCATGCGCCGTTTCAAGCCGCATACGTGAATGCTATTTTTTTACCATGACCCTTGGTTTTTGACTACGAACTTTTTTAATTAAATTTCGCAATAAATGACAGAGTAAACAATTTGCATAGAGAATTAAACTGTCGAGTTATACTATTGTTTGGAGATATTATTAGCAACCAGTGTTGTCTGGATAGATGAGTCAACCACCATTAGTTCGAAAGTACTTTTTCCTATGTACACATTTTGTGTTAAAATCTTCCTTATTACGCAAATGGTTTACACTCGTTTTTAAGCAGTTGAGCTTAAAACGTCGCACAAAATTATTTATTAAGTTTTCCCTGCGGACAATTTTTCTGCTCATCTTGTCAGTCAATAACAAATCGTTCAACAGAAATGCTCAACTTTTATAGTGTATGTACCACCCATCTGCAAATAATTTTCAGATTAATTTAGTTTCAGTTCGTTAAATGTTTCTTGCAATTGACTGGTTCTTTGGGGGGTTTTTACTGACTGTTTTTTCTGATAAACCCATTTGTCTAAAATATTTAGATTTTTACTATTTTGTGTTACATATTAGGTACAATTAAAATAAAATTTCTTTTTTCGAATAGCTATATTAAAAACACTTGAAAATTGCAAATAGTTAACTCAGCAAAAAAAAAAGTAATACCTACAATTTTATGAAGATCAAGGGTTCTTAAAGAGTGGTGAAACTAAAATTTCTTATTTTGGTACCTAGATCCTAGATGATTTAAAATGATTAAAGACGCAAAGTCCAACCCTATCAGCATTTGATCTATAGCATACATATGTCCAGGGTTCGAACTTTACTGCAATTGCAGTAGATCTACTGCAATGTTAAGAAAAAAAGTAAAATCTACTGCACCACTGCACTCGACTGACAATCTACTGCAATTTATGTGAATCTCGGAAATCTTAGATCAAAATTGAATATATCAACACATTTTTGTTTCTTAGTTTTTAAAGCACTGTTTATTGATTCTGCATCCATTACAACACATTTAAAAAGAAAATGTGCATGCCATCTCGTTTTCACTGCATTTGCCTTGCATGAACTGATACTGAAGTCAAGTTTCAAGTGTGTCTTTCACTTTCTCTGTTTCTAAATTTATTGTTGTTGTTGTGCTGCTCTGCTGTCAGCTGTCAGCTGTCGCTTTTTAATGTTTAAACTAAAACATTTATAAAAAAATATTTTAAAACTTCATTTTTATCGCACTTTTTTCTAAATTCAAAATCTACTGCAAAACAAGTGAATCTACTGAACATTTTTTTTTAAGATCTACTGCGATATTTTATAACTGAAGTCCGAACCCTGCATATGTCCATAAAAAAGAGAATCATTACCAACTTAGATTTAGAAGCTAATTCATTAGTTTGGCTGCTACAAATTCGGATCTATGAATAATTATGTGAATTGTTCGCCAGTAGTCCAAATGCCACAAAGCCAGTTAAAGTCAAAGAGAAAATGATCAGTCGTTGGAAAAGTCATATTTTAGTTATGGAAAAGTTCCATATAGACTTTCTTAAGTTTATCAATAACATTCGAGTGGCTGTATTTAAATAGTTTTTATGATTTCAACGAAATAGTGGTGCGGATTTGATTTTTTGTCGCAGTAGCTTAGTGGTTAGTGTGTTGGACTGCTATGCGGGGGTTCAAGGTTCGAATCCCGCAAAAACCCAATTCCGCCTTTGTAGGGTTTTTTCCGCTGCGCTACCTCTCGCGAACGTCTGACAAACATCCGAGAGTATAAATGTCTTGTAAGAGCTTCTCAATTAGCCGTTTGGAGTCGGCATAAAACTGTAGATCCCCTCCATTCGTTCCAAAAATGAAAAACTCACACAAAACGAATGTTTGTGAGAAGCTAGGCCTTGGGTCTCTCCGGACCTGTTGCGCCAACTATTTATTTTATTTTATTATTTGATTTTTTGTTTACGATGTAAAAAATGATTAATTATGTGTTTTGGCATTTTTTAAATTCCTTCTCTTTTCTGCCTTTAAGATGGGTCAAATATTAAGTGTATGTACTTTTCTTAAGAACTAATTAAAATACGAACCGCGTTGAAGTGACATTTTGCCCCGTAATAAGGAAGGCGGGCAACAAATCTGCGTAAAAAAATCCTTGTTTAGATCATCTTAAAACTTAGTACAGGTTTTTTTCAAGACTAAAAATGCAAACTGGGGCCGTGAGATTTTTTTAAGCTTGCTCAAATATTATATGATTGTAGAAGCATTAAAATCGCAAACGGAATTTCGTAATTTTTTAATAGAATGATCTAGAAATATTAATACAAGGTCGAAGACTATGAAAAAAAAAAAAATATTTCTCATAGATATGGCGGTAGAATCACGTGTGTAATAACAATAACGTTAGCGGAACCACGGGAGTACTGCTGATCAGACTTGACAGATTACAAGGTATATCTTTTTTCAAGATATTACAGCTCCAAAATATGACTTTTATTTCAAAATTTCTGACATCAATTTATTTTCAAAATCTAAAAAAATTAAAACAGCTATTCTGTTGAAGATCGTTTTTCTTATTAATTCCATTATTATGCTTAATATGAGTCGAACATATCCCATGCACAGGTTCTAACTTTTACTGAAGTTTCCATCAACTCTTAAGTAAGGAAGTCATTTGTTGTTTGTAAGTGATAAATTTACGATTCCAAATTTAACTCTGCAACGGTATTAAATTGTTTGTTTTTTGGCTATGATATTGTGTTTTAAATTTCTTTTGTTTCTTATATTTTGAAAAAAACAATTTTTTTAATAAATTTTTTATATCGCAAAACAAGATTTTTAAATGTTTCATCTGGAACACACTTGTTGATGTATAATATTTTATATCGTTTTTATTTATTTTTTTTAAGCGACCGTAGATTTATATCAAATTTTCGTCTTTCATCCTGCGTGGTTCAGAAGTTTTCAATAGCTTTAAACACTAGTCAATATTTAAAAAAAAAATAAAGTGATGCTTACACCAGTTCCAGTTCCAATTATTCAAATAGAAGTCTCGGTAAAAAAATAAAAAAACAATAATTGGTTCACCAGTTTCATATCGAACTCTCGGCCTTCTTCTCACTATCAACCGTTTTTTGTCAACGAATCAACGTAATTGTACAATCGTACCTACACCAGTTATACTCTTTAATATTACGGAGTGGCAAAAAAAAACCTTTGTATTTCTCTGCGGATTGCAGCCACACGACCAGTTATTAATACTGAGTCACTGCAAACCAGACGTTGGCTGGTCATTTTTTAAGTAGGTACTTTGCTAGATCCCTTTGTTGATGCGATTTCGAACCGTAGAATTACGTTTTCTATCCTTTTGTAGGGAGTGGACAAAAGTACCCGTCACTTGATTATAAACACTAGTTTTTAAAAACAAAATAAAAATATTGAGTGCCAACAAAACCTCGATGATTTATTTTATTATTATTATTACTATTATTTATTACCTACAGGTAGGTATATGAAATATACAAAACTAGCTAAACCCAGCCGGCTTCACCAGGCACTAGAACAATAGAAATTAGGTGGTTTCTTTTTTAGTTTTCCAAATCTTTTTTCTTCACTCTCAATCTATCAATTGATGACCGTAATTACCGACATTTAAAAAAAAATAAAATAATAATAACTTGGTTAAAAATTACGGGCGAATGAGGGAAACGTACTTTTTTTGACACTTTATTAGCTACCATAGCTTTCGGCTCGATTTATTTTGTTCTTAATATTTCAATGAATGCGTTCGTTCTTTTCTATTTTCATATTTTCCAATTGCAGGTTTAAATACACCGTGAGGCAGAATATGGTTGCGACTTTATCACTGACATTAAGTGCAAAAGATCAAGACATTAAATTTATTAAAAATAATGCAAATGATTTCCTTTTCTTAGGAAATCATTTGCATTATTTTTAATAAATTACAGCAAAAAAATATAAAAAAATAAAAATATTTTGCTATTTAAAATTTGTTCACATTTTGTATTGCAACTCTTCCAACAAAATAATACTAATTTCTGAGCAATCCTGTTACTGTCTCTACACTGTCGTAGTTTTCGCTATCTTTCCTTTTAAATGTAGTAAAAAGGTGGTAAATACAATAAATGGTGCTAAATACAATCTAATCGCTTTTAATTCAAAAGCACAACAAAAATCCATTCTTATGTCAGAGCAATTTGAAATACTTAGATCAATTCGAATTTACCTGGGGAGCAGCTGTAATTGTCCCAACAGCTAAGGCGCAAATCAAAACCGATTGAATCATTGTTAATTGGAACCACGCAATTTTTAATGAATTGTATAAATTCTCGAACAAATCTCTGACAATATCACTGCCGGCAGTTGTTGACAATGGAAAACTGATGGAAAATTAAATTAATTGCACAAAGTCCGAAATGATATTCACTGCACGTCTGGAATGTAAAAAATACACCCAATTCCGTCACACGCGAGTAGATTTTCAAATTGTTTCTTATTAAATATTTTGAATCATAAAAATTCAAACTGAAATTCAAATAGAATAAGAATCGGTACTGAGCGTACGAGTGACTGCTCCTAACTGTCGTCGGCTGGGGAATAACTTAATCGAATGAAAGGCTGACTTGCAAGAAGTCCGTGCTACCGATTGAGGTTGTTTTTATTTTTATTTTTTTTATGCGATACCTGCTACGAAATAATAATACACTTGAGATGGAGATGTAATGGAGTTGACGAGACAAACAGGTTATACTGGGCGATAATGGAATGACAGTGTAAACAAGTATTTTGATTTTGGCGGATAGCGCAGGTGGACAGGCTTGTTAATTTCGCTTTATGGTAAACAAACAAATATGGGCTAAAAGAATGAGACTGTATGTGGTAGGCAATTGGTTTAGAATAATTGAGTGGGGAAGCGAGGAGTAACAGCGATTCTTGCTAGTTTTGGGGTTTTTACCCTGACAACTTCTGTTGGGAAATTTTGTCGAGTTTCAGTTTGTGAATTATTGTTTGACCCCCTTATTAATAAAAAAAATGTGCGCAAGTAAGTTAGTTAGCAAACGTCAGATAGCATACAAAAATTGGACATAACTGCTGAGTAACAAGTTCATAACTTTTACACAGTGTTTATTAATAAGGGGGTGAGAGAAAAACTCTTAACAGCAACTCGTAGACACAAAGTCACTTTGGTAGGAACGATAGCTATTTCGAACTACACCACTACTGCATCATCAGACTCCTTGAATTGATAGTTTGAATAGTTTTGAATTCTGACAGTCAATTCCACTTGGGAAGACATTTCTGTTTTTCCCCTGTAAGGAAATGAACTTGCATTTCAATTTTTTCTACAATTGACCAAGTGACTACCACTTTCACTAATGGAGCGACGAGTACAAGCCAGCTAACTGGTGACTAGAACGGAGGAGAAAGAATTAACTTTATTCTACTGTTGAAGGTAGAGGCACTTTGTTGAAACCATGGGCTTTTAGCAACAATAAACAAAGGCTGGTGCGTAGTACAATGTACTAATTAAAAAGTCATCTGAAATAGAAGAGAACCCACCTACTGTTTAGCAATTTTTCCTGTGTATTCCAGCTTCAGAAAAGTAAATTAAAATACCTTATTAAATCGAGTCACGCGCCACTGGCAGTCGAGCTCATTCTTCCGATTATGTATTATTATATGCCTACGTTTTTTGTCTTATTTCTCATGTGTTTTACGAAATGGAACTTCTTGTGTAAGTTTCATAGTCGCAATAAATCTCACTGCTATTGGTTAGATACTTCTGAAGACATGTGCGAGCTGTCCAATTGATATTAAAAGAAGAAGCAGCTCCAAAGAGCAATTTCGTAAGTGAACTGTGGACTGTGAACTGCGGACTGTGGACTGCGGACTGTGGACTGCGGACTGCGGACTGCGGACTGCGGACTGCGGACTGCGGACTGTGCACTGTGGACTACGGACTGTGGACATATACCCTTGAGAGCAGATCACGGAGAGTTTTCTTCTTGTTTTTTTTTTTATAACGAAATTCCGACTTAGTAATTTTTCCTTTTTCCCAGTCACATTTAGGCTCGATGTCAGTTGCAGCTCTAAAGGCATCAAAAACATACATAGCTTGGTTGCTGGTAGCCATTATTAAACTCAATTCTGAATTTTCATCATTTTCAAACTATTTATATTGAACTTTCTATTCCTCTTGAGGTTAGCAGGGATTATTTTTGTCATTATTTATTTGCGGATAATTCCATAGTATGGAATCTAGAGTTGTTAACGCCGGTTAACAAGCTAACCGTCAAACCAGCATTTCTATTTTATTTAGATCACTCGGTTGGGCAATATTTTTCGAAGAATAGTCATATAAGGGACGCAACTTTGTTCTTTAGCATTTCTCTATATTCAACTCACCTTCATCTACCGTAACTAGTTCCATTTTTGCGTCTTCAGACAACCAAACTTGGCTTGAACCAAACTTGGCTTGAAGCATGGGCAACGACTTTTTTGCGAGTAATCCAAGGTTTACCATTTCCAACATACGCATATCTTGAATAACTGGGAAAGCTATCATCGATGTAGAAATGAGCTTCGACTTGAGCTGCCTCTAACAAGCAAGTGCGTAGTACAAGCATGTCAAACTCAATGGCCACAAGGGGCCAACCCAGCAGGATATAAATTTGTATGGGCCGCAAAAAAAAGAAGAAGAAATCAAGATCCACTTTTACTTTTTTCCTTATTAATAAGATTACTTTATTCGCTCCGTCGGAACGGTAAATTCTATGGAACGCATATATACTATTTCGGAGGCTCAAACTCCATTCGAGGTGTCGGACTTCGGAAGAGAAACAAACAATTGCGATGGCGCACCGCGTAAACAGATTTCGCAACCAATTTTTGTCGGAGAAAATTTAAGAAAAAAATGCACTTCATTGCACTTCAACGTGATTCACAGTTCTGCGTTACAAAATGTCGGAACAATTCTCCGAACAGTTGTTCCGAAGAATACCTCGCAGCGAAAATCCTCCGAATCCTATAAAACCGGAGAATTTTCCGTTCCGGATGCCTCGCTAGCGCCGTATAATTTTTAGAAAACATTTCGAAAAACAAATTAATAACTTAACCTCCAAACTATAAATACTGCCGGCTGGGCCGCACAATTATTCGTAGTGGGCCGCATGTGGCCCGCGGGCCGCGAGTTTGACATGCTTGGCGTAGTACATTGGATTTTCTAAATGAACAAGATTATCCGTGGGATGTTTAGCAGGGACGAGAGAATTAGGGCTAGGAAATATGAGATATTATTCGCTTAATCCTTTAAATATTAATATTTGTATAACAATTTTTGTACATAAAAAATTATTAAAAATGTTCACCCAGCCCAAACTACTTATGTTTGTTTTTTTTATAAACTTGCACTTTATGTTATTTTTCTTGGAATTAAATACTTTATTAAGTTGCAGCTTTATTTTAAGTCCCATCCCATCGTATATATCCACGGTGCTAGTGATAAACAACCAGTTTCAGCGCGAACAAAAAAGAATAAGCTGCAGAAATACGACTAATCCAAACAAGAAATGTCTTCAAGAAACCTTTCCTAAGAATTGTTTATAGCACATCAACAAATAATGTAACCATGTTGCATGAGTGTTAGCAACAGGAACTTGTTTGCAGTAATTATAAAAAAAGGTCTAAGTAGCGGTGTTCCCCTGACATTCATCATAATATCGAAAAAATTATACCTACTTATTGAACGTGAAAGCCAAAAATATCTAAAAGCCGGTTAATATAATTTATTATCTCCCATAGGTAGACGACTGCAAAACAATAACATCCACCAGATTTGAATTCATTATTTTCAACTTGCAGGATGGAAGAAGACAATCGACTGATATGGCTAAAGTACACCATTTCCAACGTGCTAGGTGTCTTCGATGCCAAACACATCAACCCATTAATAGAGGACAATTACCAACAATTTTACAATTTTGTAAATACAAAATATGTTAAAACGGAGAACATTGACAGCATCATGCTGACGGTTTGGAGAACATTCTACGATAAACTCATAGAAGAAGAGATCACAGTGCTGGAAGAAAGTGAGTAATTCGTTGAGCCAAATTTACTTACACGAGCAATAGGTATGCAAAATGGAACCATGACCCATGGGTGCGATAATTAAATTTAAACGCGTGCCTTAAGAAAGAAGCTCTTTATGCAAACATTCGCATTGATATTCCCGCCGCACGGTGTACCTACTTATAAAATACCCGAATCTTCTAATACGGCTGGCGTTTACTGTTGTTGCGACACTAAGTTTGGCATGTGCTAGTTGTGTGTGCCGGTAGTTTGTTGACCTTTTGTTTGATTAAGTGATGGGTCGGGATCTGGCGATTTTTATAGCCATCTGTTGGTACTCAAAAGGCCTTAAGGCAAATAAAGTCGCAGCGGACTTATCTGTTGATGAGAGATGAGAGAGAGTTGATTCGATGAGGGATGAATGGAATATCTACATTGACGTGATAGTTACTGCTATATTTATTTCGGTATTGAGTAAAGGTCGAACTTCATCCGAATTTTATATTCGAATCCAGAAGATAACCTTTAAAAAAACATTTCTTAACGCTTTGCGTGCAAAAAAATATCCAACGTAAAAGGGAATTGAACTCCTTAATGTTTGTACTTTTAGGTGATGTAAACGAGATGGCCGAACAAGATAAAATGTTCATTTAGAGTAGAGAAAATATTTTTGAAGTGAAACTTCTAATGCGACTTCCAACATTTCGTATCTTACTTTAGTTGTCACAATCCCATTATAAACGTTATAGATTTGGATATTTCTCCGCTCGAAAATGATAATTAAAAGATGCGATCAATTGTGAATTGTAAGCAATGTTAATAAAGTTTGTCTTAAAGAAACAGTATGATTTCACTTAAAATCAATTTCTACCCCTTCCTATTTTCATTTCCACATTACGAAGTTTCACTTCTTCCGCGCGGAGGGACTCCACGCACTATTTCTTTTTTTCTTTTTCTTTTTTTTTTTTCTTTATACATACATTGCAATTACTTTCAATAAATTTTAACCCACGTTTCAGTTACGCCACCACCAGTAACAACCGAAACTGATAAGAAGGATAAAAAGTCAAAGAAAAAGGATGCTAAAGGTAAGCTCAATATTGCACAATAAGTCTAAAGTAATGTGGCCAGATTTATGTCAACAGTTGAAACACTTTTTTAAAAGGTTTTGTACGGTATAAAAGGTTCGTTCGTGTACCCTTTTTTTAAACGTAAAATTATTTAAAATTTGCTAAGAAACTGTGCGAATGCGACCTCGTACTGAGAAAATTAAAAAAAAATGAGAGAGAAATCCATTTCCCCTCTTTTCATTTTTTCGTAATTTTCTACTACTACTACTACTCGCTGAATTTCGACTTACTACAAAATGAAAAATGAAAACTGACAACTAACTGACAGCTCAAAAGTTTGACAAGTAAAACTCTATTTATTTTCGTCTTCAACGATGTTGGAGGAAGAAGTTTTAATTGAATGTTCTCCTAGAACATAAATATCAGCGCATTCAAAATGGTAAGTTTAATTGGTATTTAGCTGATAAAAAATTCAATTCCAACTTGTTTTGTATGCTGCATTTAAAGAGACTGTTTGTTTATTTTACGATAATGTCAAAATGACATTTCTTAAACTTTTTGTAAGAAAACCGGTCAGGTAGGTACTTCTTTTGTAATTGAGAGATTTCTCTCTCGATTTTTGAGATTTGACATTTTTCTATGCTGAAAGTACACGAACGAACCTAAATATTAGTAGAGTTTTGTAACACAACGCGACTGTTCATACAACTTCTGAATTTTGTTCAAATTGGTGTATGGTGTGTGTTACAAAAGTTCATTACACTTGGAGAAGTTCTCTTGTAATACTTGCTACAAAGACTTTTCGCGTAGTGTTCTGGGCTACTTGAAATAGAAAGCAAGGGTTCTATCCCAACTTAACCTTTTGTTTAATTTTTTTAGGCAAACCCAAGGCAGCTGCTGTAGTTCCCACAAACTTAGAAGAAGGCATGAGAACAGCAGACGAAATAATTGCAAAAACAAAGAATGAACCAGGAAGCCCTAAAAGTTCAATGTTGTCGGGTAAAACAATCACAAAAATTATTTATGTCAAATATTTCATTTCTATCCTAATACTCAAAACATAGACTACATAAACATAAATACGTAACTCATTTACAGTTTTCTTATTATAAGTTATAACTTATAAATTGGATCGGGGAAATAAATTTGAATTTAACTTAAATACAAATTTGGACATTTTTTACATTTATAATAAAATATATAAAAATAATATACATTTAAACAATAACAGTCCAAAATTATGTATATACAAGAACAGGGTGTTTCATATCAAGATACAAATACAGAAAAAGGTTTTTCCTGCAGCAAGAAGCAGACCACCTTTCCATACAATTTTTTGATATACAGCGATTCAAATGTTTCAAGGACAAAAGCATAGTCTAAGAATAATTTCACACCTCAATATATGAGATTTGTGGGAGTTTAAGAAAATTAATAAAATTACGTGTTAGGAAACAAATCTTTTACTATTAATTTTAAATTTATTTGTATTGATATCTTAAATTAAACTTACATGCAAGACAAAAATGTTTAAATTTAAAGTTAATCTTAATCTAGCTTACTGGCTCTTAGCGAGCGTTCCAAACTTAACAATATCCTTAAAATTATTGCCTATCGGCCTTAAATCTATCTATTGATTGAATTTTTTTTGTTTTTTTAATTTTCAAGAACTTTAGAAAACTTGAATTCTTTATTAGTTGTCTTTGTATTTAAGTCCTTTACTATTTTGAACTGAAAGAATGTTTCTCTTTTCTTCTAAATAATAAATTGGGACCAATCGCAGGCTGGATATGTTATAAGCGAGCTGTACCCATCCGGCCATTGGCCATCCCCAGAAGCAGTTAAAAATAATTATCACAGTCTTAAGAAGGACGTGCCCCGATTTTTGTTATTTATTGATGGCAGCTGCAACTGGCCATGGTCTTTAGTGATAAACAATTGTTACTGCTGATTTAATGAAATGTTCATAATGTCGATTTAAGACCAACCGTTTGAGACCAACTATAAACATACAATCTTTCAGAAAAATCTAAATTCGCATATCTCCTGAATGAGTCAGTCGATTGCAATAAAGTAAAAAGTATATCTTGCTTAATTAAGCCCTCTGTTATGTCTGAGAATGCCATTCAGTTCCGATTAATAGCTTCAGCGTTATTCGTTAACAAATTCATGTCCACATACAAACAAACAAATAATTTTATTGTATTTATATACATGAGATTTTTATTGTTTAAACAAATCTATAGTTTGGTTGAGAGTGTGGCATGTTGCGTCATCCTGTAAGCACCACATGTCTTCGAAGTCTGAAGCAAACAAATTTGTAGTGCTGACTGCTGAAATTTCAGCAGGTGATGGGTTTCACCTTAAAATAATTTAATCTTGTACGCTCCTAAAAAAGTACTTTTTCCTAATTCGCCTAAGGATGGGCAAACCTCCATTGTTTGTTGATATTTAGCTTCTATGCACTATACGCACTACATTGGCAATATTTTCTTAACAGTGAATTGGGTGTCCTTGGCTATAATTTGAACAAAAGCCAATTTCGGTGAACCATTTTGGAATAACTTTTGCAACTCGATACTCAACCGATTTTTCCAAGTGGTAAAACATTATTACATTTTTTGCTAATAGCTCTAATAGTCTACTTCCATTTTAGAATCATATTCTTTTTTTGATTTGAACTATATTTTTTTATTTTGTTTTTAAACCAAAGTATAGTAATTTCTTGAAGCATTTGTCAACTGCGCTGAAGCTTCCTGTATATTTTTCCGTCTATCAGAAATAGTTAAAAAAAAAAATAATAAAATATAATATATATAAAATAATTAATAAAATAATAAAATAAGAAGAATTTAAATTTTCTCATATTTAACTACTTCTGTTTTATTAACAAACACACAACAAATTAGGAAGTGAGGACGAAGATGAAATTGGTAAATATTGTTTACTTTAATACATGTAATCATTTTAATAAATACTGGGCGTCGCCATTCTACTGCTTTAATTTTTATTGACCACAAATTTAGTTTCAAAATTTCCACTTGAAAAATTAAATTTTTCTGCAATAGTTTTCGCACTTTTATGATTCAGTGTGACCTCACTATCTATAAATATTTATTTAGCACAGCTTCAATCATATCAATAATTCTAAACACAAAGTACTAGCTTTGTAAATAAATAATATTTATTTAAATTTAATAACCTCCTTTTTATAGCAAAAAGTACCATAAAAAGCAAAAAGAAGGGAAAAAAGACTAAAGTTCGAGAAGTTCCCATTCAACCAATCTATGTCGAAGTGAAGGTAAAATGTATTTAAACCGTAAAAGAGGATTAATCTTTGCAAACTGAAATCCCCGCAGAAAATCATACAAAGTTTTGTGAAAACGCCTATACTGCACTGCCATTTCGGAAGCATAAGTCCGTCACAGCTAGACCCAAGCATGAAGTATGTATACATCATACGCAACTCTTCAGAACCGATAGGTATGGTATGGTGGTTTTTGGCAGAGTTTTAAGTAACAGCTTGTGTCTTATTTAGTGAAATATTCAAATCGCGACGAGTGCTTTATTGACATGCCGAGGCGGTTTTACTTTGGCACATTGAAGGGAAATCTGATAGAGAACTTTAAAATGACTATAAACGAGGTATAATGCTTTTTCAAAAGAGCATCACTAAATACACTTTACACGATCATAGAAAATGATGTGCCTTTCCAAGGAGGTAGTAAATTCAATGAAAAAGCATATACAGTCGAACTTCCATAACTTGAATTTCTCCACAACTCAAAGTTTTATGGATAACTTTGATAACATTTTTAAGGCTTCTGTTACTTAAATAACGTTTTCTCTCTTTGAAATACATATCCTTATAATAAAATCAAAAACAATCAAGTTTTTGTTTTTATTTCTCTAAGTCGAATTTTCTATAACTCGAGTTTTTTTCTTACATTTTGAGAGTTCGACTTATTTTTATTTATTTATTTAGTTTCTTTATTTCATTAATAACTTAAAGTTATACAAAAGTTTAAAACAAATTCAAAGATTATAGAAGTTCCACACTATTTATTTAAAAAAAAATCGTTTTCAGACTTATCGAAAAGAAGCCGCTGTCATAATGCGCGAGATAAATTATTGCGCCGCAAATTTTAGTCACGACTTTAAATTTACGGAAGGTCACAATAATTACAAAATTTGTATGGAAAAATTTTAAAATTAAAAAAATAGTTGGCGCAACAGGTCCGGAGGGACCCTAGGCCTAGCTTCTCACAACCATTCGTTTTGTGTGAGTTTTTCATTTTTAGAACGAATAGAAAGGATCTATAATTTTCTGCCGACTCCAAACGGCTAATTGAGAAGCTCTTTCAAAACAGTTATACTCTCGGATGTTTGTCAGGTGTTCGCGAGAGGTGGCGCAGTGGGAAAATGCCCTAAGTTGGAATTTGGGAAAAATGTGAAGTCGAACGTAGAAATGTTTATTGGCAAGCTTCATTATATTTACTGTCCGGTTAGATTTTATTAACTCACAATGGCAAATTTTTCTCTAAAAAAAATACCTATTAGTAGTTCACAATGACAATATTTTTTTTTTAAATTACCCATTGTAGCCTACAATAAAAATACTGTGTGTTTATAAATTATTATTAGTAAGACACAATGAGCCCTACCAATAAACATTTTTAGTTTCGACTTGAAATTTTAGTAGTTTTCCATACAAATTTCGCAATTGTGAGCTTGTGTGGATTTAAAGTCGAGACTTAAATTTGGTATTAGTGATGCGCAATATTTTTATCTTGTATGAGTATAAATTCAACTGTCTCACATTGCGATTTGTAATTTTTACCAGCTTTTAGGAAAAGTCACATGAAATTTGTAGGTCGTGTAAAGTGAGTTTTAGCAATGCAGAAAATAAATATTTCCCAAAGTACAAATATTTCCGCATCTTCGATTAATAATTTTGCAAAAATATTTAATTCAAATAAAACGTTTTTGTAGATTTACAGAAATGTTATTAAATTTCACTTTCAAGAGCCCACACTACCTACCAAAAAACAGCCACTAGAAGGAGTGGAGGAAAATACCACAAAAGACAACAGTCCCGGACTACTAGACCTTGCGAAGCCCTCTGAACTTCGCGCATTGGCAATAATGAAGCAGGAAAAGTGCGTGAAATACCGATAAATATTTAAAATTTAATAATGACTTCCTATAATTTTTGGCCATTTAAAGGAAAATCGCAAAACTAAATAAAAAGCAAACGCAACAGGAGTCAGTGGCTGTGGAGGAGAACGAAAGTGGCGATGAAAAGGAGCCCGAGGCGATATCTCAAAGCTCATCAGAGAGCATTATCGGCAAGTAGCACCTCGCACATGGAAGTAGTAGTTTGTTTACTTTAAAATGTCTCAGACTTGGTAGCCTGTTCAATTTCAGGCTACTAGTCGTTTTATGGTCACGCCATAGAATTTCATACAATTTCAGTGCAAGGAATCCAAATTTCAGGATTCCTAAAAATATTGCTTGAAGCCATTGAATGGATGCTTGGATTATTTTTTAAAAAGTGCGGCTTGTATAGCTGTTGGGACGTTCCCTATATTCACCACATATTATGTGTCCCTCATTTTTCACTTAATATAAAGCGTAGTTCACAGCTTGAACCCAACCACCGTTCGAAGTCTGTCTAAAGCCACGGACAGTCTCCCTAAATCAGCTGATTAAACTCTTCTAAAATATGTCCTCGAAAGCCTTTAAAAAAAAAAAAAATCAAAATGAAAATCCCGCATCCAATGCTCAACAATTGGTAGAACAGTTTTAGAATTAGAGTGACACTGCATCTTCATCTCAATTTGAATGTTCACCTTTCTTCCACTTCCATAGAGACTTCTCCCGCGAAGCTGACAATAAACGAACGTTGGGAGAATCTCCTCGCCAGCACACATGAAAAAGCTCAACAATTTCGTATGCAAAAGGACAGTGCCTTTCAGAAGAAGTCCTTGTACAGCAACAACCTATTGCATTGGGTGACTGAGCTCAGTTCCGAGGTGGATTGGACTATTGAGCATATAGTTTGGGCATTCAACCTTCCGACTGCATACAACGCTCCGGGACAGGAAGAAATCGAATTTGAAGAATCAAAGAAGAAAATCCCCATTGATACTAAAAAGGCTGTGATCAGTTCGTTCAGCCAGGAACAGCTCGAAGATGTTGTGAATGGTTGGATGTACCACATAAAGAAGTTGCTCAAAGAACTTCGGGAAAAAGTAATCCTTGATATTTTTTATCACTTCTTACCTCACTGAATATATTTTTATATTCTTAAGCAATTGGAGGAGTTCACTCCAATGGCAGAGTACCGACTCTGGTATCAGAGGGAGTTGGAACTGTATTCGATTTTGGAGGAGTTGAAGACGGACTTTGTTTTGTCTGTATTAAGTAAGTAACTTTTACACCTTTGGACATAGGACATCATTGAATTCGCAATATTTGAAGGTACTCTCCAGAACAGCGGGTCCACGGTCACACAAACTTGGAAACAATTCATAGAAGAGCTGGAGGTAAACTTTAAATTGGCGAAGGAGAACTCCGACTACCTTTCGACAATAAAAGACTACTTGGAGGTAAACGACCACATAAATTGCAAAGGAAGAATTTTCGAATAATTGTGTTTTTTTTTAGAAAATCCGTTCCTACAGTAATTTTAAATTTATGACAATGCTGCTGCCGGATCTTATGGTGGGCCTCAACCACATTTGGACTATGTCGAGTTACTTTTGTCGCGACGACAAAATGCAGATTCTACTGAACCAGATCTCAAACGTCTTCACAGAGAAGGTCAAGCGGATTGTCGCACTAGATGATATATTCAAGTAGGCGGGTCAAACAGTCTCAATCTATTCCTGTTCACTTTTCCTTTTTTAGAAACCCTGCGAAGATTGTCTTCGAAATGGCAACAAACTGCGCGAATTTTCTGGTCTTTTGGAAAAGCTCGTACATGGCGACTCGGGCTAAAATAGAAAATTCAGGTGTCGGCTCTCGCTGGGAGTTTGATAGAAATATTTTATTCAACGAAGTCGACCATATATGCCGCATCAGTCAGGATATCGCGTACATTGCGAAGGTCTTTGTGCAATTTGAAAACCTCTTTGGATTCCGACTGAAATCGATCGTAGTCGACCCATCGATTGTTGACACAATGATGGAGAAAGTCTACTGCCTTCTGGCCGACATCATGCGAGTGGACTATGATATATTTCGCCCGGCTAACTGGGAAAACTGGGAGGACACTTTGGATGGCTTCAATCGCAAACTGAATAACGTCGAGTCTGAGGCTAAAGGTGTGATTGATCAGTGCATCACTTCATTGAGATCGTCCCACTTGGGACTGGCACTAATCACTGACATTCATTCGATTGATACCAGAGAAAAGCTGACAGACTTTATAGCCGCAAAGCATGAGAATATTCTTCGTTTCTTCGTGTCCGAAATTAATACCGTCGAGTATGAGTTTATGGTGAGTACTTCACATTCTTTAGGTCAAATTGTGGAATTTCCCGTTTTTTTTTAAAGAACAATAAAAAGAAGCCACCGCTTGCCAAACATCAGCCGGCTAGCATAGCAATCATTCGATGGACTCGCCTATTGAGTAATAAATTGAAAAAGTCCGTTCTGGCTTTTAAACAGGTATTTTTGAAACTTTTCTATTACTCTATATAAAAAATATTAAAAAACAGGGAGTGTGCTTATGAACACACACCAGATTTAATTTAAAGACCAAATCTTTATTCATTCATTTAAAAGGTTTTCAAAACGCAATCCAATCCAACGTTTTCTACTTTTAGTGGTTTTGTTTTCATTTAGATTTAGTTTAATCAATTGATTTAGTAGGCTAATGTCTGTATAAGACCTAGTTTTATCAGTTTACTCCCTAGGTCAAGCGGGCCCATATATGTATTCACTTTAGGAATTGAGTTGAAGGAATTGAAACAAAAAATGTTTATATATCCGCAACAGCACCAAAACAAACAAGTCAAAAACTATCCTACCTTTCAATTTGCAAGCAACCATACACGATGACAAAATTTCATTGAAATCGGTTGAGCGGCTTATAAGATCTACAACAGCGCCACCTATCGGGTCCGAAACTATCCTATCATTCAAGTTGCAAGCTAACATTCACACCCACAAAATTTCATTGAAATCGGTGAGGGGTTTTGGACTCGAGAGCGGAGGTGTAGTGATGGCGAGGGCGACAGGACAATTTCCGCCGTCGCCCCAGAATTTCCTTCTCATTCGAGTTGATTTTACTCTCAAGTCGCCCCAATAGATGTTTCACATCAAAAATACAAGGTTCCTACTGTCAAAATTTGCAACTCACATTTAAAACCTGTTCGAAACCATGGTCGTTTGAAATAAAATGTATTAGATTCGACTTAGAGGTACACTTTTGAAAACAGAAGTAGATTAATACCCTTTTCACACCGCAGCGAAAACCGTGTTTTCGTCGAAAACTCGAAATTGCATTCACACCGAACAATAACTAGTTTTCGTTTGGCGTTTCAATAGCTGTGAGACACTAGTCGTGAAACTTCTGTGTAAACTATTTTTACAAATTTCGATCGCTTTAAATAACAAATAAAATTAATTCAGAGCATTTAAAAATAATATTAGCCCATCAATTAGTGTGGAAAATGATTTTAAGTTGTCAGTTATGACATTTCTAGTTTTGGTAGAATAGATACAATCGGATTGTGGTAGCTGAAGTAAGATATGTACATTCGAGACTGTAATCTATCTAGATTATGCTGGAATACAGCATCGATGGTTGTTCCATATCGTGTTGTTGAAATTTTCCGGTTGGAGTTCATTTGAAGATTAAATTTATCTTACATAAAATCAATAAATGTTTGAGCTTCTGGAGTTGCAAAATTGATATCGAAGTCTCCGCTTATGATCATTGGTAAAAGATGATAATCTCCCTGCAGAATTCTTGAAATTTCTTCTGAGTACGGTGCAAGGACGAAATAGAGAAATTTTATTTCACATCAACAAAAAGCTGAAATTAATATGCCCCAGCTCATAAATGTATGCAATGATAAAAACGTATGCAATGATAAAATGTATGAAATGATAAAACACAGTGACGCATTCCCTGTCCCCGGAAGTTAAATGTGTGGAATTACTCCACCAGATTCCAAAAATTGTATGCAATGATAAAACACAGTGACGCATTTCCGTCCCTGCAAGTTGAATGTGTGGAATTACTCCACCAGATTCCAATAACGCGCGCTTAGATGTTTACACATCAAAAATGACGAAGACTAGCTTATAATTAAAAATGTAAACTTCAACTGAGGCTGTAAATATTTCCAGTTTGATCTAATTCCTTCATTGGGTATACGAAAAATATTCTCCAAAATATTTACCTACTTACTATGGCAATTACTGGTCCTTATTTAATTCTACTAGTTTATCTCGTTGTGAATAAGAAAATATTTCTAACAATTTGTCTACATTCCTAGCTGGAGCACATGCCCAATCTCAAGAACAGCTACTTGAAGCGCAGCACCTTTAAGCAGTACTACGAGCTCGTAAATCAAATGTATTTGTATGAACAGGATATTTATGATAAATTTACCAAAATATCAACATACAACGTCAATGCAATTATGAGAAACAATATATTATCGATTGATATTTGTAACAAGGAAGCTGGTGAGTATATATTTAAGTTCCTTGTTCGGAGGGAATATTGTTTATAATTTAAATATAATGCTGCAGTTAGATATAGAAAAAAAAAAAACTTAATTTTTCAAAATATTTTTAATGTGATGATGAGTGAATGAACGATTTTTTTTTTTTACTAATATTTCTCTAAAGTAGATAACTTGGGCGCAGCGTGCGGCTTTTAAAATTTTTAAATTAGCTATTCGGACGCGGCATAGAATTGAAATTGTGTATCTCTTCCATTCGTCCCAAAAAAAAAAACAGATATAAAACCAATTTTGAGAAGCTGGGCCTAACGTGCACTGATCTGCTGCGCGAATTTTTCTACCCCGGGGACTAATTTTTAGGAAAAAAAAAAAAAACAAGTCGTTTACAAGTAATAAAAAAAAGCAACAAATTCAGAGAATATCATAATGAACGTCAAAACCGGTTGCTTTTTGTATGTTTAAAAGAGGATCTCATGATACGTCATACAGTGATGGGACTTCTACCACTTAAGTGGTGTTTCTACCACTTCTTACACTTTCGAAAATTTCACCAACCTGAACTAGAAATCTACCACCTTTTACTCATCGCTATTTGCTAATAATATTTCGTTTCCATCATTGAATTTAATTTAAAATTGTACCCATATACCTATACCTACAGACTCAATTTTTTCGAAGTAAATTATTTTGAAATAACAGCTGTTTTCAGCAGCAATTATCCGCGATGTTGCTGATGTTTGGAGAGAAAAGTTGGAGACCAGATAAAATTGTGTTTAGCTCGAGCGGCGTACAAAGCTTTAATTATGAATCTATGGCGTTTTTTCTGTAGTTATTTCAAAATTTCAATTCAAAATTTAAAAGATGGCATGGAAAATTTTACATTCAAAAACTTTTCATCATACACGTACAACTTTTTTGTTTACGCAGCTGCTGAACGTAAATTTTCATATCTAAAAAATATAAAAAGTGTGGAAAGAAACACATTTAATACCGTTTTACTGAACGGGGAAGATTTTGAACAACTAGAATTATTGGTAAAATATGCTTCAAAATATAAATGCACAGACAGTTTGTTTTGAACGAAAAATGTGATTTTTAAAATGTATGCTTATTTTATTTCCCTGTTTTTTTGTTTTGTTTTTATTATTAGGTACTATTTAATTTGTATAAATAAATGAATTATTTACAATGGACTTCTTTTCTACCACCCTTTTTTAAGGCTAATTACCACCGCTTTGCTTTTCTCAAGTCCCATCACTGTACGTCAAGCTTATAGAAAGATTAAATTTAAAACAAAGGACGCTTGATATTTTAAAATAAATTATTAACGAATATCGCATGAAAATCTCTAAGGAAAACTTTGAAAAATTGGTATAGGTCATTTGCTGGTCCCTACACCGCTAAATTTAATTCGTAGCTTACCAGACAAAATCACACCTTACCTTAAGTTTACATTTCATCCCGGCATTCCAAAAATTATCAGTCAGTTACACAATCGCTTGGAATGTATTCAAGTTATCTGATGATTTTTCTTCCCTCGTAGGTATTACTAAGAAAACTTGCAACAAAAGCATGTTTAGCACAAAGCTTACTTATTTGGCTATGTAACGTGTTCAAAACTACAACGCAGCGTTATTTAATATGAAGATTAATTCATGGCGTAATGGTTTAGTTAACTTGATTTTTTTTTCTATATTTGCAGTGACTTTCATCTCACGAGCCACAGAAGAAACAACCGCCCGAAAAGTGAGTATATACGAAATTTCAAGAATTTTATAAACGTATATTTTAAATGTACAAAACACACAAAAGTGTTACTAGAATAAATCAACGCGCGCTTAGATGTTCACACATAAAAAAAAAAAATAAAGCAACAGCAATTTTAAACGCGGTAGTACCTCAATCATTTTTAGGGTCCAACTCATACAAAGTCACAATCGATATTTTTCGTATAAAATTAGCTTTTTTGTGCTTAAATAAATTTAGAAGCATTTTTAATTAATTTTAATTTTATTAAAGCCGATTTTTATTTTCACTCGTTATCTCTATTATTCAAGTTTGATAAAAACAAGGACGACAGAAGTGGTACAGCGTCTGGTGGTGGCTTCATAAGGAATATAACAAAATTCACAGTCTACGCTACCCTTGTTCAATGGCTGTTTAGTCGGCCGCAGCATAGTGATGCCTTGGTCCGAAAGGCGAATACATTTTTGAATGTTATGCGCTCCAAGCCTGCAACACCGGAAGAAAAATTTCGAATAAAACAATGCGAACGTAAACAGTCACAATTTACAATAAATTATATAGTAACATAACAATTTCTATTATTAGTTCTAATTAAGGCTAATAACCAGGAATACATGCCCACTTGGAGGGAGCTAGTCGGCGATCAGGTTTTGATTGAAATTGAAATGCAGTTTCAGGTTAATATCTCGAAAGGTTTGTTGATTTGTTGATATAGTTTAAAACCGATTGTTGGACTTAGTTAAATATTTTCAAGATCAAGACTAAAATATTGTGCTGCCTTAATTTTTTTTATAGAAATATTTAATGTGCTGTATGAAGGACAAGAATTTGAGCATATGGGCTTCAAGCTGCCAAATGCTATTCGAACAGCTATTATGAGAAAAAGTTTACTGTTCACCGACTTTGAAGGCATTCAGGATGTTATATGCGAGTACAATTCAATTATTGGTCTACTTTCGCTGTCAGAGGTGGGTATTGCGACTTTTAAAATTCCACTAAAATTAGAAACAATTGGTAATATTATGTGAGAAGCCGGCTCCACCTATAACTGCTGCCCAATTACCCTAATTCTAAAACTGTTTTACTAAATACTTGTGCTTTAAAAATTTGTTAACATTTATAAGTCGCTTGTTAAAAATTGATCTTTTTCAAAGTCGATTGCATCGCTATCCACAGTTCTTTCATTTTTATGTTTTTAATTGCAATGACTGAACTTTTGTCTTATACATCGAAACCCTAACTTGAGATAATTCCCACTTTCGGGTAGTTCGCCGTTTACTCGCTGCGAGTTTCCCCAAAGAAAATTTCATTCATCGGCGAGTTTGACCTAACCAACAAACGTTTCTTTTGAAACCATGAAAGCCGTGGCTTATGCTTATATTCCTTTACTGAATTTCAGGTCGACTTCCTTCGTGATCGTCTATACGAAACCGAAGTAGTCATACAAGCCGGCGTGGGACGCTACACATGGCAGTCTTTTAATATACAACGATTTGCTGCCAATATAAAAATACTACTACGAAAACTGGTCTCGATTGTATCCCAAATTAACAACATCCGAATAGAAATCAAAGCCAGGATCAACAAAATTGAGAATTTCAATTTATTCGAAATTATTGATCCCAATGGCAGCTGTTCGTTTTCAGAAGAATGTCCCAATACAGCAGATGTGGATGAAGAAAATCGCACGCAATGCGAAACAATCTATCCATGCGAAGAGTATTTAATGAAATTAAAGGAGTCTCGTGACGAGAAAATATCGCATATGAAAAGGATTGTCGATTCCATTGGTCCGGTGCTGGTGAAGTTGGAAAGTCTTGTGTTGGGAACGTTTACGGGACGATCGGAAAAAATGCGAGAATACTATGTGTATTGGGAGAAGGAGACTTTTGATTGTATATTAAGGTCCATAATGTCATTATCCTTATTTATTTTTACTTCAGTCTTTTTCTTGTCATTTAACGCGCAGATATACGCACAGGAACTTTGAATGGTTCTTGCATTCCCTAATGGGGAACAGGCCAATATTTGAAATTAAATGTCTTCTTCAGATGCCAGAAATTGCACTTAATCCGAGTGCTTCAGATTTGCAGAACATTTTTGTACAGTCGGCAAAGGATTTCCTCGAGAGGTGAGTTTCTTCATATATTTTTTTAAACTAAAAGGCGATTATAAGGTTGTGACTGCTCTTAAAAGTGAAGTGTTATGTAAAGGGTTATTCAATAAGAGGTGTTATTGCGAAAGGATATGGTCCTGTATGCGTGCTCGTGGTGGCCATTTGGCTGACGTTGTTTTTCATTATTATCGGCATATTATGAAATAAACATCCGATCATTTATCTCAAAAAATGACATTTTTCTTTGAATACCAAAATAATACCTCTTATTGGAAAACCCTTAAGTATACAGCACGGTCGCTGAGGAAATTGAGATGAAGAAGATAGAATATTTTGATGCAGAGTTGTGCTTAAAGTTCCTTTGTCTAAATTCTTAGGAACGATAGAGTTGTGCAAAAGTAGTCAAAAATATTAAAAGCGAATGGGCATTAAAATGGCAAGTAGGTACTACGGTAGATAAGAGTTGAAGGCGCGGAATGCAACTAGCCACTTTTTTTAGCACTATTTTTAAAAAATTAAAGCTTGAAATATCCGTAACAGACAAGTGACATTTCTTCTACGTTTGGTTAGTTTTTTAGAGTTCTACAAAAATCTAGTCAACGCATATTGAAATGTGTCATATGCTGGGTTGGCATGTAGATTACTCGTATGTAATATACATGAGTTTTTTACGTAGATTACATGAGGTAGATTACTCAGCCTGATTCACCATGTAGAATACATAATGTAGAAAACATTTTTTTTCTATTTTTTTATGCGTTAAAATATAGACAAAAATAACAAAATTATATTTTTTTTTAAATTCGTCGTCGTTATCAAATTAATACAAAAATCGTTGGATCGCAAAAAAAATAGACGTTGATCAATTTTTTAGACGTTTTAACCGACAACAACAAAATAGTATTTTGGTCGGGCACTTTGTTAACGTAGTAGGTATTAAAGGCAAGTTCTGCATGTTGATATTTTTATAGCAATGACTAAGAGAATTTCGTTTTCCTTCAAAACAAAATGGCTTGCGGAAGTGATGAAATGACAACTAATATTATTTAATATAATTCGCGAGGCCTGTCGTCAAATCAAACTACACAAAAACATAGTTCCGAGGCAAAAGATAGACATTTTCATTGATAGTCAAGCTGCCATCAAGGCTATCGCCTCAGTCAACATAACCCCTAAATTGGTATTAGAGTGCCGTAAGGAGCTGGCCTTGCTTGACAAGTTCAAGGTTACCCTGATTTGGGTTCCAGATCACAGCAACGTTTGCGGCAACGAACATGCTGACGAGCTGGCCAGGCGAGGCTCAGCACTTCACTGTTCACTTTCGGAATCTGTTAAAATGCCGCTCGGAGCAGTCAAAGCAAAGATCTCCCTAGAATTCCTATCGAAGGCCAACCTCAGATGGAGGAGGAGGAGGCTGACGAGCTGTATCATATCTAGAAGGATGTGGCCAAACTACAGCACGGATAAAACAACCCACCTTCTAAATAAAACACGAAAATATATTGCCAGAATAACAGCGATAACCACAGGCCATTGGCCAATAGGGGAACACGCAATTAGATTAGGGCATCCCAATTAACATAATATACACTGCCGCAGCTGTAAACTGTAATGACACAGCCGAAAAGGAAACACTCACTCATTTCCTTTGCGCCTGTCCAGCACTAGCTAGGGCCAAACAGCGATCTTTTGGTAAACCCTTTTTCGACTCCCTTGAGGAGGTCTCGAAACGTAGTATTGGGGAACTGATAACCTTTTTGAATCCCACAGGCTGGATCTAAGCTCTCCTATTCAAAAATCGTAAACCTACCTGCCTTAATATAAATTGATAAATTGTTGTTTAAATTTAATGAAACTATTTACCATTCTCATTTGATATGTTTTAAATCAGTAATGGGATCGTTTTCACGTGATTGCAGAAATGTTGATCACTGCATCTTGTGTTTAGTTCCGTTTTACGTGTCCATAATTACTACAGTCGGACCCGCTTATTTGAAATCGTTTAATTGAAAACCCAGCTTATATGAAAAATTTAATTTGTCCCCGTGTACTTTTTCAGTTATCCGAAGTCCGTTTAAATGAAAATCTGGTTAAAAACGATTTTTTCTCATTTTATTTAAACGGGTTCGACTGTATTTACAAAAATACATTATTATGGTTTTCTACATGTAGAATACACATGTAATCTACATCGTTTATGTAGATTACATCGGCCGACTGAAAATGATGTAGTTTTGCCAACCCAGGTCATATGTCATTGTTTAACTATTTTCAATTTAATCCAGTGTTGCCAGATTTTATACGAGGTATGGAGCCTTATATGAAAATTCTTTGACTCCAAAATAGCTAAACTCAAATATGAAGAACAAATATGCGGATTTTTTTTTTCTTTTTTTTTTTTCTTTTATTAAATTGGTTTTAAAGAAGACAAAGTTAAATGAAAAAAGAAACACTAGCTCGTAGTTGAGAGACTTTTCTAGTTTCTTTTCTTCAATGCTGACAAAAAGTAAAACATTTGCATTTTGCTTTAAAATTAATCATTCTTAACCTTTGCCTTATATTTTTTTTTATATATAATTTTGTATGGAAAATATCGCTATTGTGAGTTCGAAAAATTTGTATTTTGATTATGTTATCGCGGAGAGTATTTTCATATTCATGCAGAACTTGTGAGATTTTTTTACTACTAATATATGAGAGTCTGTTCAAAAACTGTATGAAAATGGAATTGGATCATTCAAAATTACCTGTTCAGAAAGTGTTAGTTACACGAAATGGGAATGTTCGCAATAGGCGTATGCATTATTTTATAAATTCCAAAGTAGCCTTAAAATCGCCAAACTATGAATAGCCTAAATTGCGATAAATACCAAATGACAAATGTATATGTAGCGAGTCAAGAGTTCGAGTAGCCAAATCGCCCATAAATAGCCATTGCTGGCAACACTGATTAAATCGTGTAAGCTCCTCTGAGACCTAGTAGGCAGATCATTGCAAGCAACTACATATCTCTTCAGCTCTTACGAATCTAAGGATTCAACTTTAGTTACAATGGGCCTTACCAATAAATATTTTTAGTTTTGAATTTAAATTTTAGTAGTTCACAGTGGCTATATTTTGCATACAAGTTTCGCAATTGTGACCTTCCGCAAATTTAAAGCCGGGACTTAAATTTGTTATTAGTACGGCGCAATGTCAAAAATGATGTGCTCAATTTTTTCTATATCTGAAAAATTAATTGTAATGCTAATAAAATAATATTAAAAATAAAAGCAAAAGCCCCGTAAATGTAAATTTTGTAAATGTAAATTTTGAATCAAAAAGAGAGAAGCAAAGTAACAAGTATATTAAAACCGTATATATTATGGGTTACAAAAAAAAATACCTACAATTAAAAGGTGTTGCCGAAAATTTAAAAATGCAAAAAAAAAAAAATTTCTCAGTGTATGCAGTAAGAAAGAGAAAAATCTAAAACTTCTCCCCTCTTTACAGAATTAGGGTCTTCCGACGCTGGATGAGTGGAACCTGCTTATTATGTCCGCCAATAGACAACAAAGGCTCAAAATATGTATTCACATTCTACGAAGACATCCTAAAGGTGCAAACAATTTAATTAGTTATGTAGCAAAGTAAATTTTACAATTATTATTTTCAGAAAGAAGAAATTCTTTCCCTACTCAAGAACATACACTATCTAGCTAATAGAGTGGTTGACGAAGCGCAGTCTTATGTCACAAGGTAATATAACCAAATATCCCATTCACTGTAACTATTTTGCAAACTTACTCCTTATAGGTTCAAAAAATTCTTTGGCTTGTGGACCTACGACAAGGCAGCAGTGTGTGAAAAATTCGTAAATTCCGGTGTACAACTGGTAGACTTCGATGAGAAATTTACATTCTATGCCAATGTTATACAGGAGTTGCGTCGCTGTCCCACACACTGTGACATACGTTGTGTTCGCATAAATTTGAAATCCTTACTGGACAGTTTGTGCGAACATGCATTTGAATGGAAAACAACTTTGGGTGAAATTTTAGCCAACAAAATTCGAAAGAACATGACCTTGTTGAGGGATGAGGTCAAAGTGAGTACTTGTTTGATGGGGCGTCTAAATTGTACCCGTTCATTTATTTTCCAGCAACTCCAACAAAACTTGGATAAGAGTCCGAAAAATTTAGACGACTTCAAAGTTGTGATGGCGGCAATAGTTACTATTCAATCGAAAACACTGACAATTCAGTCGAAAATAACTGAAATGCAACAGACGTATACGATTTTCAGTGAGCACGATATAAAGGTAGGGTTTACCCCTTTACAGAGGACATTTGTTTGAGTAACAGCTGTAAATGTACAGAGTTGGAAAAACTACCATATATGCAGTTGATCACTAAAATTTATTCTGTAATTTTATTTACTTAAAACCAATATTCTGTAGTTCGATTACAACGACATGCTGATGGCCCACCATTTGGAAAAGAGATGGAAACGCCTGTTTCGATCTTCGTTATATCGATCAGTGAAGTTGAGGCCAATTAAGGAGAAGTTCACCCAGATTGTGACCGGAGAAATAAGCCAATTCTTAGAAGAGGTAAGTAAAGTTGTGACCTTTTAGATATATATAACCATGCGAGCCAAATACTTGTGTAGGTACTTGCTTACAAAAATGAAGGCTCTTTACATAAATAGGTTTAAAAGTCCTAAAAAACCTTTCAAAAATTTTAAATCGAAGCAAGGGGGGTTTATACAAGTTTCCCCAAAATAAAAATAAAAATTCCCTTTTAGTTGCAAGGCTTCATAGACGATTTCGAACAAAACGGTCCCGGATCCGTTGGAGCGGAACTCGACAGGGGAGTGAAACTAATCGATACCTATAGCGGAAAGTTCCAATATTTAGAAGAGCGACGGATGGAGTTGTGTAAGTCCTTTACAGAAGTCATTTTCGAAAACAAAAATTTATATTTCAATCAATAGCGAATGCCGAAAAACTGTTTGACATACCAATTGTGGATTACAGTAATTATTTGAAGGTGAAAAGCGACTTTGACGGAATGCAGTTGGTAAGTACAGTGATCACAAAAATATTGCTCCATCTGACAGTTTTTGGTTTGAAGATTTACAGAATCTATAAGCAACAAAAGATCGCAAGAGAAACTTGGTCCAAAACTCTGTGGGCTGACTTGGATCCGCAGATTTTGAACGACGGCATAGAAAGTTATTTGAAGGAGTATCGGAAAATTCCCAAAAAGGTAGGAAATTTTCAACTGGGACTGTATTTTCACACAACACACACGCAGTAGAATTTCTCTTTTTACCCGACTGTACACAGAGAGGGTTATGTGTTTCGCGCGTATCCTATGTACGTTCCTACGTGACCTCCTGTAGCCTAAACGGCTTGACCGATTTTAAAGAGTGAGGTGTCACTAGATTAGTATTCTTCCCCGGAGTGTCATAGGCTAAACAAATAATTATAAAAATATAAATGGGGACGTTCGGATTCATAGTTTATGTAAAACGTCAACTAGATTGGTCGTGACTAGGAATCCGAACGCGTTGACTGAGCAAGTTGAATTGTTTTTGTATTCTCGCGGTCAGCGTTGCCTTTGTTTGATTTGCCCTTTTTTATTCGGAAAAGACCCCTCATAATTTTTTCCAAAATTGATATTTTCAAATAAGTACATTAAAAATGTAACACGGTTGCCTATCACAACTATATTACACTGTTATGCGAACTAATGGTTGTTAAATATCGTGCGAAAATTCGAAATTTGCAGAGTACGTTTAGAAATGGCACCCTTTTCTCCCACTGGCCCTTTTTTCGACACCTCAGAATTCTGCCACGGCCACTCTGTTTATTTTAAATCTGACTCTTCGAAATGTCAACTGAGTATGCAGGCAGGATTTTCCTGACTAGATTTGTCGGCTTCCCCTCCATAAACGTCAACTGCAAAAACTAATCACGTGACCACTCTGGGCCAATCAAAACTGAATGACATCTAGTCAGACAGCTTGTCAACTTACTAAACTATGAATCCGAACGTCCCCATTTTAACAAAAAAAAAAATAAAAAAATAATTGTCACACAGTGAGAAATGTCAAGAGATGGAATACACTGAACTGTGGAATAAATTACTTTCTGATGTATTCACAATTGCGGTCTTGTGGAGTGTTAGGCCCGATTCGCCAGGGTGTTCACCATTTTCCTGTAGACGAAAACTTACGTTAATCCGGAGTTTTTATTTTTATTGGACCGGGCGGTTTTTTCCACTTCGGTCCATGCAAAAATAAAGATTCCAACCGCTATACCGAAGAAATATCAAAGTCTGAAGATTGGTCCATTTTTGTTTGTTTTTGTTGCAGGACTTAGGTTAGGTTAGGTTAACGGGTTGGTAGAGCAGGTAGACCCTACTATACCCCACTTAGGTCCTTGTGGACCCATTGTGATACCCTTTGTTGGGGGTTTATCGTTGGTGCTGTAGATGGTTAGCACATGTCTCTCCTTCATCTTTTTACCCGACGTTGTCCAGCCATCCTGATATCCTCAAGAACCTGTAAATATCAGAGAGTGTAATATCAGAAAGTTCTTCTAAGTCATGGAAGTAATAGCTTCCAAGTGTTCTCTTCCTCAAGTGACAGAGGCTCGGGCAGTGACAGAGGAAGTGAGGTGTGTCCTCATGAACCTCTTCGTCCCCGCAGCCTCTACATATATCGTCATCATTGAGATTTAGTTTCATCGTGTGGTTTCTTAGAAAGTTATGACCCGTTAAAGCCCCTACCAGCTTAGACAGCGATGACCTGTCAAACTGCAGAAGTTTGATGGTTCGGCCACTGTCATATACTGGCCATAGCTTCCGAGATACTTCACAGGTAGTTAGTTCTTTCCACCTGTTATTGGTTTTCATACGAATCTTGTTCTCCACTCGTTCTCTGAGATTACAGAGTGGAGGCTTGATCGATTGTAGTGCTCTGTCATGATCCATTGCAGACCCTTTTCTCGCCAGTTCGTCAGCAATCTCATTGCCGGCTTTGTCACTGTGTCCAGGGACCCAGCAGAGATTGGTAGCGTGCTGCGAGCAGAGAACCCTGAGCTCTTCGCGACAGCTGTGAACTAGCTTGGATTTTATTTCAATAGCAGAAATTGCCTTTATAGCCGCCTGGCTGTCAATGAAAATGGTAATATCATTGCGTGGTATTGCCAACAATGACACCCTTCGGGCTGCTTCCGCGATTGCCAGAACCTCTGCTTGGAAGACACTGCTGCTGTCAGGAAGCCTAATGGAGCAGTGTATATTTAATTCCTCACAGAATATACCGGCACCGGTTCCACAGTCCATCTTTGATCCATCTGTGTAGATGGATATCGATTTCCCCTTAGTGGGTTCGTCTGAATTCCATTCATCTCTGCTCGGAAAAGAGTAGGAGAATGGTCTATCAAAGTTCAGATGGGGAGACATATAGTCAGAAATGACGACGTTCCCAACGTATTTACTTAGAATATGTGCGTGGCCAAAATTGCATGGGTTCCAGGTATTAGTTTGACTAATCCTTAAGGCACTTTTGGCAGCAGATTCTTCCATGTAGAGGTCCAGAGGAGTCAAATTGAGGATTGCCTCCAATCCAGCTGTGGGTGTAGTTCTCATTGCGCTGGTTGTCCCTATACATGCTAGTCTTTGTATCTTTGTCATTGCCTTGAGATTGGTTGCCTTGCCAGCGGCTTGCCACCAGACTATGCTGCCATATGTGAGTATTGGCCGCACGATTGCCGTGTACATCCACAGGATTATTTTGGGGTTTGGTCCCCACCTCCTGCCGAAGATACGGTTACATGCGTAGAAGGCATTAGCTGCTTTCTTCACTCTTTCATTGACGTTCGGCTTCCAATTAAGTTTCCTATCGAGGATCATACCTAGGTATTTTGCCCTATCTGTCACCTTTAGAGGTATTCCCTCAAGAGTTGGTGGCTCGAATTGTGGTATTATTCTTTTGTTTGTAAAAAGGACAAGCTCGGTTTTTTGAGGGTTAACCCCGAGGCCGCATTGCTTTGTCCACGTACTGAGAGTTCTTAGTGAATTCCCTAACAGGTCGCTTATGGTTTGTAGGAATTTTCCTTGTACAAGCAAGACTACATCATCTGCGTATGCAGTCACCTTGACACCCATATTCTTAAATTTCATTAATAGCTCATTAATGACAAGTACCCAGAGTAGAGGAGAAATGACCCCTCCCTGCGGAGTGCCTCTAGCTGCAGTTACTCTAAGTTCAGTGTCACCTATTTTCGCGTTGATGTTCCTCTCGCTAAGTAAGTTTATAATCAGATTAGTGAGAGATTGGTCAACATTTGAATTCTGTAGTGCTCTCTTTACTGCGCACGTTTTAACATTATTGAAGGCACCTTCAATATCCAGAAACGCCGCCAGAGTATATTCTTTATCTTTTAATGACCTCTCTATGGTGCTAACGACCTCATGCAATGCGGTTTCCACCCCTTTACCTTTAATATAAGCATGTTGGGCAGAGGAAATCGCATTGTCATCTAGCCGGCAGCGTATAAAGACGTTCATTAGTTTTTCGAAAGTTTTCAGAATAAAAGATGTCAGACTTATCGGTCTGAAGTCTTTGGCGGTGGTGTGGCTAGATTTTCCCGCCTTTGGAATAAAAACGACCTTAACCTCTCGCCAGGTTTTAGGAATGTAGCCGCATTCCAGACTACGAATGAAAAGTCTTTTTAAGATCGGGGTAATAGTAGTCTTAGCTTTCTGGAGCATGATTGGAAAAATACCGTCGCATCCAGGAGATTTGAACGGGGAGAATGTATCAATTGCCCAGTTTAGTTTGTCTTCGGTTACAAGTTCTGTCGGAATTGTCGCTAACGTGGTAGTAAAACTAGACTGATTAGCCTGGTTCATAGTACAACCCGGAAAATGTGTCTGCAGAAGTAGACTGAGCGTCTCCTCACAGGATTTTGTCCAAGTACCATTACTGTCCTTGAGATATCCGGGTACTGCGGATTCTTTGCACATGATTTTTCGAAGTCTGGCCGATTCTGTGGTGCTTTCGATATCGCTACAGAATGTGCGCCAGGTTGTGCGTTTAGCACTAATTATGGCCTTTTTGAATTTCCGCTGGCCAGCTTTGAATATATCCCAGTCTGTTTGGGAGTTTGTGGCCTTTGCCAAGTTGAAGAGGGCTCTGGTTCTCTTTCTGATTTCAATGAGGTCCTTTGTCCACCATGGTGGAGACTTCCTATTCTTTATTGTCCGTAAAGGACAGGCTTTATCGTATGCTTTAATTAGAACTGTGTTTAACATTTCTGTCGTTGCATCGATTTCATCTAACGTTCCTATTTTTTGTGTTTTCAGTTTCTGGCCATTCTTGGCTACTTCTGATAAAAATGTTTCCCAGTTAGTCATTCTGGGATTTCTATATTTGCCCAAAGGGGCCGTTTTCTCGTCAATAAGGAATTCTATAATTCTGTGGTCTGAGAAGGACGGTTCTGTGGACACTTTCCATTCCCGCACAGTGAGAGTTAGTGAGTTGCTATATAGAGTTATATCTAGAACCTCACGCCTATTACTTGTTATAAAAGTTGGTTCGTTGCCAACATTGGCTACTAACAAGTTATTTTCTATAATAAATTCTAAGAGAGACTCACCTCGGTCGTTGATGTCGGTGCTTCCCCAGAGCGTATGGTGGGAATTTGCATCACAGCCTAGGATTATATCCCATTTGTCGCGCTCTGCTACTGTAACCAGTGATTTGGTTAAGTCGGAAGGTGGGCTGGTGGATTCGTATGGCATGTAAATTGCCGCCAGTACAAGAGGGTTTTTTCCCACCCTGTCCCATTTGACCGCAGTTTGGTCGGTACAGCTGAGGCTAGGTAAGAGAAAAAGTTTAATTTGTTTTCTGGCGACAATACATGTACGAGACTTACCACTGTCTGATGTACTGTTATAGACCAGCACGTTTTTTGAGCTCAACCCTCGTATTTTCCCCCGGAAGATCCAGGGTTCCTGTACTAGGGCGATATCGATTTTCCTGGTCTCCATAAGAAGAACCAGATTGGCGCTAGCCGCCTTACTGTGATGAAGATTTATTTGTATTATCTTCATCACGGACAGCCTTTTCTTCTCCTCCGCTCTTTTGATTTTCCGCTACCAGCCTGAGTTTGCAGCGCGTGATGCCTACTCGGACCTTGAAGTCATGTTTGCGTAGTAGCGGCAGCGATTTGTGACTTAGGAGTACAGTTACTTCCATACCATTCTCAGTGTACTCACTCGTTTCCAAGATTTTCCACTCCCTGCTTTGAAGTTCCGGGTTAAGGAACTGCAGGTTGCGTTCTATCCTTTCCGCGGGTAGGTACGGTCCTCGAATATGTATTCGGCCTTTTGGTCTTGTGATGCTAAGAATCTCCTTTCTATCAACAACCTGCAAATCGGCATTTGACCAAGGTGCTTTGGTGTTGCTGACGAAGTTCTTTAGCCACACCAGCGTTTCTTTGTCGTCACATTCCATTACCTTGAATCCTTTGAAGGTGGTTAGCTGTCCAAAGAGTGGAAGCTTGTTCTCTGCCTTCACGATAGCGTCATTGACACCATCTAGGATTCGTTGTTCAATGAGTTCCCATTGGCTAGCGGTAAGTCTTCGATTTGGATTACCAAGGTCGACGATTGCGACACGAAGACTTTCCTTCACCATTTCAGCAAATTTCAGTTTTTTGGCCTGCCTACCTACAACCGGGGAGATTGTGTCGTCATGCCTGCCTCTTTTAGAGACTCCAGGAGCGTTCCCAGATTTGGACGTATCCTTCTCTGAGACAGCACCCAGCCGCTTGGGATCGGCTACAGTCGAGGTGAAAGGCAAGCGGCATTTCGCCCCCGCTGCGACAGATTCCACGCTGGCTCCTCCAGAGACACGCGCCCTAGGCTTCCTAAACTCTAACCTGCTGCTAATTGGAACCTTCCTAGAACAGCTAGGTGTCTCCTCAGCCTTGGACGAGTCCTTAACTGAGTTGACGCCCAGTTTTCCGGGTTTTGACCTACTCAAGGCGGAAGGCAAGAGGCATTCCTCCCTTGGTCCAGTCATCTTCCCTATTCTAGTTGGGTTCTGCTTCCTATTTTGCTGGTGGCTGCGCCAAGCATCTAGCGTAGTTTTCATTGTTTCGCGTGCTCTAGCTAGCTGAGCCGTTTCCCTTTCCGTAAGGGAACTGGGGTTACGGCGTTTGAACCTATTGAGCAACCTACGTGCATTCCTGCGAATTTTGAGTGGATCGGTCTGTTCAACTACTGTACTGGACGGCTTGTTGTTTTCCACCAAGGTCACCGCGGCGACAGCTGAGGCTTCGGTTAGGTCCAAACATTCAGTGTCCTTTGGCTCACCTGGCTTATCGACAACAGTAACTGCACTGTCCAATGTCGAATTTCCCTCTCCCGGTGAATTATTATTACCTTTGTCTGCTTCTTCTTTTGCGGGGTCAGATGCAACAGGCCCCTGCCCCGATAGGCTAAGGCATATCACAGGCATGGGCTGTTGCGTTAGAGCTCCCTTGCTCGAGGTTTCAGGGAAGCCAGTCCTTGGTGGGCTACTAGCACAGGGCTCATCGCATTCCAACGACTGATTTCCCAGAAAGTCAAGAGCACTTTGAAGTCGCCGTTTGTCATTGTCTCCAAGGTGTTGTCTTTTCTGCAGCTTCTTAATCGTCATTTTACAGTTGATTACTTTTTTCCTAATAGAAGCTGTAGAAGATATGGAGAATTTGGCTGAGCTGGCGATGGAACGATTGTCATCATCCTCAAGAAAAAGTTTCTCAAGTCTGAGGTCAACCGTTCCCTCGCTTCCCACAACCGAAGCAGTCCTAATTGTTGACGGTTCTTGGAGTAGGAGATTTTCCTCCTCCTCCGTCATTCTTGTCTGAGAATCGGTTTTTTCGAAGTTCTTGGTGCCCGATTCGTTTACACCAGTCCCTTTGTTTGTTGTTTTGTTTAATTTTTCTATTTTGGACCCACGAGTAAGGGGGAAGGGAAGGTCGTTCTGTACTCACCCCCTGTATACAGAAAAGGGGAATTACATTGAAACTAGAGGTCCCCAGGTATCTAGAGTTCCCGTTAGAAGACACCATAACATTGTGCCATACATCCCATGGGCACGGTTGTTATACCCGGGATTACGGGTTTTTATCGAGCTATTCCGCTCTAGATCCGTCATATTTAGTCGAAAGCAGTGGCACCTCGTGCAGGATGTGATTCTTCACCACGTATGACGATCTTGGGAAATATTCCCCTGATTTCCTTCCGGAACTCAGTGCATACTCAGCTTGGAACGTGTCCCTGGCTGGGTCTGCACCGAATCTCCTGGGATGTGACCAACTCAAGGTGAGCGGCAGTGGCATCTCTCCCTTGGTCAGTCAACCTCCTTTCAGAAACCTTAGCCACCTGTTGCAGGACTTAAAACAAACATCCTATCTCAGCGAAAGTAAAGTACAACAACTAGTGTCACCTCCTCCAAGTCAGCCTGACATTATGCAAGCGTTTGATAAAGTGCTAGTTGATATCTCTAAAAAGCTAGAAATAAAAAAGTTAATTGAAAAAACCAAAAAACCCGACTGACTGTAAATTTAAAAAGATTAAAACAAGACACTTTCAGGTATAACTGATTGGCAGTCGGAGGCTGCGCATATTTTCGACAGATTGTCTAGGTAGTCTCCGATTGTCAATCAGTTATACCTGAAAGTGTCTTGTTTTAATCTTTTTAAATTTACAGTCATTACCTGACTGGACACAGGGAGGGTTATGTGTTTCGCGCGTATCCTATGTACGTTCCTACGTGACGCCATGTAGCCTAAACGGCTTGACCGACTTTGAAGTCTGAGGTGTCATTAAATTAGTATTCTTTTCCGGAGTGTCACAGGCTACACAAATAAATTTAGAAAAAAAAAAACAATTGTCACACAAATGTCAGTGAGATCTTTTGTTACAGTCAGTCGGGTTTTTAGTTTTTTTTTTAATTAATTACTATTATAAATCTAATAATGCTTAAAAAACATATTGCGCCGTACTAATAACGAATTTTAGTCTCGATTTTAAATTTACTGAAGTTCACAATTGCGAAATTTATATGGAAAATACAGCCCCTGTGAATTTAGAGTCAAAACTACAAATGTTTACTGATAAGGCTCAATAAAACTATGTATCCCATTTCAAGGTACGGGAGCTGCCAGTTGGCCAAATGTTGGAGCTTCAAATGAAGCAGTTCAGAAATAGTGTCCCACTAATGGTCAGCCTCAAAAATGAGGCCCTAAGGGAGCGGCATTGGCGCTTACTCATGCAGAAGACGGGGAAGTTCTTCGATATGGCTCTGGATAGATTTACGCTGGAGAACATGTTTAACATGCAGCTGCATCAGTATCAAGTAAACTCAGACACTCAAATTGCTCTTCTGTTTTTTATGTATATATTTCTTCTTTTTTTTCAATTCAGGATATTGCTGAACAAATTCTCAACAATGCATTGAAGGAGTTGTCAATTGAACGAGGTATTAAGGAGGTAGAGGATACCTGGGAAATAATGACATTTAAGGTACACAAACATTCTAAGGGCAAGGAGGACCGTGGCTATATTCTTGGCAGTATAGAAGAAATAATTCAAATTCTAGATGATAACTCAACGAACCTCCAGTCAATGGGAGCGTCCCAGTAAGTTTATGTTGTCAAATATTCTTAAGAACAAGCTGTTCGTAAATTCGGTTTTGGTTGGTAAAAAGTTTTTTTCTTTCTGCGTATCGATTGTTACTTTATTATTTCTGAGCTACGCCCAATGAAGATATAGATTTGAAGCATACACTGAGAAAACTAAATTTAAAAATATGGGTACCAAACCCGAAAATTTCTTTTCCACATCCATAACTTGGCAAGCTTACCCATGTCTTGGATGTCATTCCCAAATCGAGGCTAATGTAGCCAACAAAGAGTTACCATAGCTCTTTAGCACGCGGTTGTTAACAAAATTAATTAAAATTAACTTGGGTCGGGTATGAACACCGTACACCAATGTCCTGTTACCCGCTAAGCTTGCTATGTTTGCTTACCAGCAACCTTTTATCAGCTGCGTTACCTAGTCGTTACGGTACAAGCACTGCCATACGGCTGTGATAGCTCTTTTGTGTACAGTTCTGCTTAGGCTGTAAGGTTGTTCTGGCTCGTAGAATAAGTGAAAACTGAGTGGTTTTAGGTATAACAACTGACATGCGGCTATGACAGCTCTGTGTTGGTCTAAGCAATTCTCTTTCTTCGTTTCTACTGCTATTAGTATCGAAGACATCGCGCTGTTCAGACGCGTTATTAATTTCGCCAGGTAAGAGTTCAATTTTTTTTGAAACTGTTCTAATATTTTTGTATGCATGTAAATGTATCAAGAGTGAAAAAAAGACAGCGATTCTTTTTCAATTTTATTTTTAAATACAACAGATAAGGACGAATAATGCAGCTATGAATCGGGTTTCAAGAGACAGCTGCCAAACAGTGAGCTTTCAAATTTCTGAGGAAATCAGGCTAAGTATAATAAGGGACTTCCCATTTGGGTTGTCAGAACCTCTCAATAAGGTGCTAACAGCTCTGTATGTAGCTACTATACATCTTAAAAGAGGCTGTGACAGCCTTTCAGAAGGTTCTGACAGCTCTGTATATGGGTATCACAACTTGTTTAGAGGCTGCGACAGCCTTTCAAGAGGGTGTTACAGCTCTGTATGAGGGTGCCATAAATCTGTGTAGAGGCTGTGACAGCCTTTCATGGGGTTATGATAGCTCTGTATATGGGTACCATAAATCTGTTGAGAGGCTGTGGTAGCCTCCACTGCCTTCGCATTAGCTCTGGAAAGAGGTATTAGCAGCTCTGTGTGCGGGTCTGATAGCAAACTTGGATGTCCTCAAATATATTTTGTTGGTTACTGCAGCTCTGTTAATGTGCTGTACCCATATAACTGAAGGCATCACACCTTACTTTTGGTTGTAGCAGCAACAAAGTTAGCAGTTGATGTGCCTACACAAACAGAGGTGGCGCATTTAGTAGGGCTATCGTAGCTCTGTAGTTTTCTGAGTGTATATACCAACCAGTTAAACCGATCTAAACTGAAGTGGTCTAAAAGTGGCGCCCAACGTTGGATACTTTTTTGGGTGTTTCAAGCAAAGTTTAACCATTATAACAATAAGAATGTTAGTCGATTCTGATTTTGTCAGTAATACATACAATCGTCTTTCCTTTCCGCTTGGATCTTGGAAATCCAAAACAAAAATAGTAAAGTAATATTTTGTATTTTAAAGAGTTTTTTTTTTATATCATAAATAGACAGTTTAGTTGAAGGTATCCTTGGTTAAAGATGCATCAAGTGCATTCAAACTTAATTTTAAATTGCTGTCAATATTCTTTTTAGATTTATTGGACCTTTTCTTCAAACTGTCAACAAGTGGGAAAGGACGTTGGCACTAATTTCTGAGATCGTCAACGAATGGACTGGTGTACAAAGAAAGTGGCTGTATCTTGAGGGCATTTTTATTGGAGGTGACATACGCACACAACTTCCGGAAGAAGCAAGGAAATTTGACGACATTGATAAATCCTACAGACGGGTGAGTAGTTGAATGTTATATCCAGGCCTTAAAAAATGTTTAATTATATTTCCTACAAGTCTACAAAAAAATGAAATTTAAACAACTTTTTTGACAATTGCCAGATTTTATTGCGATCAAGTTTCATTTAATTTATTTCATTTGATTTAATTCATTTAAGTCTGAAAAGTATTTAGACTTCGAATAGTTTCCTAGAGTTGTTGAGTAATTTTTGGACAATTAATCACGAAAAGCATTTTGCTATGGAAATTCCTGATATTATTAATGTCATTCGTTTCAACATCTATAAGTCATAAAACAATTCAATTGGTCGGTGGTATTTACTATTTTTTTAGTGCCCAATATAAATATCGAATAAAAGTTAATTTTCCAATAACAAAACTAAAAAAACGTCACATATACGAAAAATTCCGACCAAAAACTTATTATATATCATATACAATTTTAATTTATTTAATTTAACAATATACTCAATAAATTTTTGTTAAAGATAATGACCGATTGCGCGAAGAATCCACAAGTGACCCCTATTTGTACAGTAGCCGGTCGATTGGCAGAGTTCCAAACGTTAAACGTTGGATTGGAGGACTGTCAGAAATCATTAAACGAGTACCTTGAGTCGAAACGTCGAATATTTCCACGATTTTATTTCATATCTACCGATGAATTGCTCTCGATACTGGGAAGTAGTGTACCAACGATTGTACAAGATCATATTATAAAGGTTTGTGTTCTTGAAATTTTGTCTGTACCTATCAATTATTTGACACCTCTATTACCATTTAGATGTACGACAACATAAAGTCCTTACGTTTCTCAAAAGATTCAATGGATTTGAATATTGTCTCGGGAATGATTTCGAGTGAAGGGGAAACTATGAATTTTCAGAATATTGGTAATGCAGTGGATATTGAATTTTGTTTTGTAAAAATCGTACTAATGAAGAATCTTTGCAAGAACAGTAATTGCACAGGGAAGAGTTGAGAATTGGATGAATGACGTTCTCAAAGAAATGAGACACACAAATTGGTACATCACGAAAGAAGCAATAGAGGACTACGGCAAAAAGGACGACTTGTCCGCAAACTCAAATAGGTATGTCAAGTATAATCCGCGATACAAATAAACATTTTTAGTGTCCATGTTAACATTTTTCGGACTGAGAATGGCATTACCATTACCCATTGTGACCTATAAAATATTTATAAACACTGTGCGCGAAACTAACAATCATATTTAGTATCTAGGTTAAATTTACCGAGTTCACAATGGCGAACTGTTGCATATAAAATTGACCCATTGTGATCTACAAAATATTTAGTATGTGAAGATTAAAAATGATTATTAGTAAGGGCCTTTGAAAAGTAATCAACTTTTTATTTAAATGATTTAAAAATAAAATTTAAACACATCCCGCGATACTAATAATCATTTTTAGTGTTGAGGGTTACTTTTTCGAACTCATAATGATAAAATTTTGAAATTTTTACATACAAAATTGAATATTGTGATCTATACAATAATTAGAGTTAAGGTTAAAAATTATTATTATTGGCCCAATGGGCCTTATAATAATCATTTTCAACATTCGCAATAATAATAATTTTAAACATTAACTCTAATTATTTTATAGATCACAATATACATTTTCATTTTTAATCCTCACACTAAATATTTTGTAGAGCACAATAGGTCATTTTATATGCAACATTTCGCCATTGTGAATTCATTAAATTTAACCAGTACACTAAATGTGATTATTAGTATCGCGCAAAGTGTGTTTAAATAAGGGGGTAAAAATGTAAGGTAAATTAATAACTGGGTCGATTAATTGGAAACGACCTTTAACTACGTTTTTAGAGTGCCGTAGCCAAATGGCAAAAAACGGAACCCTTCTAGATTCGCCATGTCTGTCTGTCTGTCCGTCCGTCACAGCCACTTTTTTCCGACATTTTAAGAACTATACTGTTGAAACACTTCAAAAAAAACTGTTTTGGGAAAACTGTTTTCAAGAAAACTTCTAGAATCTCAGAAAAAATTAATAGACTTCCTTTTGTGTTGCTTTGTGAAAACGTTATAAAAACTTATTGGCGATGTTTACATTTACTTTTTATATAAGTGACAGTTGTCAACAAAAAACTCTCCACAAAGTGTGGACTTTAATTTCTCGAGTTGCCATTGTAAAATTCTACATATTTGTTTGGGTTATAAACTTAAATAATGTTTCGCCAACAAAAACAATAAATTTTGGGGGTTCATAGAACTGAAACTCAAAAAAATGTTTTTCATCAAACCCATACGTGTGGGGTATCTATGGATAGGTCTTCAAAAATGATATTTAGGTTTCTAATATAATTTTTTTTTAAACTGAATAGTTTTTTTTTCATACGTCATAGATCGTAAAGCGCAATTTACCTTTCATACAATCAACTCAAACATAAAAATAATAAATAAAAAAACTTTTATGTTATGTTACTTGCTGCTACGGACCCTTCATGGGCGAGTCCGACTCGCACTTGGACGCTTTTTTCACATTACCTACGAGTAGCTATATAAACTAAGTTTCCGACGGGTTTTATTATTACAACAAAATATTTCAGTCCAATGCGGCGATACTCAAAAACAATTTAAATGGCCAGCGGTGGCAGTGTTACCAGGTTGAGAGAATTTTTTTTTTTTTTTTTCTTTTGTGGAAAATGTTCAATTCAGTCACCAAATAACCTTAAAAAAATATTTTCCCTGGGATCTTTGTATAAAATTCAAGGCAAATTATGTGACATTGTACAATTACAATGGTCCCAAATATAGAGATAATTATTCAACTTGGAGTTTAAAATGGAAGCTAAAGGGTCCTCGAAAATCTATAAATCAAATTTTCTAGATTGGTATCCACTTAATACAACTGTAACAGCAAAATGGGGTAGCACATTTAACATGCGCTGATCAAGGAAATTAGACCTCTACTGAGGTGATTTTGAAAATACATTGCTTAAAATGGAACATTAAACATAAAAGAAACGCATTTTTCTTTATTGCGAATGCATAAATAACCTTCATGTGTTTCTGCTCAGGTTCTGCGGATTATTTCAGTATTTCTTTGATTTACTTTTGTTCTTTAACACAATTAGTGCGTCAAAAAATTGTACAATAGTAAGTATGGAAAAAGGGAAATTTCTGACTTGGGAATGGGAATTTGTGTGCCTTTAGGCTGCGAGTACTGCCAGACACTAATAGACTGATGAAAACAGGTTCTTGGTCTTTCTAAAATTTAAGCACTATATTTACGATATTAAGTAGTTATTTTAGTGCTTCTTTTTACTTGGAGCACAAATTCACTCATAAGCACTCATAAAGACGAACCATTCGGAATACAGGCCACAAAAGTGGACAATAATATAAGGTACATTTTTCATTTTTATTTTTTTTTAGAAACGATTGGATCATGAAATACCAGGGAATGGTGACCCTAGCAGGCAGTCAACTATGGTGGACTGCCGAGGTTGAGGAGACATTTGCAGCCCTGTACAGGGGACAGAAACGCGCCATGAAGGACTTCCTTCGAGCACAAAACAAGCAAATCGAGCAGTTAGTGATAAAAGTCCGTTCGGAACTATCTCGGAATGATCGACTGAAATTCAAGACAATAACAACAATTGACGTTCATGCCAAGGACATTATAGAGACATTCGTGCGAGACAATATAGTTGATGCGCAAGAGTTTGGATGGGAAAGTCAGCTACGATTTTATTGGCTCACACAGTTCGATGACTTGTTTGTTGTTCAGTGCACTGGTCGTTTCAACTACGGCTATGAATACATGGGGCTCAATGGTCGATTGGTGATCACTCCTCTGACAGATCGGATCTATTTAACAATAACACAGGCACTCGTCATGAATATTGGCGCAGCTCCGGCCGGGCCTGCTGGGACGGGGAAAACGGAAACATGTAAAGATCTGGCCAAGGCAATGGCCCTACTTTGTATTGTTACAAATTGTGGCGAGGGAATGGACTTTCGAGCTGTTGGAAGTATATTAGCAGGCCTTTGTCAGTGTGGTGCATGGGGTTGCTTTGATGAATTTAATCGAATTGAAATTTCCGTGCTCAGCGTTATATCGACGCAGCTGCAAACTATCCGGAGTGGTCTTCTCAAGAAGCTTAGCATGTTTGTTGTAAGTGTCTCTTTTTAGAAGGGTTTATCTCAACTTGATGAGGTCAAGTTGTACAGAAATTCTTGTATAACCAGTCGAACACGCATAACGTCACATCAATTGGCAAAAAAAAAATGCGACTTTAAGTAGGTTGTGACAAAATATAGAAGATGCAACTGGCCTCGCATTAGTGTGACATCAACCCGGATACGACTGTATTATCAAATCCTGTTCACACATCCGTCTTACACAAGATTCCACTTAAAAACTAAACATCCCCCATTTCCATCCACGCATGCCTACCACTTCTCCAAATGAACATTTGCCAAACATTGATCCTCACTTTTCCTCTAAGTTTAACTGTAGAATAATTTAAAACATTTTTACTGGCTTAAATGGTCCGTCAAAACCCATTCTTTCTACTACCGCATTTAGTTTGAAGGCGTCGAGATCAATCTTGATCCGAAAGTCGGTGTATTCGTCACTATGAATCCAGGCTACGCCGGGCGGACAGAGCTACCCGAATCGGTAAAAGCACTTTTTCGCCCCGTGACCTGTATTAAGCCTGATCTCGAGTTAATTTGCTTGATCTCGTTATTCTCCGATGGGTTTTTAACATCAAAAGTAAGTCATGCAAAATAGCAACGTTTACAAATAAATTGGATCACGCTGGAATATTTCAGGTTCTGGCTAAGAAAATGACGGTCCTTTATAAATTGGCGCAGGAGCAACTCTCCAAGCAATGTCACTACGATTGGGGACTTCGGTCGCTGAATTCTGTTTTGCGCATGGCAGGCGTAATGCAAAGACAGTCCAGTGATCTACCTGAAGCGGTTGTACTCATGCGAGTACTGCGTGATATGAATTTTCCAAAATTTGTCTTTGATGATGTGGCCCTGTTTTTGGGTCTAATTAAGGTAAAGTTTATAAATTAGCTAGTCAGAAAAGATCAGTACTGAGATGAAATGCAATAGAACTCATACTATTTCTTGCATTTTTGTTCAATTTTAGTTAAATTAGTTATAAATTAATCCTGCTTTCTAATTTTGCAATATTGTGAACTAAATTATGTATGTCCCTTCTTCTATTGAATACAGGATCTATTTCCCGGTGTCGATTGTCCTCGTGTAGGATATCCACAATTTAATGCTGCAGTTCGACATGTCTTATCCGAAGATGGTTATATAATACTTCCGGAACAGGTATGTTAAACGTTCTATTCTGAAAAAAAAAACTCAATATCGGAATTCTAAATATGTAGGAGGTTGGTTTTTTAACTAGAACTTCAACCCCTGTATTCATAAAAAAAAACGTTCACGAGTTAGTTAGCTAGTAGACATCACATTGCATAGAAATTCTTAAATTAGCTGGTGAATAACGAGTTGGTAACTTTTACGCAGTGCTTACTAAAACGATGTCAAGACTTTACCATTTTTAGTTTCTATAGAATGGAGGCGTAAAATTGGTTTTCGAAATTATTTCAAATTCAATCGAATTTCCTTTTGCTTGTTTTGGAAAATAGTAATAGTTTTAACTCAGTCTTTTACACATCGTTGTCATCCAGAGCAGGACCAAGTTTTAACACGAACTCAAAATAACAATAAACACTCAACACATATTTTTGTTCCAATCAGTTTTCCAAATATTACAAAGTTCTAACTTTCACTGCCAGATGTCGTTATTTGTATTTAATAAATGAAAATAGAAATAGTTAGCAGCAGAAATAGAAACAGCATAGTTAGCTCGACTGTGTAAGCTTCATTTTTGGGATAGTCTGGAGTAGATACAGTAGAATCTCTTAAAGATGAACGCGCATAAAACTGATCCCGTTCATCTTTCTGAATTGGTTATCCTTTCAAGCTTCACAATTTAGTTGAAGAACACGTTTAGCTATAGATGAAAATATTAAACATAAAAAATAGCAATTTATTTTATTATATTTTCTTACAGGAAGACAAAGTCGTTCAAATGTATGAAACTATGATGACCCGTCATTCAACAATGATTGTAGGTCCAACAGGTGGTGGAAAAACAGTTGTCATCAACACACTGATTAAGGCCCAATGTCATCTAGGGATACCTACTAAATGTGTAACACTCAACCCTAAGGTGAGTAAATTTAATAAATATACTTTATGCCAGATTTTGGGTTTTTCGATCAATCCTAATACGGGTGAGCCGATAATAAATGACCACGAAAATTTGGCGAGAGCTAGATATACGGATTCGTTGAAAATTGCAGACATCTATTCGGGTATATGTTGCAATACCATAGAATACCGTGCGGCTCCAGAAGGAGAAATCCAAATGTAATACGGCACAGGTCATGAAAAATGTAGGTATAGCCCAGATTTTACAGATTTCAACATTTTGCGACGTTAAGACTTGGTAATAATATTGTAATTGTAATTGTGAGTAATAGGCCCTGTACACTGCGACCAGAAGAGATATATTGTGTTAACCTCTATAACTTAACCCAGGGAGCTGTTGAGGATCTATATAAACCTCGGTACCCTTCTTGCTTCCATGCTTCATATGTCAGTAGGACTTAAAGCGCCCCCTGCATATGGATCGCTCTGACCCTTGCCACAGCAGGACATTCGCAGAGTATGTGTTTCGTTGTCTCCCCCTTTTCTCCGCAGAGTCGATATGACTCCTATCGACTCGTCGGAGTCGAAGATCTCTTTTTTTTTTGAGATGGTATCTTAGTGGCTAGTAACCAGTAAGTAACCAAAAGATAAACCGTTAGGATCCTTAGACCTTCCTTGCTTAGTTCAAGTAACTTGTTTGTTTCACTACAAGCTGGGATTATTAATCTTTTTGCCTGCCTTTATCCTTTGGATTCCGTCCAGTAGTCGGCAAGGTGATCATTTTTCCATTTCCTGAATTTTGAGTGTACGTTACTCAAAGGTAACCCGAAGTAGGGCTTAGGGCCAGTGAGCAGTCGTGATGCGCCTCTTCTCGCCAGACAATTTGCTCATTCATTGCCCTCAATCCCTCATGATCCAAGCAACGGTGACTATGTAGTCCTTGGCCAGACCTTCGAGGAGGTTGAAACATTCCCAAACCAGCTTTGATATGATCGAATACGATCTTAGGGCCTTAAAATCTGCCTGGCTGTCTGAGAGGATGTAGAAGTGCGTACCTTTAGTGCGCCTTTGTAAGCATTCTCGGACACATCTCTATGGCGTGTACCTCCGCTTAAAAGATATCTGGTGATTTTCGCAGTGATAGCACTGGAACCTAGTCCCATAGACCCCAGCACCGGTGACATCATCTTCCATCTTTGAACCGTCGTCGGTTGGTCGGTGTAACAGATTTGTGATCCTGATGGTATTGCGAATTGGTTGGTTCTCCACAGGTACTCCTGTCAGATATGACTATCTTAAATTTTCTGGAGAAGCGAAGCCTTTAAAGCATGGTGTCTGATACCTTGATCACAGGATCATCTGGAAGCATTTGTAACACCCGAAGGTGTCCTGTGAGGTATATAATATCAGGGAGTCTGAGGGCACTGAGACCGGATTCCTTCTTTACTGAAATACGTAAAGGTAGAAGGCTGAGTATTGCCCCTATGGCTGCAGTTGGACAAGTTTTCATTGCCCCCGCTATACCAACGCATGCTCAGCGATACATTTTGTTTAGTTTTTGTTGGGCCGTTATTTGTTCGGTTTTTGGCTACCATGATATCTCAGCATAGGTAATCATTGGTTTGATAATCGTGTTGTATGACCAATATATCATTTTTGGTTTTAAGCCCCAGGTTTTGGCGTAAAGACGATGGCAAATATAAATTGCCTTTGTCACTTTCTTGGTGACTTAATCAAGGCGTGAATTCCAGGTGAGAGTCTGATCTAAGATTACTCCTAGATATTTTACCTCTCCTGATAAGTCGATAAATGCGTTATTCAGCTTAATCGTGTTCAGTTCTAGTTTTCTCTTTCTTGAGAATGGTATCATGACTGTTTTTGACGGATTTATGGTCAATCCTTTGTTCTGATACCATCTATAGGTAAAGTTTAGGAGCCTTTGCATGATCTCTGATATCGTTGAGTCATGCTTGCCCCCAACAGCGATTACTACATCATCTGCATAACCTTGTTATATTTATAATAGGAGCAGGAAAATAACTTCACGGGCAATAACTTCACATGGGAAATAACTTCACCTTGTGTGGGAAATAATTTCAATTTTTTTTATGTGAAGCTATTGCACCTTATAATATATATCTTGCCCAACAACCAATATGAGCCCCAACCAACCTGCCTCTCAAAGAACATAGCTCAGGGGCAAACGCCGAGTTCATTGAATAGGAGGTTCTAACTAACTAACCGCTCAAGCGTCTGCCATCGTCAGATTTAAAAATATCCCCTAAACTTAAGGATTTCCAATTAAAAGTGCCGATTAAATATTTATTTTTGTAGGCATTCTCTGTGATCCAATTATATGGGTACCTTGACATGATCACCCGAGATTGGATTGATGGCCTCTTTTCCAGCATTTTTCGAGAAATGAACAAGCCAACGACGAAAGAGGTAAGGCGCCCGCTTTAAGATCATCAAAACGAGACATACAAATGTGTACTCACCCTAGGAAATGCAATACGTTTGCTTTGATGGAGACGTCGATGCACTTTGGATCGAAAACATGAACTCTGTAATGGACGACAATAAACTGCTCACTCTGGCGAATGGAGAACGGATAAGATTGGAGAATCACTGCGCACTATTGTTCGAGGTAAGTTTGGTCAGAAAATTTTTGATTTACCTGCTAACCTTGGCCAAAGGTGGGGGATTTGTCATATGCCTCACCAGCAACGGTGTCCCGTGCAGGAATGGTATATGTGGATCCGAAAAATCTTCGATACGCCCCCTACTGGCAGAGGTGGACGCAGTCGCGACCTGAATCGGAGCACGAATTTTTGCAGGTATGTCCTTTTTCAAAACTAAGTCCACCCACAGTAAGGAAATCAATTTCTGTAGGACATGTTTGAGCGGATAATAGCACCGGCAATCACATTCATCACCGAAGGTCTAGATGGTAATCAGCAAGGCAGGCCTTTGAAAACTGTTATTCTGCAGACTGATCTCAATATGGTTGTTCAGTTCTGCAACTTGTACGATGCCATGTTTCCACTACCCACATTTAGCGACGACTCTGATGAGCCTTTTGTGGACTACGATCTGTTGACCTTGGAGAGCGCTTTTATTGAGGTGAGCTTACATTTCCACATTCTGCTGCTGTCTCTTTAACTTGGGGTAGATCCTTTCCCAGGACCAATGAAATTTAGGCTTTGAGACAGAAGCAAAATGCTTACATATATAGGAAATATCCAGTTAATTAATTTAAAAACAAATTTAGTGCGTCTACTGTTCGTTGGGCGCTTGCCTTGCTGATTACGAACGGGAGCGCTTTGACGAGTTTGTCAAAAGAAGTTCCGGACTGACATTGATACAGGACTCGGAAGTTAAACGTGCGTCAAACGGACAATTGCCTGTTGGAAAACCTACCCTCTACGAGTATTTCTACGACTGCAAGTCAAACTTTTGGACTGCATGGGAGTGGATTGTTCCGGCGTATGAGCACAACCCCAGTACTAAGTTCAGTGAAATCCTGGTGCCAACTGTCGACACATTGCGGACAAATAAATTGTTATACCTGATGAGTATCGTAAGTACCTCGGCGTAGATGCCTCTGTATTAATGCACACTTGTGTAAAACTGTCCCCTAGAAAAAACGACCGGTACTCTTGATAGGCGACGCGGGCTCATCCAAAACGGCAATCATAACCAAGTACTTAAGAGAGCTGGACTCGACTACTTACGTAGGTTTTTGCGGTGCATACTTCCATCCATTTTAATTACAAATAATTTAATTTACTCCCAGATTATCCTCAATGCAAATTTTTCCTCTCGAACCACTTCTCTTGATGTTCAGAGAACCATCGAGGCCACTGTGGAAAAGCGAACAAAGGACACTTTTGGGCCGCCGATTGGAAAGCAAATCGCCTGTTTCATAGATGACATGAATATGCCACAAGTAGATGAGTGAGTTGCTTATGGTTTTGTCTGAAATGATCGAGAGAGAAAAAAATGTCTCTTCAGATACGGAACCCAACAGCCTATAGCTCTCTTGAAGCTGCTCCTCGAATACGGGGGAATGTTTGATCGTGGCAGGGATTTGAATTGGAAAAAGTTTAAAGACCTCACTTTCTATGCCGCAATGGGCTACCCCGGCGGCGGCCGAAACGAAGTCGATCCTCGATTTATTTCAAAGTTTTCGGTCAATAATTTGGTTTTTCCCAGCGAGGACTCGCTCAGGCTTATCTACTCTTCGATATTCAAGGGCCACTTGGTGTGCAATAGATTTGCCGAAAGCCTACACAAAATCGCTGACGTAGTTGTTCAGATTACGCTGAATTTGTTTAACGTAAGTTAAATGTTAGTTTTGCTACATTTTCGTTGAGCAATTAAAGATATTACAAAAAATATATTTTTTTTTATCACAGATTACCATCGCTGAGCTTCCGCCAACTCCGTCAAAGTTCCATTACATATTCAACCTGCGAGACCTTTCGAGGATATTCGGTGGCATGTTGCAAATACATCCAAACTATTTCACTCTACCGCGAGAAATTATCCGGGTGTGGCGTAATGAATTTACAAGAGCCATTTGTGATCGATTGATTACGGACGATGTAAGTTTGAGTGAAATTATTTAACAAAAATCGGTTGGAATAATTTTTTGCACAGGACATAAGTCTGATCAAAAAACATATCGAGTTGGAGGTAATGAAAAACTTTCCACCATCATTTGAACTGGATCAGGGGTATGCAATTGCAAAGGTATCATCAGCTGTTATGGATGATCGCCTCGATGTAAAAAGGGAAACTCTTATTGCGGGTAAACTTTTTAAATTGATATGAACTGCCTAAGTTGGATTTATATTTGTATTACTTGCGTAGCATTTTTTTGTTTTTATATTCCTACGTGGGAACTTTAATCACAAGATGACAAACATCACGTACGGAACATTTTCAATTTATAATTTACTAGCGACCCGCCCCTTCGCACGTAGGGTTCAGTCTGCGTTTACAATGTAAGCGGAAAAATGTAATTATTTGCGACATCACATTAGAAACCTCAAAAATAACAGTATTCCTCTACTATTTAATGGATGTTATTATACATATAAACCTTCCTCTTCAATCACTCCATCTATTAAAAAAAACCGCATAAAAATCCGTTGCGTAGTTTTAAAGATTTAAGCATACATAGGGACATAGGGACAGAGAAAGCGACTTTGCTTTATACTATGTAGTGATTGAATATTTGTTCGCAGTCTTTGAAAACTAAATATAAAATCAAATATTCCTTCATAACATTGGCTTAGATACTTATATAAGGCAAAGCTACGTAAGGCCAAAAACGAAAATGTGTCCTTATTTAGCTTTTCCAAGAATCCTAGGCCAAATTTTCAGTTTTCCTTAAATAATGATAGTTTTATTGAGAAAATAATTTTATAAACCCTTATTCGTTTGATGCTGGTCTCCAGTAAGAGTGGCTGTAACTTTAGTCCCAAATTTATATAAAAAACAGACTTGAAAAAAAAACAAAAGAAAAATATCCCACTTTACGAGCTTACCATTTTCTAATTTCCTCGCGAATTTAATTCCCTTAGTCTTTGTGTAAAAGAACCAGGGCACTCATTCCTTAAATTTTCAGACGAATATCGTCAACACGACAGACCTCCAAAACTTGCAAATAAGGGCAAAAATACGAGTTGTAATTAAAGCTGACGATAGTCCCAAAAAAAATGGTGCAGAATTTAACTCGATTTTCGGATCATACATTTTTTGTCAATACGGTCAGTAGTGGTCCCAGATTGAGGGAAAAAGCGCGTTTTTTTTATTAAAAAATTGAAAAAGAGGGAAAAAAATGGAAAAAAAAAGATCTCTAAAACAAAAAGTTTTAAAAATAAAATTAAAACGTATTTTGATTACGAACAAATTTCAAAGATTGAATTGTTTATATTAAACATGAAATAAAATAGCACATCGAACATACTATCTGATTTTTCAGCCTCACTTTTTATTTTGCTTTTTATGCTAACAATATTAGATACCTTGATCAATTTCTTCTTTTGTTCTTCGACTTTTTGTGCATGTGAATGCATTCACTCGTTTTGACATTATGTCTAGAAGAAAAGGAAATTATTGTATAATATGTATACTTTTGTGCGATATGCTTATTTTAAGATTGTTTATAAAAACAGTTACAGTTTTCATGTTTTTCTGATGAAAACAAGTGCAAATTCATTTAGGGGAGAAAAAGAGGAATTTTTGTTAGAATTTAGCGGAAAACTAAAGCTTTTCCAGATAAAAAAAAAGTAAGACAAGTGCGAGTCGGACTCGCTCATGAAGGGTTCCGAAATAGCAAGTAACATAACATAAAAGTTCTTGTAGTTCGTTGTAACTTTGATCGATATTTTAAAAACTACTCGCTAGATCTCGTTCAAAAAATTATCGTTTGTAGTTTACATGGTAATGTATATCATATATTTTTTTAAGTTTTATCGTTCGCTTATTTTAGAAGTTAGGGGGGGGGGGACCAACATTTTACCACTTTGGAAGTGTCTCTCGCGCAAACTATTAACTTTAGAAAAAAATGATATTAGAAACCTAAATATCATTTTTGAAGACCTATCCATAGATACCCCACACGTATGGGTTTGATGAAAAAAAATTTTTTGAGTTTCAGTTCTATGTATGGGGACCCCCAAAATTTACCGTTTTTTTTTTATTTTTGTGTAAAATCTTAATGCGGTTCACAGAATACATCTACTTACCAAGTTTCAACGGTATAGCTCTTATAGTTTCGGAGAAAAGTGGCTGTGACATACGGACGGACAGACAGACAGACAGACAGACAGACATGACGAATCTAATAGGGTTCCGATTTTTGCCATTTGGCTACGGAACCCTAAAAAAGGGAAAACAAAAACAGTCTTCAAAGTCTGGAAGCACCCTGTCGGTCTATGAAATAACTCACGTTCCTCTGCCTGTTAGATGAATAGCGGCCATCATGTCTAACTCCATATAAAAAAAATTCCATTTCGCCATTTGCGCCAAACGTCTAGCACTTTTTATGAAATGTACATTTTTGTATATGGAGTTTGACATGCCGCTATTAATCTAGCGGGCAGTGGAACGCGGCCATTCATTATCGCGTTACATTAATAACACACAAAATACACCAAGCATTAAAAAATTATTAACGGATAACTTTTCAGTAAATGTGTAAATACCAGTGGCGTCATGTCAGGGTGTTCAAGGTGTGCATCGCACACCCTGGTCTAACAAAAAAAAATCCCTCATCGAAAAATGTGTAATAATAATAATACATACAAATATGATATGCACAATTAGATAACCCATAAAACCTCCATCACAGAGCCTACACTATATTCAAATTCATGCTTCCTAATTTTTCTTTCAAAATTCCTGCATCGGCATCGTTAAAAAACTCGCATTTCATTAAATGAATTCATCCAGCTCCAAACTGTATACCCACAAGGTGTCCACAATATTCATCCCAATCGTCATTCGTCAGTCCTCACTCGTCACCCACACTCCGTAGTCCGTACATAAAATCGTTTTACTTTGATGAACTTCTAGTGAACTCGTGCGACGGCTTTCTGTGCCCGGGCTGTAGGTATTCTTATTTTCTGTTCTTTTGGATCTGTTCTGTTCATTTTCTGTAAAGCGTTATACGTCATAATACAATGCAAATGCATTCCATCTACGTTCGTGCAAAAACAGTCGAGGAATAAAAGACAGTGCACGATAGTCGAAGAATGAAAGAATGAACTTTGCTTGCAACTGATGCACACAAACTCTCGAATTAGGAATTCTAAGTACAAGAAATTTTCAATATTGTTGTTTTATTTAGCTTATTTTTCACTCACTTTTATTTTTAATGCATATAATAAAAATAGATTATTTTTATAAGCTTCTCAACAACAACTTTTTGACAGACAAAACTCAAATTGAAGAAGGTGAAGACGCTGCTGATCCAGAAGAGGAAAAAGTTATCCCAATAGCTGAATACGTGCTGCGAAATCCAATTCTCTTTGGTGATTACAGAAACTCACTTAATGAATCGGAACCAAGACACTATGAGGATCTGCTTGACTACAAAGCCATCTATTTCCTTTTCCAGGAGGTATTTTTATTAAATTACATTTTCACTTTAACAAATTTGAGAGAATAGTTCCAATTGTTTTGAAATTCAATACTAAATGTCTATAGGAAAGATTTACTGATCAATTAGAATTGATTTTAACAAACTACACCATTTAGGCCCGTTTGCTGATACTACTCATAGCGATTTAAGTTCTACTTAAATGACTTAAGGGCTACTTTTTCTATGTCATAAACTGTCGCATAAGTTTCAGCAAACGGGCCTTACTCGTAAACTACTCTTTTAGATCGTCGAGGAATATGGCGAACGTAAGGGGAAGCTCAACTTGGTGCTGTTCGAGGACTGTCTTGAACATTTGACTCGAGTACATCGTACTCTGCGAATATACCGTGGCCACATGCTGTTAGTTGGCGTTGGTGGAAGCGGCAAAAAGAGTATAACCAGATTGGCATCTTTTGCAGCAGGTACGTTTATAAGTTTGAATTTCTTTGAATCGAAAAATAACTATCCACACAAATAGCCTAATGCTTTAAGCACAGGTCTACCAAATTTATTCAATTTTAAGTTGTCAGGTTATTTGGGAAAATTTTGAATTACCTACTTTCGATATAAAAAGTGCCAAAAGAACGAACACCATGAGTCGACTTGTGTCAAACTTGAATAAATGTTACGATCGGATGCACAGTACCCTGGGGTTGAATTACCACATCCGTGATCGAGTAATACGTGACTGAATTTATTATTGTTTTGCTTGTAAAATCCACAAAATTCAGTGACGTATGGCTCGATCACGGATGCGGTAATTCGACCCCTGTTCTATGTGACATAATTTGATCATTCAAATGTCTCTTACGGTTGCTGTGTTATGGATCAGGGAAAAATGCATAAGTCGTATTCCCACATCTGAAGACAAACCTTTAACCTGTGCTCCTGAGAAGTGGCTAAAAATGGCCTGTGCTGTGAAAATGCCTTCTATTGAAATAATATATATGGCAACTCCTTTACACGTGTAAAACATTTAGTTCAGGGTACTGCTAATTTTCAGAGACTCATTTTGCATTCCAGCTGATGGATGTTATTCCAAAAGCCCGCATTTTCGCACTAAAGCAAAAGCAACACCAGAATTTCGATCTAATTTAATTACACACCAACTTAACAAAATTAATTAATTTTCTGCGAAAGCTGTTAGCGCATGAGACCTAAGAAAGTACCAAATTGTAACAAGAAAACAGAATGCATACAATCAAATTTTACTCCTTTTTTTCCAGAATGTGAAATGTTCGAAATAACAATTGCGCGTGGGTATAACGAACTAAGCTTCCGTGAGGACTTGAAGAAGCTGTACTATCTGACGGGATTGGATAGGAAGAAAGTTGTGTTCGTATTATGTGCGGCTCAGGTGAGTTTTGAAACACTCTTACACTTCTTTTAGAATTTTAAATATTCGACATTATTACGACCAAATGCAAAAAAATAAATAAAAATATCAACTTTTTTTTATTCTTCTACATAAAAAAAAAAGTTGCATACGTAAGAACGCCCATAACTCGAGAACGGATCGTTCGATTTGAGCTATATTTTCTTTGCTGTGTTTGTTTACTTTTAAGAAAGGTTTATACGGCAAAAAAAGTTTAAAAGTAAATTAAAAATCGTAATAACTAATTTTCTATACATTTTGTAGAGGATTTTTTTTTTATAATTTTGATCACAATATACCTACCTACAGTGAGATCGTGTTTGTCAAAAAATTTAGATGAATTTAATTATTATATTTAGTAAATTTTTTTTACAGAAACAACATTTTTTAGCACGGGAAAGCCGGGCGGGAACAGTTAGTTTTTAATAAAAGAATCAATTTTTTTTTTTTTTGACTAGGAAGGTTAGTTGGTCAGTGATTAGCATGTAGAACTACTGAGCTAGGGGTCTCAGGTTCAATCCCCGGAGAAACACAAATAACATCTGAAGGTTTTTTTCACTGCGCCATCTCTTGCGAAGGCTTGAAACACATTCGAAAGTATAACTGTTATGAACGACTTCTAATTTATCTGTTCGGGCTCGGCAGAAAATTGTAGATTACTTCCATTCGTCCCAAACAAACATCCGAGAGTACAAGTGTCATGATAGAGCTGTATGAGGAAGAACTAGATTTGTATAATATACCGGGCTATACACCTTTCGGAAATTGCAATGAATCATACCCAGCGGGAGGTGTAGCAGTTTATGTGAAGAATGGTTATGTACTCGATTGTTTGAAGGTTAATTTTCTTAGTGCTGATGTTATGAAATTGTCTTTTAATTTCTTGAATGAGAATTATGCAATGTTATGTGTATACAGATTACAAGCGGTTTCAAAAGGTGTTTTTATTGGTGAATTAAGTAATGCTCTGGGTACTTGTAAAGAAAAAAACTTAATAGTAATTGGTGATATTAATATCGATATTTTAAATGAAACTGATAGAGATACTGAGAATTATCTGTTTCTAATGGCGTCAAATGGTCTGAGGAGTTTTATTAATGAACCTACCCGTGTTACGGACTCGACTAAATCTTGCATTGATCATATATTTATGCGTACTCAAAAAAACAATAAAAGTGTGTTTAATGGTGTTGTGTATGATCTAAAATTAACAGATCATTGTATGATTGCACTAAATGTTTGTTTAAGTACCAACACAATAAATAGTGGCAACTCATCTATAAGGAAGAAATATCGCACAGATTACGCCATTTTAAAGGAATGCTTACTATATGAATTCTGGGAACCAGTTTATGATGAACCTAACCCATCAATCGCTTTCAATCTCTTTGTAAGAATTTTAAAAAATCATATCAAAAATTGTACTACCTATTCCCCTCTCATCTCGAATAAAAACAACTTTTTAAAGCCATGGATGACACATAATCTCTTGCGGCAGATAAAAAGAAAAAATAAGTTTTGCAAAAAATGTAGAAGTCATCCACATAATATAAAACTTAAAAATTACTACGATTCTCTATGCAAATCCGTGCACAAAAATATTGAAGAAACCCGTAACAAGTTTTATTTGAATTCGTTTGAACAAGCTCGAGGTAATGTCAGCGATGAATGGAAGGTAGTTGATAGTATCTTGGGAAAAAGTAGGCAGCAAACAGGCATAACTAGCTTGGATATAGATGGTAAAAGTTTGACTGATTCAGTCATAATTTCCAATAAGCTTAATGAGTACTTTACCGAAATTTCAGAAAAACTGAAACCATCTGTAGACATTTCGAAAGACTGCAATTGCTCTATAAGTCAAATAGAAAACATACAACCAAACAGTTTTGTTTTCCAGTCATTTTCTTCATGCGAAATCTATAGGGCAATATTGTCGTTAAAAAACAAAAGGTCTTGTACTAGTGATGGTATATCAAGTGTATTGTTGAAAAAAATTAGCTTTTATGTAGTAGACGTTATATGTTATTTATTTAATCTTAGTGTTCAAAATAGTTGTTTCCCTCAGCACCTTAAAGGAGCTGAAGTTATACCACTTTTTAAAAAAGGTATTAAAAGTAATATGTCAAACTACAGACCCATCTCCCTACTACCAACTTTTTCTAAGATTTTCGAAAAGCTTATGAAATCACGAATATTGTCTTTTTTAGACAAGAACAATTTTTTTAGTAGTAATCAATTTGGTTTTAGACGAGGGATGTCAACCGAGGATGCTATCCTCAGAGTGTGTAGCCAATTATATGAAGGTATTAACCGTAGCAAATCCACCATGGCTCTTTTTGTGGATATGACGAAGGCGTTTGATATGGTTGACCATGACCTACTTCTAAAAAAATTATACAATGCTGGGTTTAGAGGGATGATTCACAAGTGGTTTACTTCTTATCTAAAAGGTAGAAGTCAAAAAGTAAATGTAAATGGGAGCCTTAGTGAGTCTCGTATTTTAAAAAATGGTGTACCACAGGGCTCAGTTCTTGGTGCTGTGCTGTTTTTGATATACATAAACTCCCTCTTTGCATTAAATCTAAATGGTGTTTCAACTGCATTTGCAGACGATGTAGCCTTTACTTACCAATTTGATACAAGATATGAAAGTGTGGCGAAGATATCGGAAGATCTTGAAACATTAAGACTTTGGTTTACAGAACATAAATTGATTATTAGCGAGAAGACAAAAGTTATGTCTTTTAAAATATCAAATAATATTTTAAGTGATTTCAATTTATGCTTTCATGCTCATGATTGTAAAAAATTCTGTTTGCCTGTTCATAGTTGTGGAAAATCTAATTTTGTTAGTAGTTCGTCTTGTTCTAATAATTGTTTTAATATTGAATCAGTGAATCGCTATAAATACCTTGGAGTATTAATTGATCATAATTTAAATTGGAAGGATCATATTCAAACTATTAAATCACATATGCTCCTTGTAACGCGCAAAATGTATCTTATCAAACCTTATTGCTCCAAAAAAGTACTAACGTCAATTTATTATGGCCTGGGGCACTCTAAGTTGCAGTATGGTATTACAAGTTGGGGTGGTTCTTATAGTTACTCCTTCAGTCCATTGTTAATAGCTCAGAAGCATTTAATTAGGATTATTTGTAACAAAAATCGCCTTACTCAGAGCTGGCCTTTATTTAGAGACCTGCATATTCTACCAATGAGACACCTTTACGTCTTTAAAGTGCTAAAGGAATTTTTTAAGCAAAGCGGCAATATACCTAGCAGAACTTCGCAGTATGGTCTTCGTATAAATAACATGTATCTTGTTAATGTTCCAATCGCGTACAAAAACCATTTTTCTCATTTCTATTCTGTTATAGGCCCTCTAATGTTCAATAAGCTACCATTTTCTGTTAGGACAGCCTCAAATTATAATTTATTCTTAAAAAAAGTAAAAGACTGGTTATTCACTATAAGTTATGATGTCCTTGAATCTTTGATTAAAAATTAGCTATCATCATCTTCATCAGCACAAGTAAATGTTTTATATAAATGTACTGTTATTAATTAATTAAATTTGTAAATCATTTCTTTTTTTTTGTTCCTAATGTTAAATTGATTACCATTTGTATTTGCTCCTTATGTTTTTCCTTAAATTGTTGTTTCTCTTTTTTTTGTTTTTAATTCTGTTTTCTTTTCGTTGTTATTTATAAAGTTAAAACCGATGTCACCCCACATCAAAGTTAAATATTCTTTTTATGTAAATTAAATATCTAGTTGTATCACTCCACACTAATTTTAAATTACGGATTGATTACTATTATTTTCCGCTATTCCCCAAAAGAAATTGTACCTAGCTCTAAGTTTGAAGGAAAATAAAATAAAATAATAATAAAAAAATAATAATAAATTAGACGTTTGGCCTCGCAGGTTCCTTCCGTTCGTCCCAAAAATAAAAAAACTCACGCTAGGCCTAGGGTTCACGGACCTGTTGGGCCAACTATTTATTTATTCATTTAGACGTGAAAATAAATAAATTCTTGAAAATAAACTATATTTTGACGCCAAGAGCTTTGACTTTTTTTTAAGTAGTTTTGTAACGACCTGTCCCACTGTCATTTTTCGACTTTTTTTTTAATAAGTGCTCCTGACCCCCTGACTCAATTCACCTGGCTCAGGGCCTTTTTTTTTAATATTTTCGCTGATCACTATCGTTGTCATTCTGGTTTTAGGAAACTTTTCCTTATTATTAAAATATATGAAGTATTATATTTCAAATCTTGAAGCTTGGTAGCAACTATTTTACTTTGCGAAACAACGTTGCTCCCAATACCGAAACCAGGATATTTGACCTACTTCTGTACCGGCTATACCAGAAATTCGAAATCAGAATGAAATCAGAAAAATATACAACTTAACCATCGCATTTTCAGATATAAAGACAAAAATTGTTAAACCACTGTTGTAAATTTCACTTCTTTCCAAATGCATTTCATTCCCAACACCAGATAGTGGAAGAAGGTTTCCTTGAAATAATCAACAACATACTAACAACTGGTTCGGTGTCCGCATTATTCGCTGATGACGAGAAAGACGGTATCATTGCCCAGTGCCATCCGTTAGCAGTCGAGGCAGGATACTCAAGTGCTCGGTAAATTACATTCCTCAAACAAAATATAAGTAGCCATTAAATTTTACATCTGTAGAGACTCGGTGTGGAGCTACTTCATAAACATGTGCTGCGAGAATCTTCATGTGGTTTTATGCATGTCCCCCACTGGTGAATCACTAAGGAATCGGTGCAGAAATTTCCCAGGGCTTATTGGCAGCACAACCATTGATTGGATTTTTCCATGGCCAAAGCAAGCACTCTTTGCGGTTGCAGAGCTCTATTTGACTGAGCATCCTATGGTATGTATTTGAAGTTACCTCAACAAAATAGAAGTCTGTTTTTATTTTCCTAATTAGATTCCGGAGAATCATCGGGATAAAATCGTAAGTCATGTCGTACACGTGCATGGATCGATGTATCATTACTCGGTGGAATATAGAGAGAAACTACGTCGCAGTAACTATGTGACTCCGAAACAGTACTTGGATTACATAAACACATACTTGAACCTATTAGGTGATTGTGCTACAAACTTGTACTTGTAATTGTACTTGAACAATTCGGGGGTCATAATTCGATGCACTAAGTCGAAATCGTAACGTATCAATTTGTATAGTTTCAGACGGTAGCCTCTGAAAAGCAGCCTAGAAATTTCAATTTTTTCTAGTTCGTGCAGTTGTAATGTTTATTTGGTTTATAAGCTATAGAGCTTAAAACGCGATTTTCTATAAACCGTATACCTACAAAACAAAATTTTTTTAAACGGACATAGAAACGCTGATGATAATTATGCAAGCAAAGTAACGAACTTGAATAATAATTATAAACCACTTTAAAAAAGAAAGGATTTGGCTGGGTTAGAATGGTACAGCTCACAAAATACATTAAATCCACCTTTTTTCGTTATTTAATTCGTTTGCTCGCTATAATGTAAAGAGTCTTGGAGAGTATAATTTTTGACTAAAAAATATTTTAAAAATCTAGTAAAATAACAGATGTTGACCATCTCTAATCGTATACATTTAGCGACGAAGAATTTTTTGTTCGTTAAAATATAGCGAGTTCTATTAGCGACACATCATCGTTATAACCCGTTATTTTTCGCTACATTATTATTTTTTTTTCTCCACTACTTATGATTGCACCTAGTAAAAGCTACGCAACTAGTTTCATAGCAAAATTTTTCCAGATTATTTCGCACTCGTCCAAATGTAACGATTTGCAATAGTACCTTTCTTGGGTTTTCCAATAAGAGGTGTTATTGTGAATGACCCGCTATTTCGGTAGCTGTCACTTTTGAAGCTTTTATTCTTTGACATTTGATAAGTAGCAACTACGCCATTACAAAAAATGGAACGATACACGCTTCAACAATGTGCAATTAGGCATTTTTTCTTTGAATACCAAAATAACACCTCTTATTGAAAAACCCTTTATTTTCTCGAAACAAGTATAAGTGTTCATGAAAGTTCAACAAAAGTCGTGGCAGAAATCTTCACACATCAAATCTTAATAATTATAAGTCACTTGTAAGAACAAAATATTTGTCCCTTTTGCTAGCTAAATATAGCGAGTCCTTCCAGAGAATAAATTTTGTCTCCCGAGTTTTTTCAAATTATATCAAACCGTAGATTATGAGCATTTCCAATCGTTTTCATTTCACAATGACGTATCTGTTTGCTCTTCAGAATGTAGCGAGTTCTATTAGCAATACTCGTTGGGATAATTCGTTATTCGCGACATTATGAGGGGATACTACGCAACCAGCTTCGTAACAACACTAGTTCAAATTATTTCTCATTCGTTCAAATGTAATGAGTTGCAACAGAACCTTTTTTATTTTTTCTCCAAACGAGTAGGTATTAGTTTTCATGAAAATTCAACGAAACTCAGGGCAGAAATCTTCACACTGGTTGGCTTTGAAACAATCTTGTCTCTTAATAATTATAGGTCACTTGCAAGAACAAAAGATTTGTCCCTTTTGCTCGCTAAATATTTATAACGAGTCCTTCCAGAGCATAATTTTTGTATATCAATTTTTTTTTAAATCTAGTAAAATAACAGATGTTGAGCAAAGCATGTCCAACAATTTTCAGACGAAGACAAATCTGTTTGCACGTCAAAATATAACGAATTCAATTTCTAATAACCTTCAGTATATAACTATAGTCATTATTTTTCGCTACATTATGAGGGGACTAATAAAAGACATTGCGCAACTAGTTTTGTAACAAAGTTTGTTAAAATTATTTCGCATTCGTTCAAATGTAACGAGTTGCAATAGAACCTTTTTTATTTACTCTCAAAACGAGTATTAGTGTTCATGAAAATTCAACGAAATTCAAGGCAGAAATCTTCACACTAAGGAAAGTCTTGAAACAATTTTAACTCTTTGTCAAAATGTAACGAGTTCAAAAATGGTTACGATTTCGACTGCGATTTTTTATAATTTGTGACGTTGCTCTTTGAGATTTTTAAGATTATGCATTTCGAGTCAGAAATGTCACTGATTTTCTTTTCAATCTTTTAACATGTTAACCTTTCCTGAAATTTAGAGGAAGAGAACAACTTTATCGTCACCCAGAGCAACCGTCTAAGGGAGGGCATTATCAAAATAGATGAGGCAGCTGAGCAGATAGATCAACTGCGAATAATTGTCACCGAGCAAAAACAAAACGTCGAAGTAGCCTCGGCAAGTTGTGAAGCAATGATGGTTGATATCGAAGCGTCCACCCAGAAGGCTAACATTAAAAAGGCGGAAGCATCTGAAAAGTCGATAGAAGTCGAAATCAAAGGCAAACAAATCGCAATCGAAAAAGCCGACGCAGAGGTGGCACTAGCCGAAGCAATGCCAGCCTTGGAAGAAGCAAGACGTGCCTTGGCCAATCTGGACAAGAGCCAGATAACCGAAATTCGTTCGTTCGCAACTCCCCCGCCGCAGGTACAAGTCGTGTGCGAGTGTGTTGCGATACTCAAAGGACTGAAGGAAATCAATTGGAAATCCGCCAAGGGAATGATGTCTGATGTGAATTTCTTGAAAAGTCTGATGGAAATGGACTGCGAGGTATTGACCGCACGACAAATAAATGCCTGCCGAGCTCACATGAAATCGTCTACGGGACTTGATGAAATGGAGAAAATCTCCCTCGCAGGGGCAGGACTTCTCAAGTTTGTGCGCGCTGTTATAGCCTTTTTCGAGGTCTTCAGAGAAGTCAAGCCGAAGAAGGAGCGTGTCGACTACTTGGTCCAAGAGCAAGAGCTGCAAATCAAAATACTGTTCAAGCTGAACCAGGAGATCACACAGCTGGAGGAAACATTGGCCGGACTGAATAGCAAATACGCCGAGTCCATTCGACAAATGAAGACGCTGACGGAAATGATGAATCAGGCCGAAAGGAGATTGGTAAGAGGAGGAGAGAGTTTTTCTTAAAAATTATAACAAATAAAACATTCCCACTTTAGATAGCCTCAGACAAGCTGATAAGCGGGCTCACATCTGAGCGCATACGATGGAGCGAAGTCCTTCTGAAGTACGGCGAACAAAAGTTCCAGCTTGTTGGCCAGTGTCTCATTTGCTCGTCGTTTCTGGCATACACGGGAGCGTTTTCGTGGGAGTTTCGCCGAACCATGCTGTATAAGGATTGGCTGAGCGATCTGCGTGAACGAGAAATTCCCATTTCCGACGAGTTTGACCTCGCAAACTCCCTCTCTACGGAGGTACAAGTGGCCGATTGGATATCCAAGGGCCTACCCCCCGACGAACTCTCCATTCAAAACGGCATCCTCACAGTGCATGCATCTCGCTTTCCACTCTGCATAGACCCACAGCAGCAGGCCCTGAACTGGATCAAAAAAAGTGAGGCGCACAACAATTTAAAGATCCTCTCGTTCAACGACTCGGACTTTCTAAAGCAGGTCGAGTCCTCCATCATGTACGGCATACCGGTGCTGTTCCAAGACGTCGACGACTACATTGACCCCGTTATCGATCCCATATTGGAAAAGAAAATCCACATAGCAGCTGGACGAAAATTTGTTATACTCGGCGATCGGGAGGTGGACTACGATGAAAACTTCCGCATGTATCTAACAACGAAGTTTACGAATCCAGACTTTGATCCGGCAGTCTATGCCAAGGCCATGGTTGTCAACTACAGTGTGACGCACTCCGGTCTGGAGGATCAGCTCTTAAGTGTGGTTGTGCGCTGCGAAAGGCCCGATTTGGAGGAACAGCGTGAGACACTCATAACGCAGACTAGTGAGAACAAGAAGCTTCTGCAACAGTTGGAGGACTCCTTGCTGCGCGAGCTGGCCACGTCAACCGGAAACATGCTGGACAACGTCGAGCTTGTCGAAACGTTGGAGAACACAAAAACCAAAGCGACAGCCATTACGAAGCAATTGGAGCTCTCAACTGAGACTGTACTTGACATAGAAAAGCTGCGCGATGGCTATCGTCCTGTTGCAAGGCGTGGAGCAGTTCTCTTCTTTGCCCTATCTGACATGGCAGCCGTCAACTCGATGTATCAGTATGCACTGAACTCCTTCCTGGACGTTTTTGCGTATTCTCTGAGGAAGTCGGTTCCCGATTCGATACTGAACAAGCGCATTGCCAACATCATCAAAACGTTGACCGAAAATGTTTACTCATTCGGCTGCATGGGGATATTTGGCCGGCACAAGCTCCTATTTTCGTTCCAATTGGCAACCAAGTTGGAACAAAGCGAATGCAACCTGCGGCAGCCTGAAATTGATTTCTTTATAAAAGGTTCGGTATCGCTAAAGAAAAGCGAAAGGAACTGTCCGGCTCCGTGGATATCCGAACAGAATTGGAAAAACATCGAAGCGCTTTGTGCTGATTTCGGCGAGGTGTTTCCCGCTCTCACGGAGCACGTCGAACGCAATTTAGATGCGTGGAAAGAGGTACGTGTAAGACGGTGAAATATCAATATCTATTAGTTGGAGTTTTGCAGTTTGCCTGTGAAGTAGAAGGTCTTTCAGTGGGAGCACTCGAAAGTTGTTACAACTGATGAGCGTTAATAATAGGCCTACTTTTTGACAACAGTTTTCACTTAACCTTGCAAGTCAGTAGGTACCCATTTATTTTATTTTCCTTTTTATGCTTCCATGGAACAGTGGTACGAATTAGAAGATCCGGAGCAAACTGCCTGCCCTGGCGATTTTAACAGGAATTGCACCTCTTTTCAGGTAAGACTCGACTTGCATTTGGAGAAAAACAGAAAATTCGTAAGATTGCTGAAAATCGTCCCACAGTTTTTGGCTTTAAATAATAAATCCCTGCTTTAGTTGTGATATTTATATTATTTCTGTCAAACAGAGGCTGATGCTGCTTCGATGCTTCCGTGAGGACCGAGTCTTTCTGGCGATAAACAACTATATCATCGAAGTAATGGATGAATTCTACATCACCCCACCAGTGATTAGTCTGCCGCTTATTTTCGAACAGTCGACAAGTATGGTACCAGTCTGTTTCATCCTTAGTGCGGGCTCAGATCCAACGAACGATTTGATGAACTTTGCCAGCCGTTTCGATCATAAGGTGTCGCATATTTCTCTGGGACAAGGACAAGAAAAGGTAAATAGAAAATAAGACATTGTGCCGTGGCAGATTAATTGTTCATCTTACAAAAATGCAAAAACAGTCATAGCCAACACGAACAGATTTAATTGAGTTGACCTGTAAAAGAAACTTATGTCTAAAAACTGTTCGACTGTCTACTTTTAACTTTTGTTTAACTCTTAACTATTTATTCGATATATGGCTTTAATTTATAAATTTCGAAAATAAATATTCATATCCTTTATAGACCGCGCTTGGTTTACTGGATCTTTCGATACGTCAAGGACAATGGCTTTTGCTGCAAAATGGACACTTGCTAATTTCTTTTATACGTCAGGTGGAAAAGTATTTGGAAAAAGTTGAGAACCCCCATCCAGATTTTCGACTTTGGATAACAACAGATCCCACACCAACATTCCCTATTGGGATTTTGCAACGATCTTTGAAAGGTTTGTAAACTGTTGCAACGCGTTTTGCAGTTTTCTGGGGATAGCTCATACAAAAGACTGCAAGGTTTTGCTGACTTAACATAACCCTATAAAATAAAATTCCCCTCCATAAAAGCACAAGTCAATTGTAGTCCAGGTAGTTTCGTTGAGCTTATTTGTAACAATTAACAACAGTCAGATCGGTTTTTTAGTACTGTTGACATTTTAATTCTACGGCAGAATTTGTTTATTCTTTTGCGAAAAACATGTCAGAAAACCTTTCAATATTGTCATATATTATTTTGTTCTGAAAAAGTCCTGGCAACACTTTTCAGACCATGATAATAAATTCCATTGCATCACAAAAAGGTTGAGGAATTCCTATTAATCCAACTCTATTATTTGATTTTTTCTTTTAAAGATACAATGCCGTCTTTAATTTGTTTTCCAATTTGTTGTGTATAAGCCAGGTCAATATAATGGTAGAATTTCCACCATTGGTCGAACTCTCACTAAAACACAAATAATTGATAATAAATTTATATTGAAAATGAATGTCATGCACTTCTGCTAGTTTTTCTGGCATTTTCCAAAAGAAAATCGGCCCTAGCGAAGTATCCGTCGGAGCGGAAAATTCTCCGATTTTATACGATTCGGAGGATTTTCGGTGCGAGGTAGGTATTCTTCGGAACAACTGTTCGGAGAATTGTTCTGACATTTTGTAACGCATATCGGCGAATTACGTTGAAGTGCGATGAAATGCATTTTTTTGTTAAATTTTTGACAGCTAGGTTCCGTTATCCTCCAACAGAAATTGGTTGCGGAATTTGTTTATGATTTAGAGTGCGGTGCGGTGCGGTGCGGTGCGGTGCGCCATCGCAATTGTTTATTTCTCTTCCGAAGTCGGACACCTCAAAAGGAATTTGAGCCTACGAAAGAGCATGCGCTGCGGAGAAATCCGATTCGACGTATACCTCGCTAGGGTCGAATAACCTTATACTGAAAACATGTCATGCACTTCTGCTAGTTTCCAAATTTTCCAAAAGAAAATATGAAATAAAATTCTGACAAGGGACTTAAAGAAATAGACCAGAAAACACAAAAACAGCCTGTCGTATTCTCCTTTTCATTGTTTCCCCGATAGAGCCAGAAGACGGTATTTTACGCCAATTATCGTGTGTGTTGAATTTGTCACTTAAGGTTTTCCAAAATCACTTCTTTTATAATTTTGTGCTGTGCTGAGTCGGAATTTAGTATGTTGAAGTGGACAAGAAAATCTTATAACAATACCCATTTTTCGAAGAAGTCTTGTGTTATACAACGGCTTATAAACAATATTAAAAAGAAATATAAACATTTTTCCTTTCAGTGGTGACGGAACCTCCAAATGGACTCAAATTGAATCTAAACACGACCTTCTTTAAGTTGGAAGATGAAACATTTAACTCGTGCGCTCATACCGCTTTCAAGCCGTTGGTTTATGTGCTAGCCTTCTTTCATGCTGTAGTTCAAGTAAGTTTTAAACGTGCGATACTAGTAAATCATTTTCAGTGTCCAGGGGGGCAATTCTCGTTCTATGAAAAATTGAAACGAAAATGTTTTACCCTTTAACCGCAGTTTCGATTCTTGTTCTACGAAAATGTGAAACCAAACTTCAAAAATTTTTATATGAATATTTTATTTCACTCATTTGCAAATGAATGTTTTTAGGAGAGTTTGAAAATTGAGAACCTAAAACACAGTGTGCGATATTAAATTCACCACGATAGGTCCACTTATAGAGCGAGAATCGCTTTTTAGTACGAGTGAATTGAAAAAAATGTAAGCAAAGTGTTGAAGCTCATTTTTTCATAGAACCAGAACTGACCCTAGGCTAAATTTTACGAACACACAATATCGAAATTTTCCATATAAAATTGCCCATTGTGGGCCTACGAAATAGTTAGTATATGAAGGTTGAAGTCTAGACAAATCATAATCGCAGTCCTCCAACCGCTGGACCACTCAAATTTCTTCAAATTCCGCCATTTTGTTTTCCTATCGGTGTTATGCCAATAAGAATCCGTGTGATACGCAAAAACATACAAAAAATACAACACAAAAAAATGCTGCCAAACTTGGGGGAATGTGATAAAGTTCGGGAATACCACAATTTAACATTACTGAATGGCAATGGTTAGTTCTTATGTATTTTTAAAAGGCGCTTAGTTTTTATTAAATAACTGAAGAAAATTTGCTCAAAATGTTCTTATTTTCCCTCAACCAATCTACGTTGTTCATTTTCTTTATAAATATTTTAAGCATAAGTACCTACACTTATTCCTAAAAAAAAACTATCCACTCGTAACGAATAGTTTCAAATTTAACGGATAAAATTCTATTAACGCTGCCAGAAACTTTGCCGACATCGAAAGTGGCTCATATTTTTTGCGAGTGTGTGGTACATTTTTGAGGGTACGTGACATTTGTCAATACGAATGTATGATGAATGTACGAATATGCTAGCGCACCAAATCATGACCTCTCCATAAAAATATAAATTATATCCTACTCGCGCAAAATTTTATCTCCCATACAAAAATGTCTACAAATATTAAATTTAGTGGGCCAGTTCAGCAAAGCAGTATCCTGTTCCCGCGATAAATTTTTAACTTCATATAGAAGGGTCCATGACAAGTCTCCATTCATTTAGCACATGTCTGGCACATTAAATCGAAGATAAATTTTGAGATAAAAAAGAAACGGATTAAAAAGTCTGTGTTGTATTTACCACGGTTGCCAGATTGCGCGCTTTGTCGTTCTTTGGGCTATCTTTTTACTTAAAAAACGATAGAAATTTCTTCCATGAGCGCCCAACACAATTTTGGGCTATATATCGTTTTACAAATTGTGTGTTAATTTTGTTTGTTTTATTCTTTCACAAAACTAAAAAAAAAAAATATTTACGAACAAACCCGCACTCTTGCAGTCAAGTAACATCTAACAGGCCTTTTGATTTGACACAACGACACATGCCACAAAATGTCAAATGCAGAAGATCGAAAAAACGCGCACTGAAATGGGAAAGTGGGAAAAATGCAAACACAAAAAAAAAATGCTTGAGGAATGGTCAACGATTTTTGGGCTTCTTTCTAGGCAACAATATTGGGTTACATTTTTCTTAAGGTTTGGGCGCTTAAAGCGAACTAAATTCTGGCAACCCTGGTATTTACTCTTGATTTTTCGTCGGAAACCACAGAGAACATTTGGGTGATGAAAAAGAGAAAACGAAGATCGAAAAAAAAAGCTTTTCATACGATGACAAAAAAAAAAAAAAACTTGCAGGAATTGTAAAGGAACGACTAGCAATATAGAACACATCCCACTGCAAATAGGGATTTACGCGACACGAAAGGAAATGTACTTCCGAAATTATATAAGTTGCTGCATCAATTTTTCTTGTGTCCATCGTTTTGGATTTTTTAAAATTTCGCAATGTCTTTGAAGTCTAAAATTCTAATTACGCGAATAATTAAAATTACGTTTACTGACAACCGCGTTAACATATAACGGTTTTTATCGCATCCATATCATGTTACATAATTTAGCGACGAGTATTTTATCTTTGATGTGGAGAAAAGAAAAGAAGTGGAGGCTAGCGACGGTAAGATTTAGCGCGAGCAGGGTAATAGGCTTTAGTAAAAAATAAAAACTCACTTTTCTCGGTAGAGGATGCCCTGAATTTGACTGGGATAAGCAGAAGGGACATCAACACAAGCATCAATACGGCTCCCACTCTTGCCGGCACGTGTATTTTGTCGCATTCAACACGTGGATGGTGGGATATTTATTTTTAGAGTACTAAAGTCGGTCTCCGGTGCTACTCGTATTTCGTGGGAGATTTTTGTTTACCTTGAAGAAAAGCAAATATTCACACGAATTTAGCTTCAGATACTTTTTGAGTTCCTAAACAAACGGTGCTTCCGATAAAAAAAAAAAAACGATTTAAAAAAAATCTCGAAGAGCGCTTTTATTCTGTGGCATTGACATGAACGTCGTGGCTTCACACATAAACAAGGCACCATTGGGATGGGCCAGGAGAGACATTTTCTGCAGAATAGCGAAATCGAGTTCATTAGCAAATGTTGTCATTTTCTCTTTGTCAAGTCCATATAAATATTTGTATAGAAAACGATTCTATTTTTATTTTATTTTCGAAAGTAGATTTTCGGGGCAAATTTTTTTTAATCAAAATTAAGGTGTCTCGCTGGACATGGCGTTCGTGGAATTAGCCGTATTGCCATACAATTAAAGTTGAACACGTCAAATCCGAAATTGATGAGTTTTTTTTTTGGGAAAGTAGAGTGTTAAAAAAAATTCGAAAGCAAAAGAGAAAATGAGCAATCAAAATATTTCTCTGCCACAGAAACGCGGCTGTCTTGGAAAATTTTAAACTTTTTAGTTGTTCATGCAATAGGTCCCAAGTTTCGCATTTCACGTAATTTTTAACTAATCCAATTTTTTCTCCATTCTTTGTTTATTTATTTATTTATTTTTATACTTTATTCTAAACAAAAAAAAAATGTTCCCGCTCTACCCTTTCGAAAGCAGGGAATATTTTTTTAGGAATTTACTGCTATTACATATTCTATAGTAAAATTAGAATAACACTTTTCCCTATATCCATTTAAAATATTTCCTTTATCGTAACATCCCCGTACTAATGTCCTGATTATATTTATTTCAACAACAGGAGCGCCGAAGATATGACAAGCTGGGTTGGAATATAAACTACGACTTCAATGAATGCGACTTTGACGTCTGTTTGAACATCATAAAGACGTATTTAAATAAAGCCCTCGATGCCAAGGACTCCCGTATACCTTGGAAATCGCTCAAGTATTTGATTGGAGAAGTACGTAACGATGTATTTACAGTTCTCATTTTAAAAATGTGCTAAAGGACTTTCACAATTTGGTTCAAAGCAATCTTGACACAGAAACAATTTGTTTTTTGGTTTTTAAAGAGAACAACGCCACTCCTAATTTTTTTAAATTTCTTTGAAAAAAAAAATTATTAGTTAGACTACAAATTAGGAAAGGTTTATTTTTAAATTTCAGGTGATGTACGGCGGCCGTGTTATCGATGACTTTGATCGACGTATCATTCAAACGTATTTAAATGAATACATGGGAGACTTCATATTCGACAGCTTCCAGCCGTTTAATTTCTACAAAGACAATGATTTCCAGTACAGCATACCCCAAGAGATGGATCACGTAGAAGATGTTGCAGGTATATATCTATATTCTCTAAATTTGATTAAAAAAGCTATTTTTTATATGGTCTTTTAAGCATTTGTGGATCAATTGCCGCTGGTCAATTCGCCTGAAGTCTTTGGGCTGCATCCAAATGCGGATATTGGAAACTATACTCAGGCAACTAGAGCCATTTGGAGTCATTTAATTGATTTACAACCCCAAACTGGTATGTAGTTCAGACATTTTTAAATTTTTAAAAAGTGATGTAAGATCACTTATTTTAAAAATATTTAATTTCCTATCTGAAAAGTGTCATAACAAATTTTTTTCATGCGTTCAAAAGTTTTGCAATGGAATGGAGAAACTACGGGTAATTTTGTATAGAAGCATGTTTGGGACTTTAATTTATGCATGTAGATATCGATTTTTTTTTTCTCCGCGTCAATCCCTATCCTTATTCCTTCCCTGTGTGGCAGTTGAGGCGAGAAAAAATTCTCGAGCGCATTATAATAATTGCAATGTTTTATACTGATCCGTAAAAATAGAAAAACTTATTGTCCTGCTTACTTAGGTACTCTGTGCATTGTGCAATGATATGATACACATATTCGCATTAAGTATCCAGGTTAGATCTTACGAACTCAAAATGGCGAAATATTGGGATGAATATAATGACTCAGAGGCCAAAAAGTTAAAACAGTTTTTTTTATTTAGGAGTTAAATACAAGGGGATACAGTCTGGAGGAGGGGACTATAGCTCTCCATTTAGGAAAAAATGGTACCTTATTTTTAAAAAAAAACTGCTTCAAATTAGCTAACAAAAAAATATAAAAAAGTGGCAACACTTACAATAAAGTACTATAGCATTTTTGAACGCCAGGAATCTTTTCATGTTTATTAAAAAAAAAAAAAATCTGCTAAGAGTTTGGGGGAAAAAAATACTTTCAAACTTAAAACTTATGGAATAAAAAATAAAATTGTATCCTGATTTTTTCAGTGTTCCCACTGTGATCTACAAAATATTTAGTTTGAATGTTAAAAATGGTTATTAGTAACGGCCTGTGCGTTTAAAGTCGTCACTAATTCAAGAAAATATTTTAAGGCGTAAAGCAACTGTGATTGGATTTAGAACATTTGTTTAACACCACTTTGTTGACTTTTAGAGATTCAACATGTAAAAAAAAAAAATACGATGTTAAACTTAAATTCATGTAGTCAGAAACTTTTTGAGATTTGAGTACGATGAGTAGATTTTCAAAGACGATTTTAAATATGAAAACTGAAAGCGGGCGTATATGAGGCACCCTTAAGTTTGTTCCGATCCTAGTTTACCTACTTCCGTTATATTAAAATGCGTGGCATTACATACCACTAACCTTGCAACAAAATAGTTGCCGAAAAGTTACTTTCACAGTCGGGTCTATCACAGAATCCGTCGTATTCGGAATTTTACTACGAATCCCAAAAGAACTATCACAGAATCCGTCGACTTTTGGTCGACAGCCTAAACTAACATTAACCTAGCCACAAATTTTGTAAGCGACAGCAGCTGGAAATCATTTAATTTTACATGCACATGCACAAGTTAAATATAAATATCTCAACTTTAGCTGTCAGAGCTGTCGGTTACAATTTTGTTCCCAATCGACGCTAAAACGCTAAGCACGTAATTGAAAAACTCGAAGCTCGGTAGGACGCAACGTGACCGGTGTGCGACTAAAGTTGCAATTTGGCACTTTTTTCGAGAGACTGACACTATTTGTTTGCTAGTTTGACCCTTTTTTAGTTGAAGAAGGTGCTTCAAAAATTGTTCAACTGTTGTTATCCTTACCATAATAAAACTGTAACTTTTATTCCCTCTGTAAGGTGTATGTTCGGAATAGATTCAAAAAGTACTGCACGAATTTGATTCCGGTTTTCACAGTTGCATAGGAAATTGTTCAGATTTGGTTATAGGATGATGTTTTACCATTTTCCGCTGTCCGAAAGCAGAAATCTAAGCTGATATCTAAGAAAAATTATAATTCTCGAATGCCCTCTAGCTCCTAGCGTTGGAATGACTCATCTAAATGAAATAGGATTTTTAATATTAAGTTAAGTTATGTACAAAGATATAAATCATCTTTGTAAACTATCCTGAAGTCGAACAATGAGCAATAAACTACAAATTTTATATAATCCAAAAAAGAAAATTGTCGATTGAAGCTATGTAGATCGTTGGATTTTCACAGCGTTCAGTGGAGGAAATTTTGTGTGTGCGTGCGAAGTGGAACTCTGGCAAAAAAAAAAAACCTTTAAAATGTAACGCACTATTATAGTGTTTAGCGAGCCAATGCTTGTTAAATATGGTTTCAAAGTTTTATTCTCATAGGACCTCTTGCGACTTTTCAAAATTCTGCAGCGGTCGCCCTGACGTAGAAGTAATTTCCTAAACCTTAACACATCAACATTCCTCATAAGGCGTTATATGCCTTTTAAATTTGCACATCATTTATTTATATTTAAATTCGCAGGAGACGTTTTGGGTGGCACCAGCCGAGATGACTTTATTGACAGCATTGCTGCCGACATTCTCAGCAAACTTCCACAGTACTTTGAAGTCTGGCGAATAAAGAAAATGTTTCAGATGAACATCACACCAACTGGAGTTGTTCTACTACAGGAGCTAGAACGTTTCAACATGCTAACTGTTCGCATGAAGAAAACATTGGAAATGCTTCGAAAGGTGAAGCGAACTTTTTTTTAAATTTTTTTTTCATAGAATATAGGATTTTTGACTCAAGCGCTATCACAATCGACCAATTATTGGTCGAACTATGCTGGCGTACAGCAGGAAGCCATTTTAACTTAAAGTCCAATTTAAATTTCAATTAAACAGCATTGCAATACATTCAAAAAAAGAAATATTTTTAACAAGCTCAAAAATACATATAAAACGTACAAATTAATTCATTCCTTGTTTAAAGGCACTAGCTGGGGAGACTGGTATGGACAACATGCTCGACAATATTGCCAGCTCTCTACTAAATGGAAAGTTGCCAATTTATTGGGCAAATCTAGCTCCAGCAACATGCAAACAGTTAGGCAGCTGGATGGAACATTTGCTGGTAAATATTTTCCTCCCCTTATTTTATTCTAAAATGAATAGATTTATGGTGAATAGTGTTTAATTATATCGACCTACTAGCTTTAAGGGTCCAACCCATAAAATCCGTCACTTCCGTGGTCGCAACGCATTCAACTGACAGTTTGATAAAAATACGCACCATCTTATGTAGGATACAACTGAGTGAAAAAGTAGGTTCACTTTCTATTTTACTCTCCGTTGCACGGCTGCGCCCATTTATGAATGAGAGAAACTCTCACCAGCTGTCACCTGTCACCGTATATGACGGATTCTCTGCCACTTTTCGTTCCGTCGAATACGTCAATATTGGCGGATCCATCGATGCGATGGAAGCAACGGATTCTATGAGCTGGGTCCTTTGGGGATAAACAAAACACCTTGTTCCGGTGTTTTCATATTTTGTGTAAAAAATTTGTTTATGTAGGAAACTGCATATCGAAAACACGTAATTCACATAATGATCAAAATAGACAGTTCATTTATTGAAAAATTAATTAAATTCATTAATTTATGCAAAGCAAAACGATGACTTATAAACACGTCTGCGCGGCGTGGTAGACTGATGGACAGGGACACTCAATGTTTTTGAGTTTCTTCGTCCCTTTATATGTCGCCTTTTGGTAACTGTGCCATTCATCATGAAAATGACGATGATTGGGTAACTGTCGCACAGTTATTGATTGATTGCTGCTGTTGTGTGCTTTTGGTGTGATTTCTACATTTATATCATTTCCAGAACCGCGCAACCCAATACCATTACTGGTCATTATCGGGCGAACCGATGGTCATCTGGTTGGCAGGACTTCACATTCCAGAGAGTTATCTCACCGCTGTAGTTCAGGTAAGAGTTCCTTTGCATTTCATGTTTATAATGAGAAAAAAAAAATTAAAAAAATATAAATTGCCTTCGAACGATTCCTTTTGTTAAAACAGATCGCATGTAGAAAAAATGGATGGCCTCTGGATAAATCGACTCTCTACACCAGTGTAACACGATTCATTGATCCTGATGACGTCGAGGAAAGACCGGGAAGTGTAAGTTTTATTCGCCATGTTAAATGGCACAAAGCAAACAAAAATTTACAATCGGTGTAGATGGCAACACTGACCATACATTTTATTCAAATAACCTTCAAACGACAAAATTACAAAATTCGTATTTCCGCTTAATTTTATCTAGGGCTGCTACGTTCACGGCCTGTATATAGAAGGTGCCAGATGGGATAGACAAGACAGTGCGTTGGCACGTTCCCATCCCAAGATTCTAGTTGAAGATCTACCCCTTTTGGCTGTTATTCCGATCGAGGCCCATAGACTCAAATTACAGGTTCGTTTTTTTGGTTGAGGTCATGAAGATTAAAATCAGTTAATAAAATTTATTTTACAGAACACCTTTCGGGCTCCTGTATACACCACGTCGTTAAGGCGAAACGCTATGGGAATTGGCCTAGTTTTTGAAGCCAATCTAGAAACGCATGAGGATCTTAGTCACTGGATACTCCAAGGTGTATGCCTCACACTCAATAGAGACTAGGATGTTTGTTCTGTATTTTTATTTAGATGAAATAATAAAATAATTTTTGTTTATAATCATTTTGGAAGTTTTTCAAAAAATCTATCGATTTGATGGATGCCATATTGTAAAAAATGTTTAAATATAAAAAAATAGAAATATGAAAATATAAACACATGAAAAAATAAAAATATAAACATACAAAACTTCAAGTTTTGCCTTTGAACGTCGAAAATCAGCCCTATTGCGAAGATTAACTATCAATCGGTTGGCGATTGACAAATTTATCAATTAAAATTGATGTTGGTATTGCTAAAAACAATTGATAAAAATATAACCTATTGTGAGCATAACGCCAAAAATAAAGTTATTGTGAATGAAAACTCAACTTTGACAGTTCTAAAATATTTTTGATTTGAAGAGTGATTGTTACGATTTTTGCAAACAATTTAATTAAACAATAATTAGTTAAATCTGTGAAATTTGTTGAAAACCATGTCATCGGTGGAATTATTTTTTGATGATGACGAAGACGAGAGAGAGTACGCTGAGTTGGCTGCTGTACGGAGGAGTTTGCGAGTCGCATCTAATCCTTTGGAACTGGAAAACTGAAGGTAGCTAATTTCATTTCTAAGAATTGCTTTTGAGGTGCATTCGTTGATTATTTGGAAGATATTGGACCCAAACTTAAACCGATTAATTGCAGCTCTGCTTGGCATTGCGCAGTCAACAGCAACAACAGTGTCCCTTATTCAAAGTGAACTGCTAAACGCGTTATGAAAAATTACATGTGCCCAAAATGGATAAAATTCATTACACATACGAAGAAAAACGAATGGCAATATATATATAGCCCCTAAAAAATAACAACAATAACCATTAAAAACGTTGATGTGCAACATTTTCTTTTAAGAGTCGTCCTTATCAACACCGAAATTGCGATTGATAGAAAAATTGACAACTACCAATAAAATTCCTCAAGATTGACATTCACAATACCGATTTGTCAACCGACAATTGCTGCACGTTCACAGTCGATCAACACGTAATTGATAATTGATCTTCGCAATACCATTTAAAGAAATTTATTGATAAGTATCAACTATCAATTGATAGTTCATCTTCGCAATAGGGGTGACTGTCTTCGGAGGATGTGTCGACATTTTTAAACTAAAATTGTTGTCAATTGTTATATAAGGATGATTGTGTAAGCTGGAGTCGAATCGCGACGTACGTGAACGAGCATTGCGCGATGGAATATGTTTTTGTTTCAACTTAATTCCGTGAACGTATAGCTCGGTCACGGAAGTTGCGATTTGACCCCTGATTTCAATTCCTGTTAGCGATTTCGATAAAAAAAAGTATAATTCTTTAAATAAATATAATCATCTTAAGCTTGAAACAAACACAAAATTAAGTTGAATGAGGTTTAGTACCATTCACGCCTACCGAGGTATCCGTTCGGAGAAAATTCCGATACGAAAGTGAAATACGATTCGAATTCAAATTGCGTTCGAAGTATTCGTTTCGGAATAAAATAAATGAAGGACACAAACGCGTTCATTTCACATGACAATATTCCGCAGCAATTCGTTGTCGGAAAGCTTCGGAAACAATTGCCGTGTGGCTATCAAAAATAAGTGATATAACGTGGTCTAACGTGGTTCCACGCAATGCGACAAGGTGCGCTATATGCCATCGGAGAATTTTTCGGAAAGTTGTAAAGGAACGGGTACAGATCACGGTTGCCAGATTGGGCGCGTTGTCGTATTTTGGGCTGTCTTTTTACTTAAAAAACGATAGAAATTTCTTCCATGAGCGCCCAACATAATTTTGGGCTACATATCGTTTTACAATTTGTGTATTAATTTTATTTGTTTTATTCTTTCACAAAACTAAAAAAAGAAATATTTTCGAACAAACCCGCACTTTTGAAACTTGGCAGCACTCTTGCAGGCAAGTGACATCGAACAGTCGCTCAAGTTGCTCGCACACCAATTCATTTTGCAGGCCTTTGGGTTTGACACAATCCACAAAAAAGTCAGATAAAAGTCAAAGCCAGACAAAAAGTCTAATAAAATCCAAGACGTAGAAGTCAAAAAAAAACCTCGGTGAGAATAAATCTAAAAAATACCAAAATTTTCAACGATTTTTGGGCTTCCTTCTGAGCAACGATATTGGGCTAAATTTTTTAAAGGTTTGGGCGCTTAAAGCGAACTAAATTCTGGCCGGCCTGGTATAGATCGGAGAAAATTCCCTTCCCAACGGAAACCTCGATAGGGCCGAATACAAAATGAAATTAAATAAAGTTTAGTACCATTTAGTCGTATGCTAAATTACGCGAACAGTCGCAGACTTTCTTGTTTCAAAGAAAAATATGTAAACTACTCATCATACTTCTTGCTTCTGATCACTGAGATGAAATAATTAAAAGAACAATTTTTCCTTCAAATTAAAATAATTAAAAGGCAAATGTTTTCGATATTAAAACAATTTTAATACTTTAAAGTTCACAAATAGCGCCTTACTAATAGTCATTTTCAATCTTCTTCCTAACTTTTTACTTTTAAAAGTCTCGACCGAACCAATACCTGCCTACCCTGAATAGTTTAAATTAAACAACACCCAATAAAATATTTCGACAAAAGACACAGATTAATGCTGCTAAAGTGGGCTTTATCAGCGATTTATGAGCTTACTTATGGTGACTGGAATTAATTTCGTTAACCTGTAGCTACTCGTCCATGCGTGGCCTCTTCCAGACGAGTTACTCTTAATTATTTTGTAATTAAGTTAAATTAACCTGAACGCAGATTCAGCAAGCGAAGCAATTTCACTGAGTATTTTTTGTTCCCCACGCGTATAATTGGAAAATCAAACGCAACAAGGCAATTTCTGTCAACACCGAGATAAAGTTAAATTTAATTATGTCACCACAGTGGAAGGTAGTGAAGTAACACGCATTTTAATGGATTCTGTAAAGGGTAAGGGCAAATCGAATTCGATTCAGTTTCTTATTGGGCTTTAACGTTTCCATTTTCGAGTGGGGAAGCGAGGAGTAACAACGATTCTCGCTTGTTTGGGGGTTACCCTGACACTTTCCGTTGGGAAAATTATGTCGAATTTCAGTTTGTGAATTGTTTGAGAGAAACAACAACTCTGAACAACAATTCCTACCTTCGGACGTACTGTAAAATATAGAGATTCTTTTGTAAGCCGAACAACACGCATGTGGAATGCATTGCCTCACACGGTTTTCCCCTCTCATTACAGCCCACAATTGTTTAAGACTAATGTGCACCAGTACCTCTTCTCTATCCTCCCTATTAACCCTTCCACTCGTGCTGTGCATTAGCATTATAAGGGAACAAAAACCCCTTGAGCACTAGTGAATTATAAAAAAAAAAAAAAAAATTCGCAGGCACAGTCGCTTTTGGTAGGAATTATAGCTATTTCGAACTACACCACTAATTCATCATCAGACTCCTTTGAAGTGATTGTTTGAATAGTTTTTTTGAATTCTGACAGTCAATTCTCCGTATATAATTCCATTTGGAAAGACATTTCCAACTGACAGGCGGGCTGCTACTGTTTCTGCTACTTTATTTTGAAAGAACTATTTTGGGATAGGCCAAGCTTTAACAGCTGGCAGATGAATGTTAGTTCCGCACTTAAATTGTTGTAAGCTGTGATCCTGTTTAAATATGTTCCCAAAAGTGATGTCCTCGCGATTGCCAAGTGTACTGCTACTGTTACTACTGCTTTCGCTATTTCAAATATATTTCACATCAAAATTGTTGCGGATATCTCCACACAGTTAAACTCTTTCTTACATCACATAAAACATAATTGGTGATCAGGTAATTCTACCACCTACCCTTGACACCACCCTACGGCACAAACCGAACCCGATCCCGAATGAAACATCTCTCAAAGTTGACAGACAACAATAGCAAACTTCTGTGAAGATGTTTAAAAGGATTCAATTACACTACCCTCAGTCAATATGAAACGACACGGCATGGTGCGGCGTATCTTTAGGGTGTAATATCATCGTCCTTCGGTACGCACAGGCACAATGAAGATAGAAATCTACAATGGAATTAATTTCCCTCTTATTGCACGACAAGCAACTGCGACAACAAAGGATACGACATCGTTCTGTAATACAGTACTAAACGGGACACATCTTATGTTCATGGATCTCTGCTTTTGTTCGTGCTCTCCTTTAGCTTTAGCTTTAGCTTTGTGACCTTTTGAATGTAACGCATGTTCACAGGTGCACAGGTGTTGGCTTGAAAAAATATTTAGCAGCAAATAGTCGTTAGGAGGAAATGCAAATTGACACACAATTACATTTGTGTTCAATTAAATTGCACGTACGAGGTGCATGTCTGGTGCTCTAAAAGTAGTTTCGAGGGTGTCGTCTTCCTTATGCATACCTATGGAATGGATATTATTTTCAGCGTTTTCACAAGTGCAGATTTGTCTGCATTTTGCAGATGTTCAACCTAGCTGCAAACTTTTAACAACCAGAAATCTGCGCCTCAGATTTTGTCTGCCTTCGCAATATTGTATTTTGTTCTTTTTAAAAAATAATTCAACATTTTTTGCACACCTGTTTTCGTTGTATGCTCTTTTTCGCATTCAGGTCTTTTTTTATTATTGTTACTGTTACGTTCTGGCTGGGATTCGAAAAGATAAAACACTATTCTGTTTAACTTTTCCAATAAAATCACTTTATTTACGCTTTCTAATTATTCACTTATTAAGTACCAAAACAATATCACTTCAAACCAATTACTTAACTCACTGTATTACTTTACACTTACATCTCACAACTGATTACTATTTCGAACTTTACCAATCACTGCTTAAAAATCAACTGTCTATCCCTCTTCTCAAACATGCCCTTTTATATCCGCTCTGCCATCTATCGCGAATATTGTGGATGGTTCTAGAATGAGATATAGTGGTTCTGGAATTTGAGTGCGGTGATTTACACTTGACAGATGACAGATGACATTGACATTTGACAGGTTTGAGATTTCAATTAGAACTGGAAGTGGAACTGTTTGTTCGTTCGTTTTTAGGTTCGTCGCTACATTTTATTACTTAAATAATAAAAAAGTTGTAAATTAAGATTTTCCATAGAAATATGCATTTCAATTTTTTGTCATAATTGCAGATTTGGCCAAATATTTTTATGGCAACACTGATTGTTGTAGGTACTTTAAAATGCGTGGTAAGACTTGTGTTCCTTTCTGTGACTTAAATTGCTCCAATTTAGAGAAGAGAGTGTAGAATTCAGCTGTTCACCTGATTTCAGTGGCAATTTCAGTTTTTCATTAACAAGTTCAATGTCAAAGTCGCTGTCCTTCGAGCCAACATCGTACGTTGGTGCGAGGTTTCTTTTCCTATCGGTTTGAGATGTTTGAGTCACACAGAAACAGGGATGATGAGACGTCTTTATATATTCTCTAAATTTTATTTATTCAAGTACCTAACTAAACAAAATCCCATTTCATGCAGTAACGTTTTCCACTAGCCAACACATGCTCGTTTTTAAGACAAAGAAAATCAAATTAATTTCCTAACCGCTCCTGTGGCATACAAAATAAAGTGCACGACTGGGTCGCACGCAAATTTGAATGTTTTGAGAAAAAATAAATACGCGATCTTAATAAGAATTATTTTCTTATCTTTTCTTAATAGATCAAAATCGTTAGAGCGGTTTTTGGAAAATTATGCAAAAGACAAAACAGTAAAAAATTTTACAACTTTTAGTTTGAGAAGTACTATTACTATTTAGCTGAAAACTGAGTAAAAAATATTGTTCGGGATGTAAGCATTACTAGTCCCTGTATTAATAAACACTGTAAAAGTTATCAACTTGTTACTCAGCAGTTATGTCTAATTTTTGTATGCTATCTGACGTTTGCTGGCTAACTTACTTTTGTACATTTTTTTTATTAATAAGGGCTTTGGGTTTTAAAGTTGTATCCAAATCGAAAATGGGGTTTGCGAGATATGAGCAGTTTCTAAAATTAGCGTTTTCGGTGATTTGAATTGAAAATAAAGGATGCAATAATTTTGGCAACATCAATTTTACTCAAGTATGCCCTTTGATGAAATCGTCAGTGGCGTTTTAAAGTTAGCAAGAGAAGAACTGAATTTTTGAAATATGCCTTTTTTCAAAAATACATTGTGCATTGTATAGGGAAACACTGAGGTTTCTATTAAGTTATAAATGACCATATTACCTTAAGAATGAACTTTTTTGTTACAATCGTATGGACCGTTTTCGAAATAATGTCCAGCTTTCAAAAGTACCTCAACCAACTTGGAGTGCGCAACTGGAGGCAGTTAGCTAAAGATCGCGGTAACTGAAGAGGTGTATTGGTTGAGGTTCACCCCGGACTGTAGCGCCATCTAAGTAAGTAAGTAAGTGAGTAGTTTCAAAAGTAGCGTTAATATATTTTTTATCGAAAAACTGAGTATGCAGTCATGTAACTGTCACTTACCTAATTTCAGATATTAATTTTGGTTAAAATCGTTTAAGCCGTTTTTGAACACATAAAAGTGGTATGAGCATTTTATATTGAGGTTACCGTGCAAAAACAAATCGGCCCCGAACGGTAGTCTTGCAAACTCCCAATTCAAAGATTGAACCAAATTAGGGCAGAGCCCAGCCCCTTAGACTGTAGGCCTTGGGAGCATATACGGACAGCAGGCCAGACAGTCAGACGGACGGAATTTTGCAACCCACTTTTTTGAGTTCCTCTATCATCGATGATGGAAAAGTTTGAAATTTTTAACGAAATACAATATCTTTCTCTTACTACGTAGTAGGGAAAGTAACAAACTACACTATCACATCCAATCCTGGAAAATACTACCATGGAAGTCTATTAATTGGAACAACCACTAAACCTCGTTTAAAATTAAGGCAGTCTATCCTTCTTTTCAGCTTTAGGGAGGTGGCTAGAGTGTTTGTTTTTCTATTAAGAAATAATTTAATTCTGCTTGTGCGCTTCAACTGGAAGAGTAGACAATGGAATCTAATTAAGGCTGCATTGTTCTCATGCACAGAATAGCCTTGCTAGTAGATTTATGTTTACCTGGTTAACCAGGAAGGATGGCAGTGTTTTTATATGAATTTATAAATTTATATCATTTTATCAGTCTAGGGTCAGCTAGTCACATCACATCACATCACACTATTATATAAAGAGGTAATGTTTGTTTGGGGAAGGTAATCTCCGGAACTACCGAACCGATTTCAAAAATTCTTTTACTAATAGAAAGCTACGGGATAGAGTATTGCGATAGGCTACTTTATTTTTTAACTTTTCCATTTTAGATTTTGTTTGATTTTCTGCACTATTTATTTTGACTTTTCTATATCAAAAATTAATTAGAAAACTACGTACCTACTATGTGCGGATTTTTTTTTTCTTAAAGTAGATTGATAAAATCGAGATAAATTTAATGTATTATACGTTGGTCAACAGTGATGGTTTGTTTTTGGTTTTGTGCATCGCTCCAACAGTTTCATTTCTTTTATACAGTTGATAAGGTAAAAATTAAATGTAAAAAGTTTAAACGCGGACAAAATAATTATTGAAAAGCAAATTTCATTGCGGTTTTATTGAAATACATCGATATTGCTATACTTCAGTTATTTCTATTGTATTTAATATAACTTTTGAATAAAGAATTTGAATTGACGGAATTACATAAAGTAGCATGCGCTGTGCATGCTTGGAAATATTATTTTCATTACATTTATGAATTTGGGCGCAACGGAGTTAAATTTAGGTTGAATTTAAGTTAAATTTAAGTTAAATTTAAGTTGCATTTAAGTTGCATTTAAGTTAAATTTAGGTTATATTTAGGTTACATTTAAGTTAAATTTAAGTTACATTTAAGTTGAATTTAGGTTGAATTTAAGTTACATTTAAGTTAATACTTTAAAAAATCCTCCGATTCAAATGGCTCCGCAGGTGCTAATTTGACTTTGCCACTCGCACAGAAGTTTTTTTTAGCGCGTTTTAATGGTGGCACACAATTACAGTCATCGCTCCAATATCGAAAATTGCAACACCGACATAGTTTTCTGTTCTTTCTACTGAAATGCCAGTCCTTCGAATGTCAGCAACGACGTGCATCTTGCCACTCCGATTTGATCTTGTTTTCAGTTTTCATTACTTGCACTCTCAGTTTTCCTACTGTTGATCTGGTCCTATGCCATGTTATGTCCCACTTATCGCTTTCTTCTGTAGTTTGGCTTCGTTGATATTTTTTGTTGACTTGCTTGCCTTGTTCGTCGGCCAATATTTGTGCGCATTCGTCTTGGCATTTTTTTAAAAATCACTGAAATTTGCTTTTCAATAACTATTTTGTCCGCGTTTAAACTTTTTACATTTAATTTTTAAGTTATCAACTGTATAAACGCAATGAAACTTTTGTGCGATGCATAAAATCAAAAACAAACCATCACTGTTGACCAACTCATAATACAGTAATTTTATCTCGATTTTATCAATCTACTTTTTGCAAAAAAAAAGAAAAAAATTTCGCACATAGTAGGTACGTAGTTTTCTAGTTAATTTTTGATAAAGAAAAGTCAAAATAAATAGCGCAGAAAATCAACAAAATCTAAAATGGAAAAATAAAAAAATAAAGTAGCCTATCGCAATACTCTATACCGTAGCTTTCTATTAGTAAAAGAATTTTTGTAATCGGTTCGGTAGTTCCGGAGATTACCTTCCCCAAACAAACATTACCTCTTTATATAACTATAAAAAAAATAAAATGAAATGTAACTAAAATGTAACTTAAATATAATTAAAATGTAACTTAAATGTAACTTAAATTTAACTTAAATGTAACTTAAATGTAACTAAAATGTAACTTAAATGTAACTAAAATGTAACTAAATTGTAACTAAAATGTAACTTAAATGTAACTAAAATGAAACTAAAATGTAACTAAAATGTAACTAAAATGTAACTAAAATGTAACTTAAATGTAACTAAAATGTAACTAAAATGTAACTTAAATGTAACTTAAATGTAACTAAAATGTAACTAAAATGTAACTTAAATGTAACTTAAATGTAACTAAAATGTAACTAAAATGTAACTTAAATGTAACTAAAATGTAACTAAAATGTAACTAAAATGTAACTCAAATGTAACTAAAATGTAACTTAAATGTAACTAAAATGTAACTTAAATGTAACTTAAATGTAACTAAAATGTAACTAAAATGTAACTAAAATGTAACTAAAATGTAACTAAAATGTAACTAAAATGTAACTAAAATGTAACATAAAGGTAAGTTAAATTTAACTTAAATGTAACTTAAATGTAACTAAAATGTAACTTAAATGTAACTAAAATGTAACTTAAATGTAACTAAAATGTAACTAAAATGTAACTAAAATGTAACTTAAATGTAACTAAAATGTAACTTAAATGTAACTAAAATGTAACTAAAATGTAACTAAAATGTAACTAAAATGTAACTTAAATGTAACTAAAATGTAACTAAAATGTTACTAAAATGTAACTTAAATTTAACTTAAATGTAACTAAAATGTAACGAAAATGTAACTTAAATGTAACTAAAATGTAACTAAAATGTAACTTAAATGTAACTTAAATTTAACTTAAATGTAACTTAAATGTAACTAAAATGTAACTAAAATGTAACTAAAATGTAACTAAAATGTAACTAAAATGTAACTTAAATTTAACTAAAATGTAACTAAAATGTAACTAAAACGTAACTAAAATGTAATTTAAATGTAACTAAAATGTAACTAGAATGTAACTAAAATGTAACTTAAATGTAACTAAAACGTAACTAAAATGTAACTAAAATGTAACTAAAATGTAACTTAAATGTAGGTAACTAAAATGTAACTAAAATGTAACTAAAATGTAACTTAAATGTAACTTAAATGTAACTTAAATGTAACTAAAATTTAACTTAAATGCAACTTAAATGTAACTAAAATGTAACTAAAATGTAACTAAAATGTAACTAAAATGTAACTAAAATGTAACTTAAATGTAACTAAAATGTAACTAAAATGTAACTAAAATGTAACTAAAATGTAACTTAAATGTAACCAAAATGTAACTAAAATGTAACTAAAATGTAACTAAAATGTAACTTAAATTTAACTAAAATGTAACTAAAATGTAACTAAAATGTAACTTAAATGTAACTAAAATGTAACTAAAATGTAACTAAAATGTAACTTAAATGTAACTAAAATGTAACTAAAATGTAACTAAAATGTAACTAAAATGTAACTTAAATGCAACTTAAATGTAACTAAAATGTAACTAAAATGTAACTTAAATGTAACTAAAATGTAACTTAAATGTAACTAAAATGTAACTAAAATGTAACTTAAATGTAACTAAAATGTAACTAAAATGTAACTTAAATGTAACTGAAATGTAACTTAAATGTAACTAAAATGTAACTAAAATGTAACTAAAATGTAACTAAAATGTAACTAAAATGTAACTTAAATGTAACTTAAATGTAACTAAAATGTAACTAAAATGTAACTTAAATGTAACTAAAATGTAACTTAAATGTAACTAAAACGTAACTAAAATGTAACTTAAATGTAACTAAAATGTAACTTAAATGTAACTAAAATGTAACTAAAATGTAACTAAAATGTAACTTAAATGTAACTAAAATGTAACTAAAATGTAACTTAAATGTAACTTAAATGTAACTAAAATGTAACTTAAATGTAACTAAAATGTAACTAAAATGTAACTTAAATGTAACTAAAATGTAACTAAAATGTAACTAAAATGTAACTTAAATGTAACTAAAATGTAACTTAAATGTAACTAAAATGTAACTAAAATGTAACTTAAATGTAACTAAAATGTAACTTAAATGTAACTTAAATGTAACTAAAATGTAACTAAAATGTAACTTAAATGTAACTAAAATGTAACTTAAATGTAACTAAAATGTAACTTAAATGTAACTAAAATGTAACTAAAATGTAACTAAAATGTAACTAAAATGTAACTTAAATTTAACTAAAATGTAACTAAAATGTAACTAAAATGTAATTTAAATGTAACTAAAATGTAACTAGAATGTAACTAAAATGTAACTTAAATGTAACTAAAATGTAACTAAAATGTAACTAAAATGTAACTAAAATGTAACTTAAATGTAACTAAAATGTAACTTAAATGTAACTTAAATGTAACTAAAATGTAACTAAAATGTAACTTAAATGTAACTAAAATGTAACTTAAATGTAACTAAAATGTAACTTAAATGTAACTAAAATGTAACTAAAATGTAACTTAAATGTAACTAAAATGTAACTTAAATGTAACTAAAATGTAACTTAAATGTAACTAAAATGTAACTTAAATGTAACTAAAATGTAACTTAAATGTAACTAAAATGTAACTTAAATGTAACTAAAATGTAACTTAAATGTAACTAAAATGTAACTTAAATGTAACTAAAATGTAACTTAAATTTAACCTAAATTTAACCTAAATCTATCTATCTATATATATAAAAATAAGTTGTATTGTGTTTGTCGCCAATGTTCTCTGTAATGCTTGAACCGATTTTGATTCTGGAAATTTCGCATGAAAGCTGTCGTTAATACCATGGTTCGTACGTACGTATATACGGTCCTTGTAGGTGTATTGGTTCATGAGATATAAGTCTTAAGTTTTTTTTTTTTTTTTGCATGGGCCGTGCCACTCCCCTTTGTCCAATTTACCAAAATACCTGTGAATATTCGTCAAAATTGGACAACGGGGCGTGGCACCGCTCAAAAAAAAAAAAATAAGAAACAATAAGAATCTTAAATTTCGAAAGCCACCGAATCGATTGAGTTCTTAGCTTTTGGCCCAGGAGTATACCTGTGAATATTCTACATCGTTTGCGCGCTGCGAATCAAAATCCGAACATTCAATTCACACCAAACGTGTATTATGATATGAGGCATTGATTTTGATTGAAGACACATGTTTGCCAACGACCTTTTCGATCGTGATTTGCAAAGGGGAAACACACTTTGATTCTGTCGAACTGGGGATATTACTTCAAACAAATCTTCCGCAGTTGGTTCCAGAACAACGCATTTCGTATGATGACAGAATTGTGCGTGCAATCGCAGAACAAAGCGGTGGACTGTTCTTCATAGATGCGCCCGGAGGTACAGGCAAGACTTTTCTTCTTTCACTCATTTTGGCAACCATACGATCACAAAATAATATTGCACTGGCCATAGCATCATCTGGAATTGCGGGAACTCTTTTGGATGGTGGCCAACCAGCGCATTCAGCTTTGGAACTGCCGTTGAATTTGCAAAACACTGAGGCCCCAACATGCAACATCAGCAAAAACTCTCGAATGTTCAAAGTACTTCCAACGTGTCAAATCATTTCGGACGAGTGTACAATGTCTCACAACAAAGCATTGGAAGTGCTTGATCGTACACTGCGAGATTTGAGAGGACACGCACGGATCTTCGGAGGTGCACTCAGTTTATTGTCTGGTGATTTTCGACAAATTCTGTCGGTTGTACCGTTCAACACCCGCTGATGAACATAATCCATGTCTCAAATCATCAGTTTTATGGCATCATTTACAGAAATTATCAGTGGCTCAGTACGCGTGCTATATTAGCAGCCAAAAACATCGATGTCAATACCATCAACTTCACTATACAGAATGGAATACCTGGCGAAACGACAACATATAAGTCCATCGATACTGTGGTGAATCAAGACGAAGTTGTCAACTATCCAACTGAATTCTTGAATTCGCTTGATTTCCCAGGCATTCCACCACACTTTCTTACATTGAAAATTGGCGTACCCATCATTCTTCTTCGAAACATAAATCCACCACGACTTTGCAACAGGTCCAGACTCTCAGTCAAGAAAATGATGAACAATGTTATAGAGGAAACAATTTTTACTGGAAAATTCAAAGGTGAAGACGTACTATTGTCGCATATCCCTATGATCCTGACGCGTATCTGTCATTCGACAATCGTTGCAAGTGTGTGGATTTAATTTGGAGAATCCATACTACTTACATTGGCATCGAACTTCTTTTGGATGAATCCGAGTATGTGGAAGAGTTAGTACTGATTGAACTACAAGCATTCGATAAAAGGAAAAGCGCCACTGCATTAAAAATTACGTGGCAGAGATTGTCCCTTTTTACGAAATTCTGTCGCCGCCACTTAAGAAAATAATCATGAGGAGAACATTTAATTTTATTTTACCGCCTGTTGATCTTGATACTATTTTAATACCTAAGAAATGAAAACCAATTCACGCATAATATGTCAAATAGGACAACAAATTTCAAATCAGCTGTTAATTGTAAGGTGTCTGACAGCTTTTCCACTTCTTACACTAAGAAATTTGTTGAGGGGTAACATCGTGCTCTCTCAATGACGCTCTCTTTGACGAACCTTTCGAGTTAAGGAACGTCACTGAGTAAAAATTCGTAAGAATTAGTAAAAATTCGTAAGATTTAAAAGTAAAGGAACAGAACTAATGACTCAAATAATGAATTGAATATTTGTGTAATGTCTTTCCTTCAAATTTATTTTAGTTGATGGCGTTGCAACGCGCGCAGGGTACAACTAGTATGTAATAAAAGGCTTACGTAAAAATGGTCTTAATATAATTAATAAGATTTTCTTTGAATCGAAACAGGTTAATTTCAATTTTAAGTTCATTGGGCAGTTTATTAAATAATTTTAAACCATTGTAAATTAAACTATTTTGGACAAACCACGTTCTAAATAGAGGGAGCCCTATGTCGCTTCTGTTCCTTACATTGTATCTATGTACATAACCAACATATATTAATTTATTACATAAATAGCCCAGCAACAACCTATTTTTCATTAAAAAAAAATAAAAAATACAAAATTAAAGACACATCGGACAAATCCCTTTAAAATAGCTTTCAGTCTTACAAGACTCACTTAATTTAGACTGACAGATTACAATTTTAAGGGCACCCCAAACCCGCCCATCTCCCTCTCCATTTAGTTAAATCATCTCTCCTTCGTCTTCCTTGTCAACGTGCGAAATTGTTTTCCAAAGCGAGTGCAAAAATTGCTTACTTTTATTTTTTTTTTTTTTCCTTGAGATTTTATTAGTCGAACGCCAGGTAAATAAAAGCACAATCGGTACCTGCTGTTGTTTTTCATTATGTATCCATCGTGCTGATGGGGAATGTGCAAATCGCCTCACATCTTTTCGATTGATATCGCTCAATTGGGTGGAAAATATGCCACTTAACATACTGATCGATGGTGAATGGGTCTTCTTTGTGCACTGCAAAAGAAATAATATTTTTGAAAAACATAAATTGCTGCTCACCTCGGGTAAATTGGTTTATAAAAAAAAACTCCCAAAATCTGATTGATGTAAAACACTTATCCTAAAAATAACCATCACATTTTCTTACAGTAAAATAAATTGGAATATGGCAGACATACAAGTGTTTCCATTGATTTCAGCTATTTGTGTCTTAAGAAAAGAAAAAACGTACGAATTGCTGTCTGCACCCAAAGGTGCTATGTTGACTTATTACGGTTTGAAGAATAAAGGTAAATGACAGATACTCCTGTGTACACATTTCTTTGTGTTCAGTGACTGAAGGACACCCATATTTATCACGCCACCCCAAACACAATTATTGTTAAATTGCGTATAGCCAATTTCATTCAACCTATTTACGCAGGATGTACAAATTTGTAAGGCCAACATTTATTGATAATGACAACTTAAGCTTGTGTCGACAGATTGGATTAAAAAAAAAAAAAAACAGTGGCCACCCTCTAAATAGTCCGAGGCTCTTGCGGTCCAATGAACTTAATTGGGACGCAATTTTCATCTGCCCTTATACCCCTGCCAAAGTAATTGCCAAAGCTAACAATAAAACCGAGGATGATGTGGCGCTCCGAAAACAATTACAGTGTCCTGTTGATTTGCCGTCATAATTCGAGTCACGTGCAGGCATTTTGATGTCGCGTGAACGGTGACTAAATGGATAGAAGGAAACGTAAACGAAAGTAATTTTCCGCAATAAAAATGGTGCTTTTTTTTTTTTTTTGCTCGCCAGTTTTATTAGCGATTTTCTTTTTTACTAACCACGGACCATGAGAAAAAGGAAAATTTCCGTGGGCTTCCAGTCAAGGGTGATGGTGAATGGTTCTGTAAGCAGTTTTTCAACAGGTTCAAAGGCGGTTACACTTTAACCGTAATTGCAGGAACAGGAAGCTTAATTAAAATTACCACGAAAAAGCGAAAATTCCTTGTACAAGTGGTTAAAAGTTTCGAGGCTTTTGAGCTGCTGATAAGCGCAATTAATTTAACCAGCATCTGGGGGAAGGGGGAGTCTAACAATCTTTCTTTTTGGTTTTTTTTTTTTTTTCTTTTTTTTTTTTTGTATGAATGAGACTGCCTTAAGTAGGAAGAATACATATCGTGCACCTACAAACGACATACTTAAAAGGCAATCAATCCTCTTCATGGGTGTTAACAGAGTGGTGGGTTGTTTTTATTTATTTATACACACAATACATCAGTTTGGGTGCAAAAAAATAATAAAAGGACGTCAGTTTACAAAAAAAAAATCACTTATTTCAGCAACGCAGGTGGAAACAAATAAAATAAACCAGCAGGCATTTATTTTAATTCAGTTATTTTCAGTAAAGTAATTGTTTGTTCAGTTCGAGCGCACAGGCTGGGATATACTACATCCCCGTTCGCGTGGCGCAGAGTTTTAATATTTAACGATTCGATAAGCGAACAAGTTATCCACTCGGTAGAGTGTAAAAAAAGGAGTAAATGTGGTTCGAAAGGTAAAACAATAAAATATCAACAAAAAGGCACTGCAATTAAGTAACCACAGGAATGCTCACAGCAATGTCCGTGTAATTGAAATTCTGGTGCAGAAAACTTTTGTTTTAAAAAGGACAATTAACAGAAAAATCGCATGTTCCATAATTAGTAATGAGGGAGTGGAATTTTTAAACAAATATCCTTAACAGAAGTCAGTTAAAAAGCTAAAGGGGGAAATTTAAACTTATTGAATGGGATGCAGAAATATTGTAAAAGTTAAGTCAATTATAGGTTGTTGTTTTTTTTTTTGCGAACTCAAGACTTAATAACAAAATCCTGACTGTTTTGGCGAAAGAAAACGAAAATAAATAAATAGTTGGCGCAACAGGTCCGGAGGGACCCTAGACCTAGCTTCTCACAACCATTCGTTTTGTGTGAGTTTTTCATTTTTGGAACGAATGGAAAGGATCTTCAATTTTATGCCGCCTACAAACGGCTAATTGAAAAGCTCTTCCAAGACAGTTTTACTCTCGGATGATTGTCAGACGTTCGCGAGAGTTGGCGCAGTGGGAAAAAAACTCTAAGTTGGAATTTGGGTTTTTGCGGAATCGGAAATCAAAAATAGCAGCAAAAATTATGAGACTATTTTGTTTATTTTTAAGGACTACCTGATGTTCTGTGTTGTGCATGGCAATCGTCGACGATATTTCTTGTGCTACATGGACATACACTAGAGTTCGTCCAGTGGTAGAAATTCTATCATTACGGACCGGGCTTATATGTAAAACATTGGAAAACATTCTTACACACATCATTATATCTCTGCACAAAATTCCCAACCAAAAAAATAAATCAAGCGAGTGTGAGGAATATAGGGTCGAAAATGAGAAAGACTCAGATTACTTTTACAAATTTGATGTCTTTCAAAAAGTAATTTAATATGAATAGGAAAAGTTTACAAAAGAATCTACAAAAGCTTATCTAAAACTCAAAAAAAAACTTAAAATTACAACACGAAATTACACCCAAATCTAGATTGAAATAGTTTAAATATGCAGACAATTAATCAAATAAGTAATCCAATATAGTTTCCAAAATCGTGTCTTTAGGGGTTTTCGAAACGTATAAAACATGTCAAAGAATATGATGAAAAATGTCTCCAAAAACGTACAAAAAAAAAAAACCTTAAGAACCTCGATTTCCAAAGCCAATAAAATGAAATAATAAACGACCTAAATATTGTCCAGCGAAACGCGTCCTAAAATATTTAAAAAAAAAGCTCGTATAAAATCGAAACAGAGAGCATAAAAATTAAGTCTAACAGAAAATGTGTACGGCTATTGTATCCATAGAAGCTACCAAAAAGCATGCCTATAAGGCCCATCAAAAACGCTTTAAAAATACGATATGGAACACGAAATCATGCCTCTTTAAATGCGACTCGAAAACCTGATTTAGAGGAAAAAGTGCACCCAAAAGTGTGACGAAAAAGGTGTCATAGAATGTAAGAAGATAGCTTTCAAAAGGTATCCAAAAATGCAGCCAAAATAGTCACCAAGTTTACATACAACTGTGGTAGGGAACACTGGACTTGAAGTGACATTTATCCAAAAAGAACCTGTAGAAATAATCCAAAGGACAAACCTAAAAAAAAGGAAACACGACAAAAAAACTCATAAAGACAGCAATGAAAATGGTAAATAAAACACCATACAAACAAATCTAAAAATGGCTCCGAAAATGAGACAACAAGAATAATTAAAAAGTAAGACAAGTGCGAGTCGGACTCGCTCATGAAGGGTTCCGAAACAGCAAGTAACATAACATAAAAGTTCTTGTAGTTCGTTGTAACTTTGATCGATATTTTAAAAACTACTCGCTAGATCTCGTTCAAAAAATTATCGTTTGTAGTTTACATGGTAATGTATATCATATATTTTTTAAAGTTTTATCGTTCGCTTATTTTAGAAGTTAGGGGGGGGGGGACCAACATTTTACCACTTTGGAAGTGTCTCTCGCGCAAACTATTAACTTTAGAAAAAAATGATATTAGAAACCTAAATATCATTTTTGAAGACCTATCCATAGATACCCCACACGTATGGGTTTGATGAAAAAAATTTTTTTGAGTTTCAGTTCTATGTATGGGGACCCCCACAATTTACTGTTTTTTTTTTTTATTTTTGTGTAAAATCTTAATGCGGTTCACAGAATACATCTACTTACCAAGTTTCAACGGTATAGCTCTTATAGTTTCGGAGAAAAGTGGCTGTGACATACGGACGGACAGACAGACAGACAGACAGACAGACATGACGAATCTAATAGGGTTCCGATTTTTGCCATTTGGCTACGGAACCCTAAAAAGGGGGAAAACAGCTCTAAAAAAAAAAAAAAACTTCAGAAAGTTATTAGAAAGCAGACTGAAATTAAATGCGTCCAATGAAGGCCACAATAATCTGGGAACAGATTCCTTATATCAACGATCGTTTGAATAATATCGTTTTCGAAACTTTAATCACCATTAGAGGTTATGTTCTGCTCGAATTTTTTGGAATATCATCAACTTTCATTACATTTGTGGGAAATAAACTGGATTAAGCTCTCAAACTTGTAATTATATCACTTAGTTGCCAGTTTTGGATCTCTATCGAATATAATTGTCTAAAAGGTTACGGAATGAGTGGCCTTGTAACGGGTGATTTTTTAAGAGGCTTAGAATTTTTTTAAAAAAAAAAACACAAAAGGTTCGAAAAAATGAATGAATTATTTATTTGAATCGATAGTTTGAACCTTGCAATTTAATGTTTAAAGATAATTTCATGCAAATGTTGACCGCGGCTGCGTCTCAGGTAGTCCATCCGCTGAGTCCAATTTTGGCATACTCTTTCGAACCGAGCACGAATTTTGATAGTAAAATTCAATAATTTGCAAGCGTTGTTCATTTGTAAGACGATCCATGGTTAAATTGCAAACCAAACTGAAGCTGTTTGACAGTGACACAAGGTACTAAACACACGTCAGCTGTCAAAACCAGTGTTGCCAAAACCAAACCAGCTAAAAAATCACCCGTTATATAGGACACAAATGCAACTTGAAGAAATTCTAAAAATCAGATGAAAAATTGAGTAAAAAAAGTTATAAACATAATCGCTCTTAAAAAAAATTCAGAAAAATGTCCTCAAAAGGTGTCAGAAAAGAGTAAATACATAAATTTTCTGACACCTTTCATGGGCGTTTTCGACAGATCTCAGGGTGTCAAAAATACGACTTAACCACCAGAAGTGATCCGAATGTATGTAACTTTTTTTTTAATTTAAAGGCATATTTCTTAATTTATTTACGCAACGTTTCAGTTGGAGCTGATTTTTCGCCAAACATCTTTGCCGTCTTGTTTTATTTCTAAGGCCCTATATGTTAAGAAACATGTTTTTTTTTCTGACAGAAAACACACAAATATGAAACCTTCAAAAAAGAGCTGTTGATATTTCAAAAACCTGTATCGACATCTGTTTACGAGTGCCGAAGTTCATTGCAATTCCACAGAGAAATAGTCCCACTTTTATGTAAACAGAAATGATTTAAAATTATTTAGAAATACAGAAGACCCAATTCCATTCTCAGTTCTAAAAAAACACTCCTCCTACTCGCATTTGAATCGAATAAAAGCTCTTCTTCTTCAAGCTCACCAGACCATAAAATTCAATTTGTCAATTATTTCCCGCAACAAAATTCAATGTCACGATCCAGTGTCCAGTGTTCAGTCATGATACATGTTCAATGAATCACAACGAAGTGTATTTGCTAATACACTTCAGAAGTTCTCTCGTCTTTTTTGGCCTATTTTCTTCGATAGAGGGAAGTGTCTTCTAAAACGATAAAGCAAATTGAATCACTCTCAATGGGACATCAAATCACACTTAAGCTTCAATTATGGAATCACTGATGTGGGAGTGGATTTTATTGGATTTCCTATCCGCAATTTTTCAAGTACTGTGCTCAAATAGGGGTAAGCCGTATTATGCTCTTTGATATACGACGACGACCTCTGTATTGTCATATGTCACACAGTAACGCAAATAAATTACGACACTGAGTCGATGGGGTATTTTGAAGTGAGAAAATCACACCGAAAATAAAAGGATTGTAGGAACTTTTATATTTCCCCCTTTACATCTGACAGCTGTGGCACGTTACGTAATTGGAACTTACATTATTCGTGTTGCAATTTAAAAAAAAATCAGTTAATCAAAGTCAGCAGAAAAACCCTGGTCCCACTACAAAATTTGCATTCTTTTCAACCCCTAAACCAAAATAATGTCGACATTGCATTCCTTTTTGATTGAATTTATCCACCGATGTTCCCAGATTTCCGTAGGGAAAACTTGGTAGGCATTCCCATCACATGATTACAAAATTGTTCAGGTGTCACATAGTGAATATTAAAGGCAATATACTATTTCAATAAATTCTCAGAAAATACTCCACTTTGCAAATAACTTGCAAAACTATTTCAAAGGTATTCCTGCGCCGTATATTGAAATAAATAAAATATTTGAAATGCGAAGCGAATAATGTGGGGCAACCCTTTTCAACTGGAACTTCACCTGATAAAAAATAGTTAAAATGCCTTCAACCAAGGGCAGCCTCAGGTGTCCTTCCCATGTACATATTAAATTTTTCGTTTGTTGTTGTCACGCAGTTTATTGTTTGGCACAAGTAGCTAAAAATGGAAACTTTCACAATAGGAATTTTCACATGAAATTAACTCTGACTAAAATGGATTTTTAATTCAATTAAGAGTCTAAAAAGGTTATAACATCATTTTTAATTAAAATAATCAATTATCATCAAGAGAATTCATAAAATAAAATAAATTGCATAAGGCGGCTTAGTTGGAATTTAATTCGCTTTTAGTTTTAAAATTCAAAATTTAAATTAAAGTAGTTCGTGAACAAACTGTTTATGGTTATTTAACTCAACATGTCAATTAAATGTAAACGTTCAAACAGATTTTTCAAAAATGTTTGCAACTTTTTTTTCATGGAAATAAGTACGACACCATCAATTTGAAGCAATGATGAAGGATACCACATTTTAAAGCTTGTTTTGCCCGAGCACAAACACATGAGGAGGCAACAAAATGCCACCTTAACAGGCAGAGGAATAATGTTTGCTTAAAAGATAAACCCCCTTCTAGCTGCAAATCCTTGAAAAGAGAACGCACATATTTATTCATCTGTTGCTTGGAAAAGAAATATTTTAACTTCGTTGAGCGTATGAGATTGAATTTAACAGGATTTCATAGAAAAGTGATATCGCATAATTTGATGTCTTTTTTAAACTCCTTTCAATGCAAGGGAATTTGTAATAAAAGGTTGCTTGTGTGTCACCCTTAGAGTGCCACACGTTGTCTTGGGAGTGGTCGAGTTGTTGTTAACCCGAGATGTTGTTTGGTGATGTCCGAATATATATATGTGAGGTATGCACGGGTGCACGTCTAGCTATCCCTGGCTAAGCTGCGGCTGGGGGGGTTCTTCTGCGCTACCTACATTCTCCCTACTATTACGACAAGAGCTTACTACAAATAAAAATGTACGTGCACGATGAATGTCTTTTTCATCCCTTAGTCCGCGTCACAACACTCACCTTCGATGACAGACTAGATGGTGCGTTCTGCCATGCCCGCCCTGCCTGAGCCCTGTTCTGTTCAGGAACTCCCTCTGGTGAAACCTTACTTCCCTCCTAGATCAAGTCACCGCAAGAGAAATTAAGTTAAGTCAACAGTATGTGATTCATTGTGCATTTAAATTTTTATTCGACGTAAAACAAAATTACTTAAGAGATGGTGGAACCATCTGTCTAACAGCAGTGTTATCGGACTTCCAAAATTTCGCTCGGGTCTTTGCCCTCCATGACAATTACCGCCAAAAAGAAACTTAAATGTAAGAGTGAATACGGCACTAGCAAAAAAAAATATAAACAAGGTCTACTATTATTTAACATAAGGCGGCAATTTTTTACGTTAATGATTCTAATTCTATAATTCATACTAACAATGGTAGTAAAAACTAAGTGGATGAGATTAATTTACATTAATTGACCGTACTTTCATGGCCTGCGACTGGTTGTAAAAATCTAAAGTATATATGCCACGCTTGAAAAGCCTTTGGGGTTTCGGACTCCCATAGATTCCTCAAACTTCTTACACAAAAAAAATAAAGATCACTATATAATATTAATATTCGCAAAATATTGGGCGATGGTACTTACACAAATCCTCTCCTGTCCATGCATGGTCAGCAGCCGGTGTGCCACAAATGGCTGTAATTAAAAGAACTTATTTATAGTGATCCTAGTGCTACCAGGTCCGACATAGAGCTGCGGAGGGGGAGGTAAATTTCCCCTTAAAAAAAACTAAAACTAATGATTTGGGATTAAATTAAAATCTCCACTTGATACAAGAAAGGTATGAGAGCTTATATTAAGATGCTACGTTAAAAATGACACTAACGCCGATACACTGCGCAGAAAAGGAAATTTTAATAATCCCAGAAGGGGATACTCTACAACCGCGGATTCCGGCTAGTCAAGTATAATGAGCACGGGTCCTTCTGCTCGTGTGGTCGGGGGCACGTCCAAATCTCCTCCGGCGTGTCGGTTTGTCTCGTAACCGCACGTGGGCACAGGATCAATCAGAAAAAATCTCCGCGATGCGGGTAAAGTCATAGGTCATCCGGTTTACGGGTCTAAGCTCCGATTTACGGGTAAAATGAAACACAGGGTGTGAATTCCCGATCAATAGGGTTATTAAATCTTTCTGATTTCACGGGTAATCACTGGTGGTCACGTCGTGGATTAAAATTACTTCGCTCCGAAGCGCAAAAAATAAAGTTGCGTCCGCACACTCAAAATGTCTACAGAAAATCTTGGTCCATGCGGGAATTAAAGTAAAAACACTGCCTTCTGGCTTTAATTAATTAAACGTTGAATTATTATTCATCGCACAATGGTGCGGCACACGCCAGAAATAATTTTCCACGGAAGTCTCGATGATTTACCGAACTCACTTTGGTTCCGTATGAACTTTATAAAAAAACTTTGCCTACTGGCATTAATTATAAAAAACTTTGCCTACTGGCATTAATTATAAAAAACTTTGCCTACTGGCATTAATGCAAAACTGGAAAAAAAAAACTTTCCACCCCAAAGGGGAATGGCACACGCCAAAAAAAAGAAACCACGACTGTCCTCCACGGGATTTAAAAACCAACTCCTCGAACAAAATTTTTCTCGCGCCGATCATACTTCGTTGCCCTATCGCCACAACAAAAAAAAACAACCAACCCAACAACACCCGACTCGCCATACGCAGTATGTATCGTACTACCTGGCCACTTCACTCTCTCGTACGAGTACCCCGGCAACGATACTATACCACACCGCACACTGTATACCATATACACAGCGAAGCCAACTTGTTTGCGCAGTACACACTGTATATATGTGCGTACAAGCAATCGCCTGTTTGTCGCTTGCTTGGAGTGGGCACCTGGCCTGTGTTGTGCTTGGGTACATCGTATGAGGAAAGTACCGCTGCCCAAGCAAAATTCTTTTTGCCTTTCTTGTCAACAAGGTACCGGCTGCCCAAGCAAATTCTGCTTGTGCGTGGCTTGGGTATGGAAAATTCCATGAGTGGCGTGACTTTACGGCGCAGTTGAAGCGAAATTTGTTTTTGTGGTATTTTTCCACTATGGCGATGCATCGAGTGGTGGTTTGGGCACAGTGTGGTACGAAAAATTCGGTCCACCCAAAATAAAATTATTTTTTTTTTTTTTTTTTTTTTTTTTTCTTAGCAGCCAGTACAAACCAGGTTTTGTGACACCGTCATCGAAAGCTGAAAAGGATGCTACTATTTTTACTGACGTATGTCCTTTGCGTGAAAGTTCCCTATTTTGCGACCTTTCAAATCCGTTAATTCGTAATAACTGTTTCCTATCTTTTTGGACACTCTGGCCTTCAGAAATTTTGGGGCGAGCTTTGCACTAAAGTGTTGACTCGCTTTACTCTGAGCAAAGTTCCTCCGGAACACTTCTTGTCCGGGCGTAAAATTGGTTACAGCGCTGCGCGTATTATATCTTTTAGCATAAGTTTCAAAAGCTTTCTGTAAGTTCTCTTGCACCTTCTTCCGAACCAGCTGGACTTTATCCTGGGGGCACAGATGTTGCTCCCCTTCTTCCAAAACGTTGAGTCTGCGAATGAGCTCATAGGTTGACGCATGGTTTACCATGTGTTGACCAAAAAGAACAAAATATGGTGAAAAGCCTATTGCTTGATGGTGTGAACTACGGAGTGAAGCCGCAATCAGATGGAGTTTAGTATCCCATCGACGTTGGTCCTTGTCAAGGTAAGCTCTCACAGCCGCTAGAATCGAGCGATTTACCCGTTCAGAGGCATTTGCCTGCGGTGAATAAACGGCAGTGTAATCATGCTTGATTCCGTACTGAGATAAAAGGTTATTGAGAAGAACAGACTTGAATTGCGAACCGTTGTCGGATAAAATACTCTCCGGAACTCCGAAAATGCTAAAGACGCACTCTTCCAGGTACCGACAGATATTCTGTGTGGAAAACTTTTTCAACGGTTTAAGAAAACAAAATTTCGAAACGTGATCGACGACTATCAGGATGCCTATATTTCCCGAGGTTGATCTAGGGTATGGACCTAAAAGATCCATGTACAGCCTCTGGAAGGGACGTTGAGCTTTGAACTGTGCCAACATGGGTGAACGCAAGACTTTGTTGGGGGTTTTCGTGGTTTTACAAACCTCACACGCGTTAACAAAGTCGATGACATCTCTGCACATGTTCGGCCAAAAAAAATTACGGCGAAGCCTTACTAAGGTCTTCCCAATTCCTCCATGACTACAGACGGGCGGTTCGTGAGCTCTAGCAATCGTTTCCTGTACTAACCCGAGCGGAATCCACAGTTTCCAGCCGAAGGATTCAGCTGCTTCGTCTCCGGTTGCATGTGCAGTTCGCTTATATACGAAACCGTCAACTATCTGTAAGTCTGGAAGGTGACTTTGGTTGGTTTGTATGCGGGCTTTCAACTCCTCATACTCACTTGACTTGAACTGTTCGGATTTTAAGTCAATTTCAATGTCCGTACCATCTATAACCGCGATCTCATCGGTGTCTATACGCGATAAAGCATCGGGTACGATATTTTGGGTACCTCTCTGGTGTTCAATAGAGAACTTAAAACCCTGTATCTTTAGAGCCCATCTGGCTTATCTTCCAGATAAATCTTTTTGGCTCATCAGCCATTGCAAACTTGCGTGGTCGGTCACTATTTTGAAGGCTTGACCTTCCACGTACGCACGAAACTTTTTCAAACTTAAAAGAGCCGCTAAACATTCTTGCTCGGTTACGGAGTAGTTCCGCTGAGCCTTGTTGAGCTTTTGCGACATGTACGCTATAGGCACTTCAACGCCTTCATCATTCAGCTGTGCCAACACTCCACCAATGCCTGATTGACATGCATCACACTGAATGACGAAAGGACGACTGAAGTCCGGATTGGCAAGTACTGGAGCCGATGACAACTTTTGCTTCAGTTGCGTAAAGGCCACCTCGGCGTCTGCGTTCCAAGCAAATGCCTTCGCATTTTTCAACAAGTCAGTTAACGGGTTCGAAACGGTAGCAAATTTATCGATAAACCGACGGTACCACCCAGCCATGCCTAAAAATCGCCGAAGCTGGCGGACCGTTGCAGGCCTAGGATAGTCAGTGATGGAGGAAATCTTTTCAGGGTCCACCCGAAGAGTACCGTTACCGACTAGGTATCCCAAATATTTAACTTCCTTTAAACAAAATTTACTTTTTTCCACGTTTATCGTCAAGCCCGCTCTCCGGATCAATTGAGCTGACTCGATAAGAAGGTCGATATGACTCTCGAAATCTTCCGAGATCAACAACAAGTCATCAAGGTAAACGAAAACTCGGTTCCGTAACTGCGGAGGAATCACTCGGTCCATCAAACGACACATAGTTTGCGGAGCGTTACAGAGTCCGAAGGGCATTACCTTGTAGTGATATAGAGGACGGTTAGGCACGGTGAACGCGGTTTTCTCCCTGCTCGACATATTGAGAGGAATCTGCCAAAATGCATCTTTTAAATCCAATGCTGAGATGAATTCAGCCTTCGGCAGCCGGCTAAGAATTCCCTCAATATGCGGCAAAGGATAAGCGTCACGTACTGTAACACTATTCAACTTACGTGCGTCCATACACAGGCGCACCTTTCCGGGTTTCCTAACTAACACTACCGGACTGCTCCACGAACCATGTGACTCTTCGATCACACCGAGTGACAACATCCGGTCTATTTCCGCATGAAGATCCTTTTCAACTGCTGGAGAAATCGGAAAGTATCTCTGTTTTATCGGCCGAGTTCCGGGTTCAATTTCGATCTCGTGTTCCAACAAGGAGGTGCGGCCCAGCCCTTCCTTCTTAAAAGATGGAAAGAGACTAATGGTGGCGGCTAACCTTGTTTGTTGCTTGTCGTTTAAACAATGTGAGTCGCTAAGCTCGGTAGTGACTTGACTATCGGATGAAATCTCAGAAACCACACTCGGAGCGATATTGAACTCTCGCCAAAAATTTACCCCAAGGTAAATATTTTGACTCAAGCTGGGAACGATAAGAAAATTTGTGCGTTTTGTAACGCCTCGAAATGTAACAGGTGTTTCTAACTCTCCCTGAACACATTGACTTGATCCATCCGCTGTTCTGACAGAGAATCCAACCTTTTTGTAGCTAGTAGCGTTTTGGAGTAGGTCTTTAGCTGCTTGTGCACCAATGCAAGATATGGACGCACCACTGTCTAGTAGACCTAAATATTTTCTTCCGAAAATGGAAATCTCCGCGTAAGGACGAAGATCATTTTCTATACTGGTTACTGAGGACAACGTTTGTGCAAATAGTTTCCGATTGCGTCTGATCTTTCTCCAAAACTCTCGCATTCTCCGTGCCGATCTATTCTTTTTCCTACTGATCCTACATACCAACTCAGTTGGGCTTACGACCACTGATGAAATGTGTGGTTGCACGATCCCATCTCTAGCTTCCTGATAAGCTTTTAATCGCTCATGGTATGGACGTAAGGGATAAGGTGTGGAGTTATAGTGATGAGTGTCAGGCGTAAGTACCTGTCTCGATAGAAGTCTTACTGCTGGTACGTCTTGAGAAGAGTTGGGAGGTACATCCCAAGATGGAAGTGAAACTACTGTAAACGTTTTTGTAGGGCTAGTGAATGACGGGGGTACTACAGGCGTAGTAACCGAAGGAATAGATGATGCTGGTTTTAATTGCGGTTGGAGTGGAGGTGGGTGTTGGTACCTACACTCATCCGTCCGTTTCCCGACGGATTACACTTTTGACATTTTGGCTTTACGGTGTTTTCGGCCCCGCATCCGTAACAAAATATGGTTCGATCTTCTACACAATCGTGATATCTGTGACCGTCTTTCCGACAATTCCAACAATTCAGTGAATCAGCTTTACTAATTTCTGAAAGGTCACTGTCGACTTCGACGTCGACTTCCTTGGTAGAAAAATCAAATTCAACTTCATTAACAGTTTGCCTATAGCCGGCATTTCGGAACTTGTTTGTCGCATATGAACGATTGAGATCAGCTATAAGGCTTTCTCTTTTCAAACAAAGATTTCTAAGTTGCGAAATGGAAAATATCTGAAGATGAAAAATCTGCTGCCGGATTTCCGGTCGCAGGTTACGTTGGACTATCTCAACCAACTCTCGATCATGCATTGGGGATTGCAGTCGATCGGTGAGCTTTAAGATTGCGTGATAGAATTCCTCGAAAGGTTCCCGCTCTCTCTGCTTCCTATCGCGAATCATTTCACGGATGTCTGTATCAGTACAATGGTCCTGGTAGTGCTCTCGTAAGGAGTGACAAAGTGAATCCCAAGTGACTCTCTCTACATCCTTCCGATAACGCCAGTACCATGCCTTCGCGTCATCCGTGAAGAGGACTTGTATGTGGTCACAAACCAGCTGGTAATTACCTCCCAGACAATCTTCTGTAAGGGCACTGATTTGATAAAGAAAATTTTCGACAGAGATACCCGTTCGTGATCCGTTGAACTTCACATTCCAACCCTGTATAAGGCTTGCAATTCGACCTGCATTAGCTAGGGAATTTTCTGACACCGAAGAGAAGTTGTTGGAATGATGTCGCTGAGAAGGGTGAGAATAACGTGAGTGGTTAATCGAAGGACGGTTCTGGTATGCCTGTGCTGCTTGCGGATTCGCAAATCGTTGGTGAAAAGAAGGGTTTGGCACAATTGCCGGTCTTGGTTGGTTATGTGACAGCCGAACATTACGCCTGGGTTCCTCCTGTAGCTCAAAAGGCATATCAGTGGGCCATGTAGGTTCCTGTGGTGGTGGTATGTTAGAAGTACGAGGTTGTGGTTGTACTGGTGGGTTATCCACTCGTAAATTGGCGATTGAAGCTTCAAGTTGCCGAGTAATTGTATTTAGGCTGGACTCAATCTTCGTATCAAAAATTCTGGATATCTGATTGTTGAGATTGTCCAGTGAGGCCATTTGCCTAGTACTGACAATGTCATGAATTATATTCCGTAGGTGATCTTCCGTTAACGTTAAGTTCACATTGGTAGGGTTTGGTTGATTACTACTATTAATCGGAGTATTCCTAATTGTACCAATCGAATCAGGGACTGCTTCCAAAACGCTTGCGGTCGGAGCTTGGATCAGCGAAGCTGAGTCGCTGGCTTCAGGACCACGAGACGAATCAGTGACTGACAATGTAGGTTGTGATTGACTTAGCGGTGCAGCGCGTTGCGTTACCGCCAAAGTATTGTCATTCATTGACCAATCTAAGGGATTTTGTGTCTGAGCCAAGGTCTGTGCACGAGTTTGCATAGTTTGTTTGGGAATAGCACCCGAGGGAGCTGCAGAAGTCGCATCGGAGCTAAAACTTCTTAACGGGGTGTTATGTGGTGCAATATCGCGTAAGTCACTACGTGAACACTTAGCGCGACATTGTGGACAAGTGCTAGCATTCTTAAACCATTGGCGAATGCACTTAGTGTGAAAGATATGCTTACACCGAGTAATTGTTCTCTCCTGGTCTTCACCTAAGCGGTCTCGACATATCGAGCAAATGCCTGCCTTAGGCGGATTTGGTAAATTCTCTCCACTATGCCGTAACGACATGGTAAGAGAAGTATAGTTAGTCAAGGAAAAAATATAATAGCGAAAATATATCAATCAAAAAAAAATGTAGATATAGCAAAAAAAATATATAGGAGTAATTAGGAACGATATGAATTACGATAGCGGCAAAAGTTAAGTAATTATTAATTGCGATACGAAAATGCGATACGATACTTGCGATACGAAAATGCGATACGATAATTTGGAATGTTCATAATATTGCGGTATGTGACTTGAAATAGAAGAAAAAAATAAGGTTTCAATAATTATTAAATAAATTGTTTTTGGTGTGTTGTTGTGAGCGATTGCCCTAGACTACTGTCGAAGTAATAAGGACGGTCCTTGGACAAGAACTTATTCGGTTGGTCAGGGTCTCAAGCACTAGGCTCGTGGAGCCACTGAAATTCCTAAAACTCGAAAAGTCTTGACCAAGCCGTGCATAGTTGACTAAATGTCTACCTGTTGTAGTAATCTATGCAATGACTAGAAAAATATTTATTTGGATACCAAATATAATCAAAGGTTTGCTTCCGGTAAAGTTACCTCTAGTGAACGAAGTCAACTAAATATTCCGTAGAAGTCTACCAGTGATAAATCTGGAATCCAGATGGAAAAAAAATGATTTTGGAGCATCACAATGGCGTAGCTAAGCTGGGACTATAGCGTATTGCTTCCGGTAAAGTTACCTCAGTGAACGAAGTCACTTAAAATTCCGTGAAGGTCTACAACTAAGTCAATCCGAACTCTTGATAAAATGAAAAGAAGATCTCAGTTACATCCGGCGGATGCCCCACGTTGGGCGCCAATTTGTAATAAAAGGTTGCTTGTGTGTCACCCTTAGAGTGCCACACGTTGTCTTGGGAGTGGTCGAGTTGTTGTTAACCCGAGATGTTGTTTGGTGATGTCCGAATATATATATGTGAGGTATGCACGGGTGCACGTCTAGCTATCCCTGGCTAAGCTGCGGCTGGGGGGGTTCTTCTGCGCTACCTACATTCTCCCTACTATTACGACAAGAGCTTACTACAAATAAAAATGTACGTGCACGATGAATGTCTTTTTCATCCCTTAGTCCGCGTCACAACACTCACCTTCGATGACAGACTAGATGGTGCGTTCTGCCATGCCCGCCCTGCCTGAGCCCTGTTCTGTTCAGGAACTCCCTCTGGTGAAACCTTACTTCCCTCCTAGATCAAGTCACCGCAAGAGAAATTAAGTTAAGTCAACAGTATGTGATTCATTGTGCATTTAAATTTTTATTCGACGTAAAACAAAATTACTTAAGAGATGGTGGAACCATCTGTCTAACAGCAGTGTTATCGGACTTCCAAAATTTCGCTCGGGTCTTTGCCCTCCATGACAATTACCGCCAAAAAGAAACTTAAATGTAAGAGTGAATACGGCACTAGCAAAAAAAAATATAAACAAGGTCTACTATTATTTAACATAAGGCGGCAATTTTTTACGTTAATGATTCTAATTCTATAATTCATACTAACAATGGTAGTAAAAACTAAGTGGATGAGATTAATTTACATTAATTGACCGTACTTTCATGGCCTGCGACTGGTTGTAAAAATCTAAAGTATATATGCCACGCTTGAAAAGCCTTTGGGGTTTCGGACTCCCATAGATTCCTCAAACTTCTTACACAAAAAAAATAAAGATCACTATATAATATTAATATTCGCAAAATATTGGGCGATGGTACTTACACAAATCCTCTCCTGTCCATGCATGGTCAGCAGCCGGTGTGCCACAAATGGCTGTAATTAAAAGAACTTATTTATAGTGATCCTAGTGCTACCAGGTCCGACATAGAGCTGCGGAGGGGGAGGTAAATTTCCCCTTAAAAAAAACTAAAACTAATGATTTGGGATTAAATTAAAATCTCCACTTGATACAAGAAAGGTATGAGAGCTTATATTAAGATGCTACGTTAAAAATGACACTAACGCCGATACACTGCGCAGAAAAGGAAATTTTAATAATCCCAGAAGGGGATACTCTACAACCGCGGATTCCGGCTAGTCAAGTATAATGAGCACGGGTCCTTCTGCTCGTGTGGTCGGGGGCACGTCCAAATCTCCTCCGGCGTGTCGGTTTGTCTCGTAACCGCACGTGGGCACAGGATCAATCAGAAAAAATCTCCGCGATGCGGGTAAAGTCATAGGTCATCCGGTTTACGGGTCTAAGCTCCGATTTACGGGTAAAATGAAACACAGGGTGTGAATTCCCGATCAATAGGGTTATTAAATCTTTCTGATTTCACGGGTAATCACTGGTGGTCACGTCGTGGATTAAAATTACTTCGCTCCGAAGCGCAAAAAATAAAGTTGCGTCCGCACACTCAAAATGTCTACAGAAAATCTTGGTCCATGCGGGAATTAAAGTAAAAACACTGCCTTCTGGCTTTAATTAATTAAACGTTGAATTATTATTCATCGCACAATGGTGCGGCACACGCCAGAAATAATTTTCCACGGAAGTCTCGATGATTTACCGAACTCACTTTGGTTCCGTATGAACTTTATAAAAAAACTTTGCCTACTGGCATTAATTATAAAAAACTTTGCCTACTGGCATTAATTATAAAAAACTTTGCCTACTGGCATTAATGCAAAACTGGAAAAAAAAAACTTTCCACCCCAAAGGGGAATGGCACACGCCAAAAAAAAGAAACCACGACTGTCCTCCACGGGATTTAAAAACCAACTCCTCGAACAAAATTTTTCTCGCGCCGATCATACTTCGTTGCCCTATCGCCACAACAAAAAAAAACAACCAACCCAACAACACCCGACTCGCCATACGCAGTATGTATCGTACTACCTGGCCACTTCACTCTCTCGTACGAGTACCCCGGCAACGATACTATACCACACCGCACACTGTATACCATATACACAGCGAAGCCAACTTGTTTGCGCAGTACACACTGTATATATGTGCGTACAAGCAATCGCCTGTTTGTCGCTTGCTTGGAGTGGGCACCTGGCCTGTGTTGTGCTTGGGTACATCGTATGAGGAAAGTACCGCTGCCCAAGCAAAATTCTTTTTGCCTTTCTTGTCAACAAGGTACCGGCTGCCCAAGCAAATTCTGCTTGTGCGTGGCTTGGGTATGGAAAATTCCATGAGTGGCGTGACTTTACGGCGCAGTTGAAGCGAAATTTGTTTTTGTGGTATTTTTCCACTATGGCGATGCATCGAGTGGTGGTTTGGGCACAGTGTGGTACGAAAAATTCGGTCCACCCAAAATAAAATTATTTTTTTTTTTTTTTTTTTTTTTTTTTCTTAGCAGCCAGTACAAATTTTGTTTACAATCAAAGGTTTTATGACGGAATGTTTATACCTCCCTCTGGGTAGGTTCTCCATAGTCATACGTCATACCCTATATACAATATTTATTTTACTTATTGCCAATGGATTGAATTATCCTGCCATATTGGAAAAAGGAAAAAAGTATTTTAAACTTGTTATAGACGTGTTTCGCAGAAAAGGGTTTAAGCCCTTTGCAGGAAGTACCGCAACACATCTGTAGAGATTTATTTCCAAGCAAATTATATTAAAGGATCAACTACTGAATACGAAACCATGGCAACAAACAATGGGTGAGACACAAGAAGCATTCAAGTGACTTTCGTTAAGGGATTATTCATCAGGCCACTGAAATTGAAAATGACTTGTGGCTGTTTTCAAGTACTAATCTGGTAGTATCCTGCAGCTCCTCGAGTGGTTTGGTAGTTGTAAGCAATTGTAAAGGAGGAGGAACAACATTTTATACATTTTTTACCAAACCAACTTAAAGAAATATGTGTCAAGTTTTTTAAGCACCTCAAAGAGCCACAGACAGGTTGATGGCATCGCTGTCGGATTAAGTTGGGTTATCAACAATATATCATAAACTATTTTATACCTACCTTTAAACTATTGTCTGTTGCTTTGTTGCTTTCGATGATTTTCATCGTCAAAAGAACAAATGTTTCGTCACTGAAAGACGTGCGGTCGAACATTAGTTGAATCAGTCAACTGAGAAAATTAGTTTGTCCGAAGCTACTAGCCGTATTGTACATTCCGTTCAAGTTCAAGTTCAAAATACTTTTAAACAGCGAAAGCAAAACAATATTAAGCAACCGCTTTAAAGACCAAAAAAAATGTAAGCCAACCTTCATAATATTCACGCAGTGGTTATGTGGTTTGAACCTTCGGTTTATTTCAGTGTTGCAATTATTTTGAGCCTACGAAATGACGCTTTTGAAAAATGGAAAGTTATTCAACTGTGTTTATATTTTCCATTGATCTTAAAAAGGTGCACCAAAGAAGTGCACCTGCGCCAATAATGTTAAGAGGATGAAGAGGCTAATACCGCAGTGTTCTATTTCCTACATCAAGAGTGAAGTATCTTCGCCAGAGCACTACTAAAAATAAATAGTTGAAGCAGCAGGGGAAGCTTCTGAAAACTATTTACAACGATAAGGCATTCGAAAAGATTATTCAAATTTCTGTATGTGACTTCTAAAATTTTGCTAACAGCATGATTATAATAGTAGGTTCGTTCGGGTATGTAAAATTATTAAAATTTTGCTAAGAAACTGTGCGAATGCGACCACGTACTGAGAAAATTGGAAATAATGTGCACGACTGGATCAAACGAAGCTTTCTCGTTCACCAAAACTTTGAATAACACTAGATATTCATGAAATATACGAATAGTGTTAAATGAAATCCATTTTTGGGCTACTCATCTGATAGGGCAGTATATCTATCCTATACATATAATAAAACTGTAGGCATTTTTTTGTTACCTAATGGCGTGAAAACTACTGCACAGATTTCGATGAAACTTTTTTTTAAATGTTCCTTAAGATTCTGAGAAGGACAGAGGCTATTTCTTTCATTGATGTTCTATTTTTGGAGCGTTTTTGACCAAAATGTGTTTTTTTTTTTTTTCTGACTTTGCTGCCTTTTACTCGCCATTACTCAAACAATTCTTAATCAATGCAAACAAAATAGAATACTTAGGAGAGCCAACACTTTTATAGTTATTTCAAACATCAATCAGCTTTCTATGTCATCTAGAAGCTGAGCTACAAGCTAAAATCTAACATGAAAAAAATAATGTTACTTTCTCAAATCGAACATTATCAGCAGCTGCGGTCCTTGATCGTTGTTCTGCTTTGGGGTGGTTGGGTGGCGCACATCGCACAAGCACGTTCATATGAAAAAAAAACTGCGTGGTGTTTTCTCCAAATTAAGTGGAACGAAAGAGAAGTATGCGACGTGAATGTGTATGTAATCAACAACGACAATGTGTTTCTGAGGAAATGCGCAGGTGACTGATGACGTGCGCTGATGGACGTATGGTGGTGTATATAGAAATTGAGTTCAAGGTTTTTGTTTTAACGGTTGTTATAGTACATACGTTGATACATACAGTAAAGAATTGAAGAATTCAAGAAGTAAAGACCATATAGGTGAATTATGTTGTTTGACTTACTTATTGTTGGTGTAGATACAAATTTCCGTTCAGGCTTTTGTTTTAGTGGTTGTTTTGATATTACCTACGTTGTACCTACAGTAAGGAAGTGAAACTTTAGTACTTACGCTGTTGAATTTAATTTTCTTACATTGGTGTTTTAGGTAAATAGATTTGTTTGATTTATTGTTTCACATTGACAATGTTCACCGCTTTGTTTTAGGTAGACTGCTGATTTTAAACAAATACGCCGTTGAGAAAACGGTCAAATCTCTTTTATTGGAAATTACACAGTCTCACGCCGCGTACGAAGTTGCGGACACAGCTATTATCACATAAGAATGTAAGTTTTTATAACTTTTAGCTCTTAGTAACAGGCAATTGTCGCAAATTCTGGTGAGAGAGTTTTAAGCGCATAAGCAGAGTGTAGCAGGAGTTTCTGTTTTAAAGTTTTATCGAACTCGAAAATGGGGTTTTCGAGATTTGAGCAGTTCTTAAGATTTGCGTTTTCGGTGATTCGTATTAAAAATTATGGATGCAAGAATTTTGAAAACATCGATTTTACTCTATGCTTTTAAGTCAAAATTGTTATTGCCTTTTTCAGGTAAACTAAAGAAAACCAAGTTCTTAAAAAAAATTTTTTTTTCAAAAATCGATTGTACGGTAATACAGAATAAAACTAAGTTTACCATTAAGTTAGATATTGCCATGTTACCTTAGAAACGAATTCTTGTTACAATCGTATGAACCGTTTTTGAGATATGTCCAAATTTCAAATTACCGGTATTCGATTTTTTAGCCAAGAATTGAGTACGCAATCATGGTAACCCAGTCTACTTTAGGTCAAATATCCATTTTTGTTGAAATCGATAGCGCCGTTTTAGAACAAATCGAACTGGTATGAAAGTTGTATGTGGGAAGTATCATTAATATTGAGGTTACCGTGCAAAAAAAAAACGGACTGAACAGGAGGCCCACAAACTCCAAATCCGTTTTAACCAAATTAGGGCAGTCATTTAGGCCGTGCGGCTTGGGTGTGTACGGACAGACAGACAGACAGACAGACAGATGGACAGCATTTTACGACCCACTTTTTCGAGTTCCTCTATCATCTTAATGTCAAAATTGATTAACATCTCGAGTTCGAATTTTGGTACGAATACAATAGGTCTGTTTCTTTACTCTTAAATCTTACGAATCTTAACTAATTCTTACGAATTTTTACGAATTTTTACTCCGTGCCGTTCCTTAACTCGAAAAATTCGTAAAAGGGAGCGTCATCGAGAGAGCAAGATATTACCCCTCCAGTGAGAATCTTACGAATTTTTACTCAACAAATTTCTTGGTGTAAGAATTGAAAAAGCTCATTTGGCATATGTGTGGATTATTTTTTGATTTCTTGCGTATTAAAATGGTTTCAACAGGCGACAAAATAAAATTGAATGTTCTCCTCAGATTCTTTCGAAAGTGGCGACGAAATTCTTCCTCGCTGGAACAAAGTATAATCTCCTCCATGTAATTCTTTATGCAGTGTCGCTTTTTTCTCTTTTCGAATGCTTGTAGTTCAATCAGTACAAACTTTTCCATATACTCGAATTCATCAAAAAGAAGTTCGTTTAATTCCAGATCACTTACATCGCTGGGTAGATGATATAACGGATTTTCTTAGTAAATTTATAATTTCCTCGAGTTTATCAGACATTTTAACGACTTTCTTTCCCACCACTGCCATTTTGACAGTCTTTTCCATTCTTACTACAAAAGTAAAGGAACAGACCTATTATCTTTCGCTACACAATCGAGAAAGTTAAAAATGAGAAAGGAATCCATTTCCCCTCTTCTCCTCTCATTTTTTTTTTTTTTTTTTTTGTTTCTAATTTTCTACTTTCGACTTATTGAAAAATGAAAACTGACAACTAAGTGACAGCTCAAAAGTTTGTCAAGTAAAACTCTATTTATTTTCGTCTTCAACGATGTCGGAGGAAGAAGTTGTAAGTCAATGTTCTCCCAGAACATATCAGCGGATTCAAAATGGTAAGATTAACAGGTATTTAACTTATAAAAAATGCAATTCCAACTTATTTTGTAGGTGCTGCATTTAAAGAGAACCTTGCTCAAAAAGTAGGCGCAGTGGCTTAGTGGTAAGTGTGTTGGACTCCTAAGCGAGGGGTCGAGGTTCGAATACCGCAAAGGCCTAGGGTCTCTCCGTCTGTTGCGGCAACATTTTTTTTTTTTTTTTTACTCAACAAGTGTTCATCTCCGAACATAGCACTTATCAGAGCCAAATGTAAATGTCAAAATGACATTTCTTAACCTCTTTATAAGAAAACCAGTCAGGTATTTCTCCGCAAATTGAGATTTTTTATATTCGACATTTTTCATGTTTCTATGCCGAACGTACACGCACGAACATAGTGTATTCAAATATACAAAAGATATCCTTAGATATCCTTGTCCTTCGAATACATTCTCGTCAACTTTAGTTTAATGTAAATTTGACCCACTAAGCTAATGTCATCTGCTTAAAAGCATTTTCATTAAATTCCGACTCTACCACAGCCTGCATAATTTTATTATCACAAAGTGCTTTCGTATAATCTTATCTCAGCGTAAAATCAGACCCCAACAATAGTGTGTATGCAGAGAGTAATCTCCATAAAGGCCTCGGAATTATGTTCACAAATTGAACACAAAACCCTTTCCAAAGCAGCCGCTACCGCCAAATACCCAAACTGAGTATGATTGTAATTCCCCTTGGAGACAATCTCAATAAACAAGTCCTTTTAAAAATGGAAGCCATAACTATATATAGATATCGATACCCCTTAAGGGCTTATGTTCGTTTGCTGGGAGGCTTTGCAGGTCCTTTGAGGATTTGGCAAAAGCTGGTTTTGCTAAATATTCACTTTCCTATCCATTTATCGTTTGAAGTGGATTTTAAATGTTACGTATACGCCCCCGTTAACATCCAGAAGAAGCAATTCACATGCAACTATAACAACATTGACTCGTATGCTATGTTGTTATGGTTCAAAGGATACGTATTTGACTGTGTTTTGGTAAGTGCAGTTTTTACCCCCTTTGCTTGGTGGAATTTGCAGAGAGGACGAATGATTACATTTGTCATGAAACATACGTGCAAATGACTGTTTGCAAAACATTTTTTTTTCTTTTGAAAAATAATTTTGGTGCATTTCCTTTTCGCAATCAACAGATACAGCTTCAGCTCAGTGGAAACGAAATGACGGTGCTGCTGGCATTCTTTGAAAGAAGACAGAATTTTGTTGTGACTAGTTAACATGCTGTTCGGGAAGTGACAGAATCCCAGAGGAAATTTTAAATATTCTTTTTTTACTCGCATTTAATTGGCATCTCGGGCGGTATAGTGTTGATTGCCGCGCAAATGTTTGCCTTGAGCTTGTCGATGGTCTGAGGCTGGATTATGTTCACTTTGCTTTTCAAATAAACCTACAAAAAGAGGTCCGGTGGGGTTACGACTGGAGACGCCATTTTTACAGCACACGTCCAGACAATATTCGTTGCAGAAACTGCACTGTTTGCAGTGTGAAATGGCAGCTCATTGGAACATCTGGGGCGTTGATAAGCAGCATATTCACGATCTCCCGCTGTCCCGTGCTCAACAAAATGCGACACCAAGCAACGAATAGTGTTGCCATACGTTGCTTATTGAGCTCAATATTTTTGAAAATTAATTGAGTGAACACAAGTTTTCAATGTACATCGTCACTATTTTGGCGTCTTGCTTAAATTATACTGAACTAGCCAAACCCCGTCGCCAGGCACTGATAGAAATTATAAGTGTTTTCTTTTTTGTTTGTTTTTTTTTTTTCATTTTTGTTAGGCTATCAATTGAACACCGTAATTACCGATATTTAAAAAAAAATCAACCAAAATGGTGTAAAATCACGGGCGACAGAGGGAAACATACAGTTTTTGCCATTTTGTTTTACTTATATAGAGATTGACGTTCCAGAAACATGTCAACTTAAACTTGTTCAATAGTCCGAAAACCTTTCCGTGTGATAAAGGAAAAAAGCTCCAAAATCGTGGGAATTTCAGGAGTTTAACAAAAAAGCATTCAAACTTTTTGCTGAAATTTCATCAGAACACCTACATTTCACCATGATTATGAATACACTGAAAGTCCACAATAAACAACTCATGTATATAGTCATTTATCAACATTTTCTAGTACCAACAAATAATCATAGTACCTAATGTTAAAAAAAACTGCGGCTTGGTATATAACTAAAGGTTAATTTAACTAGATTTTCTCTCCGTGTAATACAGATTTTACTTTTAAAAACTAGAATTTGACGCAAAAAAGAAGAAGAAACCACGCTTCAGGGGATAAATGAAGAGAGAGTGCTAATAACACTGCTCCAAAGCATGTGTATTCCGACTTCAGGTCAGCGTTACCAAATTTCTCCTTTCTAAGCTGCAAGACTCGTGGCTCTCACTGTCTTAAATATGATTGATATGTCTCTTTTTCAGTTTAAGTAAGTGTTGTAACGAGATGTGAACAGAAAGACGGGTATTTGCTGACTGACTGATTTCTCTTTATTGAGTCTTGAGAGTTAGTTATTACTCATATCATAACATCTCTACCAGACTATTTAAAAGAATAATTAAGTATTTTATAAATATAAGTATAAACATCTATCGTTATCTATCATTGAAATATTTGTATAAGTAGTCAAGTTTATTAATTAAATTAGGTTTAAGGTAATTCAAAATTCACGTGTTAATTGTATTTTTAAATTGTAATTGTTTTGGAATGATTTACTATTATTCCGTTGTTTAGCATGTAAATCGCTCAGGAGCTCTCCTGATCCGGTTGGAACGTCGAAGGCTAGCCTCATTGTTTTGAACTGATACTTTTGGCTCTGCAGCTTCCGGTGTAGACCCCTCGTATGCAGACCCCTCCTCGCTCTGCTGGTGCTCTTGGATGGATGGTTCAACGTTTTGCGACGAATGGTTGTCTGCTTGCTTGATAGTTGAAGGGATTTCATCTAATATTGGACGTTGTACGTCATCGAATTTGTTTGCTTCGTTCGTTAACACTCTTCCATTAGTAGGTCTGCTTGTTGCCTTGCCTATCCTCCTTAATTGGTCCGCATGTCTCTTCCACACCCGATCATCGTCCAACTTTACGCTGTAATGTAGATTGCCCAAGATTTGTTCTATCGTCCCGAACTGCCACTTGTTGTTTGACATATAGTCCCTTGCTGCCACCCGTTCTCCCACCGAAAATTGTTTTTTTGAAAGTTGACGCTCCGTGGTGCCTTCGACTGGTATGAGAAGGTCAAGTTTTGATTGAATCTGACGACCCAACATCAGCATCGATGGTGATTTACCCGTGGTTGGATGGACTGCTCGCCTGTAAGCAAATAAAATTGTGTTTAAATAAGTGCTCATCGAATTTGTACTGCAATTTGCTGTTCGAATTTTATTTTTAATAGTCTGCACGAATCGTTCTGCAAGCCCATTGGTAGCGGGATGATATGGGGCACCCTGCTTATGTACAATACCGTTCCTTTTTAAAAATAGCTGAAATTCCTTGGAATTGAATTGGGTTCCGTGATCGCTTACGAAAACCTTCGGTATCCCAAAACATGCAAATATTTGTTCACATTTCGCAATGGTAGTGCTCGTTGTTATATTGGGTATTATGTGCACTTCAGGCCATTTACTGAATGCATCAATAAGTACGAATAAGTATTTGCCCATAAAGGGCCCTGCAAAGTCCGCATGCACCCTTTCGAATACCTTCCTTGGAGCCACCCAACAGTGGACTGGAGCTTCCTTTTTAGGGTCCGCGCGATTAGCTTGACATAGTCGACAATTTGACACCAGCTCTTCAATGTCACTATCCATTTGCCTCCACCAACAATAAGCTCTTCCCAAGGCCTTCATCCTCGAAATTCCAAAATGGCCGGTATGTAATTCACGTAGGACTCGTTCCCGCAACTCCTTGGGTATATACACCCGGATACCGCGAAGTAAACACCCGTTTTGAAGGCTGAACTCCGTTTGTGATATACCGAATCTTTTGTTCGGTTCGCATTCACGTCCATATCGAAGACATTCTATCAATGAACTGACTTCTTTGTCTACCTTAGTTTTCGCGCTCAGTTCTGAAACCGTCACTGGCAGATTTTCAATAGCTTCCACCTCCAAAACGTCGATTTCTTCGATATTTTTATATGTATCCGCACTGGGCAAACGCGACAACGCATCGGCATTGGCATTATCTTGTGACTTCTTCAGTTTTATGTCGTAGTGAAAGTGCTCTAAAAATATGGCATAATGTTGCATTCTTGTGGCTGATAGTGTTGGTAAGCCTTTCTGAGGAGAAAAAATTTGCGAGATAGCTTTATTATCTGTTACCAAGGTAAATTTCTTTCCATAAAGATATTGGTAAAATTTTCTCACCCCAAATATGATGGCATAGGCTTCTCTATCTACCTGACTATAACGCTGCTGTACCTGATTCAGTGTCTGCGAAGCAAACTGCAAAGGCCTCTCCGAACCGTCACCATATACATGGCTCAATACTGCTCCGACTCCAATCGGGCTAGCGTCGACCGCAAGAGTAACTTGCAGCTTAGGGTCGTAGAATACCAACACTGTGTCTGATTGCATTTGCCTTTTTACCTCTACAAATGCTTTTTCACAATCCTTATCAAAACGGAATGGCACATGGTTTTGTAATAACCTGTTCAATGGGTATAAAATTGTACTTAGATTTTTGACGAACCGTCCATAGTAGTTGATAAGACCCAGAAATGCACGTACTTCATCTTTCGTCGTTGGTTTTTTTAACTTTTGTATTGCGTCTATCTTACTCTGCATCCTATGAATACCATTTTTGTCGATGACATACCCACAATACTCAATGCGGTCCTTCATGCATTCCGTCTTGGTCCAGTTTACTCGCATATTGTGACTGTTCAATTTGGCTAACACTTCTTCTACGCGACGGATGTGAGTTGTGTCGTCACCGGCTGTAATTTTGATATCATCCAGGAATACGGACACACCTGGTATGTCCCCAACTAATTGTTCCATAAAGCGTTGCCATTTCGCTGGAGCACAGGCAATCCCATACATCATACGTGTGGGTTGATACAGCCCTTTGTGCGTGCTCAAGGTAAGAATGTGTCTATCATCTGGATGTATTTCCAGTTGAAGGTATGCGGTGGACAAATCAATTTTTGTAAATTTTGTACCTCCTGCCATTTTACTAAACAGCTCCTCGATAGTAGGTAATGGATGCACATCAACCACCAATGCCGGATTCACTGTTACCTTATAGTCGCCGCAGATGCGGACAGCGCCATCTTTTTTGGGCACCACCACGATTGGGGTGGCCCATTCGCTTGTGTCCACCTTAAGTAGTATACCTTCTGCAACTTGGTTTTCCAGTTCACGCTCCACTGCATGCCATAGTGGAAAAGCGATTCGCCTAGCCTTAATAAACCTAGGCGTCGCATTTGGTTTTAAATACAAATGAGCTTGGAACCCTGTAATCTTTCCAGTAGATTGTGCAAATAAATTTGGAAATTTACTCCTAATCATCTTTGGCTCAAAATACTTTTTGCTACATTCTATTTGATTGATGTTACCTGTTGCGTTTATTTGATTACCCAAGATTTTCGTCCAATCCAGTTTTACTTTCCGTAGCCACTCTCTTCCCAGCAACGGTTTTCGGTCGGATCGAACAATATAAATCTTCACGGGAGGACTAGGAGTTACGGTGGTCACCCTACCCCATATATATCCTACGCAATCCAATGGTGTTTTACAGTAACTGTACAGCTCAGTGTCACTTGTGTTGACTTTGAGTCTTGAAAAAAACTTTTTGGCATCCACCAAACTGATAAGTGTAACCGGAGCACCTGTGTCGATTTCAAAATTAATATAAATTCCATTTACTTGCAACTTACAACATATCTTTGACCTATCATTTAGTTCTCTGCCATTGTCTCCAATATGAAAAAGTTCTTCCACCATCAGCGTACTACTTGAATTCGGTTCTTCTTCTTCGATTTGATTCAATTGCTTGCTCGCTTTAAAACACACTATACGCAAATGCCCTTTTTTCTTGCAAAAATAGCAAACGGTTTCCTTGTGCGAACATTGATTAGCCGTATGCGATGCCTTGCCACAGCGAAAGCATTTTTTTGTTTCTTCATTCTTACCCTGAATTTTTTTCTGTTTACCGTACGTTTTGCTGTGCCGTTTTCCTTTGTTTTTTCCTTGAATTCTGCTTACACTGGAATTCTCGCTCTCTCCTCCATATTGGTGCATCTCGACTCCTCCCCTTTCCGCGCTCTCATAAGCACTTGCTGTATTTACCGCATCATCTAGTGTTAATATTGTTTTTTCCAACAACCGGCTTTGAATTTTTTGATTGCGTAGACCAAATACAAACTGATTCCTAATCGCCGTGTCTAAATGTGCACCGAAATTGCAGCCCACCGACATTCTACGTAGGGCAATGAGATATTCTGAACAATTTTCTTCCATTTTCTGCTTCCGCATGTAAAATCTATAATTCTCCAAGATCTCATTAGGTTTGGGATCAAAGTGACCCTCTAGAGTTTCTACAATTTCTGCATATTCAATTCCTTCTGGTGTCCTCGGAAGCAACTTGTCACATAAAACATCATATGTCTCCGCACCCATATAATGTAGGATGAGCTGACGGCGTTTTCTTGCGTCACTGTTGTACAAATCCATAGCAGTTTCCAGGCGTTTTACCCAGCGAGCCCACGAAGTAATTTTTGGATTAAACGAGTCAAAATTAAACACCGTCGTTTGCACCTGTTCGACTATGACATTTCTATCTTCCCTACTAGTCATTGTAATGTACTAGGTATATTTAATTTTACTTGTACTGTAAAAAGCTAAATTAAATTAGTTTGCACACGTGCAGTTATTCTCTCGTCGCCAACTGTTGTAACGAGATGTGAACAGAAAGACGGGTATTTGCTGACTGACTGATTTCTCTTTATTGAGTCTTGAGAGTTAGTTATTACTCATATCATAACAGTAAGGTTTTAGTAAGATTCCTTTTTTTTTTTTCAAGTATCTAGGTAAGTAAATCTGACAGCTGACTTGGTGTATCTCAGCTTTGATTGACTTAGATCGGTCACATGAAGAGTTGTTTCAGTTGAAGTTTTTAAAAGGGTAGCCGCGACGAATCTAGGAATTCGTGACTGAGTACTAAGTTGACACTTCGCATATGTGCCTGATATAGAAAAATTGACGCTCCCGATCAATCTATTTTTTGCGTTCACTGTAAAAATGTGAAATGAAAATGTTTTCACTCTTTCACCGAAATTTCGATTCTCATTCTACGAATGATAAAATAGTTGGCGCAACAGGTCTGGAGAGACCCTAGGCTTAGCTTCTCACAACCATTCGTTTTGTGTGAGTTTTTCATTTTTGGAACGAATGGAAGGGATCTACAGTTTTATGCCGACTCCAAACGGCTAATTGAGAAGCTCTTACAAGACATTTATACTCTCGGATGTTTGTCAGACGTTCGCGAGAGGTAGCGCAGCGGAAAAAAACCCTAAGTCGGAATTGGGTTTTTGTGGGATTCGAACCTGGGACTCCCGCATAGCAGTCCAACACACTAACCACTAAGCTACTGCGACTACTACGAATGATAGATATATGTAAAGGACCATTCACCTGAGAGCGAACTGCGAATAGGCGAATTGCGAACAAATCAATTTAACTGCATTTATGAATTGAAAATTTGTATTTGTTCTATCACAAAACCATTATATTTAATTAATCTAACATCTAGTCTAAAAAAAACATTAATCTCAATTGACTTAAACAGCTAAATTAACAATTAAAGCAATTTTCCCGCGAATTGAACATTCTTGCCGCGAACTGTTACACTTTATTCACAATCCACACAAAACAGTCGCGATCCACAAACACACGAATGAAAAATTCGTTCGAACTTAACCTTTAAAAATGAAACTGATACGCGGGTATCTGCGACCAAAAAAAGTTTTCATGTGAATGAAGTGTCAGAAACCACGAATATTCGCGTGTTCGCAGTTCGCAATTCGCTCTCATGTGAATAGTCCTTAACTCGGTCTTAAAGAATGTGTTTCCACCTTCAAGCTCTGCCCATTTTCAAACACTTTATCTGTCATTCTTTAAAAATAATTCCAGCTTCCACTTCCAGTAAGTGGCTTGAAATTGAAAACAAATTTGAAAACTTGTTGTTTGTTTTTTGTTCGTTACTTTTCTTTGGCTGGGTTTTTTTTTTTTGAAGTGATAACTTCTTTAGGCGCGTTGGGCACTATTTGGATGGGCAAAAACTAGCAAACTCGCGACACCGACACCGACACCGACACCGAAACCGACACCGACACCGACACCGACACCGACACCGACACCGACACCGACACCGACACCGACACCGACACCGACACCGACACCGACACCGACACCGACACCGACACCGACTCCGACACCGACACCGATTGCATACTTTTAGTTGTAAACTTTTGTACTATTGCTTACTTTTAGGGGTAGGTAATTTATAGCTTAATCTACGATGATTTTTATTTGAATACGTTACTATGGTAATTTATGGTAGCGACAAATTGATTGTCACCAAAATTATTTCAATTACCTGTTTTGTATGGGGAATTCATAACTTAATTTTACCAGGCTTAATTCCGACATATTATATCCACGATTTTGGGTTTGTGCACATTTACGGCACAGTAGCTTGTGTTATAATTACCGAAACAAGAAATAGAAAACTGTGGTAAACTTGCCACCCTAAGAGTAGGTATACTATATAAATAATTGTAATATTCATGTCGCCTTAGTGTATACTGTAAAATATGATTAGTAATTTTTGTGTAAAATAATGAATATAAAACTACAATTAATGCCGTACCACGAGATCTAGAGCATTATCAATGGCGATGCGGCAAGACAGAAAAATATTGTTGTCTTTTCTCGTTCTTTTTCTTTTAAAAGTAAAATTTGTATTTTTCGGAAAGAAATTCATATTCAATTAAGCTTCAGTATAATTATTATTAATTTATTCGTTCTGTGCTAGTTTCGGTAGAATACAAGTAGATACAATCGGATTGTGGTAGCTGAAGTAAGATATGTACATTCGAGACTGTAATCTATCTAGATTACGCTGGAAGACAGCATCGATGAAATTTACTTATATAAATGCTAAAGATAATTCTGCATTACTTCGAGATAAAGTTGGGAAGAGATTTGATGATATTCCAATCATTTTGAGTGGGGATTTCAACATCAACTTTGCAGATGATAAAAATCTACCATTAATTGAATTTTTAAATAGCAAATTTGATTTAACGATGAGCAATGATCGCAATCTTAGCACGACTAGACATAAAACTACAATTGATGCCATCCTTACAAGATATTTAAATAGATTCGAATCAAAATTGTTTGTTTCCTATTTTAGTTACCTACCATAAACCTATAGTATCCGTTTTCAAATATAATGATAATAATGATGATGATTATGGAAGAGTTTGAAGTTGTTGATGAAATTTCATAAGTGTCATTGGTATTCATTTCAAAGAATATCCATTAATTTTTAAATTTAATATTTCATGTATCTGTAAATTTATACATTTTAAGCAATAGATTGCAATTTTGTATGTAAAATAATATGTATTATTTTTGATGTAAAATACCGCATTAAATGAAAATGAAAAATGTAACATAATTTTTGTAGTAGGTAGTAGTAGTTTATAATAATGAATAAAAAACACTTTATTTAAAAGTACTTCCTACACAATAATATATTTTCTGACGATTCGAAAAATACACACGTAATTGTTCAAGTTATCACTTCTGTCGGCACTCCCGGAGTGCCTTTTTTTTTTTTTTTGTATTCAAGAAAGAATTTATTATTTAATAATGATAGTAAATAAATCAAAACTCACCCCCGTATTAAAAAACACTGTGTAAAAATTATCAATTTGTTACTCAGCAGTTATGTCCAATTTTTGTATGCTATCTGACGTTTGCAAACTAACTTATTTGTGCACATTTGTTATTAATAATGCACATCATTTTATTATTTTGTTTTGAAATTTACAACCCTATTCAACAGAAGTAATAACCATCAAAGTTGATAAAAGCCAGAGTTTTCAAGGCAACAAAAAAATCGCAAATAAAATCGTATGCGAACAAATGGGAACAAAATTCTTTGCTTTGGACAACAAAAAGTGAAAAAGGCTTAATATATATTTATAAATCCAAAAGCAAGTATTTTAAGCTTTAGTTTATTGAAAAAGACATCTTTTCTTCAAGTCAGGCATTTTTCTTTAAAAGTAGTTGGCAACGCTGCGCAGGCCCCCAGGTTACATCTAGTCCGGAGTGATCTAGTCCACTTAGGCCCGTTTGCTGATACTACTACTACTACTCAAAGCGATCTCAGTTCCTCTTGAAATCGTATGTGCCAGTTTATGACAGAGAAAAAGTAAACAAGTAGTAGTATTAGCAAACGGACCTAATATTAATAATTTTTTGAATGTGCCTACTTGACTTTTAAGACGGATTTTCAATTTCTCTTTTCAACTTTGTGGGTTTGACATATCTATATCAATGATGCCGGTTGAAATTCTCTGAGCTGTTTCGATCCAAAAGACGAACTACTCGTTACTAGTTACTTTGCTAATTTTCTCTCTTTCTGCCATTTTTGATGAGAAAGTAATCGATTTATATCGATTGCGTTCGATTTAAGCCGCGTACCTACGTGAATGAAATGATTGTTCACATACCGGCATAAAAAATGGTGCACCCATCACGATGTCTGGTTAATCTCTTCTATCATGAATAGATTATTCTTCTTTCCTGCAATACAAATGGTTGCTTTTATTTAAGTCCGTATGACACTACACTTTGATTTTTTTAAATGAGTTATGCATTATTTAATATAAATGCATTAAAAATGTATTCAGTTTATATTTTTCAGCTGTTGGCAGATTTTTCTTTCTTAGTATTTTAAGATTATTTGAAAATTTCTGGTTGCTTTGCAAACAATGGTTCCCTCTTTCGTAATACTCTTTCAGTCTCTTTTACTAGCAGCTGACTTTTGAACTTGTTTTAATGTGATAAAAATGAGAAAAAATGACAGAATAATGTAGTGTCATACGGGCTTTAGCTACTCCAAGTAGTTACACTTTTATCCCTTTTTTCTTTTCTTTTTTTGTCAAACTTTTGGAGTTCTCCTTGATAATTCTCAAAAGCATACTCTTAAATCAAATTGAAATCTCCCCATTGAGGGTGTCCTCAATGAAAATCATTCGTACGATAATTTATGTATTGAAAACCAAATATTGTCCCGCACAACACACATACTCAAGTCCCAGTGGAGTCTCACTGTCAGCCTCCATCGAATAGGGAATACCTTTGAGCAACCGACGGTTAAATGGGCAACATACAATTAACCATGTAATGGTCTTTGTCAGCAAAATAATTTCCTATCAATTACAAACGTTATATCGCTCCCACCCCAAATGAGTTCAAGGGATCCTAATTGGTGTTGCTTAGCAATGCTGGCCGAATTAATGTACGCTGACTTCTCGTGTATCTTTTCAATTACACCCAGGGGTTAAATTTCATAACATTTGTTCCCCATTTCTGTGTTTCCATGCTGGTGAGTTCACTAATTAACTGTTTTCCCCAAAGCAATTTGTACGGTTCTTTGTTAGTTTGTTGTGTTGCTGGCTAAAGGTGTATCCATCCAAACATGCATCTGTGAATAAAGACTCATAGACGATATCAGGGATAAAAATGATGTCCAATGTCCATGTCCACCTATGGCCCACAGTCATAAAATAAACACGGCTTATCCGGCAAAGTGATGAATAATTTCAAAGGGCCGAACAAGGACTATGGAAATCCATTTGAAAACACCGCATTACCTTTCATGAAGCAGGGATTTTCCTGCCCGCCGCAGCCTTTGTGCGGAAAAGCCGAAAGTTATTCAAAGGGCTTATTGCAGCTGCGTTGCAGTCTTAAGTCACAGGATTAAAGGAGCTCTGCAGTTGCCAGCAAATCCACATACAACCTACAACTGCATGGAAGAACGCAAAGCTCCGAACAAAGTTTGTAATATTTCCCTATGCGGTTGCAGTTTCCTTTGAGGTTAAGTCGGAGAATTTATTTTCACCACGCAAAGGACGCTCCCATTATACCTTTGTGAGTGAAAGCAAATGTGTGCTTTAATGGTGTAGAACTTTATGTTGGGATGATCCTTCAAACATCAAAATCACAGGCAGACTTCACGGGGAGGGTCTATTCTTGTGAAACTACAAATATGCTGTCATTTTCAGGTAGTGTTTCGAGAGCTGTCTGTTTAACTTTCCCTCAGGCGAATGTAATCCAATATCAAACTTCAACCACCGAAAGTTGTTTGGTACATTCGATGTGAAAGCAAATCATATCCTGCTGATTATATTTATATTTTTTGTGGCGCTGTCATGTGTAAGCGATTTTCCTCTTCGATATGTGCACGGCGTGTGTTTTTGTTTCAAGGTTTTAAGCAGTTGCTCATTTTGTTGCTCTCCCGTAATCGGCATATAAATTGTATTGCGACGAAGTATTATTTGTCGTATCTTCATAACAGTTGAGTTTCTTTGTTGGTCGTTATCCTTTTGCGATGTAATCCGAGTTCTGACCTCGCAATTACAGGGACCTAAGTACACTTAAGTCAATTATAATGATACCTACCGGCGTATATTTTTAGGATACAATTTCGATTGAAATCAATACAACTATTTTGAAGTGAAGCTTTGAAATAATTGGGAGTGGAAATAAGAGCTGTGCATTCCTATGGTAAGGACACATGGACTTTGTGCAGAAATCCTTGCTCAAAATATCGAAACAAAAATTGTTACGTTTATTAATTTTTGTATAGCTATTGTCCTCGAGCTCCGCTCCCGAATGTTGATGCTATAAATACATTTTCAGAAAATCAACGATGGTATACTCATTGTTGCCATGACTGCAGTCTTTGGTAACTAGAAGCATTTCACTTTATTTTGAGTTAAAACTGAGCACAACTGGAATGGCTTAGTAAGAAAAATAACTTTTTCTTTAAAAATATTGCTGTTTCAATAGAAATTTGATGATATTTTTGTATTGCAAATTTATGAATTTGCGCGGTTTTTAAGACCCATTGCGAACCCAAATCTCTTCATAATTTTCTTTATTTCAATTTAATACTGCAGATGTTAACAGCGGTGCAGATGTGCAGATGTGGCAGCTTGAAAGACAGTTTAAGGACCAAGTGGAATGTCCTTCTTCATTGTTAGGGCTTGAGGGCTATTCCAGTTGATAGTCCAGAGAAAACTTCCGCTGTATTTGAATTTCTGTACTTTTACTAGGCTTACCAGAAACGGGGTCGAATTATCTTTCTTGTTTCAATAGTGACACACCCTATATTCAATTCCGCCCACATTTTGTAAAATAAAGGGCGTTTTTTTACAGAACTTTAAGTTGACAGTATTTTAACTGGCGGCGATTTTGTCAGCTGTCAAGTGATTTATTTTTAGTTTGGTTTGGCATTTCTACCATCTTTCAACATGAATAGACTGACGCCTGAACAAAGCTTCCAAATTTAGTAAGTTTATTTTGAAAATCATGGTTCTGCTCGAAATACTTATCGCGCACTACGTCCATTTTACGGTCAACATAATCGCCCATCAGAGCAAATAATTCGATTAACTATGGAACGTTTTCGCACCGCGTTTACTCTAAAAGAGTATACGCATCTACAGAGACGTTCGTATAGAAGAAGTCATTGCTACTGTAGAGCGTAGAGGAAGACCCGAATTAGTCTATCCGCCAAAGTGTACAGGAATTGGATATGTTTTCATCTACTTTATGAAAGATTTTACAGAAAGATCTTGGTTTGCGCGCTTACAAAATCCAACTCGTGCAAGGATTGAAGCTACAGGATCACCTAGCAAGGCGAAGATTCGGTGAATGGGCCCAAAACAGGATTGCCGTTGATGCCAATTTTCATAAGTGAATTTTGTTTAGCGATGAAGCTCACTTTTGGTTGAATGGATACGTCAATAAAAATAACTGCCGTATTTGGCATAATGATAGTCCTCAAGTGTATGTTGAGACACCGATACATCCACAAAAACTGACTGTTTGGTGTGCTTTATGGGTTGGTGGAATAATTGGTTCGCCCTTTTTTAAAACGATGCTGGCCAGAAGGTTACAGTCAATGGTGACCGCTATAGAGTCATGATTACTGACTTTTTCGTTCATCAATTGAACAACCATGATGAGTAGGAGCTGTGGTTTCAACAAGATGGCGGAACATGTCACACAGCTCGTGCCACAATTGATTTATTGAAGCAAACGTTTGGTAACCGCACAGTTTCACGTTGCGGACCCGTGAATTGGCCTCCAAGATCGTGCGATTTAACGCCGATTGACTATTTTCTGTGGGGATATGTGAAGTCGCTAGTCTAGGCCGATAAGCCCGAAACGTTCGACCACTTGGAGGACAACATTCGTCGCATTATTGCCGAAAATTGGACCTCCAGATTAGACTACGTCTGTGCCATATTATCATATTTAAATTATAATGCCAGAAGATTATCTTTCGAATAAAGTAAATTTCATGTCAATTTAAAAAAATCATCTTTGCTTTATTCCATTTCAAAGTTGTATACCTCTAAAAAAAAAAACACCCTTTACGTCAAACAGCTGGTATATAGGTCAGTTTACCGTATTTCAAGCCTGAAGCTGACATATAGCGTTTTAAATAACTTTAGAGCTGGTGATAAGCCAAGACGAATTATCCTATCCCGCCCACTTTTAGCTGCGCACAGCCAATATAGATCCAAACAAATAACGCAACATAGCGTTAAATTATCGCGAAAGAATAATTACGGAAAAATTCTAAACAATATGTCGTCAGCTTTCTTTCAAAACCTCGTAAGTCCCAATTTTATGAAAAAATTACATTTCATGGAATCCTGAGGAAAAAAAAATTAATGAATTGAAATATCAAAACCTCGTAGCTCCATCATGATTCCTTTTGCCTCTATCAACCAGTTTCAAAACCTCCTAAGTCTATCGATCTTCAAATTTCCATTTAAAAGCTCGTATGTCTCTTTAACTTTAACAGTTTCCTTTTTTAATTTTTTAAATCGTTTTTTTGCGCCTCCTCAAAAATTTTCCATTTTCGACCTACGAGTTTTTGAAAGAAAGCCGACGATATTGTAAATTTCAATTTATTTTACATTAAATTTCAATGAACATTATAGACAGCACAATATCCAGAGCGAACTCTCATCTCGGATTTATTAAGAGGAACAGCAAGGATTTTTCAGACATACATACTCTTAAAACCTTGCATTGTTCTTTAGTAAGATCTGTGTTAGAATACTGTTCTATTATTTGGTCACCAGCACATCAGGTGCATATAAATCGGATTGAACGTGTACAAAAGTCTTTTTCAAGATATTGCCTTCGTCATTTTAATGGGTCAGTGGAAATGCCCAGTTAAACTTAAAGTCCCTGGAAACGAGAAAGGATATACTCAACGTTTTTACTGTCCAATCTTACGTGAGCATGGCTTGTTTTATGAACCTAATCATTCTACAAGCTATGGAAGGAATGAGCCTTTAACAAGGTGCATTAGGAGTTTTAATTCAGTATGCAATTCCGTTGATTCCAGTATTGATATTTCGAACAGCAGAATTGCATTTAAAAAAAGATTAAATGAATTGTTATAATTATAACGGGTGATTTTTTAAGAGGTTTAGAACTTTTTTTAAAAAAAAAACACAAAAAATTCGAAAAAATTAATGAAATATTTATTTGAATCGATAGTCTGAACCTTTCAATTTAATGTTTAAAGATAATTTCATGCAAATGTTGACCGCGGCTGCGTCTCAGGTAGTCCATCCGCTGAGTCCAATTTTGGCATACTCTTTCACACATATCGGCCGGTATCTCACGAATGAATGCATGGATGTTGGCTTCCAGTGCGTCAATCGAAGCGGGCTTGTCCCTATACACATTAGCCTTGACATACCCCCACAAAAAATAATCTAATGGTGTCAAATCGCACGATCTAGGCGGCCAATTGACCGGCCCGAAACGTGAAATTAACTGTTCACCAAACTCGCCTCGCAATTGCGCCATTGTTTCGCGTGCTGTGTGGCATGTGGCACCGTCTTGTTGAAACCACATATCATGCAAGTCAAGAACTTCCATTTCGGGCAAAAAAAAGTTTGTTATCATCGCTCGGTAGCGTTCACCATTGACAGTAACGCTGCGATTCGCATCATCTTTGAAGAAATATGGCCCAATAATGCCGCCGGCCCATAAACCGCACCAAACAGTGGCTTTTTCGGGATGCATTGGTAGCTGTTGCAATGCTTCTGGCTGATCTTCACTCCAAATGCGGCAATTTTGCTTATTTACGTACCCATTCAACCAAAAATGAGCCTCATCGCTGAACACAATTTTTCGATAAAAAAGCGGATCCTCGGCCAGCTTTCCAAGAGCCCATTCACCAAAAATTCGGCGTTGTGGTAGGTCGGCTGGCTTTAGTTCTTGCATAAGCTGTATCTTAAAAGGCTTTACGCACAAATCCTTCCGCAAAATTTTCCACGTAGTGCTGTAACAAAGGCCTAACTGCTGGGAACGGCGCCGAATCGACATTTCGCGGTCTTCTGTCACACTAGCTGATACGGCCGCAATATTTTCTTCACTACGCACAGTACGTAAACGTGTTGGTGGTTTAATGTCCAACAAAGTAAATTTGGTGCGAAATTTGGTCACAATCTTCCGAATAGACTGCTCAGAAGGTCGAGAATGCCGATCATAAAATGGAAGCAGCGCGCGATGAACATTTCGAACCGAGCACGAATTTTGATAGTAAAATTCAATAATTTGCAAGCGTTGTTCATTTTTAAGACGATCCATGGTTAAATTGCAAACCAAACTGAAGCTGTTTGACAGTGACACAAGGTACTAAACACACGTCAGCTGTCAAAACCAGTGTTGGCAAAACCAAACCAGCTAAAAAATCACCCGTAATTGCTTATAGGATTTTTTTACTTTTGCTCAGAATTTTACGAATGTAATTATTAAAAGCACAAGTTTTTCCCTTAGGGTAATTGATTACATTTTTCTTGCACACTAGGTGGAAGTTTGTTTTTCCTGATAAATTTGTTGAATTCTTTTTTTTCGCTTCACTTGAACAGTTTTTTTTTATCTTAATATTAAATTTTTCTCTTACTTTAAGAGTTTTTTCTTAAATTAAGTTATTATATAGTCTGTAAATTGTAAAATGGTAGACTTAAATAAATAAATAAATAAACAAACATATTTAATAGTAGCATGTTTAGTGAACGCATGCCATATCTTTGACTCGAGTGGCGCCATCTAATTATGCTCTTTGTAAAGTATTGATTAAGAAGAAAAACCGGAGCTAACTTCGGTAGGTAGCTGTGGCTAACTTCACTTATAATAAATATCTTCACCTTGTAAAGTCAAAAACGATCATCTTTCCATATACTTATCTTTTTAAACAAAATGAATAATTATAAGTTGGGATTTTCTCTGTGAAATCCACACAACAACGAAAAAATGAAAAAATAAGCTTTCAAGAAAACGTTATAAAATTTATTCAGACTGATCGCTGAACTATGTTCTTCAACGATTATAATTCAACTCCTCGGATCTTTGTCCGGTGGCCTTTGTCTTTGGCTTTTTCTCTCCGAACTATCTGCTTTATACCATTTACTACCGTACTAGATTTCTCAATTATTTTCTTAAATTCACAATCATAAATTGAATTCCTGCATATTTTTAACATTAACAAAAACCATATTACAATAAACAAATTGATACAACAATTTTTTATATTAAAAACACCTACATAATCACGGTTGAAGGAAGCTCAAGTGTTGGAACTTTTCTTTCTCCAAATACGTACTTGGCATGCAAATCTTCAACTGCCTGTGGAAACAAAAAACCGCCAGGCTTCGCCGTCTTTATATGGATAAAATTCCACATATTTTCAAATATTGCTCGATTATATTGCATTTGACTACTTTTCATGGACCTAGCAATGCAATAATCTACGAACTAGGAGCCTGCAACTACAGTCGGTATTTATATTCTGGGAAAGTCGCCATAGACAGATTATCGGTGACCAATTTTCTAAAAACCCACATTCGTTGATCAAGTTGCACCATTAAACTGCTAAAATTGTGAAGAAGGAAAATAGAAATACGCTCGGAACTTTGGGTGAAAGCATCAGTTCTTGCTTAGGAATAATGACAGTCGCTGTAAAACAGTAAAGAAGTAAAGTATACTCAAAATATCAAAAGTTAATTTCAAATATTCCCCACTTCAACAGCAGAACCGTTAACAACATAGCTCATTATTATGTACGTCTAGTAGATCATTTCGGCGGTTGAATGCGTCTAAAGTATAACAAATTACGACGGGCATAGAAAAGTTTGTGATCCTTAAAAAGTTTACCAAAAGAATGTTGGTAAATTGTTTTTAAAATATTTCCTTGGCACACTGATGCAAATAAGTCTGCGGGAAGTTTATTCGTGGAAGTTAATTAAATCAAGGAAAGAAAAAGAACAGCTCGGAAAGGAAATCTAGATTAGATGGGCTGGGTAAATCCATTTTGAAATTAGATGAACATTTTGTGCTTTACTGATATCCGCGAAAGTACAAAGTAGTCTTTAAAACTTTACTCTCCAAATTTCATAGATAGAAGGGCAACCTTTTTCTCTTCAATCGAAATGACACAAATACGATTGGTGGATATTCATTTTCATTTTATTTAATATTGATGGGGGAATGTAGACTGTGAAAGGAGTCAAATTTCAATCAAAAAATTGTCTAGATTCTCCCATCCATTAGTGAGTTTGATTTTAGGGACCAATGGAAGCGACAAACAGCTTAAAGAGTTATCAGAGCAGCAATACTGTTGACTGTTTGTCAGATGTTAACGAACAATGTACGAAAAAAAACTTGAATTGTAAATCCTGTTTCTTCAATCGCGTTTAAAGGACTTCGATGGTATTTAATTTAGGAAATTTACTAGCTAAAATAAAAAATAAATAAAACGCGTGGTTATTCGTTTAAATAAAAGGAATTGGTTCCATTTATTAACAAAGCTAGAAAAAGGAAGGGAGATAGAAAGAGGGAAATGCACTTTAACGAGTATAACGTTCAGCGGCAAAATGACCACCTAAGGCGATCACACATCGGCGCAGGCCCATTGTACCAAACTTTTGTCAAATCAAACATTAAACAAATAAATCAACGCATAAAATGAAATAAATAGTTGGCGCAACAGGTCCGAGGGACCCTAGTTTCTTCAACCATTCGTTTTGTGTGAGTTTTTCATTTTTGGAACGAATGGAAGGGATCTACAATTTTGTGGCGACTCCAAACGGCTAATTGAGAAGCTCTTTTAAGACAGCTACACTCTCGGATGTTTGTTAGACGTTCACGAGATGTGGAACAGTGAAAAAAAAACCTAAGTTGGGATTTGGGTTTTTGCGGGATTCGAACCTCGACCCCTCGCTCAGTAGTCCAACACACTAACCACTAAGCCACCTACTACTAAATAAACCCATATGTTCAAATAAAAACATCATCAAATTCCGATGTCAAACAGTACAATTAACAACATTATCGATATTTTAACGCATGACACACCAAAAATTAATTGATAGTCAAGTCACTGTCACTCGAATGCCTCAAGTGAGACCGATTACATAAATAATAAGAGTAGAGCATTATGATTAATGATAAATAATGTCAAAGCAAACTTGGTTAGCTAAGTTGACTATCAATTACGAATCACTAATGTTACGTTGGGAAGCGTTGAAATACAGTCATAGGAGAAACCAAATAACGTCCTTGTCCTTGCCAAACAATTAACGAAAGTTGACGATATGCAAAAGAGAGTGTTGCCGCTACTTACCATAATTTCTGTAGTTATTATTGCATTTGTGAACTTTGCGGACGTTCCTCTTGCTTGAGCGCCTGAACGCGAATGAATCGTGGGTATTCAATCGTCGCGTTCAGAACTTCATTTCATTTTCGGTCTCCTTTATTTTCTCCGGCCATATTTAATTGAAATGTGTGACAGCTGACAGCGCTTAAGCAGAGAGAACGCACAAAAAGTGTAAGTTGTGTTATCGAAGTAATTCATTATATGTCAGATATATCATTATTCTCGTTGTTCAGGAAATAAAATTTGGGAATCACCATAATTATTATTTGGATTTTCACTCCGATAAGCGGAAGTCAAGTCAGTGTGTAGGTTCGTTTCGATCATATTTCGCAGAAATGAATCGCAAAAAACATACGAAGTATTTCAAAATACCAAAGTTGGAAATAAACATCATGACTGCAGGGGTTCAAATGCTGAGACAGACACAACAAGGGTTGATTGTGTTACGTCATTCGAAATAGTTGCAACTCAAGCTGTCAACGTTGTTTTTCAACGAAATTGGACGATACTTTCCCAAAGCAATGTCCAGTCGCAAATATGGGAGAATCCATTTTACTCCTAGCAATAGGTCAGCTCAAATTTGACTATTTAATGCCGCCCCCGTAACCGCAACTGCAAGGAAATACAAGCTGTCTAAAAAGTTTGGTAGGGTAATACAAAGCATTTATGAAAAGACGCTTGCAACTGTATGGACCAGAGAAAATGTGTCGGACTGGTTAAGAGCGAACACAGGTGTTAGAGGAGGATGCATTTTATGTCCATTGTTATACGCACTATTTGTTGATGACATCACTGACTCACTACCGGGGGGTATTTAATTCGCTGGGATCGTTATAAAGGCGCTACTTTTTGCAGACGATATGGTTTTAGTAGCGAATTCCCAGGAGACTCTTCAGCGCTTGATATACCGTTTATATGATTTTTGTAAAGTGTGGAGCCTTATAATAAACCTGGAAAAGTCAAAGGTGATGATCTTTAAAAAGGGTGTTGGAAGAATGTGCAACAACGAGAAATGGTTTTTAAACGGCGAACAGATTTAAGTCGTTAAAAAGTTCAACTACCTTGGTATGTTTTTCACACAAAACTTTAGCATGAAAAAACACCTGAAATGCAAGTTTCAAAAGGCCAAAACCGTGATAACTAAAACTTGGAGAAAATGTTTTGCTAACAAGTATATAGATAGCTGGTTGCAGAAAATTTTTTGTTTTTAAGGCCGTCGCAGAGTCAACTATGCTGTACGCAGCGCAGGTATGGGGCGGAAGCCGGTTTGGGGGAGTTATTAAAACTACTGAGGTTTTACATCAAAAGGATATTGCGTTTGCCAATAAACACCCCAAACTATGTCATAATATGCTGCAGACTGGTCTTTATCCACTGGCTACAAAGACACTTAAACTTCAAGTGGTTAACATTTTGAAAGTCTTCAATATGCCTTCGGAAAGATACCAAGGGGCCTTGGAAGCACTACGATGCAAAAATAGTTGGTCTGCCCTTGAATGAAGCAATCCTGGGATCATTGAAGTCTGTATGAGTTGATTGCAGTTAATTCGCCTAAATTACTGGCACTCACCTCAATACCCCCATAGTCCAACCAAAATAAACGCCTCTCACAACGAACAAAAAAGAAAATATTTCATTGACCACCCATCCTCAACAACTTTGCTTAGTTTATCCAATCCGAACTTGCCCTTAAATACTTGTGCAAAACAAGTAGTATCATTCCATCTTAAGCGAATCACATTACTAAATGCTCTTAAGTACATAATCTCTTCCAGTGTGCGGAAGTCGCCCGTTTGCAAATCGCTCTGGCCAAAAACTTGCCGCTTCTCTGTTTAGCTGATTCCACACCCAGGATCCAACGTCAGAATTGATAAAGTTTCAAGCAAAACTTCTTCCTGTGGCTGAGAATCAAAAGAAATCATCGCCTGATTGTGTGTTAATTTTCCTTTCACTGGTGAAGAGTGTTTCCCCTACAAGACTTTCAACTTAGAAAATTTCACTTTGTAAGGACGAAGTTTGGTGTTTTGTTTGGTTTTGTTTTGTTTTCAGCGCGGGAGTTTAATACCCCCAGTGGCATATATAAAAGTGCTTTTTAGCGTTACTTGCTGCGGGTGTAGATGAAGAAAGAAAAAAAAAACACTCGTGCTACCAGTGAATTAGCAGATGAAATTCTTTAATGATTGTCAAAAGAGACTTTGAGGTTTCATTTCGTAAAAGTTATAACAACACTTCTTTGTATTGTATTCCAATCTTCGTTAAACGCAATGGAGCCATTATTCTTTATGCCACATCAGTGGCAATGCGAGAAGGACACAATTTTTGTTTATTCTAACCAACTTTCCCACTCACTCATCCACAACCACACCACGGAACAAACGTATTAAAATCCCCATTCCAAAATCCCCTTTTAAAGACTGCTTCCTGACATACTTCATGGAATAACAAAACAGTAACATGAGTTAGGACTGACCATAATCAGCTCCAAGCTCAAATATCATGTTCATATTTTTAGCTGATGAGCTCTCACCCCCGAAATCGGATTTGTAAAATACAAATGGAAACACGTAACATATGGGAACCACTTACCCCGAGTACCGAACCGCCGAATATGTGTATTCAAAGTATCCCTTGTGCCATAATGGTGCGGGGGTACTATGCGAGCACCATGCGGCTGGTCGTTGTTTTCTGTTTGAGTAGGCTCAATCAACCCCATAAACACCACAAGGGATTATAAAGTCCCTCAAGGATTTGCTTTTTAACTGGCGGTATAAGTTTTTTGTGTTTTTTTTATGTGGTTAGTGTCTGAGCTGCGGGACTGTAAAAAAAAATACATAAAACTTTTGATGATCTGCGTCACAGCTGATTTTGGGCTTTCCCTTTTACCAACGATGGAAATAATTGAGAAAAATAATCCGTCACTTTCCCCCAAGTGTTCCATCGATACAGATGGATGGATTACAACCGTGCGACTTTAAACATGGCCTAATGCAAAGCGACTTTCAACGAATTTGCCTATAAAATATTTAAAGAAATATTTCATTGCCAGTATAATCTGGCTAAGTGCTGTCTATGCTTTTGCCTTCCACGGTAGTATCATCAAGTTACAGACTTTCCATAATTATAGTACATTATTCACTCCATGTTAACCCACGGTGAGGGTTTTTATTACTTTTGTCTTTTACGACCCAATTTTCAAACCCCTGTGCAACAGCTACGTTGCACTTACTCACATGTGTAAATTTGAGATGCTAAAAAAGCAAATCACACAAGCAAAGCACAGACATTCCGTGCCATTGTCGGTTTTTATTTTCATTCACAATTTAGCTAGAAATGTATTCAAAACTTCGACAACAAACATGGTGTCGGGTAATGGGATTTTCCAACAGACATTTATGCAAATTGAAAGTAATGATGTTGAATTTATTACACATACCTATACTCAACGAAGGACCCGTTCATTTCACTTCAGACATCACGGAACATAAAACAACTTTTTTTTTATTTTCATACCGGGAATATATATTATGGTGGTGAATGAGCAACGTTGCCATGCTTAGTTCACGTTACATTGGTTATTCATCTTGTACATCACATGGAGAAGGAACATCCATTTATTCGGTTGTCGTTAAAATAAATTCAATATTTAAAGAAAATTGCTGCTATAAAATAAGCTGTTGCTGTGAGGCGTATATTAAAAAAGCAAATTCACAATTAACGAGCTCATTCAGAAAGCTGATCAGCGCATAACGTTTCGGTTCATATGAACGCATTCTCGTGAATTTTCGATTAAAAAAATCAGAGTTTGGCCTCGGAAATTTGGTTTTGCATTTACCCGGGGTAACCCCCACGAAGTGTGTGGTGTGATTTTAATTTCCGCCAAACAACAATTTGCGGAATAATGTTCACCTTTCCCACCCTAAGTGAGTGTAGTCTCCTGGCATGTGAATTTATACTGAAACAAAACTTTTGGGAAAATCCGCAGCGAATTCACGTTGGAATAATAAAATTAGGGATTTTTAAATGATATTGAATTACTACGAAGCATTTTTGGAATATCTGGGGTGGAATCCCGTAAGGTGATAGTTGATAGTCACTTTTGTGATAGTCAAATGCGACAGTCACATCATTCTGCTTCTACGTAAGGTGATCGCAAAATAACTATACAAATTTGGCTTCACTTCATCATTTCAAAACAGAATTATGCTGTCAGTTATTATTTGAAAGAAAACTGACAGTTTCTTGGAAAAATAATTTTATTTTGAAAAAAAAAAACAAAATTCTTCAATACTTCTTCAATGGCAGAGAAAAAATGTAAGTAGAAAATAAATAAAATATAAAATTATCTCAACAAATTGTAGAAAAATTCACTTTTAAAGGACACAAGCAATTACAAATCAGCAGCTAATACTAGATAAATGCATTTATGGAGAAGAACCCGGATTATGATTCAGGCTGTAATTTTTGCTACCGTACCTTGACCCATTGGTGCAACCCAGTCGGCTCCCACTTGCCTTTGGTAACCGTCACCTCCGAGAAGATTTTAACGTTACAGCTAGTTGCAGTATTGGTGAAATATGCGTTGATCTTAACCCATCTGGACAGTCAAGCAATCTCAAGAATTTTATGAAACTAAGAAAAATAAATAATTATGGATAGCGTACCGAAAATATAATAAAACTCACATTGCATTTGGAAGTTGAAATATATTTGATTTGGCCCGTAAGTTTATTTTTAGGAGGTGCACAATGGAATAATTCCTATCTTCTTCAATACCTATCTCTTGAATAAGGAAATACTTGCAATCGTAGCGAAGTAAACATATTGACTTTTGGTGAAACCAAAATCAACAAAAATGAGTGTAATTTATCTGAAAATGATACATAAATAGGTATCACACAAAAACGATCAAAAAAAAGCGATAGTCACAGTGATAATCACCTTACGTAGAGCAAAAAATGTGACTGTGACTATCAACTATCGCAAATCGCCTTACAGAATTCCACCCCTGGCATCGCTTTAAGTTAAATTAAAAACCCCCTAAAGCATGATTTTGTAAAATCTATGAAAATGTCTTCTACGCTACGAACGAATTTTGACAGCCACCGAGGTAATAAAATAATTTTCGTAACAAACTGTCAAAATTTACTGGAGCACGAATATAAAAAACGATCATCCTTCATCTTTGAAATAAAGTGTTGCATCGGTTAGAAAGAATTATGAGTTGGCAGCATTTTTTCTCGCAAGTTCAACTCCAAACCACCTCTGAATTGTTATCGCTCATCTGTCATCTGTCATCTGTCTCTCTATCTTACTTAAGGGAGCACGCTGAGGTACTTTTATTCTTTTGTAATTAATTTATACTTTTATTATTATCTTTAAATAAATAAGCAACGAGAGTCAGGGTTTTTTTTATCACACTCCCAACAAAAGGATTGCTATCAAGTTAGTTTTTAAAAAAAAAATGAAAGGTTTGAAGAAAGCCCAATTATTTGCATTTGCGCTACTGTAGTTACAGACAAAAAAGCTACGTACACTATTTATATTCAATTGTAAAGAAATTATGAGTATTCACTATTCGGTGTAACAATCCTAGTAAAATTGGAAAATTTAATAATTTATTTTTTTTTTATTAAATCGTGAACATATTTTTTCTCATCTCTAGCAGAATGTAGGTTTTTCTGTCCATTTTTTTGAATGGATTTTCCCTTCTGCGGTGCTTACTTTTGTTTTCCATTCTCTTTATTTGTTTTTCTATAACTTGACAGAGAAATTAACAATTTGGCGACCTGTCAACTTGACAAAGCCACACTTTACTCTGTTGTATTTTTTGGTTACAAAAGGATCAGGATATTGATAAAGTGCAAAATTGTGAATACCTATCCTTATTATAAAATAATTTTAAGACATTGCCTTTACATTTTTTGACGTTCCCATGCATCTACATTCCACAAAACCAAAATGCATATATTTTGCATTGTTCCGCCAAAGGTACCTGCTTTGCATATCGTCTCACTCTGTGCAGAGACGTCACATTATAAAAATTAAATATGCGACATTACTATTCGATTCAGTTTCGGTAAGCTGTCTAATTTAGTTGCAAAAACAAGGAATAATGTGAATGTCTTAATCTTATTTACGAAGAACCCAAACTTTCAATCATCTTGCTGGCGAGTAGCATTCGGTGTTTCCCCTCTTAGTTTCCTATCCGTATACGTCAATTGAAACGACTGACACAATTCAGACAGTGTCAGTCATTGGCCGCATTCAAGAATCTAGTTATCTAAGTCGACTAGATTGGTCTGGATAAGATGTAACCTGAACGCAAAAACTAGATTGGTCGGGAACGTCACTTTTTCTACGTCAGCCACATACCCGAACTGTCAACTTAGTACTCAGTCACGAATTTCTTGACTAGATTCGTCGGCTACCCCTCCATAAACGCCAAATGTCACAGGTGCCCACGTGACCGATTTAAACCAATCACAACCGAGATAGATCTAGTCAGACAGCTGTCAGACTTACTAAACTAGATACTTGAACGCCCTCATTTTATTGTGCAAATATGTTATGCGAGAAACAGATTAACACAGCAACTGTGACAGCGAAAGTCGTGTAAAACAGATTAGCACAGCAACAGCAATTTGGAAAGCGTAAGCAAAATAGAAACAAAACAAACAAATTCTTGAAACAGTAACGAATTCTATCAGATGCAAAAAATACAAAACAAAATAACAATCGCTTGTCAGAAACTCAATACATTTGAATGTAGTTGACGAACCTAAAAAAACGTCGCCTGAACGTTGGTAGCACTTGCACAGAACAGCGAATTTAGGATTAGCTCTAACGTCGATGTCGCTTTCGATGTTGCTGTGAGCTGTGCTAATGTGCTCGCTGTAGTTGTCAAAGTTGGTGTTCATGTCGCTGTGTTCTGTTTCGCGCATTAGCGAGAGGGAATTCTTGTCATCTCTTTTCATTAATATTTTAGTGTATCAGTAGTTTTTTTAGTGATTCTGATTTGAACGCAGAGCTATAGAGCTGTTCCATAAGAAAAAATATTTTCTGCAACTGTGCGACTTCTTGTTTCATGAACATAGCTATTCAGAAATGTCACAAAGTTTTCTGCACCAACTTATAAGGTGAAGTAGACTGGTAAAATGCGTTAAAATGAGCTACTTTCCTTCAAATTCAGTTTGCTCTTTTAAAAGTAATTCAAACTGGTTTCACTGCATGTTTACCAAGCCTTATGCAATTGCTGACCAAAGATAGACACGAAGTAATTGTACACCGATAAAAAAAAAAAAAAACAAAAAAAAATCCCAAATTCAATATCACAATGAATTCCTATTTGGAATAAAATACAAATATCTCTAACTAATGTCACCAGGAGACAGTTGAACGCAAATCGGCTCAAATACAAAGTAGGTGCATTTTAATGATCCGCTTTTCCTTTCCCAAATCCCAATATTCAGTGAGCAGTGAGCACTACAATCCTCATTTGTGTTGAAAAATATGTACTCATCACAAAGTAGGTACGAAAATGTTTGCCAAACCTCACCTTCGCATTCGTTTGGGTACATTGCGTTCCCTTACAATTAAGGGTTAAATGACATTACAATATCACAATGTCGACAAAAAGTCCACAAAAACAGTTCATGCGGAGGAAAGGGCCGATTCTATAGATTCTTAATCCAATTAACGAACTTCACTTCTACCGAAATAACTCTGCTTTGTGGGATATTCCATTCATATTCTTCCACTTCGGTGACGCTGAAAGTGTGTCTTTTTATCGGTTTTTCTTTTTCGGTTAACTAAATCAATTTGTTAAACTAATGACAGTAATCGGAGTCCCTTTGTCAAAACGAACCAGTTGTTGCTGTTGACACTTTGTTTTGTTGGTTGTTTTGTTATTGTTACTCCAATTGTCGCGGCATTTTAAAACGTCATCGTTAAGAACAATGAGGATATTTTTACCTTTGAACGGGTGACCCATTTATTTAGCTGAGGGATTGAGGGATTATTCTTTTGTTGGCGTTCAGATGGTAAAGGGCAAAACGTCAAATGCTATGTAATGGAGGGAATACACGATTTTTAGGAGAGGACGTTTTCTCTTTTCTCGTAAATTTTGTGCGATTGCGTTCGATTTAAACCGCGCACGTTAATGAACGTATTATTTCGGCGCTTCTTTGGCGGCTAGATTGTGGAACGTGCACCTCCATTCTCAACTCCATATCCATTCAACAGATTCAATAGAACAAAATTCAGATTCGAGAAAGATGTAAACAACGGTTTACCACAATAGTTAGATCTCGTACTATTATTGTAAACCGTGGAAATGAATTATCTATATAGATCATGTGAGCATGATAAAAAGCCCTAATAAGTGACCTGGAGCAAAAAAAAAGTGCTCTGAGTGTGTCCAATCGAATACCACATAAATTTAGTGGAAAGTTCAGATCTTCCAATGTTTGCGATCTGGCAACGATAGATTTGTAGTAAAAGTAGATTTGAAAAATGTGAAGCAGATAATTATTTTTCTCATAATAAGGAGTGTTTTAAAAAACTGAAGAAATATACAGTGAATTAAGTAGATTTTTGTGATGAGTGCATTCAGGTCAAGCTTGACTTTTCCATTTGCAAAAATGAATCAATACAATGCATCTCAATGCTGCATTTACACGATCACACATTCGTAATATGGAAGACTAAAGGGACGCTAAATACTAAAAAGCCATGTGACTGAAAGGGACAGCATTAACACGCAAAAATCGTGACACGTATTTTGGTCCGCCATCATGTTTACGTGGTAGGAATTATAGGAAAGCTCCGCATGTTGATTATTTTATAGTTATGGTGAACGAAATTCCGCGTTCCGGAAGTGGTGAATGGACAATATATTTACTAGAATGATGAAAATCGATCCAGCGGTTTTCGAGTTATAACCTGTGACACGTGGTTTTTATTGTAGTTATAGTTCACTATTTTGGCTATAATGGCTTACACATAACATGTAGATATTTACTGTGGCGGGCTTTTTTGTAGGACTATTTAAGATAAACATTTCTATCATACATTACATATGTGTAACTTTACCGGTTTTGGCAGCGCCAGAATAGCTCGCAGATGGTAGATTTTTTCCTACTTACTTGGACAATTCACACAATATATTTATAAATTGTAGCCTATGTGTTATTGTCATGTATAAGCTATGTTATTGTAAAGTTTCATTAAAATCCATTCAGTAGTTTTTACGTGAAAGAGTAACAAACATCCATCTTTACAAACATTCGCGTTTATAATATTAGTAGGATTCTAGTCTTTGGTATGTGAAGGCTATTAAAATTTTGTGAGGGAAAAACATTTAATTACAGGCTTTCAACACATTAGCGTATTTTTCTGATTTAGATCGAATTTAGCCGTCAATTTACCAAAGTCCTCGGAAATAGAAGGAAAATCGCATCGTAAGAATTTTTGTAATCTCCTTAATGAGAAAAGACGATAATCCCTGGTATTGGACTGCAGCGTTGCCGTTTGGCCCCTTTTTAAGCCTCAGGACCCTTGGCCCCCACTTTTTGAAAAATTATCAAAATGGCCCCTTTTTCAGTTTAAGTAAGATTTTGTTCTTTACTGAACGAAAAAGACTGCAACCATACGAAAAGAAGTGTTTTGTAATGGAAAAAAATATTTTCTGTTAAAAATAAATGTCTTTGTTTCTGCTATATTAGTATTTTATGTGGAGTCCCTTTTATTCGGCTCACGCCCCTTTTTAGTCTCGTTTTTGAAATTTTTCAGCGGCAACGCTGTATGGGCTCCTTCGTCAAATCAAATTACGCCTTCGTCGGGTATCGTCATCCTCGCAGCGTCTTTCCACAAAATACGAAGAAAAAACAAGATCACATAAAACTAAATTGCTTTCCAGAAAATGCTGCAACCATCCGTTAAGGACATCTCCTCGACATTACCACTTGTAAATTGCAAATTGTTGTCGAACTCTCAGCGGAATCACATCGGAAAGGAGCCATGAAAATTGCACAAGTGCAAACACACTATCATTTTATGTGCGATTTAAGAAAATGAATTACCGTTAATGGTATTGCATCTGTGTCGCATCGCACACACTCTCTACTGCTGCGCATCGATTGAAGCAGTTAATGCCTTTATCCTCGTTAAGGAACAGGATCTCGCTGCAGACAGCAAAAAATGCTTTCAAGTCAAATATATATATGTATAGCGTACAAGAGTATCAGACCACACAGGAACCTTGCTCCACGACAAGTTGACTGTTTGCTGGTGGAATCGCATTTGTCATTCCCAGCTGTCACTTTGAAACGGGACTCCAACGCGATATGTCCTTCCCTATCGAATTTAATCGACTGTGTACATTGATTTTATTTAAGATCGTCTATCGGGTGTTGTAAAAGCGACACGCTCAATTTAATTGCATGTTGTGTTGAAAGGCGCTCGTTTGACTTTTTACGATATTCTTTATGGAATCTGGCAGTCATTTGACTGGTGCTAAAAATGTTTACAATTCACTAAAGATTTGAGCAGTATGCTGGAATGTTTCTGATTGAATTTTCCTAAAGTCGAAATTGCACAATTTGGTCTCCGCCCTATTATGGGAACTCTCCAAATTCAGTGCACCAGCTGAACTACGAGTACATCTCGGAAAACTGAACTTGCATGATAGCTATAGGCACAAGCATGTCCTTCCTCAGATGACCTTTCGACAACAACCTGTAGAACAGATTTTCCAAATCGCATTATCCGTTTGAGTACATCGAATGTATTTCAAAGGACTTCACCATTTGATGCTGGCAAGCGATGTGGGGCCAACTTTCATGTGAAAGGCAATTCCGTTTGGGAATATAAGTGACAGGCATGCTAAAGTATTCCGCTCCCGAAAGTGCGTTATGGTACCGTGGGCAAAAATGAATGCGGGCAATCTCGAAAAGGGACTCAATATTAATTCAAAAACTTTGTGCATTTATTATGACTGTGTGAATCAATTATGTTCCGTTCAATTATTTTCAAGTGATTTTTGGATGTTTATTAAGATGGATGGAGAATTTTTCGAATGCTCTTTTAAATATTTATTCAAATGACTTTCCAGAGGAACAAACGAAATGCTTCTGGCGATTGTCTCAACTGGGGGTGGGGGATGTATTTGCGATATGAATAAAATTGGTTATTGATTGGCAGCTTAATTGGGGATTTATATAGGGATGTAGAAAAAGATATACTAAAAAACAACGTGGACATAAAAACTGTCGTTAGAGTGCATCATGTTTCCTGAGTCGGCTTCGAATACGAGTGTGAGGGGGCAACAGCGAGACTCGAATATTGTTCTTCAAGTATAAGTATGTAGTTTCAAATTCTCCTAAATAACTTTGGGTCCTTGTCTCTCCTCTTAGTTTTTCCTGATTTATTCCAATGCGTTTCCGCAATCACTTTTAATGTGCCACCGTACCACGCAAACAAAATGAATTCTGTTGAAATCAAGAACTACTCCGCCCATCGCCCCCTTGGCACCTTATTCCTTGATGTTATAATGATATCATCCCCACACACAGTATGACAGTGTTTTACAGAAGTTGATAATAACAAATTGTAAATGCCCTCCGGCGAAGACAATGAATTTCTCTTTAAATTAGATGTAGCCGTCGCACCTTGTTACAAAGGATAACAAGTAGAAGGTTCTCTTCAAACTTGGCAGTTTAACCACAGGCTTAGCGGCACCCAGCAACTGACAACAACGTTTACCTGAAACATCAAAGCTTATACATTTTAATGTTCGTTTGCATTAGGAACAGATGAAAGCATTTCGGGGGGAGTTTGGGTCTAAATCAAGCCCCAGAAAATTTTCCAGTGACAGCTCGGTCTCTGAAGTCTGTACAACGTTTGCCGACACAACTGCTCTTGGCGTCGGTGATTACTATCTACTTTGTGGGTAAGAAAGTCTCAGTACCTGAATAACCTTCCTTTGTGTCTCTCGTTACACAAGTGTTTTTAATTTTTCAAAGGTTTCGCACGAGCTATCCCAGGCTTTCAAACAGTAACAGAGAAGGTAATTAATATGCAACGAGGCTCATGCATGGTTAAATTTTGGACGGATCGATAAATGCTTTTGGCGTTTAAATTTGCAAATAGGAATTTGCCCGCCATATTTTTTTTTTAAACAAAATGCTGCACTGGGCATTGACAAGGGTTGTGAAATAAATTCTTAAAAAACGTAAATAACTTAGTTATTTGCGGCTGTGGTTGTTTTGTGACAACCTTCGGGCTATATGGGGGTAAGTCGACCTTTTATGAGGGAAATTCAGAGAAAGATTTATACATGGATAAACAAATTGTAAATATGTATTGAAGTGGTTGTGATTACATGCATTTACGGGAATACTAAGCTCCGTAGAAAGGGTTAGGCCTTTGACACAGCGCAGGGACATAAGTCCCCGAGATATAAGTCCCGAATTGATCTTTCGGGACTTATGTCCCACTTCAATGGGACCGAATTCAGTTCGGAACTTATGTCTTACTAAAGTGGGACAATTAATGACTGGTGATAATTGTAATGTCTTTTGAGATCTAAGTTTTGGCTTTTGCGTACAAGGGAAAAGGAGTTTGGCAAATATTACAGGATCTTGCCATCCAACGTACCTACTCTATTCCTGCTCGGAACTTATTGTCGAAGCTAAGTTTTCGGTCTTTCATTCAGTGTTTTTTACAATTTCGCACTATGGTCTTGTGATTTGAGTATTGACCGAAAGTATGTATGTACTTTCCGACATAAGGCCTCTCCTAAAAGACTTGGAGAGATAGCATAAATAAGCTCAGAGTTGGGAGAAGTGGAATTGGAGTAGGTAGGTATAGAGAGTGTTATGGAAATTCATATTGATCTTCTTATAAGCACCATTCTTGTGACGGGAACTGATAATTTATTGAACTTCTATAGACAATTGACACCTTTGGGCTGTTAGGTCTTCCTCTACTGCGTTGGCCTTCCAGATTGGCATTGAAGATTCTTCTACCCGATGAGTTCGCGGCCAGAATCTGATTCGCTCTCCCTCACTAAGGTGTTTATTTTTGAAGTGATAACTTCTTTAGGCGCGTTGGGCACTATTTGGATGGGCAAAAACTAGCAAACTCGCGACACCGACACCGACACCGACACCGACGCCGACACCGATTGCATACTTCTTTAGGCGCGTTCGGCACTATTTGGATGGGCAAAAACTAGCAAACTCGCGACACCGACACCGACACCGACACCGACACCGATTGCATACTTCTTTAGGCGCGTTGGGCACTATTTGGATGGGCAAAAACTAGCAAACTCGCGACACCGACATCGATTGCATACTTCTTTAGGCGCGTTGGGCACTATTTGGATGGGCAAAAACTAGCAAACTCGCGACACCGACATGTATAACAGCGACACCGACACCGACACCGACACCGACACCGACACCGACACCGATTGCATACTTTTAGTTGTAAACTTTTGTACTAATGCTTACTTTTAGGGGTAGGTAATTTATAGCTTAATCTACGATGATTTTTATTTGAATACGTTACTATGGTAATTTATGGTAGCGACAAATCGATTGTCACCAAAATTATTTCAATTACCTGTTTTGTATGGGGAATTCATAACTTAATTTTACCAGGCTTAATGTTAATTCCGACATATTATATCCACGATTTTGGGTTTGTGCACATTTACGGCACAGTAGCTTGTGTTATAATTACCGAAACAAGAAATAGAAAACTGTGGTAAACTTGCCACCCTAAGAGTAGGTATACTATATAAATAATTGTAATATTCATCTCGCCTTAGTGTATACTGTAAAATATAATTAGTAATTTTTGTGTAAAATAATGAATATAAAACTACAATTGATGCCGTACCACGAGATCTAGAGCATTATCAATGGCGATGCGGCAAGACAGAAAAATATTGTTGTCTTTTCTCGTTCTTTTTCTTTTAAAAGTAAAATTTGTATTTTTCGGAAAGAAATTCATATTCAATTAAGCTTCAGTATAATTATTATTAATTTATTCGTTCTGTGCTAGTTTCGGTAGAATACAAGTAGATACAATCGGATTGTGGTAGCTGAAGTAAGATATTGTACATTCGAGACTGTAATCTATCTAGATTACGCTGGAAGACAGCATCGATGAAATTTACTTATATATGCTAAAGATAATTCTGCATTACTTCGAGATAAAGTTGGGAAGAGATTTGATGATATTCCAATCATTTTGAGTGGGGATTTCAACATCAACTTTGCAGATGATAAAAATCTACCATTAATTGAATTTTTAAATAGCAAATTTGATTTAACGATGAGCAATGATCGCAATCTTAGCACGACTAGACATAAAACTACAATTGATGCCATCTTTACAAGATATTTAAATAGATTCGAATCAAAATTGTTTGTTTCCTATTTTAGTTACCTACCATAAACCTATAGTATCCGTTTTCAAATATAATGATAATAATGATGATGATGATGGAAGAGTTTGAACTTGTTGATGAAATTTCATAAGTGTCATTGGTATGCATTTCAAAGAATACCCATTAATTTTTAAATTTAATATTTCATGTATCTGTAAATTTATACATTTTAAACAATAGATTGCAATTTTGTATGTAAAATAATATGTATTATTTTTGATGTAAAATACCGCATTAAATGAAAATGAAAAATGTAACATAATTTTTGTAGTAGTAGTAGTTTATAATAATGAATAAAAAAGCACTTTATTTAAAAGTACTTCCTACACAATAATATATTTTCTGACGATTCGAAAAATACACACGTAATTGTTCAAGTTATCACTTCTGTCGGCACTCCCGGAGTGCCTTTTAATTTTTTTTTAAGGGCGAGAGTGCAGGACTTAGATGAGGTATTGAGTTTTCAAAATATGTATCAACAGAGATCGGCTTTTGGGTAGTCATTTTTGATAAATAATTAAAAAAACGTATTTATTCGAATTTTTTTGAGAAAAACTAAGTGCGGGATATAATTTAGAATACTGTCATAATCTTTAATATGTATTTTGATCAAAGTCGCTAAAGTGGTTTTTGTAAAATTTGGCAGACAAAACAGTGCCAAATATTGCAATGTTTAGTTTGGAAAATACTATTTGTTAACTATATAGCTAAAAACTGATAATAGGTTATTATTCGCGATATAAGAATAACTTGTTTTTTTTTTAAGTTTTATCGAAGTCAAAAATGGGGTTTTCGAGATATGAGCAGTTTTTTAAAATTAGCGTTTTCGGTGATTAAAATTGAAAATTAAGGACGCAATAATTTTAAGAACATCAATAATTTTACTCTAAGTTTACATTTTGGTCAAAATCGTTATTGCCGTTTTCAGGTAAACTATATAGAAAACTAAATTTTTAAATATTACTTTTTTCAAAAATCGATTTAATGATAATACCGAGAAAAACTGAGTTTTCCATTAAGTTCGAAATGACCATATTACCCGAGAAATAAATTTTTGGTACAATCGCATGGACCGTTTTCGATATATGTCCAAATTTCAAAAGTATTTTACTATTGCGTACCGAATTTTTATCCAAAAACTGGGTACGCAGTCATAGTAACCTCACCTACTTAAGCGTAAATATCAATTTTGGTTGAAATCTTTAGAGCTGTTTTCGAACAAATCAAACTGGTATGAACATTTTACATGGGTTCCGAACTGTAAGCCCACAAACTCCAAATCTGAAGTTTAAACGGAATCTGGTCAACTGTTTAGGCTGTAAGCCTGTGGAAGGACGGACAGACAGACAGACGGACAGGCCGGACCCTTTTTTGAGTTTGCCTATCATCGTAATGTCAGAATTCATTTACATCTCGGGTTCGAAATTTTGTACGTAATGGAGAAAGTTAAAAATAGTATTATAGCTTTAAGACCTGATGACTAAATGAACAAAGGAATGCGATCAAACCAAGAATGCAGTTTCAACTGAAAATGGTTGTAGACTTGAATGCATAAATGTTGTGCATTTTACAAGTTTAAAGAACTTTTTCCACCGTTTTGGTTGTAAATTTTACAAATTCATATCTGTACATTTAACAAAAAAAAGAAACAGAAAACGCGTTTTCAATTTGTTGAAAAGCAAGACACGAACTTCGGTCGCTTCTATAATGTTTATACATGTTTATCGTGGTGGACATCTAGTGTCCGGTTTAGATGTCACTAATTGTGAATATGAACGCATTTGCTGTTTCTTACACAACTATACAAATTTATTGTTAATTTGACTGTCATAGGTTGTAAAATTTACAGTGCAGAATTTTTTGGATGGCGCACCAATTTCTCTACCAAATTACAAGTCGATAAGCAGTCGATACAAATGCAATCATCAGTGAACTAGAAATACATTTAGAGAGTCACAGTTGCGTGCTTAATCACACCGAGGATAGAATATTTTTCCCTGAACCCCCATACAATGGCTAATGACAGCGGCAGCCCCCAAAGGCATACAGTAAGCAACACGAATAAATAACAAAGTTTTACGCTAATTGCCCATAATTTGGCATCCAAGCTCCTATCAACACGATCCCGCTTTGTTCTCATCAAAACGTTTTACTGCTTCATCTAATAGAAACACACTACTTTTGTTTTAATCATCTGATGTCTCCTGTGCATTTCTTCTGCCATTATCTTTTACAAATGTCACCTTCAGTTTATGTGAGTAAATACAACTTATTGTCCAACATGATTACGGTGACACTCGGGCAATAAACTGAGCAAAATACTATAAAGCAAACACCTTAATATAATATTAGCATCAATTACGCCCCCCTGGCAGTCGTTACGCCTCGCACAAGTTCTGTAAAAATTGTGCAATTAAATTCTTCCTTAATGTGGACATAGGACGCTTTTATTATATTTCTTCACATAAAAAAACACACACACACACAACCATAGTCACTTCATTTAGGCGGGAGACTTCCAACGGTTCACGCAATAGAACTCGAAGGGAAGCCGTTGGTATAAACCCCAAGTGGGAATAATACACAGGCTTTTGTTCGTGAGTCCTACAGGCCATTATCATTGAATAACAGTTTATTGTCTAATCCTGTTGTAAGTACATAGAGACAAATGTCTTTTTCGGGTGCGCCCACAAAAAGGAACGAGTATCTTTTCACATCATCTCAAAGACTTGGGGCGAATATTTGATTACCACACATACGCACAGACACGATGTTATATCTTATAAAACATTTAAGATTCACTTGTATCCTTTCGCCAGCGCCATCCGTAAGGACATTTCCACCGTACCGCATAAAGGGAGCAGAAGGATAGCTTTAGGGGCCCAATATCTAGTTGAGCAAACATGATAATATATACGGATACTGTGAGAATTAATTTCCGGGTTTTGTTTACAAAAAACTATCCCCTAGGATGTGGCTGTGTACGGTAGATGTATCTATGTATATTAAGGATAGCTATCCATATGGTGGCTGGTTGAGTGAATTCGATCAGGGGATCAAGGTGAACCCATCCGTGTGAATTTAAATTGAGTTCGTAAGACTTCGGTGCTGTGTGAAAATTAACGGAAAGTCACGGTCGCTCATTAAGGATAACTTTAACCAGTTTAACCAATTAGCACTCAGAAGAACTAAAATATGAAAACGATGAACTGAGTTGTTGAGGAGCTAATTTTGTTTTTAATGGACTGGAAAGGTTGAGACTTTTGTAGTGCAATATGCCGTGGCGTCTGTTTTTTCACCGATGTGTTCAAATTTATTGAACTCCTCCCTGTGATTCTTACTGACAGTCGGACTTATTTCATACAAAACAGATGACAGTTGTAAAGCCTCTGCAAACTTGACGAAGTCCTTTGCAATTCTAATCAAACAGGTGGAAAGTTTGTTCTCTTTCGCATTTCTCCTTCCTTGAGAATGCAATTTGGCTCAACAGCTTTCCCCACAAAGCTTTACATCCCCTTTCCCAGTGGTGTGATTTTTTTTTTTTTTTTTTCAAATTTAGTCTGTTTCAGTTCGTAGTTTGAACATGAAGCTGCGGTTGACTGTGTTGAGTGTCCGCTTGCTTAATTTTTGCGATATTTTCTTTCTGCGAAGGACTCATCTGAATTATTCTGATAACGCCGATCCATCAACTTTATTGCGGAAGACATTTTGACTTTAAAACTGCCTTTAAGAGTATTTTTTGTCAGAAAATGTAATTAGCAAATGTGTACATTACTTGGGAGTACTCGTGTTTCTTCGATCGATACAATCATGGGTTTATGTTTCCGCGAGCCCCATCGAATGTAAGAGGTTAATGGAAACAGACACAGGCATAAACATTTACAAACAGTTCGGATAAACAGGAACGAGAAAGATAACAAATCAAATTGAGTTGTTTACTCGTAACTGTCGAAGAATTTGCCGCTGTTTACATCCTCCATCCTCATGGGGGGGGTGGCAATACGTGGTAATGGATTCTGCAGAAGGACACTAAACGTAATGCCAGGCCCAGGCGGGCTTAAGGGGAAGATGCAACGGTCGACGATTACATTAAATATAGGGAAAGAGGTTCAATTGCTGGTCGTATTTTTTCATTATCTATACAAGGGGAACGGTTATCGCGAAAGACGAAATGAGTCTTGCAAGTCTAACATGAGCCTCACGGAAAAAGGATGTATGGCGTATAAAACCACTAGAGCATTGGTGTCATCGACAGGCAGATACCATTTTTTGAGGTAGATTTCGGGCTTAGGTTAGTGGGAACTTTCAGAAGGGGTATGGCTTATGGTAGTGCTATTCCTTGTATGATCTTAAAGATATAATATCGCTTTATCCAGGACATGAATTAAAAATGGGAAATATTTCGGGGAGAATTTTGTTCACGATAGCCCTGGATAAGTTCAAATTTATAAAAAAAAAACATGACAGACATCCTTTTATCAGACCATCGACAAAAATAGATTATGTTACGACCGACTTAAGGCTCTTTCCCAGTTTTCTATAGGTGTCGCACATTTCGAGCTGCAAAAATAAATTAAAGCCACTATATCTAGTTTCAGGAAAGATTTATGTTTCAGAATTTCCTATGTCAATGGGTACATCAGATAACACAACACCGAAAAAATACTGTGAGGGCACTAAAATTTTAAAAATTGCTAAAAGGGTATAATTCCACCTCAAAAGAGTAGCGAGTAACGGCTTCAAAAATAGAGAAGGAATAAGAAGCACGTCACACGCGAAAGATGTGCCACCGGAGACTATGGCCGTATTTTATTATCAGTGTGGTCTTTTCTGATCCGGATCAGATCGCGAAAATAAAACAGATGGATCATTGTAAAATTTAATTTTTAAGTTGTGGCCACAGTTGCTTTCAAAACAAAGATCAGACGTCACAATGATGACATTCGTAAACACAAAGCACAGGAATCAATAATAGTAATCAATTTAAAAAAACAAAAAATCCGACTGTAGAAAAAATCTCTGCGACAATGGTTTTTTGGGTTTTTTTTTTTTAATTTATATTTTTATATTTATTTGTTTAGCCTGTGACACTCCGGGAAAGACTACCAATTTAATGACACCTCACTCTTCAAAATCGGTCAAGCTGTTTGGGCTATAAGGCGTCACGTAGAAACGTACTTAGGATACGTGCGAAAAACATAACCCTCCCCGTGTCCAGTCGGGTAAAAAATGTAAGCAATGGTACATGTATTTTATTGAATTGAATTACTTATTCTGAAATCAATTTCTTTATTTTAAGGTTTCTTTTCAAAGCAATGATAAAAGAAACGAAAAATGCACACCCAATCTTTTCAATATCCGTACAGAAAAGCACAGGTTCATAACTTCCAGTGCAGAATTTGCTTTGCGTACTTTTTCTTCCTTGTGTGCTTAAATTTGACTTGAATCCTGCCGTAAGCCTTAAGAACATTTGTTTCTTCTTTCGTCGAGTTTTTTGGATTTAAAAGATTTTGTAAACAAAACAATTAAATTATTCAAAAAAGACTTATGACTCATCTGCGGCTCTATCCATTGCTTATTATTTATATTATATTTATTTTTGTTTACGAAGTTGTAATCGCAGTTTGACGTTTGACCTTCCATTTGCAGTATTGGGAGTGTTACCATTTCAAATTTGCAAAATTTTTCTTTTCAATATTTTTTTTTTTTTTTTTTTAGTTTTAGTTTCAAATTTCTCCCCGACACTCACGGGCACTGCACCGATAAATAAAATAAGGAATTTCACCAATTGTGATGTCCAATTCACACAAAATTAAAGTATTTTCGAAATCGCACAAAAACGACATTTTTTTATAAATATTTTAAATTATACAACCTGCTGGTTTTCAGTTTTAAATTTTGCTTTTTGTTCTATGCATTTGTTTAAAAAAATAATACCATTTGGAGAGCAGATTTATCGTTGTTACGGTATAGGTTGGAATATGATATTTCAAATCGTAACCACACTAACCGTTGTTTAGAAGTCGAACGCACTGCCGTTTATCTTCTTATAAATTACAAAACAAAAATCCACATTTCGAAATACGGAATTCATTCGAATGTTGAACACTAGCTAATCAATATTTTTTTTGCTATGAATGGTGTTACATATTTTATTCTGGCAACGTGATTGTGAAGCTATTGTCTACTGCCCGTATAGATCAACATCAACATTTAAGAATTGTTTTTGAACGAATAAAGATGGTAGAGTATGGTTTAGATATAAATTTGGTTTATTAATGTTTTGTTTAATTTGTGGTAACTAACTACCATACATACGAGTGATGGATGATGTTGCTTGGTCGCTGGTTGATTAACAAATAGACAGATTACTTCTCAGGCAAATTCGATCATTGACTATAACGAATGACCGCACAAAGCATAACAAGAAATATTTGAGAATTATAGAGAGTAACTTTAGAGAGCGCAGCATAACAGGAAAACATTAACATACGAATAAATGCTGGCTCGTTTATATGCAAAACGCTATGCGACCAATATTTAAGAGATAACAATAACAAAAATCTCTTTTACGAAAGATTAATATAAAACAGTAATCAGACAATATCGAATTAAATTACATAAGAATATATATATATATAGGGTAAATCATCAACGTTTGTTGTATAAAAACACTAAATACAGAACATTCAGCCCCCCCTGAAGGACGCAGTTCCTTCAGCAAATGGTAGAGGAGCTAGTTTTATGATGGGACGAACATATTCGCCCGTTTGGGTTGTTATTGTTGCAACTCGAGTTCGGTTATCCTTGCCAGGATGTATTGTGCTGATTCGACCGAGTATCCATTTTGATGGTGGTAAATGAGGGTCCTTTAGCATAACCACGTCCCCTTCCTTCAGTCCTGCATTTGTTGTTTGCCATTTCGGACGCTGTTGAAGTGAGGTCAGATATTCTACATGCCAGCGCTTCCAGAAGCCTTGCTTTAGATTCTGTAAAAGAGACCAGTTAGAGTAAGGGCAAACAGTTTGTACACATATATCTGGACGAGGAACGGATACAAGGGGTTCACCAATTAAAAAGTGAGCCGGACTAAGAGCGATGGGATCCATATCTGATGTAGGCCACATAGGTCGTGAATTGAGTAAAGCCTCCACTTGAGAGAGCAGAGTGCTCATCTCTTCGTATGTGAGCCTATGATCGCCTATGACTCTCCTCAGGTGAAACTTTACCGATTTCACTCCCGCCTCCCACAAACCGCCGAAGTGGGGAGAAGAAGGGGGAATGAACTTCCAATTTATTTGATCCTTGGCTAGATGATCGCTGATGATGTTGTTGTGCTGTTGACTGATGAGATGCTTGAACAGTTCATTCAAGTGTCGCTTACTACCGTGGAAGTTCGTTGCGTTATCGCTCCAAATTTCTGATGGTTTGCCTCTGCGCGACGCGAATCGATCGAGGGCTGCTATAAACGCGGCGGAAGTCAAGTCACCAACCAACTCTATATGAATGGCCTTTGTGGTAAAGCATATAAAGATAGCGATGTACGCTTTTACAAATTTAGGGTTTCGTCCTCTAGCTAAGCGTAAGGTTATGGGTCCCGCATAATCAACTCCGACGATGTTGAAGGGTCGCGAATAACGAACACGTTCGGCAGGTAGGTTACCCATAAGTTGAGTGGATGTTGTTTTACGATAGCGAAAACACTTAACACATTTATGAACAACACTGCGTAGGAGATTACGACAACCGACAATAAAGTATTCCTGCCTTAGAATGGCAAACAATTGTGAAACACCAACATGCAAATATCGTTTGTGAGTATGTTCTACGATTAGTTTCGCGAACCGAGTGTTCTTATCGAGTATGATAGGGTGTTTGGTAGCGAATGTTGTATCAGATTCTTGGATCCGACCACCGACGCGAAGGATTTGGTCTGTATCCAAAAAGGGATTAAGGGACGCTAATTTGTTTCCTTTTTTTAGCACTTCATTTTTCGCGATTTTATTAATTTCGGAAACAAAACAGGTTGACTGGTGCCACTTAACAAAAAGGGTTTTTGAGGTTGAGAGTTCACTTGTAGTTAGGGTTTGCGTTTGACGAGAGTTTGAATTAACACGAGAATTGAAGATATAACGTCGAACGTAGGCGAGAACACGGATACAGTTAAGGTATGTGGACGAATTGTTTACGATATTTTCAAAAATTGTTGGTTCAACGTTCGACAAAAGGAGGAGTTTTGCGTTGTTCGAGTTGTTCGTTTGAAAAGTCTGATGTTAGATTCACGGTATTAGGCCATTGACTTTGATCGTGCTTGATCCATGATGGTCCTGACCACCACAACTCATTTTCTAACAAATGAGAGGGTGAGATACCACGGGATGCGCAGTCAGCTGGATTATCATGAGATCGTACATGGTGCCAAGACTCTCTTGGTATAGATGATAAGATTTCTGACGTACGATTTGATATGAAGACTGACCACCTTTTTGGTAGTTCTGAAAGCCAATGCAGGACGATAGAAGAATCAGTCCAGGCGGAAACTTTAACCTCTTTGCATTGCAAAGATGTTTTAAGTTTTTGAATTAACCGTGTGAGTAGAACGGCTCCACAAAGTTCTAGTCGTGGAAGGGACACTACTTTGATCGGAGCTACCTTGCTTTTTGCGGCAACCATTGCGCTGGTTATGTTGCCAACGGAGTCCCTACTTACACAGTATACTACTGCTGCATAAGCGTCTAGAGACGCATCGCAAAATCCATGAAACTCACGTTTCTCGTTTGACGTCCACATGACTCGTGGGATATTTAAAGTTTCTAATTTGGGCAGCTCATTACGTATTGAACACCATTGATTAGATAGTTCTGAAGAAATAGGATCGTCCCATGAATAATTTTTTCGCCAGAGCTCTTGAAATAGAATTTTAACGGCTATGACGACTGGTGAAAGGAATCCTATAGGGTCGAATACTCTAGAAGCCTCAGATAGAATTCGACGTTTAGTAAATGTTGAATTTTCACTCAGATTTACCTTAAAAGAAAAAGTGTCCTTGGCAGGTGACCACTGAAGACCGAGTAATTTCACGGAGTTATGCTCTTCGAAGTCCTTGGGTGATAACTCGCGTTGATCTTCTGGAAGACTTAGTAACAGTGGCCAACAATTAGTTGTCCATTTGCGGAGATTGAACCCGCCTGATTGCAGCAAATCTACTAGCTCTAGACGAAGCGAAATCACATCATCAACTGAATCAGCTCCGGTCATCACGTCATCTACATAGAAGTCGTTGAGAAGTATTTCCGCCGCGCGCGGGTATTTATCTTTCGAATCGAGGGCCAATTGGTAGAGAGTTCGCACCGCTAAGAACGGTGCACAGGCCGTACCGTATGTTACGGTCGAAAGACGAAAATGTTTTAGGGTTTGATTTGCGGACTCTCTCCAAAGAATTCGTTGAAAGTCTCTGTGGCGATTAGTTACTTCAATCTGGCGGAACATTTTCTCTATATCGCCCGATAGCGTATAGATATGTCGACGGAATCGAAGGCAAATAGAGAAGAGATCTCGTTGGTAAGTTTGTCCTACTAATAGCGATTCGTTGAGGGACTTGTTATTACTACATTTAGCCGAGCCATCGAAAACTACTCTGACCTTTGTTGTGCTGCTTTCATCTTTCATGACAGCATGGTGTGGTAAATAATAACACTTGTCTGTGGGCATTTGTATTTCCTTTTCTGGTACCTCTTCCATATGGCCTAGATTGAGATATTCTCTCATAAAGCCTATATATTTTTCCCTTAAATATGGACTGGAAGCAATTTTACGCTCGGTAAATTGAAAACGATGCAAAGCAACGTTGAACGTATTTCAGAAGTCAGTTTTGTCGTCGACTTTAAATGGCAAATGTACTTGGTACTTTCCATTGGGCAGGCGCGAATGAAATTTTGCAAAAATATCTTCCGCACGTTGTTCGTCGGTAGAAAGAGCTTGCTTATGATGCACTTCTTCGAGACGCCAAAAGCGTTCAAGATCAAATGACTGCAACGTGTCAATTTGACTGCAGTAAGCATCAACACTTTTCATGTTAGATAATGTTGGGTTTTCCATGTTTCCACAAAGCACCCAACCGAAAATGGTTGGAATAAGATCAGGCTGACCTTGTTGACCACGAATAGCAGATCCATCGAAAATGCTGAAGACCTTATCAGCCCCAACAAGAACGTCAATATTACCCGGTACATAGAATTTAGGATCTGCGAGAGTATATACCGAAGGGAAATTTACAGCTGAGCTTTGGTTATGATGAGCAGGTATTAGTGAAGTGAGTTTCGAGATTACGTAGCACTGAATCTCGACCGACTGTTGGCTATGGCACGAAAAGAGAGTAAGGGTTACAACTCCGTTTGTAACTCCTGCTGCTGTAGAACCAACACCTAGCACGGGAATTCGAGCAGCCTTACGTATAAGGCGTAGTCTCTGAACAGTTTGTTCTGTGACAAAGGACACTTGGGAACCCGAGTCCAGAAGCAATCGAACATTTTGAAAATTGTCTTGATTGTCTTGTACGCGGGCGATAGCCGTTGGTAACAAAGTATGGGTGCGACGAGGGGAATTATCTACTGCGTGACGAGATGAGCAAATATGAGTAGATATCGATTGATTTGCTGCTGATGACGTAGGGGGAAGTTCCGAGTATGTTGTACTTGCTAGTGCGTTCGAAGATATTGACGAGGGAATGGTTGTGGACGAGTCGTTTGATGGCGAAATGTTTATGGGCGAGTTGGTTGATGGCGAGTTTGGAGGGTGAACGAGGGTATGATGGCGCGTATTACACATTTTACATCGATTGTTTGACCGACACTTGTTGGATGTATGTCCTTGCCGAAGGCAGTTAAAACAGAGAGCGTTTTCTCTAACAAAACTTCGCCGAGCATCGACAGAAAGTGCGGTAAAATGTTTGCAGTGAAAGAGACTATGATCAGCTTTACATTTAGGACAACCGTACATTTTTTCCACTAGATGCGACCTAATTGATCCTTGTGGTTTATTTCGAGTTTGAACCGACCGAGATGAATTAAAACACGATTCGAGACACACGCAACGATTTTGCAGAAACTCTAAAAGTTCATTAATAGTTGCATCAGACCTAGCTCCTATTAATTCAGCCCATGCTTGCTTCGTTTCAGGATCGAGTTTCTGAGTTAAAATGTAAATTAGCCACGGATCACGATTATTTGACTCCAGCGCATTTAAACCACGAATTACTTCGTCTGCGCCGTCGGTAATTTTGCGCAATAAAACAACATTTGACGTGTGTGTTGTTGGAAGAGACACGAAAGATTCAACAAATGACTGAACAATTAAATGAGTTCTATCATAACGGTTTTCCAATCGATCCCACGCTTCCAAATAATTGCTATCAGCATTTTTTACATGCTTTAAAAGATCGCTTGCTTTTCCACATAAAAAGGATTTTAAATATTGAAGCTTCTGTGTAGGCGAGAGCGATGCATTGCAATCAATTGAGCCTAGGAATGAATCGCGAAATTCAGGCCAATCTTTATAATCGCCCGCAAAGATTGGTATCGAAAGATTTGGCAATTTAACCGACGCCGTCGCGGATTTATCTGGTACATTATTTAATTTCTCGAGGAACGTAGCTTGTTGACTAGCTAATTGTTCTACGACCGATTCTTTTGTTTGCTGTGGTTGAGCAGTTAATTTTTTAACTTGAATGAAATTTGTCAGAATAGAATGAGCCATATAGTATTTAGTTTCATACTCCTCGAATTCAGGCTCTGGATCTACGAAGTCAGTATCAGCACTGAATTCGTATAAGGCATTTTGGAGCTCGACAAATTCATTCCACGTTTCCTTCAATTTTTCTAACCTAATTTCAAGCATGGATAGCGTTGAATTGATATCAACCGATTCAGCAAATGTTGCGGCGCGAGAGATCATGCCCTTTGCACGACCACGTTTTACTTTGATAAAATTCATTTTATCCGCGAAAAAACGTTCACAAATTAACGTGCAATGTGAAAAATCAATAATTCGCAATTAGAGATCACGCACGAGATTTAGACCATAGGAAAGATAGTTATATAGTAGTTCTATACGTATATATATTATATATGCACTTTTGTTTAAGCACGTGTGTTTGGCAAAATTAACTTTTCACAAAAATTGTCTTTTCCGATTAAATTCGGCTACGCGAAGGACCAAAAAATGTTTTTGAACGAATAAAGATGGTAGAGTATGGTTTAGATATAAATTTGGTTTATTAATGTTTTGTTTAATTTGTGGTAACTAACTACCATACATACGAGTGATGGATGATGTTGCTTGGTCGCTGGTTGATTAACAAATAGACAGATTACTTCTCAGGCAAATTCGATCATTGACTATAACGAATGACCGCACAAAGCATAACAAGAAATATTTGAGAATTATAGAGAGTAACTTTAGAGAGCGCAGCATAACAGGAAAACATTGACATACGAATAAATGCTGGCTCGTTTATATGCAAAACGCTATGCGACCAATATTTAAGAGATAACAATAACAAAAATCTCTTTTACGAAAGATTAATATAAAACAGTAATCAGACAATATCGAATTAAATTACATAAGAATATATATATATATAGGGTAAATCATCAACGTTTGTTGTATAAAAACACTAAATACAGAACAAGAATGAAACAAGCCACGTATTGGGACGTAGAATACATTTTCAGATCATTATTCGTGATCTCGATCTCGATGAAAAGCAGGATCTATGTTGTTGTTGTAAGTGCATGTAAATCGATCTATGTGGATATTAGCTAATAATAAAAAACGGCTTATGTTCGAAACAGAACCATATAATGTTCTTAAAAGAGCCGAAACAGAATAATGGTGGCAGCCGAATACTGTTCGGGACAAAATAATGTTCGGAGTAGAATAATGCTTGGAACAACATAATGTTCCGAACAGAATGATGCTAAGAATAGAATAATGCTCCAAATTGAATAATCTTCGGAACAGAATAATGCTTGGAACAAAATAATGTTCGGAACAGAATAATGCTCAGAACAGAATAATGCTCCAAATTGAATAATTTTCTGAACAAAATAATCTTCGAAATATAGAATAATATTCCAAACAAAATAATTTTTGGAACAACAAAATGTTCGGAACAGAATAATGTTAGGAACAGGACAGAGACCTCCATGAATAAACTACTAGGCATTGTGAAAGTCAAAATCGATGTTGAGATTTTTGAAAAATAATACATGCGATCCACTAAACAGTGAGCATGACTGCCAAAATTCCGCTGTAATGCAGAATGAAAAATTTAAGCAGGAATATAATTACAAGGACTTCCGTTCACCCGATATAAACAAGTTTGGCTCTGTTATAAACTCTAAAATTAAGCAAAGGTCTAAATTTGTTAGTCGCTGTATCCTTGACCTAAGAAGGTAGCTGAGCTTGGTATTGTCAGGAGACTCCATATAAGACACAAAAGCAGCTTGCTAACGCGGATAAAACAAATTTGAGTGCATGGGAGCAGTAGAAACTGCGTTCAATCCCGTTTACGTTGATGGACTTTGGAGACGAAAATTTGACATTCGATCCGTTTTTGTGCCATTACTATAACATGTTTAGAAATGTGCGATACTTATATATCTAGAACATGTTTATCGAATGAAGGCAAACGCTCCGTCCCAAAGAGTCTTCGTTCCCCACCCGGAGAGACACCTTTGTACTAAACAAAAAAAAAAAAAACTTCCGCTACCGCTTCCTTATTAACATTGCCCTGGCTTTGAAGCAGACGCAGGAATTTTGTTAATAGTAAAATAAGTAATTGTGGCTTACAAATCGCCAAATGAAATTTTGTACAGCGTGCACACATTTGTTTTGAAACTCATCATTGCAGTAGGCATACGGGTACACAAAAGTCCTTCCACTGCCTTCTTTTACAAAATGGGTTGCAAAGCCATGTAAAATGATCAGGTAAAGGACTCTAACAGAGGACAGTTTCAACTTCTCTACAGATGCCATTGTTGTCATAGAGACACTCCAAGAGAAACACACATTTCGTCGTACATTCAGAACGGATAATGGCCACCATTCTTTGGAAAAATGACGCAATTGACATATATGTGACAAATACCCAGTGAAGCCAAGCGTAATGAGGCTTTGTGTACTCGCACACTTTTTCTGATGTATGTCCTCATGTCAACATCCAATTTATGTAGAATACTCGTATACTTCAGGCATTGCTATTGTGTCGCATACATGTCACAACTCACAGCTCACAGAACTTTTTGTGATCAATTTCTTTTCATATACTCCACCTTTATAAATGCAAAAAGTGTTCGTCTTATTATGCAGTTCCAATTTATTCAGTTCAAATATTATATATTATGAACTCTTCCATCGCAGGAGAATGAACCAGTGTCACATAATTGAGACATTTTTCCACTCATTCAAGTGGAAGGCGCACGCCAAAGTTGAGAGTGCAAAATATGGCACTACCGACACCCATCGGAATGATGGTCGACAGTATGAGGAGGTGGCACTGAGAGTGAAAATAATTATGTTTGGTTTTTTGTATAATAAAATTCAATGGCATTTAATTATGTATTAAATTGTGCTGACGCTGTTAAAGGAGTTGACTCTAACCAATTATACTGCGCAATGATCCGTATGCTGAGAACTCATTAATCTTTTAATTCAATTAGGTACCCATTGAATTTGAGTTTTATTTATTAATGTGGATTGTGAAACTGTATAATACGTTGAATTGCGGAAATCGATAAGAATAATTTTAGCCAACCATATGAGCGCAGAATAACTTTTTTAAATCCTTGGCGAATTTGTACTTGATGACAACATCACTTTAATTTTTTGTAATGAGATATCAACGCTAAGTCTTTTGTTTTGAACTGCGGTTGTCAGCAGAGATGAGTATTTACTTCATATGGTAGTAGATCTCCTTTATGAATTTATTTTTTTTCATCTGCTTCGTAGCTACTTATTTCCACTTCGTTTGACTTCTGTTTATCTTACGTTAACATTTTTTGCAAATCGAAAAATTCACTTGCTTGATCTGAATACATTCATCGCAAAAGCTACTACATTCGTTGTAAGTAATTCCAACTATTTGGAGTTCACACAATCAGAAAAACACACGTCTATCGGAATATTCAGTTTATAACAAATTACTATAGTTTAGTGCAAATTCAAAAACAAGTCCCTGAATTCTTACATACCCTATACATATCTATGTAAGGATATCGATCTATCACGAATACTACGTGCAATCATTGACAACTTAAACTATCGACATAAATCTATTCCAGTCAAAAATAAAATCAGATCAAAAAACAGAAACTTGTACTACTGTTGTCCTCGTACTACGCTTTTGGCTTGTCCTCGTACTCAAAAACTTGTAAAGTGTAAAAGCTATAAATTACTGCAGTAGGTGCTTACCACAACTCGCGACACTTGCCTTTTAAGAGGTTAAATTTTTTAAAACTCACATTGTTATATTTACTGCCACTGATTTTATTTAACACTACTTCTTTGCTTCTCAGATCTTTACCTACCTACTTAATAAAATAAGAAAACATCCAACCAAACTTTTGATGAACGAGAAAGTTTCGTTCGACCCAGTCGTGCACTTTGTTTATGTAAATTAACATGCACTATTTTTCATGTACAATAGCGCATTAAATGAAAATTAAAATTGTAATATAATTTAAAAGTACTTCCTGCACAATAAAATATTTCACTTCTGTCGGCACTCCTGATGTCCTCTAGTTTTTATGGTTATGAAACATTTGCCTACTTAAATGTTTATGAAATATTTCACTGATCTGGGCATACCTTTGTAGAATGAAAAAGCAACGTCTCTAAAAAAAAGTTAAAGTTATGTTAAAATTACCTAAGTTAAAGTTAAGTTAAAGTTAAGTCAAAGTTGAGTTAAGGTTAAGTTAAAGTAAAGTCAAAACTAAGTTAAAGTTAAGTTTAAATTAAGTCAAAGTTAAATTGAAGTTAAGTTACAGTTAAGTCAAAGTTAAGTTAAAGTTAAGTTAAAGTTAAGACAAAGTTAAGTCAAAGTTAAGTTAAAGTTAAGTGAAACTTAAGTTAAAGTTAAGTTAAAGTTAAGTCAAAGTTAAGTCAAAGTTAAGTTAAAGTTATGTTAAAGTTACATTAAAGTTAGGTCAAAGTTAAGTTAATGTTAAGTCAAAGTTAAATTAAAGTTAAGTTAAAGTTACGTCAAACTTAAGTCAAAGTTAAGTTAATGTTAATGTTAATGTTAGTAATTGTGTGTCTGCTTGGAGCAAAATCAAAACGATTGGATTTTAGCTCAACTGCTTGACAGGGTTATTGGTGATTGCCTGTTTGATGAAGCATAATGTTCATTTTCGTGCTGACAGCTTCGAAGCAAAACCGCAAGCAGAGAGCAAGCAGCGGAAATTTGTTTTAGACGATTTTTCAGCCTATTAGACAATTATCGTGCGAAAACTTACTTAATTTTTTGAATCTACACTCGTTTCTTCCATGTATTTTTTACGTAAAAATAAAGAATGAAGACTCATGCTTGATGGGTGTATACACAACGTCAAACAAAATTTTCTAACAGGCTCTCACATGCTTGATGAGTTTTTGATCTGTGTATATGCCGCTTTAATAGATGGAGACACATTATGCGACCACGTGCTGAGAAATTAAAAAAAAAAAACAAAATAGAAATAAATCCATTTCCTCTCTTTTCATTTGTTCGTAACTTCAACTCGCCGAATTTCAACTTACTGAAAAATTAAAAATGGAAACCGACAACTAAGCGACAGCTCAAAAGTTGTACAAGTAAAACTCTATTTATTTTCGTCTTCAAAGATGTCGGAGGAAGAAGTTGCAATTGAATGTTCTCCTAGAACATATCAGCGCATTCAAAATGGTAAGTTTAATTGGTATTTATCTGATACAAAACTCAATTCCAACTTGTTTTGTATGCTGCATTTAAAGAGACCGTTTGATTATTTTACGATAAGATTTCTCTCTCGATTTTTGAGATTTGCATTTGACATTTTAAATTTTTCTTTACCGAAAGTACACAAACGAACCTTATAACATTTCATGAGTCCTGATACAGTTGACGGATTGCGGTGAAGTAAAGCGCATATGTTCCTCCACTGTCTCCCCCACTGTCTGAGGAATCCATATCTATAGATTGGGTGTCTGGTTTTAATGTGATGCGCCAACAAATTCACATACAAACAATTTGACAAATACCTCTTTCGCTTCTGAATAAAGTCAGAAATCGTTTTATGTCCGTTTCAAAGTGTTTTGTCTTAGCCGACAGGGACTTTAACTGACTGAAAATTAAACTTTTGCTCATGGCTGGATGAAGTCCAAAACTCTTTTAGTGCCAGGGCAAAGCTAACGCCCTTTTTTCAGTACCAATTCTGTTTGTGACTGACTTACTTCATAATTGATTAAAATTGGCGGAATTATGACGCAAACAGCAAGGGCTTCCTTTAAATGATAAGGTTCCACGACATATCCCATTCCCATCAAAAAGGTCAAATGAATTAGTATGTAGTACCTCCACGAGCATTTTCCTTATATTTTTCTTTACAGAAACAGAACTCCCAAGTTATCCCAAAGTCGATTCCATAAGATATATAAATTCAGTCGCCATGAGTACCTATTAAGTAACACGAGCCTACATTATTAAAAAAAAGTCTCAGTTCGATTTGTCAATAAAACGCTAAAGTAACTCCGGCAACACCCTCCTTAATTGTAAAAGTTAAATCGAATTTCAGAGATCAATGATGTGCGTGAGCAATCCCCAATGATGTACGCTTCTTAAGGACATGTGATTGTGCATTGCAATTAATTCCGTGTTAGGGTCGTGTCGCAAAGTTTGGAGAAGCTTTTTGACCCTACCCCCTACTGCCAGGACAGACATAATTTTGTGTATTAATATACTAATATCGACTGCAAATTCTTGTTGAGTCAATATTTACTGTTGGCATATGATGGCAGGAAATGGAGTCGAGTTCCTTGTGCCATGAAAAGTGGTTAAGATTTATGTGGGTGTGGCTTTATGTAAACTTGTGTGATTTTTGAAATTGAGGGGCCTGTATTTGATTTGGAATTATAATATGTTAAGTGGATGCACAGATGATTCCGAGGAGGCAATAATTATTTCGAGAGAGTCCTCACTTTACGTATTCCCTTTTAGTCGAAAGGGTGACCTTCACTGTCATGGCATCGCACGTTATAAATATTCAAGGACTTTCGCATCTGTTTAAAATTAAATAAAATGCGGAGGATTTAGCGATTTCCTTTAAAAGGAGCGTTTCCTTTGTACCCTGTGTATTAATTTCATTATTTCCAAGACACCCATCCAATAAGCAAATTACGCTAAGCGCCTTAAATGTAGAAGAGCTCCCACTTTTGCAGCGAGTTCGCGAAAATGAATTACTCATCACTGCCTGTCATAATTATATTTTCTTAATAATGTAAATGAAGGCCCAGTAAATATGGGCCAGTACGATGCACACAGCACACTTCTGTGAAGTTGGGTCTTTTCTATAAGACTATAACCTATGTTGGGGTATAAATTACCATGATTGCCACACTATCCTTGCGTGTCTTAATCCAAATGTGATAAGCTCAAAACATCCTATATTGTGGTAGTAGATGAACACCCAACTACTAAAGGATTTTCGGGATTTTCTCTTGGGTAATATCATATATCTTTTCAGGTTGATGTTGCTTTAACCTCGATGGAAACGTTAGTACAAACAGCCGGCACTTGGTTGGATACGGGGGTGTAGGTGGTTCATTCTTGCTCCTTGCAACACGTACGAGTACCGTGGATAGTTGCTTTGTGGTGGTAGACTGTAAGGTTGAAAGTCGATTTAAGGACTTAAAAGTATATTTATAGCAATATTTTCATAGTGGCATTATGGCAGCGAGGATGTATAAAAGTTGGGAGACAGATTGACAGTCCTTATTATCGAGTCATAATGGATGAATGCTGGGCGGATGCTTAAAAATAGATGCGGTCATGGAGGTAGGTGTATGAGTGGATTTTATACGGAGCTCGGGTACGTTTACGGAGGGAAAGTTGTATACCTACCTTCCTCATGGGGTTGTAATTTGAGTACCGAGTTATTGGAAGATGTGATGTATCATTTAATGGATTTTGTGATAAAGGCTATTAAAGAACTTGGCGGTAGTAGTTGGAGCACTCTGGCATCTAGTCGAGATGGAGTATAAAGTAGCGGTAGAAGTGCTCTTCGAGGATTTTGTATCTTAAGAGTTAGCGCGGTTAGAGAGGGCAAATAATGGAGACTAGTAGTCCATAGTTTTTACCTGAAAGTCCTCATTCGTACGTTCTTTTTCAGATTTAAACAATCGAATAAGAAAACTTGCTGAGACATTTGGCACACATTGGTATTCTTTGCCATCTTCTGCATCTGCAGGGGTACATATTTTGAATTTAATAATCTATATATATAAAAATAACTTGATAAATGTGTGTGTGACTGCCTACCGACTGCCACACACATCCGATTTTTATTAAGTTTTTTTTGTTGGTTAATAGACCATGCAGAGAAGGTTAATATATTGGTATGATAAATTTTTGAAAGAAGGCGCAACCGCCATTCCAATAAATTCATTTTTGTACACTTTGAAAAAAAAGAAACTGGATAGAAATCGAGTAGTGACACTTCAAATACAAAAAAAAAAAATATTTTAAATTTTTAAAGCAATTGTTGTTGTCAATTATTTTAATTATTTTCCAACCAAATTGTTGTTGTCAACAATTTTGAAAGTTTTTTTTTTAAATACCTATGGGTACCTTAAAAGTTTGTTCTAATAAATTATGTTTACTATGTTACATTAAGTAACTTTTTGAAATGAAGTAGATACTTTGATTATACAAAGATGATATGGCCGACGATATTTTGCATCGAATTCGTACTATGACATCGGATAATGAACTGGAGATGTCAGATGGAATGCGCAACAAAGCTTTGATTTTGATCGAGGATATGTGTCTGCCCAAATCGTTCAATGCAAGACGCATTTAATCCAGAATTGGAGCGAGAAATGGACTTCGGTCGAACCGCATTGAGTCAAGCTGTTCGAACAAATGTGCCAATGTTGAATCAAGAATAAAAGAAAGTGTACGATGAATTGATGCAAGCAGTCGATAACGAAAATTGCGGAACTGGAAATACATTCATGATTTCACTGATGTTGGCTACAATTCGTTCGAGATCTGAGATCGCTTTGGCCCTAGCGCTTCTGGGATAGCGGCTACTTTGTTAGAAGGCGGTCGAACAGCTTATTCTGCATTGAAATTGTCATTGAATCTGCAAGTGCATGAAGAACCTACATGCAACATTTCAAAGACCACTGCGATGGCGAAAGTACTGCAGCTATGTAAGATTATCATATGGGATGAATGCACAATGGCTTACAAACGCGCATTGGAGACCCTGAATCGTTTACGTAGTGATAAGCGACCTTTCGGTGGAGCAATGATCTTGCTATCAGGCGATTTTCGTCAAACGCTGCCTGACATTTCGAGATCAACTCCGGCAGATGAATTGAATGCTTGCCTGAAGGCGTCTGCTTTATGGCGATACGTCAAGAAATTGCATTTGACAACAAATATGCGAGTTTCTTTACAAAATGACCAGTCCGCTGCAGAGTTGTCCAGGCAATTATTTATGATGGGCAATGGTTTGATTCGAGGAGACTTAATCACCGGCCTGATTGAGTTTCCACAACTTTTTGCAATTTTACAACGAGACCGGAAGAACTAATCATGAATGTTTTCCCGAGTATCGCTCAGAACTATACTGAACATGATTGGCTGAGTGTAAGAGTGATTTTGGCTGCGAAAAACAAGAACGTCGATCATTTGAATTTTGCCATTCAAAACCAAATCGCTGGTGAGTTGCATTCAATTCAACAAATCAGTCGACTCCGTGATGGATGAAAACGAAGCCACCAACTATCCCATTTTGTTGCGCAATCTAAATGAACCAAAACTTTGTAACGGTACGCGTTTAATTGTGAAGAATTTAATATCAAATATTATTCAAGCAACGATTTTTATAAAAAAATTCAAAGGCGAAGATGTTCCTATTCCGCGGATTCCACTTATTCAGAACGATTTGCCGTTCGTGTTTAAGCGTTTTCAATTTCCTGTACTTCTCGCATATTAATAAGTCGCAAGGACAATCGCTGTATGTGTGTGGCAAAAATCTTGAATTTCACGTGTCGGCAAAGTTCTCGCTTTGTACGTGTTCACACCCGATAATAGAAATAGAACAAAAAATGTTGTGTACCATAAAACATTTCAGTGAAAAAGCGGTAGGTTGGCCGACAAGTATTTAATTTTATTTATTTAAATAATTTAAATATAGGTACCTTTTGAATAAAAAATTTTAATTGACCGAATTACATGAAGCAGAATGAAGCGAGAGCTCGGAATTATTAATTTCATTACCTACATAAATGAATTTGGGCGGAACGAAGTTCGCCGGGTCAGCTAGTTTACTATAAAAAAAATTGTTATAGCTACACGTCGCCACTTTCTGCATGCAGCCCACTGAAAGTTGCATTTATCTATGGTTGCACGTAATGCGAGAAACAGATTAACACAGCGACAGCAACAGCAACAGCGAGTTTAGGATTAGCTCTAACGTTGACGTCGCTGTCGATGTTGCTGTGCTAATGTTTTCAAAGTAATTAAAATATATTGGTTCTAAAAAGGTTGTCAAAATTGCTGTTGCTGTTGTTGTGGCCTTGTTTAAAAGTTTACCTATTTAAAGCCTATTCCACTACCACTACTTCAGCTCACTTGTTCAAACCGCAAAGAAAAGAAGCAAGGATCGAAAACAACGCCAAAACACGACACCGAGCCGAAAACCTGTATTTCGCGAAAACACTCGAAAACTTCGTCGAAAACAGAGGTTTTCACATACATAATATTTCAGTTTTCCACGAAAACACCTTTTGCAATATTCAGCAGAGCAGCTGACGGAACAAATGTCACACACAACTCACAACTTAAAATCATTATCCACATTCATTAATAAGCAAATTTTGTTTTTAAATGATCTGAATTAATTTTATTTGTTATATAATGGGATCGAAATTTGTAAACAAAACAGTTTACACAGAAGTTTCACGACTAGTGCTCACAGCTGATTGAAACGTCAAACGAAAACTATATTGTTCGGTGTGAATGCAATTTCGAGTTTTTGACGAAAACACGGTTTTCGCTGCGGTGGCGGTGTGAAAAGGGTATAACGCCCGGTGATACCAGACTACAAAATATATATTTTTTTTCAAGAGTTTTAAACTCAAAAATATGTAAACGACTTTTTACCTGAAATTCACCAAATTTCAAGATTTTTGATATCAATAAATTTCCAAATCTAATAAACTAAAATAGCTTTTTCTATTAAAGAAAATCGTTTACTATTAATTCCATTACTACGTATAGCTAATCTAATTTGAGTCGAACAGAGCCCATGTACATCTTCTGTTTTACTAACGTTTCCCTCAACTCTAAGGTAAGGAAATTATTTGTTGTGAGTGGGGACGTTCGGATTCATAGTTTATGTAAAACGTCAACTAGATTCGTCGTGACTAGGAATCCGAACGCGTTGACTGAGCAACTTGAATTGTTTTTGTATTCTCGCGGTCAGTGTTGCCTTTGTTTGATTTGCCCTTTTTCAAAAATTGTTATTTTTAAATAAGTACATTTAAAATGTAACACGGTTACCTATCACAACACTATTACACTATTATGCGAACTACTGGTTGTTAAATATCGTACGAAAATTCGAAATTTGCAGAGTAGCTTTAGAAATGGCACCCTTTTCTCCTTTTTTCGACTCTTCAGAATTCTGCCACGGACACTCTGTTTATTTTAAATCTGACTCTTCGAAATGTCAACTGAGTATGCAGGCAGGATTTTCTTGACTAGATTTGTCGGCTTCCCCTCCATAAACGTCAACTGCAAAAACTAATCACGTGACCACTCTGGGCCAATCAAAACTGAAATACATCTAGTCACAGTCAGACAGCTTGTCAACTTACCAAACTATGAATCCGAACTTCCCCAGTGATAAATTGACTACATTTCCCAATGAGTAACACGAGTGAGCTGACATCCAGTGTTCGAACTTTACGAATTTTAAAATCTACTCCGCTGCTCCACTTGACTAGCAATCTAGAATAATTTTTCGATTTGCCGTATTTTGAACCTTGATCTCAAATTGAACGCATCCAATTATTTTTGTTTCGACTACACGACTACGCATCGACGTTTCAAAATCCTTCTTTATCATCGAAGTGATTAGTGAAAATTCTCAATCCATTCAGGATTCAACATAACTTGACCAGTAAGTTGAGCTAGATCTGGTGCTATCACAATTTAGCGCTTTTCGTTTAGTTTAATGTCTCCCATACCTGGCAGCACCCCGCACATCTGGCAGGAATGCGAAAACTCGACAAGGGCCGCCGATGTTGAATATTAACCACACCTAAGCGTCAAGTTTTTATAAACATTTCATTCGACATATCTCAATTTCAGACTTATTCAATTTGAACCATGGAAAGATACACAATCGAGCAACGCGTTAAAGTTACTCAGGCTTATTATGAAAATGGGCGTTCAAATCAAAATGCATATCATGCACTTCGTGATTTTTTCGGTCAATTTAATCGTCCAAATGTGCGTACAATCGGAAAATCGTGCAAAAATTTGAGCAAACCGGGTCTGTATGAGAATTGAAAACACCAGTGCATGCTCGTACAGCTCGTACTGCAGAAAATATTGCTGCTGTTCGCGATAGTGTAGCTGAAGAGCCGTCCACCTCAACTCGTCGTCGTGCCCAAGAATTACACCTCTCACGTGAGATGATAACGAACTTTTTAGGGCCCAAATTGGAAGATATGGATGTGGAAGATATGTGGTTTCAACAGGACTTGCCACTCAGCTAACGAAGCAATGGCTCTTTTGCGCGACAAATTCAATGGCCGTGTTATCTCACGTGGTGGCGATGTCAATTGGCCGCCAATATCATGTGATTTGACACCGTTGGACTTCTTTCATTGGGGTTATTTGAATGAAAAGGTGTACGTCGATAAGACAGCAACAATTCAAGAGCTAAGGGATGAGATAACTCGGCACATTTACGGCATAGAACCTCAATTATGCCTCAGCGTCATTGAAAATTTGGACCATCGAATGGAGGTGTGCCGCCGAGGTCGCGGCGGCTTTTTGACCGATATTTTGTTCCATACATAATTGAACCTTACCAATACTATCAAAATAAAAAGAAATGACAATCATTTCCTAAATAATTTGTGCTCTATTCAAAATCAACATCGGCCCCTAAAACTTAACCATATAAAAAATGCTGTCAAATACGCCTCCTCCTCAAAATCAATTAACCCACTCTCCACGTTCTGGTAGCTGAGATATTTTGTTGTCTATACCTATATACACTCCGATATCTTCACCATGGTGAATACCATGCCGTAAGTTGTGAAATTTCTGCCAATTACCCGCTGGCAACCATTTTTAAATGTCAACAATGAAACTAAATTAAAATCTCCTTGCTGAACAAATCCTAACGAAAGTTGAAGTCGAGAGTACATCCATTAATTATAAATTCAATACCTTAGATTTTGTTCGTCCCTTGGTAAGCACGAAAGGATTCACCTCACGTTTATAAAACTTACGAAATTACGCCTTCAGTTCTACACACTGGATCAAGGTAAATCGATGCCGTAAACCTACAATCTATCAACGAAAGGTTAACAAACTTTTGCCAACGTTTTACAACAACAACTAACGTCTAGACGCATACAAACACAAGTACAAATTCGGTTGGGTAAAACTTTTAGCAGCACCTGGCAAATCATGCATCATTAAGGAATCAATTCAGTGATAAAATAGGCAGTAAGAATTCAGAGGGAAAAGCAGATAGGCACCCTATAAGGATAATCAGATCTAGGTACTATCGCTGTTTAGACTTCAGAGTGCAGACAAAGGTAGGTAAGCGATTTTATGCCCTACACTCATGTGGCTATGGATTACTTTTAAATTAAAATCTATAGATCAGATTGGGCTCAATTTTGTTACAAAACACTAAATCGCTAAAACCCACCCAAGAAAAGATTCATGTACTCGCCTTAGGTAAACTTTCAATTGAGAAAGTTGTAGACACGAGTCGAGTTCCATTCCATGGTTGCCTTGGGGAAACTTTCGAGAAACTGTTTCCCGAACGAATATTTCGTTTCGGTGTGAAACGAGCAGGTGTAATATTTTGCGTGTAGAAGCGAAATTCCTTAGCTCAAATATAAATCACATTGCACTGGAAGAAAGTTGAACTGAGTTGGCTTAGCCAGTTCAATTCGCCGGATCATTTATCAGAAAAGTTTCCTGCACGTAAGAGTCCACCCAATTTCTAAAGAGTTTGCAAATACATAAGCGATTCGTCGGAGCACCCTCGTACAAAAGGGACATCAACTATTTGCCAACTTAATACAGAGATGATTTTTTGATTTAGGTACTGGCAAGTTTGGTAAACTTTTTGTAAATCATTGAAAGACATAACTACCCAGTTGGAAGCAAAGTCAGTTAAGTCCTGTAAATTGTCTCACTTCTTAATGTCTTAAAGAGGCATTTAAACTGAAGTTTCCGATGCCAAACAAAAGGCATAGATATACATAAGTGACAGTTGGGAAAAAACTCAGGGGTCAGATTCTGTAAGGCGAAACGATCAAACGTTTTCGTGCGCACGAATGGTTTGCCCTATGATATACATGCAAATTTGTTCGTGCACACGAAAACGTTTGAATATTTTGCCTTACAGAATCTGGTCCCAGCTTTGTGTGGAATTCGGTTGAGCAAGGAACCCTTATAGGCCGTATTTTATTATGCTCAAATGATCTATATAGATCATTGATTTCTATGGTTTGCAACAATAATACAAGATCCAACTGTTGTTGTAAACCATGAAAATTAATGATCTATATGCAGTGGTCCCAGATTGAGGGGAAATTTTTGGGCTTTTTGAATAAAAAAGGAAATCTCTTTTAAACCTATGTTCCCTTTTCACGCCAAAGAACTCCATCCAATTCCCCCCGTGGTATAATCGAAGACTTCGTTCCTTACGTAACAAAAAAAAAAAAGTAAGGACAGTTTTTCTCCGCTCCGGTTCTTCTTACGACTTTTCCAACTATCTCGGCATATATCTTAATCTTACCCAGCTTTAAGTAAGCACAGTGGCTTAGTGGTTAGTGTGTTGGACTACTAAGGGAGGGGTCGAGGTTCGAATCCCACAAAAACCCTAAGTTGGATTAGGATTTTTTTCACTGAGCCACCTCTCGCGAATGTCTGACAAGCATCACCCAAACTTTTTGAAAGTATTCTATACGAAGTCTTAAGTTTTCGGAGCAAGTCCCTTATTTCACCCTACCAACATGGTTTTCTGAAAGGTAGAACGACTACTACAAAGTACAAACCTCGTCGAATTTGTATCCCTTACCGTCTCAACCTTCGAGAATGGCAACGAAGTCGACGTCATCGCAACTGACTTCAGTAAGGCCTTTGATAAGATATCACACCAATTAATCCTCTTCAAATTGTCTGACCTCGGCTTTGAACCTATATTGATAAAATTGATATCGTCGGCTTAATAAGAATCCCTTGTAACTACATTTTTTGGCAAAAATCACTTTGATGCTATCTTATTCTATAAGAGTAGGCGCACTGTTATGGAAAACCTCGTAGCTCATTAATAACTAACTCCAGTAACTCCAATGCAGTCAAAGTTCCTGGCGTTGGTAAGAAACTTTCGTCTCTCCTGAAAAATTTCAAATTTGTGAGTTACGAGGTTTTCTTATTAAGCCGAATGTAACTTCCTACCTTAAAAACAGGTATTATAGCGTTCCCTTTAGGTCCGTACTTTCGTCCTCCTTCTTAGCAACATCTGGTGTCCCACAAGGCAGCCATTTAGGACCCCTTCTCTTCATCCTAACCGTAAATGATCTTGAGAAGGTCGTCAAACACGCGTCCCTCTCTCTCTCTCTCTACGCAGATGATTCTAAATTCTTCAAAAGCATTTCTTCACCTCAAGACTCCTGTCTCCTTCAACAAGAAATTGATCGTTTTTCGACCTAGTGCCTCAAAATTGCTTAGAACTCAACATCGCCAAATGCCAATATATTACCCTATCACGCGGGCGCAACAAGTCCCCTCCCCGACTTTACCTTCTCCACGGTCAACCAATCTCTCTGGTTCATTCCCTTCGCGGCCTTGGCATATTGTATGACAGGGATCTAAATTTTCGTTCGCATATTGACGAAATAATTTGCAAGGCCAATTCATCACTCGGCTTTGTTAAACGATGGTCTAAGGAATTCTCCGACCCTTACGTGACTAGATCTCTCTAAAACACCTTAGTTCGTCCCCTTCTTGAATACGCTAGTCAAGTTTGGTCTCCCTTCCATCGAGTTCATGCACACAGAATTGAGAACGTCCAACGTCGCTTTGTTCGATTTGCCCTCGTAGGGCAATGGGATTTTTTGTTAATTTAGGGGAAAACTAAAGCTTTTCCTGATAAAAAAAATCGGAGCACCCAAAACTCTTTCTGCTGTACAACAAAATATTCATAACGCTTAAAAAAAATTTGGGGTTTATTTTTTCAAACCAGAGTAGGCAGACAACTAGAAATGACTTCTGAATGGGCAGAAATGGAATCGATGATAGATTTAACAAGGCCAGCACTACGACGAGTATTATCGATTTCAGCGATACTAGCGGTAAACCTTCCGTTAGTCGCGCGCACCTCACAGGTGCATACATTTTTTATTTTTGGCGCCAAACTCATGTACATTGGTTTAGCACCCCGCCCTTTCGACTACCTTCCGAATTTCCGTTGCTCTAGTTGCCTGTACCATCGCGACCTCTGTCCGTGTTACGTCGGAGTCAAAACGGGTCTTGACACGCCTCACAGGTGGAACGCGCCTATATAGGTAATTTTTTTTAAATGTGTGATTTTCAATTTTTTTTTTTCAAATTTGAGTGGATGTTACTAAAGCTATATAAAAACATGAAGTTCAATGAGCACGAGAACGGATTTTTTGCGTAAATTAGCCAAAAGTTTGACTGTGTAGGTCATAGTTCCACGAAACAACGAAAAAGAGTCTACTTTTTTTTTCTTTTGAGTTTTTTTATTACTTAACTATTTACTTACTTATTTATTTATATTAAAATGCAATAAAATATATTATTTATATAAATTTTGTTAACTATTTTCTTTTATGGGCTTACGCGTTGTAAAATGTGTTTAAAGTCAAAACTTGAGAAATCACCTCACAGGTGTAGCGCGACTAACGGTGTGAGAAAATAGGGAGCGCCTAACGGAAGGTTAATACAAATTATGAAATTCTACAAAATTAATAAATATAATTAAGAACTTGATATTTTATGCCATTTAAAACTTACATTTTTAGCACTTTTACTAACTTTTACTAACTTTTTAAAAAGTCTGGATTTCTACAGAATTTCGACAGGCATAGATATAAAATTCTACAGAATTTTTATCTTTCATTTACAGACTTTTAAGAATTAGGGTTGGCACTACTGATCATGCGGGCGTAATAAAAAAAAACGCCTATTAACGCAATCCCGCCTGTGCATTCGATGTAGTCGAAGAAATTCGCTCTCTGACGATGATTGCATCAAAATTTCATCCATTTCCAAAATGAATTCCATTTTTTAGCTGCTTACTATTGCTACTTCTTTTTAACTTTTACTTATTTCGTATCTACTTACTGCAAATGAAGAAATGTCAATATAATAAAATTAAGTTTTAACCCGAGTTTAAATACTTAAACTGGTCTCTGGAGTGCAGTTAAAAATGTATCGGATTGAAAAACTCCAGTTTATGTTCGGGTTTAATTACTGAATATTTTGGACTCGAGTTTAATTTTTGGAGTGAATAATATCCCACATATTCGATTTACTTCAAGAATTAAAAATTAAAAATTGAAACTTGCGTGCTCGGGAAAGAAAAATAAAACTGAAATCAGTACAATAGTAAGGCAGCTTCCACACCGGATGGAACAAAACGCCTTATTTTGTTTGCTTGCTTTGTTTTGCCTTATTCAGTCTGGGCGCGCTTATTTAAATGCGTTTATTTAAATTTCAGAAACACACAGAAAAACAGTTTTGTTTGTCTAAGGCATTTTGTTCCATCCGGTGTGGAAGCACCCTAAGACTTTTTTCAACAGTCGGTTGAACTTTGCGTATGGCTATAACTGATGCCTAATAAAAACGTAGTAAAATACGGAAACGGCAGAAGAAGAACTTCCAAAGAGCAACTTCCTAACTGGTTCCATTTGCTGGGATAAAGGACGCAAAGTTCGCATTTAATCCAACCCCCGGAGAAAAATTCTTACTGCATTTCAATAGCAAAATGATTTTCAGACAGTGATACAAAAACTTCATCTGAAAAGATGTTCACGTACAAAACGTACAAAATAGCATCTTAACTACAAGACATCCACATTCAATACACTGTACATTAAATGATAAACTGCCTCCAACGTCTAAGAGGAGCTATAAGCACGTACAACCCGTGGTATGTGAAATCCCTCCTTGAATCACATTCCATACACTACGTGCTTTCGTATACTCCATCCAAGAAAGCCGGCACAAAAGCGCAACTATAACCGATTCCGTAATGCGAAATTTATTTGATTGCTCCATCCTACAGAAAGGAGGTTATGGCTACCGAATGTGCTGCCATTTGAGCATAACTTAAATTCCAAAAACACACTCTAGCATTGGAAAGCACGAAGGACGATAATGTCAACATGAAAGGAATCGAGTGAACGTAATCAATTGACACAATAACCCGTAGACGAGCTAAAGAGGCCATTTACCAAATGTACCTTCCGCAATAATGTCCTGCTCGGCTGTTCTGCTTTCGGTCGGGTTACCCGATACACCCCTTCCTCGCTGTAAGCTAAGTAATTGGTTTTCGTATCAATTGATTGAGCCTCGATTGTGGTTAGTATTAGGCGGTTTGCCGTTTGATGTGATTTCGGCTACGATATGGTGACGGCACTATTTACAATGCAATGAGCATAAATTTCAATATAACGCTTGGGGACATTATCCCGAATCAGATCGTCAGATTGTGTTGGTTGGTGGTGGATTTCGACAAGGATGTTAATGTTTAGCTGGCGTTATTATCGCCACACATTGTCAATTGGAACACATTGTCACCGCGGGATAGGCAAATGAGAACAAAATCCCACACGTACCGCATCATTGGCAATTTTAATTTCCTGAAACCGAATTCAATTAACGGGATGAATTGGCTGTGACTACATTCGTTTGAAAGTTTTAATTAATATTTCAACAGACATTTCAAAATCAATACTCACTCCTTCACTCTCGTGAGCATTTCTTTGTAGGTAATGGCAATATTTTCGTTATGAAATATCAATGTCAGATTTTGGCACGCACCACCACATACGCCATAACATCCTTAGGAAAATCGGTCTGCCCTGCGCCACCTCCAGTCTGCCTGACTTTACAGCGAGGATTTAATTAATTGCATTCAATGTCGTCGGTCGACCTTGTTCGTGAATGTTCTCTCGAGGGCCTTATTCCTTTTACACTCAAAGAATAAATAGAATACACATCGGAAAATAATAATAATAAGGATCTTGTAATGCGGAGATTAAAATCCTGGAATTCGATACAACCTGAGGTATTTTCCTTTGTGTGGAACATGCATACAACGTGCGTCGCTGGGAGCGGAGCTGAAATCAGTGATAGAAATAACTGCAGAGAGGCGCTTCCCATTTATTCATATCGACTTATTAGCTATTAATTGTGACAGAGCAGGTGATAGGTGGAGGGGTAACATTAAAGTCGAACACATTAGCCAAATTTAGTCAAACTTCGTTCCCTTTCGCAAAAGTTGGGCAGAAGAGAGCCAAAGGAGAGAGAGCAAAACATTTCCCCTCCATAAAAAACCTGCAAATATTAGCCCAACAAATTTCTTTGGGCTAGTTGGTTATTGCTGACAAATGGTTGTCAACTCGTTCAAATGCTAATTTCAAACTGACTTTTTATTTGATTTCATTCATAATTTTGTGCTTGTGTAGCATTAAATTAGATGCAAGAAACAAAACAATAGAATTTTTTAATTTCTGCAATAAAAGCAATACAAATCTTTCCTTTTAAACAAAAATTTCTGTTTTGTTCTACCGATTCGAATATTCCCGCCTTGGAAAAATTCACATTTTTCAAATTTGTGGTTAAACGCGTTCCTTTTCTTTTTGGTTATATTTCATTTCGGTGAGCGAATTCTCTCGCAATGAGAGAAATGTGAGTTTTTGCGAAAATTGAACCAGAAAGTAAGGGAACAGACCTATTATGTGAAGTACTACAGTATTTTGGTATGATTGATCTAAATAAATAAACAAAAAGTTGGCGGAACAGGTCCGGAGGGACCCTAGGCCTATCTTCTCACAAACAACCTGTATACCTACTAATAAACATTTTCGATGAACATTATTTGTTTTTGCTAAATTGTTGGAGTGGTTTTTATTCGTTTTAAGCAAAGCTTTTACAAAAAAATTCTATGGACATTAGTCGTTTATTAAATAAATATTTTGCCTTTTGTCTAAAGTTAGTATTCCTTCCGGAACCGCGAATTATATATCCTACAAACTACACCCTATCCCCAATCGTGGTTAAATATGGTGACCATATTTTAGACTTACAAATAATGAAAATTAGAAAAAGAAACAACATTTTCATTTATTCAAATATTTACCTACTTTATAATACAAAACTTAAATAGACTGTATTTTTAAGTACTAGATTTCTTGTTTGCCCGTTCATCAATTTAGTGCACGTTAGAATTGTTATTTTTACTGAATTGCCTTAATTGAATTTAATTCTTCTTGATGTTAATGTTATAGCTTTAAATAGTTTTTAAAGAATTTAAATGATATACAACAAAAATAATGTCCAATTTTTAAACCATTTTTCATAAACAATCCTACTTGTTATATTTTAGTAAGTTTATGCTTGGACAGTAATGTCATTGTGAATTTTTCTTTTAGATAAATTCCCCTCGCTCAAAACTATTTTATGTGGAAACGGGAATGTCCACAACGGTTAATGATGAGGTAAATTACAATTGTAATATCACTTTCATCACCTAGATTTGGACAAGAAAAACGTCAATTTTGGCGCTTTTATAATAAAAAGTGGGAAAATGAGAGACAAGCTTAAAAAAGGGAAAAATCAAAAACTTCCATAAATAGTTTAAAATAGAATTCAAACGTATTGTCATAAACAAACTTTAAAATTTATTTTGAGTGAAATTTGGATACTGAACAGAAAAGAAAACAGCCCATCGAACGTCTACTTAACAATTTTTGTGTACCTGAATGCTTTCACTCGTTTCCACATTCAGGTCTGTTCATTAACTTGTAAATTTAACGAATTTTTTACGAATTTTTACTCAATGTCGTTCCTTAACTCGAAAACGTCATAAAAGAGAGCGCCATCGAGTGAGCAAGGTATTACCCCTCCACTGAGAATTTTAATTACTTAACAAATTTCTTTGTGTATGAATTGGAAAAGCTGTCAGTCAGCTGACAATTTTATTCAATGTCGTTCCTTAACTCGAAAACTTCATAAAAGAGAGCGCCATCGAGTGAGCAAGGTATTACCCCTCCACTGAGAATTTTAATTACTTAACAAATTTCTTTGTGTATGTATTGGAAAAGCTGTCAGTCAGCTGACAATTACCAGATGATTTGAAATTTATTGTACTCTTTGGCATACATTTATTTTCACTTCCTGCGTATTAAAATTGTATCAACAGACAGCACAATAAAACTGAATATTCCCCTCAAGATAATTTTCAAAAAGTGGCGACGAAATTCGTCCAGAAGGGACAATCTCCTCTAAGTAAATTTTTAAGGCAGTGTCGGTTTTTCTTCTTCCCGCATGCGGCATGCTTGAAGTGAAATCAAACTCTTCCACATATTTAGCAAACTCTTCAAGTTTATCACACATTTTAATTAATTTTTGAATTTAAATTTTGATCTGTCATTTTTCGTAGATTGCTACAAAAGTGTTTCCTAACTTTTTCGTAAGTGTCTCTCTCTGAGTCTTTTTGAGAGAGAATTTATCCCCACTACTGCCATTTTGACAGTATTTTAATTTTCCATTCTAAAACAAAACGTATTTCGTGCATACAAAAGGAAGCCACTTAAAATTTCAAACTCAATGGCAGCAAAATGGGTCAGTCAGTGACATTTTCACATGTTTTTTGATTTGTTTGTCTTGTTTTAAGCTTGTTTGCGACTTTTGATTGAAATTATACAAAAAGTTACGCTGTGTATTAACGCTTAAGCTTAGTACGCTGCTCGAGCTAAATTTGCACTCCCTAACGAAATTCTCTCCAAAATTTAGCTGAGCTCGAGCTAAATAATCGAATTTTTGTTTCAGAATGTACTTCATGTATCTCTCAAAATTTATCTTGGCGGTACATTTTCTCAAGCTAAAATTTGACAGATCGTTGTGTTCTGTTGTTTTGTTGCAATTTTATATTCCGGAGAATGGGCGAAGTAAGGAAGGATGTGTTTTTTTTAATAAATACCTCGACGAGGAGTACCTACAATCGGAAATGATTGAAATCAGAGAGTGTTGAATTTTTGAAGTAAATTATTTTGAAAGAATAGCTGTTTTCTGTGACACATATGCGCGACGTGATTTATGTCAAAATTTAGCTGGGATTTTAGCTAATGTTTGGAGAGAAAAGTTTGAGAGCAGTTAAAATTAGATTAGCTCGAGCAGCGTACTCAGCTTAAGACGAGTTTTTTTTAAAGGCAGATTCTTTCAGGGATACTGCTATCGTAAATAAGTATTTAGCATAACAGTTTCATAAGGATAGACCTATCTTTTTATAACCATTCGCTGTGGAAATTGCTTTCTGCACCTACGGTATTGTGCGCCGAATCCGAAAGACTGAAAGTTGAGAACCTTCCGAAGACAGATATAGGTACTCCCGGAGGCTTGTCAGATATTTCCAATGACAGTGAAAGAAACGGTATATTTTAGGTCGTGCATGATTTCAAACTACAAGCTCTACTCATCTATAGAAAAACGAACAAATAAAAATCTTGTGTGGTCTACGCCTTTAATTTCCAATTAATTTTCTTTTTTTGTGTCAGCCATCCGTGATTATGTAATCCTTTTAAATATTTGTCTGTGAAGTTTTATTCAAGCAAAATAAAACCACAGAAGTTGTAGTTTTTAACCTCAAATATAGGTACACTTAAAACCTACAAACACTTTCAACATAGCACATAAATTTATTTTTACTTCTGTATTCGATGCACTGCGTGTTGATTCAAACTTCAAAACTCTGCAGAACTCATAAACCATGTCTGAATTGTGAATTTAAAGTTTCTTTCGTAAGGCAGACTATATCAGCAAATTTGCATCCGGTGAGCGCTTTGCTATACATTTGCAACAGAATGGAAACACACATAACGATGGCTTGAGTCTGTGACACCAAATACCCAATTTCAAAGGACACCCTTCACTTGATTCTGTTATCTTGGGGTTTCCACCGAACAAACTCGTAAAATTTAATTTCACGATAACTGCGTGTAAGGAAGAGTATTGTCAAGGTTCCTTCTCCGCCCGCCACCGGATGTTGTTACTTAACAAAAGGAGCCACCAACAAAGATTGCGCTGTGTACGCATCGAGTCGTACCGCACTAGCAATATTTCTGTATGCCATACAGTAACAGCAAACAGAGAGGAACACAGAAAGCCAACAAAGTCCTTAAACGTGAACTGAATATCAATCGATTTCTAGGTTGATTCGAATGCAATTTGTGTTCCATTAGATGCATATGTTATTCGCCGTCGAGGCAGAATGGGCAACCGAGACATTTGTTTTGAAAGTGGGTTGCCTGGCATATGGAATTGTGCTAAGTGCAGCAATTCAATGTCAGCACGCTGGACGTGGTTGAATACGTTTACAGTAGGTAGGTAATGGGGTTTCTAAGTTTGAGGTTATGTTTATGACAAATCAAATTCCTTATGGGTACTGAATTTTATTTAATCCTTTATCAACCAGCTGGAGGCAGTTAGTCCGAGGCGTATGTTGGTTGAAGTTTATTTGCCGCTCGGGCGGGCGGTAGTGCCACCTACGCCTACGTGGGTGAGTGCCTTTCAATGCGAGGTAGGTATAGTTTTCTGTCATAATAAGTTCAGTTATTAGGCTTGCGGTTAGGAGAATCGCTTCTAAAATGGAAAATTGTTGATTTGGGGAGCGGTATGATCCCATCGCACGGAGGTTAAATGCTACCAATAGTCCACTCGAGGGCCTCCTTATTCGATATTCCTTCAGACGCTTTCCTGCGAAAGCTAGATTTATCATCATGCAGGCAATCGACAAAGTTGTTATATACCTATTCTCACATAAGAATAAGTACTTCCGGATAGCACTCCAACCAAAGTTTCTAAAAGCAACATGAAATCCATCCGGAGCAAATATGGTCCCTACCCGCACCACATGCACAACAAGTGCTTTCAGTCTTTCACAACTTAAGGGATTTAAATTGTCATTGTCGGAAAGTCCACCTCGTCATATGCACAACTCACACTATCCCTCGAAGGTGCGCATACAACAGAATAGCTAATATCCCAAGTGCGCCATAAAGTACCTGTGGGTATATGATGAAGGGATAATAGAAATTGTTATATAAAATTTATCACCTCCGGACGTATTAACTTGCCAGACAAAGTCATTTATTATTCAGCACTCCACTGAAGCATGCAGTCCTTTGGCCAAAGGCACATAATGAAAGATTATTACATGACATACAGCCACTCTCATCACCGGCATCTCCACAAGGAATTACTAATGACTCAAGATTCAAGACTTGCTTCGCTAAAAGGATCTTGTAATGGATATTGTTTGACAAATCTTTGATGGATTATGAGTTTCGTGAATGGATAGGCTAATTAGAGTTGTGCCATAAGATATCCAGCGCAATGCACAGCAAAGTCCTTGTGAGTTATAGAACCGCCCATACCCATTAGCCATTACAAATGAAACGTACAGTTTAATTGTACATTAAGAGGGATTAATCAACGAAAGTCAAGGCTGACGCAATTACAAAATGGATCAATGGTGACAGATCCAACGCATGAAATCTGTTTGTGGCATTAAATAACCATGCGTTCGCGTTGCCAACAGTGCAATTATTTTGTTATCCCCAGAGTTCTGTGTAAGCTTCTCAGCATCAGCATTCCTCGCAACATGAGGATAATTTTTGTAATTAACTCTGATTACCGTTGAATGTATGTAATCTGTAAGCAGTAAGTAGGTGTGTTAATGAAGAGAAACGGATTGCAGAAATTCTCATTCTCATTCTCACAATTAACATTGCGAAGTCAACACATAGGAACAGCACAGTCGGCTTAATGCGGAAAAGGGAAAATTCGTTTGGGTGCTGAGGAATATTTTCTGTTTTAATTAAAATTGAAAATTAATTCAGTTTTCGTTGGCACAGAGTGACAGATGGTGATTGGAGTATTGCTGAGATGTATTACGATTTTTTTCGTCCTGGTCATGAGGGTGGATAAAATACATTTCTTTACCAAATTGGTAAGTTAAGAAAATGGCTTATTCTTTACATTTTCTATACAAATTTTGCATTCATTATTGGAAAAGAACTGCATTATAATTGCAGGAGTTTGGCAGCACTTACATTCATAAAAAAAGGCGTTTTCGTTGAAGATCCTAGAGAACTGCCCCGAGAAATTTAGAGTTGCTCTCAATGTTGCCGCAGCTTTTTTCAAAAGTGTAACAATTTTTTTCTATAAGTATAACAAATGGAACAACAACTTAATAATAAATGCTGGCAATGCTGATTGCTCTTTTCAATGAAACTTCGTTGGAGTGCAATATTGCAATAGGTAGTAGTGCACACCATTATGTGAGATTTAGTTTTCTTTTACTAGGTACTTTTTTTGCTTTCTAAATTAAATATTAATGTTTTCATAAGTCAAATTAATTTATTTCAATTAAAGTTTTTCAATTGCATATTTTTGGATCACATAGCGTAAATTTAGTTTCGAACAACTTAACAAACATTTCAATCCGACATTTTGCTAGTGTGTGTCGTTTTAAAATTGACCTGGAAGGAAGTGTCCCATTTTCTGCAACGGAACATGGAAAAGGATTTAAAGAGCACTTCTAGATTTAATCTTTTGATAGAAAGGTCAATTCTTTTCTTCAATCGAAAACGCCATAATAAAAAAGGTAATTCTTTCCTTCAATCGAAAACGTCATAACTGTCACCATGCTGTCAATAGTTCATGTGTTTTTGTGGTGTTGCCGCGCTGCAGAGAAATGGCAGGAGCTCTCTCCTTAGAAAAATGTTCTCAAATTAGTAATTTTTATTATTTAAAAAAGAACGAGAGCAAAAATACTGATCCAATCTTGATACAAAACTATACCATTTCGCCTTGGAATGGAATCAGATTTAATATTTTTTCATCGACGAAATTGTTTTTAGATGAATGGAATAGCGAGGAGTAACAACAAAATCTTCGCTAGCCCTTACAATTTCTGTTAGGAAATTTTGTTGAATTTCAGTTGAGTTATTGTTTGAGAGACACCAAAGTGACTGTGTCTACGAGTTGTTGTTAAAAGTTGTTCTCTCAAACAATAACTCAAGATTGTTTTTATTTCTGTCATTTATGACTTTAGTTTGTATATATTATATTGGTTAGTAAATCTGACAGCTGGTCTGACTTGATGTATCTCAGTTTTCATTGGCTTAGATCGATCATATCAACAGCTGTTTTAGTTGACGTCTAGTCAAAAAATTCGTGACTGAGTACTAAGTTGACAGTTCGCGTATATGGCTGACGTAGGAAAAGTGACGTTCCCGACCAATCTAGTTTCTGCGTTCAGGTTACCACTAGTCCGGACCAATCTGTCGACGTAAGAAAACTAGATTTTTCAAAGTGCCCTTATGACTCATTTTTGTTAATGCATGATGACAGCATTTAGGCCCTAGTTATAGCAATACGTAAAACCAAACCGTAAAAATTTTCTTTTGCTTTTTTTGACCACTTAAACTTGATGGTTGAACTCAATCTTGGTCTTAAAATGTTGCTTTTGAATTATAAAGTTAGATTATCAAAACAAAATATGCAAACGATCTTTTAGTTTTCAAGAAAAATAATTTATTCATTTTTCCTTACGAAAAACTTTTTCTGATCAACTTCTCAGTCAATTCCACAAAAGAAAACCGAATCATTCCACTGAAGTATTTCATTTCTTTACTGTTCCATCTGTCAGGAATTTTTTTTTCTGATGAAATCCAATTAGTGGGGGGGGTTGGTTTGCTGTATTGTTTTCATAGGGAAACATTCCAATTAGTGCGGGGGTAGGTTTGTTGTATTGTTTTCGTAGGGAAACATTTTTCGCTTTGACCGCCCAAACGAAAAAAAAAAATCATTTTCATACTGTTCCAACTTTTTCGGTTGCATTTTACGTATGGCTATAACTGGGGCCTTAGTCAGCTGTAGTTTGCGTTCATAAATTTATTCATAGATATTTGTTGCACGGTTTGGGCATTATTGACACTTTTTCGCTTTGGCAAAGCCAAAATCGAGGGAAATTTTGTATTCTACATTGAACAGCTTTTAAATTGATCTAACTCTTACTTAAAGAAATATGTTCGTCTCATTAAACTAATTCCACAGGCTTGGGTAATGGGCTTTGTTTGTCTACATAATTAGAAAATTTTTGTTACCCGCGTCATTTATGTTGAGAATCAAATAAGATGCTCCCCCAACTATAGCTGCTTATTTAAAAATCTCCTCTGAAAGCGCGTTTTGCATACTACAAGATTCGAAATCAGCTTTTCGCAAAAACAAACCACTTTACAGCTGTCTAGAGTTCGTTTGTGAAAATGTATCTAAAACAGAAGTTCCCTTTGCAACAACTCAAATACCTACCATTCATTTCATGCATTTGAATAACTTATAGCATCCTTATCCTTTGAGGCGTATACTCACATTACATGATTAAGTCATGCATCATCATGATTTCAGCTTGTTGGAATTGAAATGATTCACTTTAATCGCGAATATAAATATTTGATTATTGAAACATTGGAGGTAGTCCAACTTTGTATAGAATACAGGTATGGTGCACACACTGACAACTTCAAGGTGAATTCCATTCCGTGCCTTCCTACATTATTGAACAGCACTCACTGTTGTTGGCTGTTTTTTTTTTTTTCGCGAAACAACATTTCTTTTAACGATTCGTGCTTATTTGAAATTGTTATTACCAATTCAGTGGTGAATTGCCTACGGATTCGGAGGGTATACTTTCGAGAAGAACAAAAAGTGCCCCTAAATTTTAATTCGAAAGAACTTACACATATATTGCCATTTTACTTGGACTTTTTTAAGGAAATCAAGGCACATGTGCACGACACAATTTCAATTGGCTCTGAATGTCAGCAGTTTCCTACGTAATCTTCGAAGAAGGTAAATGCCAAATGCCAAATGCTGATTGCTGACAGCAGCCACATGTGTGATTTTGAAAATATTCATTTTCTTTTGTTTTTCAATCAATATCCGAATCCGATTATTGAAGCAAATTTGTTCATCCTTTGGTAGTTGATTGGAAACACAGAGTGTGAGCGGAAATATGTGAAGAGATATTTATTGCAACTATGACTATGATCCACTTGGACCATCTTTTATCAAGAGAAGGGACGAAACCTAGACAGAATCCACTGACGAATCCTTAGAGCTTCTACTTAACACAGACTTTCCTGGTTGTATAGACTACTGCGTAATCCCGCCCACTTTGCGGAGGTATCTTCCCTCGCACCGGGAAGAAATAGAGCGCATCATAACCAAGGAAAAGATCTGCGCGGCAATTCACAGTTTTGCTCTATATAAATGACCGGACGGCATTCTCCCCATCATGCTTCAAAAACATGAAGGAATAGTTGTGCCCTCACTCGTTGAAATTTACAGAAGCAGTATCCTACTAAATAACATATATCTCAGTCTTGGAAGTATGTCCGAGTAGTTTTCATACCGAAAGTTGGCAAAAGAGGTCACGAATCCGCGAAGGACTTCCGACCTATTAGCTTGACCTCCTTCATACTTAAAACGTTAAATGATATAATTTACCTTCACATAAGAACAGGCCTTGAAAGGTCTCCCTTATGTCATTCACAACACACATTCCTCAAGGGCAAGTCGAAGGAGACCGCTCTTCATGAAGTAGTGCGCGCAGTTGAAATGTCACTCTCCCAACACCAATACACCTTAGCTACCTTCTTATAGATATAGAGGGCGCTGTTAACAACGTCCACACTGAATCTGAATCGATCCAGGAATCCCTCTTAGAACTAGGGGTAGAGGATTTCGTCACTTCATGGATCATTTCCATGCTCAAAACAAGGATCATTCAAGCAAAACTTGGTAACACCTTTTAACCAAATCAGTAACTGTGGAGTGAGAGCGGGCATTTTCTCAACAGAATTAGACATCTCTAGAACCCTACGCCTTCGCAACGCAGCCAGCGTCTTTCAAGCAGAAGTACTGGCAATTAAGGAGGCGTGTAGACTGCTACTTAACATAGCAATACCCAGTAAAAAGATAAGCATCTTCGTCTCCCGTCAAGCCGCGATTGAGGCTGTCTGTCCAACTAAGTCATCGTCCAAGCTTGTTGTGGAATGTAGGGAGATACTGACCAGGACTTGTCATCAGTTTGTAATCACTCTCGTCTGGGTTCCCGGCCATAGAAACATTGAGGGGAATGAGAAAGCCGATAAACTTGCAAGGCGAGGCTCTGCTCTGTGCGTGTCCCACGCGGAGGAAGTCTTCCCTCCGCTGGAATACGTAAAGAGAGAAATCCTCCTGAATTTCACCTCAAGGGCCGGGACTATATGGATGAACCTGACGAACTGCGTCATTTCAAGGAAGATCTGGCCAGCCTACGATGATGCCATAGCAATTTTTTCGAAAACTTAGAAGACCACTCTGAGAAGTCTATAAAAGACTTACATAAATTTGTATTATCCTCGGGATGGCTTGGGTAACCCGGTTTCATAGGGTTCCACAGTATGGAGGACATTAGAACCCCAAGGGCATCACAGTGGATCTACATTGATCTAAGTGTGGCGGGTGCAGGTTCCCCCTGTCTCGCCAACCCACTAATCTAACCTAACCTGTGCCATAACAAACAACCTCTTAGTCAGAATGCGTGTAGATGTTGTCAGACTAACGAACTCACGCATCCAAGCTTGGCATCCCCCATAACACCCACTGCCGTAGCTGCGCCGACACAAATAAGAATGAAACAGTGTTTCATCTTCTTTGCGAGTGTCCCGCCCTAGCCAAAACCAGACGCAGTGCACTAGGTCACCCTTTTTATGATGACCTTTCGGCCATACAAAGTATACATTTCAACAAGATCATCAAATTTCTCAACTCCTCAGGCTGGTTTTGAGCTCCATTAACTTCCTTCTCCCCCTTTATTTTCAGGTTCCGTAAGTTGTGGTATCAAAACGGCGCTAATGCGTTATTTGTGTTTTTCCCTCGGCAGAGTACGGGAAATACAGCCACTTAAAACAACCAACCAACCAATGATCCACTTGACAACGAATTAATAAGGAAGGGCGTTAATACCAGTTCTAGCTACTAGAGATCTTGTATGTTCCGCCAAACAAAAAAAAGGAAAATCAAATTCATAAGGACATCATTATCATAACGAGGATAATACAAAAAGCAGATACTCCCATAATTATCCTTTAAAATTCAGCTTATATGGCAGATACATTTTGAATTCGCATTTATGTATGGGGTTGATGTTTAAAAAAAAAATCTAAATCCCATGTGGATGCAATATCCCAGGATTAACTTTCTAAAAAGTTTCTTCAACTATGAATTCGAAAATGTTTCTCCTCTTGTGGCTTGTTGTCGGTGCAAATTTAAAGCTAATGCAGAGGTAGAAATCCTGTTAAGCCAGTCATATAGATTAGGGTAGCTGAGCAGTAGGTTACTGAATTTAAAGGGCTTTTTGATGTTTGCATTAAACAGAGATGGAGTTTTAAAAATAGAATAGAATTTCAAATCATGTCGTACCTACTTTTGTTTATAAAACCCTTATGAATTTAATATGAATAGAAAATCAATGGATTTATTTTTTTTTTTTCGAAGGAATTTTTGTTTCAATTTCAGGAGGGATGTGATGATATCTGATATCATGTTCATCATGAGCATCATTTGGGAACAAATTTTCTGCTTACTTTAACAATTGATGATTGATCGGAAAAACTTGAGAAGACAAAAGAATTCAATTATGTGCACAAGAAGGATGTGTGTGGTGGAACAACTCATGCAGAGGAGGGAAGACAAACTTGAAACGAGGAACGAAGAACAAGGTAATAGGAAAACGTAATCTGTAAAATAAATCGGAAGGTTCGCATTTGTGTGGGTGACTATAAATTTACTAGTTAGGCATCCTTAGTTATGTCTTTTGTTGTCTTACTGCCTATGGTGGTCGTAAATAGTCGAAGATTGACATGATTTTGGGTGTATTTTTTTATTTACATTTAAATACACTCAACATATAGATGGGGGCGTATACGTAATATTTTTTTTAGATTAATTAGATCAATTTCTTGTTTCTGTGGAAAGAAACAAATAATGACTGTTGTTTCCTTATCGACTCCTGCTGTTCTGTATTGAAAATTTGAACAATAAATTGAGTGATGCGATATATATTAAAATTCTAGCCACAGTAGGTGCCATGTGTAAACCTCTGCAGTTCTCATACTGAGTGAAATGTCCCTTATTTCCCGTAACTGGACACAATGGACCCAACTGATGGTCTAAGTGAAGCTGTGGCAGCCGCCACAAGAGCACCCATTTACCTACCTACCTCCTACCTACGTCCCTTTCAGTCTATCTCATTCCAAGTCCTTTACGGCTCCCCATAAGTTAGTGTGCCGGACTACTGAGCGTGACGTCTCAGGTTCGAACCGCAGAAAAACACAAAATACATCTGAAGGTGATTTCCACTGCGCCACCTCTCTCAAACTGTCCGGCAAAAATTCTCAATTAAACCATTCGAACTCGGGAAAAAACAACGATTTAACAATTTTTAAAATATTTTTCAATCTATATAATAAAACAAAGTTGCATCCGTAAGAACGCCCATCACTCAAGAACGGATCTACCAATTTGAGCTATCTTTTCTTTGTTGTATCTGTCTCCGCCTGAGGAAGGTTTATAAGTCGAGAAAATTTTAAAATTTTAAAAGGAAATTGAAAATTTCATAAAAATTAATTTTTCATATATTTTTTAATGGGATTTTTTTAAATTTTAATCGCAATATACAGTGAGATCGTGTTTGTCAAAAATTCTACATGAATTTTTATGATGTGAAACATCTATATCTATAGGCGCAGGCGCGACTTGGGACTAAAATCGACTTGACCGAAATGGAAATTCCGTAGCGACGGCGGAAATTGGCCTGTCGCGATAGGTGGCGCTGTTGTCGATCTTCTAAACCACGCAACCGATTTCAATGAAATTTTGTGGATCTACCTAAATGGTTGGTAGTTTATTTAGTAGTTTGAAAAATAGGAAATAAACATTTTTTCAATTCATTTAACACCCAATTCTTAAAGTGAAGACTTATATGGGCACGCTAGCCCTGGGGAACTGATAAAGCTTGGTCTTACACATACTCTAGAGTACTGAATCAGTTTTAGCCGGGCCGGAACAGCTAGCTAAAATAATCGTATTGTTGTTGCATTAATACGTGAAGCATTAAGCATCTTAAGCATCTTTTTTACCCGACTAGACACAGGGAGGGTTATATGCTTCGCGCGTATCCTATATACGTTCCTACGTAACTCCCTGTAGCCTAAACGACTGGAGCGATTTTAAAGAGTGAGGTGTCACTGGATTCGTTTTCTTCTCCGGACTGTCATAGGCTAAAAAGATGTTGATAAAAAAAAAAGGTAATTTAAAAAATCAAAAAATCCGACTCACTGTAAAAAAAAAAGAGCTAAAGAGGTATGAAGACGATACAAGTATACTTAACTATTTTGCAGTTGGAGCGTAGGTACTCATATTTTTGTCAGGATCTATAGGTACCTACAGTCTCTGATTGTCAATAATTAGTTAGGTATACTTGAATGTGTCTTCTTCATATCTTTTTAGCTCCTTTTTTGCAGTCAGTTGCGTTTCTTTTTTGACTTTTTAAATTAACTTTTTTTTTAACTTTCTCCTTCCGTAAAGACAAACTTGCAAAATTGAGGTAATACGTCAAAGTGTATTACAGTAAGGGGAAAAATGACGTCTGACTCTTTCTGTGATTTATGAATCAAATTTTAATTCGCCTATATGGGTGTTAAAAGGCATTTATGTTGATACATTTTACGATAGCGACCCTTCAAAACAAATAGTATAGCAACAAAAATTCTTTTTTGCGGCCATATTAATTAATGTGGTTTTCCATTGGGACCACCAGAAATCTTTTTCAGATCTCAGATTTTACTGTGCTCATGGAACGCGCAACGAGATTGATCTGCTTTTGTAAATGGATTAGTGCGTTAATTGACAACAATATCAGCTGTTCAAATGGCATTCGTTTTTGGCTAAATCACAAATGGATATCGCCCTCAAAAATGTTTTCCTTCTTGTAGATACAAATGAAGTATTATTGGTGGTTTGTAGTATTCAGATGACGAGGGAGATAATGAAGATAATAATTCATCCGAAATCGTATCCATATATATTTTGTTATTTTGGTTTTCACGAAACTTTGCGCATTTGCCTCGAAAGCAAACTTCGCAGAATGACGTACAACAGCTGTGCAAATTATATTGGTATGTGTAGATCTGAAAAAATATCGAGATCTGCAAAAAGTGCTCCGAATCGAAAAAAAGATTGATTTTTCGTCCCAATGGAACGCGAAAAGTGATTTAGATCAAAAAAAAGATTGATTTTTTGTCCCAATGGAAAACCACATAAGATATGCCACCTTTTGACGCCATTTCACCCGTCCACCCTCAATTGCTTTAAATCGGGTGTTCGAAAACAAATCACATCATATCCGGAGTGATTGTTTAGCATTCCGCTGACGGCTTCACACTCAAAATGCCAAATTCCATAGAATAAAACTGAACACCTGGCCGTTGGAATAAATCAAGCAGACCTCCGAGTTCCTCGCCATCGTTTCAAAGTCAAAGTCAACCAATTTTGATAGATGACCGGAGGGCTTGGAATTTTTAATTCTAAATTAAAATTCACCTGTTGACGAAAATTAATTTATACTGTTGAAAAGTACCAAGTTTTCAAGTCATAAATAATTAATTCCAACAGGTTTTAAATTAAATAAAAACAAAATTAGCGAAAACAGAAATCCTTAATTCGTTTTTGCATCATAAATTACACTGAAATTGTTTTTTTATTTTTTTTATTTTTTCCTTTGCACCGGTCCAGCGGCAAGCTCGCGCAATGGGCAAATGGGAATGAGTGGCGAATTTTTATTTTCAGTACTTAAAACAATCTGATAATTTCTTGGAAACAACCTTCATCCAAACAGCTCGGACTCCGGCAGAGCTTTTGTTATTCGCCCACACAATCCACCTGTACAAAAAGTAAACAGTCGAGTGAAAAGGGAACACATGAACTTGTTCATTAAATTAAAATAAATGAAGTCTAAGAGGTGAGGCAGCCAAACAATGTCAGCAGGACGTTTATTATTTTATTGTGCGATTTTATATGTATTCAAAGAGCACAGGAAATTGTTTTTCCCCCCATGGCTAAAGGATAATAATTATTGCATGTTTTATGATGCTGAATTCAGTTGGTAATTGTGGAAGGGAAAATGTAATTTAAACCAGGAGGTTGGTGTTGGTCTTATTAATGGGAAAATCGAGGGACGGTCGCCATTTATAAGCATCAAATCATGGTTATGCTTTTAAATTATGGAAATAAGGATTTTCCTTATGCCGATACTTTGGAAACAGTTTAAATCCGTCCTCGTAAGTGCTATTGACAATGATTTACGGTAATAAATTTTAATTGACCACAACCTCCAATAAACTCAGTTAAAATTTTCCCAAAATTTACCAGAAATCGGGTTAAAACTTTCCCAGCGTTTAACACCCATTTCGAAAACTTTGCCAATATACTTCACATGCTACAATAATATCGATTGTGTGTGGCCCCATTCAAATCACTTGAACTATGGAAAAGTTTTTAATGAGTTTAAAACCACCGGAATTCTGCACTGGAGGAGTTTCGAACACTTTGGCATGTACGAATTTATAGCGATCGATATTCTTCGCCTGTACTCTAGGTAGCTAGATGTTAGGCACGCAAGCACTCATCTCACACTGTGAGTGTAGTTAATCTTTAGCACTGGCTATAGAAATCACCTAACCGCAAATTTATACTTCAATTTGTCTTCGTAACCAAAAACAGTTTAAAGAATCTAAATTGCCTGTGCGGGGAAACGGGGCTAATCAACTTGGCCCAAAAAGTTTATAGTTTTTGGTTAGTCCCCAAGGGGGTTATTTTTTGGGGGTGTGTGTCAACGATAAGATTTCATAAAACTGTACAGATAGATGTTATTATAGACTGTTTTTAAAGAAGCCCAATTGAATTATTGTATTTAAAGTGAGTGTGATATGGGATTTTCTAATCTTATACCCTTTGGGGCGAATATACCTACTTACTTACTGAGGTGGCGCTACAGTCCGCGGTGGACCTGGGCTTCGAACAATACGCCTCTCCAATTAGCGCGATCTTTGGCTAACTCTCTACTGCGTTGTCCCTTCGGGTTGGAATCGAAGACTCTTCGTCCCGGAGCGTTGATGTCCATTCGCTCTACAAGTCTCAACCATGTTTGACGATTGATGCGTACTCTGACAAGGTCGATGTCGCTGTACAGCGCGTAGAGTTCGCTGTTAAGTCTCCTCCTCCGCAAACGGGACCAAAAATTACTCGAAGAATTTTGCGTTCGAAACGACCAAGGAGATCTTCATCCGCCTTTGATAGCGTCCATGCATGCACCATAAGCCAGGACTGGGGTGATGAGGGTCTTATATAGTCTCCTTGGTATTTCTCGACAAGGCCTTACTAATCAATTGCCCTCTGAGACCGAAATAAGAGCGGTCGGCTAGTGTGAGTCTTCGCTTGATTTCTGAGTTGATGTCATTTTCAAATTAAAAAAAAACTTAATAGCGAGGTTGACAAAGTCGCGAACTACGTCAAAGTTATAGCTGTCTATCGTGACGTTCTGTCCGATTCGTCGATGTTGTGTGTCCCTTCTTGTTGACAGCACATATTTTGTTTTGCCCTCATTCACCAATAAACTCATTTTTGCCGCTTCTTTACTGATAATTGTAAACGCACCAGTGACAGCTGACAGCTCGCTGTGTTCTGCCAATGATGTCGATGTCGTCAGCGTATGCAAGTAGTTGCACAGACTTCTGGAAAATTGTGCCCCTGGTGTTGGCTTGCGAGTTTCGCACAATATTCTCAAGAATGTTGTTGAAAAGTCACATGACAGCGCGTCACTTTGTAAATCCTTTTTTGACATCAAAGGTCTCGGTGAGATTGTTTCCGACCTTTATGGAGGAGCGAGCGTTCTCCATGGTCATTCTGCACAATCTGACAAGCTTAGCAGGGATGCCAAAACTAGACATGGCTCGTCTCTATAAATGCTTTCATATATGCGGCCCTTAAATCAGTAAACAGGTGGTGGGTTGTGGGTATCGACTTGAACTTCTTGGGTCTTTTCCATAATCTGGCGTAGTGTGAATATTTGGTCGGTTGGAATTACCAGGCCTAGAACCGCACTGATAGGGTCCAATCAGTTCGTTAAAAGACGGTCTCAGGCGTTCACACAGTACGGCAGAAAGGATCTTATATACCTACCTGCAACCAATAGAATAAGTGTCATCTTTTTCAGCGGTACTTGCAGCTACCATGTCCTACGAGTATCGCTACTATCCATTTAATTATTGCTCGCTTTATTCTTATAAAATGTCGCTTGGGATGGCGCACTGTCTGCACCTTTGCCAGTTACAGCTGTGGTCAAATTTTTAATCAGTCTATCAACCATTCGCTAAAAGAGCAGTCAATGGTTCTGAACCAAGATTTCGAGGTTCGTGCATGGGTGGCTGCTGTCTGAAAACTGTCGATATCGCAGTAACCTCGTTGGATTATATTTCTATCTCTCAACTCTATATCCAGCTTCTTAAGCCGCATCAAAAATGAGACAAACAACTTATAGACCATTTAAAAGCAATTTTCTTTAATATTCTGAATAAACAACAATAATTTTCACTTATTTTTATCCTCTTCTGCTACGTAAATGTATATGTGATGTTTTCTGTTACAATTCTTTTGGATACATATACACACACTTTAAAATTTATAAAGTTAGCTCTTAGAAAAGAAAGCTCTCACTAAAAACGAATACATCTAGTAAAACATGATTCTTAGTTTGTAAAGTTGAATTATTTTATGCTTAGAATAATATATGCCCAAAGTGAGCCCATTTCGTTCTGTCGAAATTTATTTGTAAATAATCAGTTGTCTTAATTGTTTTCATTATTTCTTAACAGTGCGAAAAAGAAAAGATTTAACTGTAGCCCACAATAAAAGTTTGATTAAATAAACAGGATAAAAAAAAAAGTTTATGTACGACTTAATTTTCTAATCGAAATAATCACTTGTATCCTCCTCGGAGCTGCCGTTCTCCTCGACGTCGGCATTCTGTGATTGGTTCTCTGTTATGCGGAAATTAGATAGAAAGTCCCTCATGGCATCCACAATTGAGGTCAGCGATTGAGTAAGCTCTCGGTAGCCAGCTGCGCCTAAAAGGGAGTAGGTGGAGAAAATAAAATTTCAGACAAATAACATCCTGCAATCAGTCTCACCATCTGCAGCAGCGTTTTCGAAATTCATGTCCAACTCTTGTAGATGCCTCTCGACTTGTGCTACTTCATCGTCAACGGCTCCCGGTTCGGGCAAGGGTTGTGCCGGTAATCCTATTCCACCGGCGGCGATCCCGCCCCCTGCTGCTATTTCAACACCACCAGCTGCTGCGCCTCCATTGGGTTGGCCGCGTAAATTGAAGGATGGTAGAAGGGATTGGAAAAACATGGAAATCGAACGATTGTTGTCGGTCGTGGGACTACTGCTGGATGATTTTCTGTGGAAAATAAAGAAAATAAATGTTAATTTGATTCGCATTTGCAAGTCGATGTTCTAGAAGGGACCTTTCGTAGAAGTTGATGGAGTCCAAAGGTGGCAGTGGATCGTAGAGGTTGATTTCTTTTTCGCCAGCTACAAACTGTGCCAGAGGAACCTTTTTGCCATAATCGGAGAGAATTACATGCCGAAGGATTGCTCTCGGTGGTGAAACGTATCTGCAGGAGTATGAAGTTGTTATGAATGTTTGTCAATGCTCAGGTGGATTTATTGTGGTAAAGAAATGTGTAATAGACAGATTCTGCCAAACCACTCCTTTTACGTAGAGTAGTTTAGCGACATTCGCCCAGATTTAATGAACCATAATCATGTGCATGTTGATTATATTTCTCAGTCCAGTAAAAATAAATAGGCAGACTTACAACGGCTCTACCGGAGGATTCACACTCAAAAACTGAAATGTTAAAAGAAAAGGAAATATTTTCCAATCGCCCCTACCTCTGTGATCTCTTTGAGTTGTAGTCATTAACTGCCTCATCCTTCTGGTCGACTCTATCCAAAGCCGTGTTAACATTTCGCTCCAACCAGAGAAGCACATTTGTATCGCGCCAAACAACTTTGGCCCTGCAAACGTACAGCGACACCAACTGATGCAAGGCCGGCGATTGGCTATACAATGAACAGAGTTTCAGATAATTTTCATGTGAAAACACACCAGAAATACCTTCCAGAAATGCCTGAGTTAAAGTAATTAGCTGCGATAACCCGAGAATCAGTCTGAACTGAAAGTTCATCTAGAAGTGGCCTCAGTACACCGGGAAACATGAGCAGGGCATACTGCAAGGCCTTATCAGCTTTCTCGCAGTCTTAAATCAAATTTCATTGTTAAAATTATGAATTTTATGCAACAAATCGAATGCTCACCTCCAAGCAAGTAAAACAATGCCAAAGCATACGAATACGCCATATTCGGCAGCTGTGACAAATTCCTCTTTGTATCCCATTCCTCGTAGAATTTCACCAACCAGGCGTACTGTTTGCTTCGCAGTGCATAGTAGTCTATGATGAGCAAAATGGCCAATGGATCTACTTCAGGATTCAAGCTTAGTATCAGCTTGGACAGCTCGAACGCGGTGCGGCAACACGACCTTGCCTCCACATATTGTGCCTGCTTGAATAGCACGATGAAAAATCCACGATTCTCTTGTCGCTTGTAGTCTAAGCGGGAATTGCCCGACACAAGACTGAAGCTGGGGTGCAGTGACGTTTCCAATACCAAAACCGCCCTTTGAATGAGATCCGAAGCCATTGCGGTATCGTCAGTTATTTTACCTGCAAAGAGAGAGAGAGAGTAGAACAACAAAGAATTTTTTTTTTTTAATTTTCCATCCATCTACATACACATTTCACTTAATTGAATCAACGTATCCACATGGTAGGCGCATCGAGTAAACAAATGAACAAGTTGGTCCGAATCGGATGTCTCCAGAGCAGCCAGGAACATGTTTTGGACACCCTGATAGAATTGGCTGTGCTCGAACGCAAACCACTGAGTCTTGTCACCAGGAGTGGCAAGATTTTCTGGGGCTGCACAGGGTTTCATCGTGATAATATTCTTTGTTAGCGGTGGCCAACTCTCTTTAGCTGTGACGAGATAGGTTGATTTTAGAGTCAACTTTTGACGACCTCGTTTGTTCCTGGAAGTAAATTGTGTTAAGTCCCGTTTCTAGAAGATGGGCTGTCGATGATTTACTCAAGTTTAACAACACGTTTGCCAAAGGTGCGACGCATTTCATTTACCGGATGCAAATTCTTCAGCTCGACGCACAGTAGAGTTTTGTCTAAATCGACGCGAGTGGGTGTTGCTGTGTTGCCAGATTCGCAAACTTTTCCAATAAGTGAGTCAATGTCGCTGAGATATTTGTCCGTCAGCTGAGGGGGGAGAAAATTTGGAATTGAATGATTTTATCGGTAGATCATGAGGAGGAGGACTATTGTTAATTCTAATAGAAGGGTCCGACTATCTGTGCATGTAATCGTAGTCAATCCTTCCCTTAACTACTTTAAAGTTAATGTAGGGCGCGGACATATCAAGCTGTTCCTGTAGATACAGAAACGTAAACGCCATTCATGTAGAAAGATCTGCAAATAGCTTTCGGACCTAGCCCGGCCTGTATCGCTTTTCCAAAACAACTCAGTTAGTTGGCATAAATCAACTCCATTATCCATGATACCTACAAAGGACAAAAACAGTACCAATGCCCTCTGTTTGCTTATATTAGTCCAAGTTGTCAGTGGATGAAGATGTATTATTCAACTCTTCGTGTGTCATATTTTTAATCTAGTTTCTAGAATTAGTGATTGTCATGAGTATCAGAGGAACAAATATACTGCAAGTTAATACACGTGATGTATATTGTGTGTTACTGTTGTTGTAAAAGTTCAAATGAGTCATACAAGTAGTTGTTGCGCAAAAACTGTTGTACACTTGCATAATACACCAACCAGGCCACCTGGAAAACGTAAAATGCAATTGACCCAATTGGACGGCACGACACTTGTCAACACTCGACAGCCGGATACAGGACATACGGTTATTAGTTTGCCTTAACTGGGTCACTGAACCATCAATTGCGAACCACGTCGGCCACGTCGATGTACAGAACTTTTTGAATCTACCATACAATTGCAAAACACTGTCCCGTGACTACTTACATCGTTATCCTCACTGCTTATGTGATTGCCATGATGTTTGGCGCTCTTCTTCTTCCTCTTCTTCTTTTTTTTCTTGGAAATGGGTCCTGATGGTAGATTAGCTGCTGTAGATGCATGTTCCGTCTCGTTGTCGTCCTCCTTGACTTCACTCTCCGAAAGGCTTTGCTGATTAAGCTGATTTTAGATTGAACAACATAAATATAAACAAAAATAGTATTAAATGAAATAAAAACTAGGATATAAATATGCCCGGTGGCACGGTGTACACAAGATTTTTGTGTACAGACTCTCCTGGAGCATGCGAACTACCCAGCCAAACTAGGTTGAGTCGCGATATGTTTGTGTACACTGGCACTGTACACCTATAATAGATTCTTCTTCTTTTTTTTCACATAAGGGGCTGCCCACGAAATCAAATAAAACGAGGTCAGCCACTTGGGAGAAGAGTTAATAGCCCAATTTGTTGTTTTTTACACTCCACAAATATGAATCTAAAACTTACCAAATCAAACGGATTCCTGTTCAATTGCCTGCGCTTATCATTTGAAGAATCATTGTCATCCGCATCATCGGATCCTTGATCTTCGATCCCATCGTCTGGCTGCAATTCCAGGTCGTTATCGCCCTGCAGCTTCTTAAGTACTCTTGACGACATTGTTGGTTAACTTTTAATACAAATTCCAATTTATTAACCGGGAAACTCTTCGCCAACGTTATTCGATAAGATATTTATAAAAAATAATTGGGAGCAAAATCGATAGAATTCTTGTTGGCAAAAATGTTTGCGGAAAATTCCTCGCTCCTTCTGTTCCTTTTTTTCTTGTTGCTGTCAGATGAATTAACGACAGAATAATCTCAGTTGGGTCGGTAAGAGGTTACAGCACATTTGAAGAGTTTGAGTTTGAATAAAGGTTTATTGTAGTAGTTGGGTGATTATAACATGATTAAAACGTTTTGGAAATTCCCACACAACTCACACGCACAGTTTTTCGACAATGCTTTTTTTAATAATCTTTCTCCTTGGTTTTGCATACTCCTTAAAAATCAGAGGTAAGAGAGACTGAGATCCCCATCTTCGACCGATTAACAGTTATTTGCCTACACGCTAAATTTTACGCTCCCAAAAAGTTTAGGTGCGCTAGTATTGTTGCATAGAAATTCGTATTGACAAATGTCAAAAATCCTCTCCACCAACACATTCGCACCTAATCTTTTTCCCGTTCACTGTGGGCAAAGCGAAACGGATAGGAATTGGCGTACACGGATAGTACAACAAAATGGCGGATTCCTGGCAAAAATTGAGGGGGCCAGCGGCAAGAGGATTGTGAGAGTTGGGGGTCTCAGTATGATTTGTTTATGCTAAAAATAATCTACCAACATTTTGACATGTAGTGCGCTGTTGGTTAGTGTCAGAGAAAGCCGCTTTTTTATGAAAAATAACTGGGCACATTCCAAAATTTAGTAATATTTGACCAGATTGGTCAAGAGTAGAAGATACCTGAACGCAAAAACTTGATTGGTCACTTTTCCTACGTCAATCACATTATTCGAACTCTCATCTTAGTACTACTAGTTGGGAATTTCTTGACCGATCTACTAGGCCAATCAAAACTGGGATACACCAAGTCAACTGTCAGACTTACTAAAGATACTGTCCCCACTTCCTTCAAGAAATCTATTTTAACGTTTTCAGACCCGCTGATATTTTCTTTTAATAAAAATTTGGCATCACTTATTCCGGTATTATTGGGGACGTTCGGATTCATAGTTTAGTAAGTTGACAAGCTGTCTGACTAGATGTCATTCAGTTTTGATTGGCCCAGAGTGGTCACGTGATTAGTTTTTGCAGTTGACGTTTATGGAGGGGAAGCCGACAAATCTAGTCAGGAAAATCCTGCCTGCATACTCAGTTGACATTTCGAAGAGTGAGATTTTAAATAAACAGAGTGGCCGTGGCAGAATTCTGAGGTGTCGAAAAAAGGGCCAGTGAGAGAAAAGGGTGCCATTTCTAAACGTACTCTGCAAATTTCGAATTTTCGCACGATATTTAACAACCATTAGTTCGCATACCAGTGTAATATAGTTGTGATAGGCAACCGTGTTACATTTTAAATGTACTTATTTGAAAATATCAATGTTTGAAAAAATTATGAGGGGTCTTTTCCGAATAAAAAAGGGCAAATCAAACAAAGGCAACGCTGACCGCGAGAATACAAAAACAATTCAACTTGCTCAGTCAACGCGTTCGGATTCCTAGTCACGACCAATCTAGTTGACGTTTTACATAAACTGTGAATCCGAACGTCCCCATTAACATGAAAAGTAATAGATTCGTTGCCGGTAAGATTAACGACAACTCTGTGAACTGTCAGTGGTGATCAACAATTTGCACAAAAAAAATGTCTTCTCCGGCACCAAAATCGCCAGAATTATCGGATAAAAGCAAGAAATATGATCGCCAAATTAGGTAATTTACAAACAAAACTTATGTTAATAGTTTCTACATGTCATATTTCACTAGGCTTTGGGGTGAAAACGGTCAAAGTCTTCTAGAAACTGCAACAGTTTGTTTAATCAATGCAAATGCAGTTGGATGTGAAATCCTGAAAGGGCTCGTTTTGCCTGGTGTTGGAGGATTCACTATAGTAGATGGTTCTGTTGTTACTGACGAGGACATCGGGACGAAGTATATAACACAAATGATATTCTCCCAGAATATTAACTATTATTTGCTTAAAGTTTTTTCTTAGAACAGACCAGCGAAGGTCAATCAAAAGCGTCAGAGTGCATGCAATTTTTGCAAGAATTGAATACCGATGCAAATGGGGACTACGTTGATGAAAGTATTGAATATTTACTCAGCAATCGTCCAGAGTTCTTTAGCACGTTCAATGTAGTCATCGCCTCAAATTTAAACGAGAAAACTCTGCTTAGTCTCTCGAATAAGTTATGGGCTGACAATATTCCATTCATCTACTGTCGATCTGTGGGATTTTTTGGTACCATTCGAGTTCAAGTTAAGGAACATTGTGTGATTGAGGCGCACCCAGATAACAGGCAATACGATTTACGGCTGGAGAAACCATTTCCAAGTTTGCAGACGCATTTAGAGGTGTGACTTGAATATATAGTATGAGTTCGTAATTCAATATCTTTCTCTAAACAGTCAACGGTTATTACACCGAAAGTACCGTGGTTATTTGTTTTAAACAAATTTCTACACGATTGGATGGAGAACAACGATGGACGAATTCCAAAGACCTACAAGGAAAAGACGGCACTTAAACAGATGATTCGAAATGGTAAGTGTGCGTTTAATGTTTGTGCCTGGCGTGATGGAAAATGATTATTCCCTCTATTATCGATGGTTTATACAATTCAAAGGAATGTCCGCCGATGAAGAAAATTACGAAGAAGCCATCAAAGCTGTAAACACTGCCTTCGGGGCTGGATTAGTTTCCTCCGCAATGAAATCAATTCTGAACGATGATGCATGTGCCAATATAAATAAACATGTTAGCAGGTTCCGCACTGATAAAATTTCCTTATTTACAACATTTTTCTTCCTAGAGCAATCCTTTCTGGATAATGGCTAAATCGTTAAAAGAGTTCGTTACCAATGAAAACGACAACTACCTTCCTCTAGCAGGAGTTCTACCAGACATGACTGCAAACACTGAATCTTATATTAATTTACAAAACATATATCGCCAACAGGCACTTCAGGACGCGGACAACATTTACAGAAGGTGCCAGCACTACTTAAAGGAGCTGGGTTTGCCTCCTGACACTATAACTAACAAATTGGTCCGCCTATTCTGTCGCGAATCAGCTGGCTTAACAGTGATTCGTGGTACGAAGATATCAGACGAGTACCAGAAGTCGAGTAAGATTGCTTCTATTGGTAATTCCTTTTTTCATTTTAGCTAAACACTTAAAATTGAGCTAGCGCAATGCGTTTTTTAATTTTAGTCGATGGTTTTGAGACCCAAGGCACTCTATCGGAATACTTTGTAGGACTGGTGGCTTACGAGCGTTACCAAACAGAGTTCGGCAACATTCCCGGTGAATGTTATGTGGAAAATGACACGTCCAAGCTGAAGGGAGTTGCGAATAAGATGCTGGCGGAATGGGGCGTCCATGGTCAAGTGAGTGATGATCTGATTCACGAAATCTGTAGCTATGGTGGCTCTGAAGTACACACCGTTTCGGCATTTATTGGTAAGGAACAGGAATGAGTCAAGATTCTGCGCCGTACTAATAACAAATTTTAGTCTCGACTTTAAATTTACTGAGGCTCACAATTGCAAAATTTGCATGGAAAATATAGCCACTGTGAACTAAAGTTTAGAGTCGAAACTAAAAATGTTTATTGGTAAGGCGCTCTGTGTATTTCAAACGTTTTACCTTTTTTTTTTTTTTGCTTAGGTGGATGTGCAGCCCAAGAAGCTATCAAATTAATAACGAAGCAGTATATACCGGTTGATAATACATTTTTATACAATGCTATAACTTCTGAAACAACCACAATCAAATTGTAATTATTAATATTATTTTGAAAATAAAAAAACAGAAAACAATCTTTTGGGTATTTAAAATAGGTTAGAAACGTTATTTCGGTCGCATTGATGATATTGAAAGATCGATTCGCCTTGCAATGAGAACAAATAAATTTGATGTCAACTCTACTCCTTGTTTTAACAAATTAAAACGCACTGTCGAGTGCGTAAAATAAAAATTACAGTCGCCTCTACCTACTTTTAATTGTTTAAAATGATTCCAAAAAAAAAGTTTCTTGTACCTACTTTTTTAGCAAATCCAAGTAAACCAACTTCGGATTCTTTCATGTCCTTACCGGCCAGCAAGGTATATCCCCAATAATTGTTGGAGACCTGCTCAAGTTGAAAATTGCAAATGGTATTCATTTTAGTGACGGCGGGCGCTAAATATTCCTTACATACGTTTCCGATGCAAACTTCGCCTTATTGCATTTGTACTAGATGTAGATAGGTACTAGAAAAACAAAATTAGTCGGCATAATGAACGCGCCCATACAGCAGGTGCTCAAAGCTCAACTAACCTGCCACTGATAAGAAGTGTCACTATTTTCGAATTTGCATCAAAACGAACGCAAAATTTTCTAATTTTTAGTTTTTAGAAGATTTTGTATTTTGCCATAAGAATTTTTAGGCAAGAGTATTCGAATAGTCATTCCTCACGAAATACCTCTACGGGAACAACATCAAAATGATTATCAAGTAAGATTCCGCTTGAGCAAATTTGTGCCAACAATTCGCATTTACGTAACTTCTCAACTAATAGGTTTTATTTATTTCCACAGACTTGCAGTGAAATCTGGTCTAGCCTATGGTGCTATGTACTATGCCTGTAGCTTGGGTGTCTGGAGTAATAGTGTTCAAACGGAAAAACTGTACAATGAACTCAAGGGCCATGCCTGTCCTCATGTGAAAAACTTACAGAAAAAGTTACCGTTCGATGTGCCAGCATTGCCCAAAACTGGAGAGGTACGCTACTTAGCGAAGCACTATTATAATCAGGGTGTCAAGAGTACGTTCCGTTTTATCGAAATGCTGCCATGTTATGCTGGTCAACTGGCCAAGAAAACCAAGGAAACAGTAAATAAAGCATTGGATGCTCCAGCAGTGAAAAACTGAAAAGCTCACGAGTGTAGTTGAGTGGTTAGACGACTTGTGTGTATATAAGTGGGGCTCTTCGGATTATGTGCTATATTGTTTTATTTTTATTGTCCAATAACTGTGCTGGGTATCAAGACCATGTGCTTAATAAATAAAATTCTTTTTAGTTAACCGTTAACAGATGTGATTTTTGGCGATTTCAAGCGCGTTGGACTTTGACATAGAACTACATGTTCGCATTGCATCGGAGAGCATTAAGATTTTTGCATATTGTTGTTTGGAACAGTTGCTCAGTTCAGATTTAGCTGAGAAGGGAAAAAGGTTATTCTTACAGGTGGCAATTATTTGTACGTTTTTGTATTCGGTCCTAGCGAGGTATCCGTCGGAACAAAATTCTCCGGACGGAAGGCATACTCTTTCGGAGGCTCGAATTCCATTCGAGGTGTCCGACTTCGGGCACTTCATCGCACTTCAACGTAATTTGCCGATATGCTTTAGAAAAGGTCGGATCAATTCTCCGAACTGTTGTTCTGAAGTATACCTCGCAGCAAAAATCCTACGAATTGTATAAAGTCCGAGAATTTTCCGACGGATACCTCGCTAGTGCCGATTACATAGATAAAAATTACAAACTAAGATTTGACCTATATGGTCGACCATGAGTCCATGAGGCATATTATAACGCAAATAGGGCAATCATTAGGGAATTGGCAAAGAAGTGATGCGAGTTAAAACGATATGGGCTTTCCGATGCATTGAAATGGGCGAGTATAAACATTTAAAATAGACTCCGAAGCTCGTCAATAATCACCGACCAATGAACCTCAACTGAGAGTTAATATTAACATTTTTTTACTTTTGTTCCTATGGGGAGGGCGAAGGCATCATGCACCGTCAAACAATTTTAATTTTCTTGATGTGTCAGACTCTTATGTGGTATTCGTTTGGGCTTCTTCAGATTCGCTCTCAGATTTCAGATTTCGTGTGGCTAATCGAACATAAAAACGTCACACTCTTTTTTATGATAATATTCGTGCGATTCGAATATGTGTAGCCTTCAACACTTTTCAAAACGTTTTCCATTCACTGCTTAAGTTTTAAATTAAAACATTCGAAATTTGCGTCTCAATTCATTTTTAAATATTTATACATAACCAATTTACTAAAATAAATTCACCCGATGCAATGCCTTTCTTTGCTGTAGAACAAATTCACGAAAACCTAAACGCACTCCACCAGTTGTCAAACTCAAACGCACTTGTGTTGGTAAATCTGACAAAATATCTAGATTTGCAAAAGTGCTCTGAAATCTGAAAAAGATTGCTTTTTTTTTTTGTACCAAACGAACATAAGAACTGATCTGAGAGCAAAAAAAGTGATCTGAGAGCGCCCAAACGAATACCACATTAATGACTAAACTCCCCCTCTCCTTTTGGTTTTCTTCAACAGCCCCCTGGAACCACTATTCGTATTACTTCGGAGAGCCGTTATTTTCCTTCTACCTCATAAACTTTTCTGTTCTTCTATGAGGGTGTGTTCTGGCTTTCTTCTCTGAGATGTAACCTATCTTCGATTTCAAATCCTGTCTTTCCACGGTCCACCTGCTGCACGTGAAGAAGGTATGAAAAGCGTCGTCTCCCAATGAGTCGCCGTACTGGCATGTCGGATGGTCTACTTTCCGCATCCTTTGTAGGTATGCATTAAAATATCCATGTCCGGTTAGAAACTGCGTGGTATAATAATTTATTTCTCCGTGTTTTCGCGTTGTCCATTCAGCGACGTCTCTGATCAGCCTGGCGGTCCTTCTACCTCTTGTTTCAGAGTTCCATCTTAGTTGCCATAAATGTTTGATGGCCCTGTTTTGCTTCAGTGGTTGCTGCTTCTACTCCTTCTTCCGCTTTCTTCTCATATACTAGCTTTCTCTCTGCGGGTAAGAGGTCAATGGGTGCCACTCCTGCAACGACACGAGCAGCGGCTTCTGATGCAGTGCGGTAAGAACTTGCGATTCGGAGGGCTCCGCGTGTCTGTAATGCTGCCATCTGTTTCCTGTACTTCTCCTGTTTAAGTGCATCTGCCCATATTTCGCATCCATAAAGAAGTATCGCGTGCGTAATTGTCATGAGGAACCTTCGTTTACTTTCTCTTGGTCCTCCAACGTTTGCCATGAATCTGGTAAGGAATGTGGTCACTTTAGCAGATCGTTCGGAAGTGGATTTAATCATGCTTTTTTTGAGATTCGAACGAATAGCCAATTCTAACGAATTGGTCTATTTGTTCGAATGAACTTTGTGTATTTTGATAGACGTTCGTTAGAATTGGCTATTCGTTCGAATCTCAAAATAAGCATGAATGACTATAGAAAGTAAGTTTTGAGTCGATAGTTATCCCAAGATACTTTACTGCGTTTTTGCTGGTGATTACGTCTGGGCCTATAATAAATTCAATTTGCGTCGGGATATGTTTTCTGGTCAGTAGGACAATCTCTCTCTTTTCAGATGCAAGACTAAGACCATGGGTTTCTAACCAGAGATAGACACGTCTCATAATTTGTTTCAACTTTCTTCGTGCCCTCAGTGTCCCTCGCAGTTATCACCGCGCCGTTGTCGTCTGCGTACCCTATCAAATAGGTGTCGTTAGGCATTAGGCATTTCGATACGAAGAATCTCGTCATAAAACATGTTCCAGAGGTCGGGTCCAAGGATTGACCCTTGCGCTGTTCCTGCCGTGATTTGTTTAACACGAGGCGTAAATTCGTTCGCTGATGTAGTCATGGATTATACGAAATAGGTACTGCGGTATCCTATAGACTTCCTCGAGTGATTTCAACATGTCCATCCATCTGGCTGTGTTGAATGCGTTTCTCACGTCTAGGGTAACCACAACGATGATCTTTTTCGAGCTATGACTTCCTCTATGAGGGACTTTCACTGTTTTGACCACCTCCTCAACTGCTCCGATCGTTGAGTATCCTTTCCTGAATCCGTGTTGTTGTCTTTCGTCTCCTACAGTCTGGATTGAAGTGGTGACCCGGGGTTTCAACAGCTTTTCTAGTAGTTTCCCTGTCGTATCCAACAAGCATAGCTGTCTAAAGGCTGCAGGAAAATTGGGTCCCCTTTTCCTTTGCTGATTAGAGCTAGGCGTTGTATTTTCCATTTCTTAAAGAAAATCCCTTCTTCCAAGCAGCTGTTGTACACATTCAGAAGAATTTGGAGGCAGGTTTGAGCGATGGCTTTTAGCACTTCGGCTGGAATGCCTTCAGGTCCTGGGGCTTTCTTGTTTTGTAGTGTACTCGCTGCTCATATTCAGCTATTATGCATTTAAGTATGCTCAAATGACTTTTATTAAACCAAATGCGCGGGTGCAAAACTACACCTGCTTGAGCTCGAGGAATACCCCACATTTGCTACAATGGAAACCCCAAATTTCTCATATTTAATTCTTATATTTCCTCGAAACAAAATACAAGAATTCATTTAAAAAATAATAGTAGGTATCAAGTAAAATGAAAAAATAAAAAAGTATTTATATATAAATGAATTACAGAAATTAAAACGGTACGCAACTGATGTAAGTTTCATGGATTTTTCTCTTTCATTGATATCGTTCGTAATAAAGTCGACTACATTACATAAACTTGTTACAGATATAAAATAACCAAATTGCTTTTGAAAAGTTTTTTTTTTTTTTATCATTTCGGGTATATTTTTTGTTTTATATAATTACTTCAAGTAACTTGATTTTATATAAACAATTATTATAGGCTGGCTGCACATTGTTATTAAGATAATCTTATAAAAGTTTTAAACCTTTCGCGCGGCTTTTTTTATGTATTATTTTTTTAATTCGCAGAATTTTAATTTTTTTTTTTTTTTTTGTTGAACTTAGTGGAGAATTAAACGAAGAGGAGGAAAAACGATTTGTCAATTATTTCTACCCATTTATAAGAAGAAAAGTTTTGTTTATGCTTTTGTTTCAACGGCTGGAGTGGATTCGACTTTCGCTGCCACGGCTGGTGTTGATTCGGACTCGCTGGCGACCTTCTTCTTGGAACCCTTGCCCTTCTTGGCACTCTTAGCGGGGTTAATCGGGGTGCTGACGAGTTCCTGAAAGTAAATTCGTAATTTATTAGTGAGGTTGTACGTACTTTTGTACCACGAAATTTATGCATGTGAATGGTTTTTAATAAACAAGAAATGTTTGAAATTGCTTAAAAGTTCAAGAGGTGTAAGGACCAACTCAAATTTTAAAAGAGACCACAGAAAACTGCGGACGCAAAATTCAAATTTTATCTAGCAAAGTGTCTGGACGCAAAAATCACTTGTACAATTTTAACGTAATTATCCTTGCTTACAAAGAGATTGATAAAATATAGCTGTTTAGGTATGTTGATGGTGCCACTAACCACGATTGGTTGTCACAGTGGTGCATTAGGTATTCTTTTTTTTTTATTTCAACAATTATGGTGCAGGCGGTGGTGCCGCCATAAGAATACCAAAAAAAACGTTACTTTACTTTATTTTATTAAAGAAAACTGCCCACCAGGCGATATTAAGATTGAAAAACGAATGAACCAGAGACAATACTGAGAACCCCAACTTCGACCGATTAACAGTTATTTGCCTACAAGCTAAATTTTACGCTCCCAAAAAGTTTAGGTGCGCTAGTATTGTTGCATAGAAATTCGTATTGACAAATGTCAAAAATCCTCTCAACCAACACATTCGCACATAATCTTTTTACATTTCACTGTGGGCAAAGCAAAACGGATAGGAATTGGCGTACACGGATAGGACAACAAAATGGCGGATTCCTGGCAAAAATTGAGGGGGCCAGCGGCAAGAGGATTGTGAGTTGGGGGTCTCAGTAGGTATGATTTGTTTATGGAATGAACGACCGAGTGAAAAATGCGAAATTATATTCTTAATAAAAAAAAAAACAGGAAACGTATGCAAGGAAAATTAAATGTATAGTTCAGCGCAGTGGCTTGCGGCTAACAAAAGTACTAGATTGATAGTGGCTGAAGGCCGAAGTTACATTGCATACTAAAGAGGTAGGTATTACTAGGGTATGTACTTTTCAATTTAAATTCGGAGTTGAAATTGAACACCACAGTTGTGTGTAAACAGGAAGGAAGGAGTGCAGAGGGAAAAAAACACTTTGTTTCTTTTGTATCCCATATTAAGGTTTAAGCAGCGGCAGCCGTTTTGGATTAAAGCTGGAAGTTGTACTGGAAAGCTTTAGCGAAGGCGTCTGATGGATGTGCTCACTGGTATGATAAACAGAGCTTGGCGATTTGTCAGCCTGTCAGTCTTGAGGTTTATTGCTATAATTTAGTCAGACATTGAATGCATCATGTAAATGTGTAAATCTGCACAAAATTTAAGAGATAAATCAACTCAAACTTTATAAAAGATCACAGTTAACTGTGATCGCAAGATTCAAGTTTTATTTAGCAAAGTGTCTGGACGCAAAAATTAGTGATACAATTTTAACGTAATTATCTTTGCGGGTATGTACATATACTCTGAATGGACTGCTCAGTTATTTGAACCAGCGCATATGGCTAACTCGACATAATGTCCTAATGTAATAACTCCTCTGTTACATGAGCCGCCTACTACTACTACCACTACATAACAAACAAATTGTTATATAAATCATGTTTTATGAAAACATTTTGTAATGTCTGCTACTCACCTTAAGTTCGGGCTGGACTATACTGTGTTCGCTGGCATAGTTCTCTTCAGCGAATGGGATTCCGGTAACCAAGTTAACGCCGTTTGGCATCAGAAGGACAGTGTGTTTAAATTGAGCCACATATTCGCCTACGACCAAAGATAAAGTCATTAATTTCCTATACAACATATAAAACTTTTTGTCACTCACTTGGTTTCTCATACAACACTTGGAAGGGTTCGATCATCTTGTGAGAGACACATTCAACAACACCCATTCGTGCCTTGGTCTCCTCATCAAAGTGACGCAGATTGAAAGGCATATTTCCATATTTCGTCTTAACCTGCAAAATATAAACCAAAACATTTATGTGAGTTCCATTTTATTATGAAAATTATAGAACATTTTCATATCATTTTCAAAGCCTCAGATCTCATAATCTTGCAATCACAAGGAGAACAAGCAGAAATTTCTTCAACCGAACATTTCTCCACAGAACACCTCAAAGTCGATTCCATCTCCGCTCGTTCGAACCCTCAAGCGCGTGTTTTTAATCATTGGCTATGTGAAATCATTCGAATAAAAATAAACTGAAAATACTTGCCTCAGCTAGAAGCGCCCTTGATGCCTTGAGCTTCAGTTGGTAGTTTTCATCGGTCTTCTTGTAGATTGAAATTTTAGTATCCTTCTCGCGACCCTTAAAAAAGGAATAGGTACATAGGTTTAGAACTGTTTTACAAAGATATGACAATTTTCAACTCACAACACCCTCTCCTGAACTGACAATAACATCGATGGCGTACACCTCGTGTGTTTCAAAATTGCACTTTTCGTGCTCCTTGCGCTGAGCTTCGCTCGGATTTTGAATAATTGTCTTCTCGCCATCGATTTTGAATTGCTTCAGCTGATGACTCAGCATACCTTCGATTGGTTTGCATTTATATGATTCGGCAACTTGCTGTACGGCTTCAGTGATTGAATAGTTCTGCAAGGCAAAATGATGAGCGTTTTGTTAACCGCGAACAGTGAAACAGAAAATGGTAGAAAATTTTTTAACCATTCAATGGCGAACTTGATTATTAGACAAATAGTTAGTTTAAATTCGGTCCCAACACAACGCACATAACCTTAAGACCCGTTTGCTGATACTACTCATAGCGAGTTAAGTTCTACTTAAATACCTTATGGGCTACTTTTTTCTATGTCATAAACTGTCACGTAAGATATTAAGTGTAACTTAAATCGCTATGAGTGGGTCTAAATGAAATGTCCAACATTCTTAACGAAAAGCGTTACCTATACATTTTCTACTGCCTTTTCGAGGTTAATGTTTATATCGTTCGATGGGAGTTACATTTTCAATTGTTATTATTATCATTTATTACCAGGTAAATAAAATTACAACATAATACTAATTTTAATAAGCGTAGCTGCAGAGACTATTGACTCTATAATGTTTTTAGGTTAAATGACAATATTAGCTTTTGTAAGAAAATTAACAAAAATTTTCAATTTGGTTACTGAGTATTTCGTATATAGATTTATTTGTAAAAAGGTTACTGATGCTGGGTTTAGAAACGGAACAAGTTTCTAGAATGTGTGTTAAATCCAGGGTGGTTTTGCAGGTGGGGCAATCTGGCGTTTTCTTCTTGGTAAGAAGGTGTTGATGAGAGGCTGAGGTATTTGTCAAAGGCGTAGTCGGATGAAGTTTGATATTTTTTGTTTAGGTATGGTTGTGGGGTATACAGGGTTGAGTTTCTCAGGATTAATTTTTTTTATAGTGGTGGTGGTATAGGCTCCAATCGTTTTTGACCTCGGCGATTCATTACTGTCTTTATTGCTCGAAGGATGGCAGAGACTTTTGCTGTAAATACTGAGGTGAGTTCAAAGACAAAGATCCATTTTCGAGAGTCACGGCAAATGATGTGTTGTTCGTAGTTTTTGAACCATCAGTGAAGATAAAATTCTATCAATCTGATTTTAAATTTCATGCAATGCTGGCGAAAAGTTGACGGTCAGCTGTTTTCCTGGTATTTGCTTTTTTATAATTGGCTAACTTGAGTACTACGGATTTAGGGTCGATTAGCCATGGGGGGTAGCGTGAAAGAGCATTATTTTTTTGCTTGGTTGGGAGTTCTAGCTCCGCTTAATCGAGGGCATTAGCGATGGCTGATGGTATCCTCTTAGAATTTTGTTGAGACATTGCTCTCTTTTTACGTCGTGATCGATTATTGAATTTTTTTAAAAAAATACAAGTTGCACGGATATTTTTATGTTATGTTAACATTATGTTCGTTCCTCGATACTTGGTAATCCTGCTTCTGCTAGAATATTTTTGATGGGGTCAGTAGGAAAAGTGTTTATGCTTCTTCTAGCTTCTTCTTAGAGTTCCTCTCCGTTTCGGAGGTTGGCAATCATCTTGTTAAGTGTTTTTTTTTTTTGCACCCTTCTGTAGAATTCTGCTATCAAAAGATTGAGCCATTCTCGTAGGTTTTACATCCAGATAAACCTTTGTCTTCCAATGCCTCTTCTTCCTTCTATTCTACCCTGTAAGATGACTTGGAGCAAGTTGTACTTTTCATTTCTTAAAACATGTCCAAGATATTGTAGTTTTCTCCTTTGGATAGTAGGCACAAGATCTTTGTTTAGGTTTACGCGCCTCAGTACTTCTTCGTTTGTTACTCTGTCGATCCAAGAGATACGAAGTATTTTTCTGTAGATCCACATTTCGAAAGCTTCCCGTCTTCTTATTTCTCCCTTGTGTAGAGTCCTTGTTTCTTCTCCATATAAGAGCACAGACCACATAGGATTTGATAAGTCTTATTTTTAATGTCAAATTGATTTCTCTACGAGTAAAAGTCTTTTTCATTTTGCAGAAAGCTACTCTGTCATGCTCTACTCTGCACTGTATTTCTTTGTTTGGATTAGCGGTGGAGTTTATTACAGAGCCCAGATATTTAATGGAATCAACTTTTTCCACTACTATGTTATCGATTCAAAGTTCAAAATTATGATTTTCTGAAAATCTGTCGAAAACAATGAATTTCGTTTAATTGGCAATAATTTTTAGACCAAAATCGTTGCTTATGGAGTTAAGCTTGTTAATTATAATATTTAATTAGCTAATATCACTGGCTATTATAAGTCATCCGAGAATCTTGTTTATTTTCCCTCCATTTCCTTTAATCTCACCGTCATCCTCTAATATTGTTTTTTTAAAGATTCTTCTTCTGATGTTCTGCGTACATATTAAAAAGCAAGGGTGATAAGATGCAACCTTGTCGTACCCCTCATTGAATCCCTATTTCATCAGATTCTTCACCTTCACCTTCTTCAACTAACATTTTGGTGATAGTTGTAAGTGTGTAAATATGGACGTTGCTTTGTTACAAGCTAAATATCTAATGTTAGTTCCAATTACGAAATGCAGAATAAGTAAAAAACCGCATGGCACATTTGCCCTTGGAGGAATTGAAATTGAATAAATGCACTTTTTGCATTTTACGCTCAAATGCATAAAACGCATAAAATGAATAAAGTCCATAAAAAGCTAAAAATCAATAATTCAAATGGTCATGTTACGCATCGTCTCTGAATATCAAGATAAACAATAATCAGTGGTTTTTTGAACACCAAAAAAGACAGCTTCGAAGCTGCTACCATGCAGTAACTCAACGAATGTATGGAGATATTTAGGGGGAAACCTATTGACTAGAATTTCTCCATTGTGGCCCTCCGAAATGTTTTCTCTTGCAAAAATTCAACATTCAATTCGATAGTAGTTGTCGAACAGTTGTTGAGCCTCTGCGGAAATTTACAACCTAAGTACACACAATCAATATTAACTTACCGTAGATCCATCCTTAATCAGTCGAAGGGCAGCCTGCACGGCCCAATATGCGGCGAGAATAACATCAGCCTTTTTGCCCGTCGCCTTCTTATCACTCGATGCTCCGACCACAATAGTATGAGCAGCCACGGCAATGAATCCATCAATATGCGCGCCCAAATCTCTGCGAGAATAATCAATCAATTTCTTTCGTATGCGGAATGATTCAACTTACATTTTAACGACATCGCCTTCTTTGAGAATGTAATCAGGATCATTCTTCGTTGGTGAAAAATGACACACACAATTGTTTACTGATAAACATGTTGGGAATGCAATTCCTTTCTTAAGGTCCTTCTCCTTTTTGTAAACCTACAAAAGATGAAATATTTTCCAATCGGTTACATCGCTGTCATTCTCTGTCATATTTAGAAGTTATCTTTGTATACCATTTTGTCCTCAGATCTCATAATCTTACAATCTTCGGACATCCGCTTCAACTCAAAAGTGGGCTGTCAGAAAGATAAATTGACACGAAGCGTTTCCATTCCCCATCATCCCAAAAAGGGAGGGTCTGAAAACACTTTCACTTTCTTGTCGTCACTTCAAATCCTCAAGGGCGTTTCTTTAATCATTGGACATGGTGGTGTGTTGCTAAATAAAATTATAAATAAAAACTTACTTTGCCGGTTTCTTTGATGATTTCACTGTCACCCTGAGTGCAGATATCTCGCACGGAGGCTTCCGCAAAACAGACATCAATGAGCGATTTTAATGTTTCTAAAGTGAAAAGAAAAATCTCATTTTATAAAAAAAAAATAATTTATGGCTTAGATAATTTATGGATTAGGATAGGGCAAATACCGAAATCAACCAAGAACTTCGAAGGCTGAAATCTCAGAGAATTCATTACTAAGAGAAGATTTTTATACTAATCAGACATAAGTTGTACATTATTTAAGCCCTGGGGTGGAATCGCTACTTCCATGAACGAGCTACCCGTTCACGGTATTAAGTTGGTCTTCCATGTGAAACAAAAACAAATTCCGTCACGAAATGCTCGATCACGGGGGACGCGATTCGACCCCAGATTTTGTTTTCTCAGGTTCCGTTTTTTTGGTTTCACTACACAAAACATTAGCAAATCAATACAATGCGTTTGCACAATTAACATACAAAAAAACGAACTTACATAGTATCGTTTTTCTATTTCTTAACTTCTCGACATTGAAATCTATAGAACATTAATCTGTGTCCAAAAAAAACATATTAGCCGATAGTCTAAAAATAACTTCGCCGCGTGGCATGCAGAATTGCATAAATCCAGCCGGTCTTTTGAACGTAGGACAACAACAGAATTCATTCACTGAGGTCGACCTAAGAATGATAATTTTAATCAAGTATTTATACATAGACGCTTTTGTAAACGTAGGTACACCAATTACCAATGTAGGTAGGTACCTAAAGTGAATTTCATTGTTCAGCGATTTTCGGCTTATTCATACATTGAGCTACTACAACTCAGAATCAACCAAAATTCAAAATCTGAACGAATTGTGCAATTTTTAAAATTGCATACCCTGGCGCAATGAGTAACTTCAAGATTATGAAATTGTAAAAAGGTGAGAAACTTTCAATAGGAAAAGCCAAAGTTTTGAAGGTTAGAATTCGGCAACTATCCGCGTGGCTCTTTTCGAACAAAAGTGTAGAGATGGATGGACGAGGGTAATAATTATATCCTTTTTTTATGATCACAACGTATATGCGACCCCCATTAAATCGTTTTGAAACAGGCATTCATTTATTGTACTTACTATTAACAATTTCACCAGCCAATTTATATTTGGTTACAACTAAATCCTCAGCAATGGTTTTCTCTTGGACTTCTGATTCGTCGGCCATTGTTGTTGATTGGATTTTTCAAGTCAGGAATTTAAAGAAAACACCGAACTAATAAGATTATGAAAATTGTATGTTTATTACTTTGGCGCGCGGAAGTAATAAAAAGAATACTTTTAATTAATACGACGACGACGTAAAAAACAAAATCTAAATGATTTTCTTTTGTATTTTTACATGCGACGCGGCAGGAGAATATTTTGCAAAAGAAAGCGAACAAAACGACAGAGCGCGAAGAAAAGAAATAAGGAGGAAAGAGGAACGTCATTCATTCATTGTATTACAGTTCAGTGGACTGAAATGAGAATTAATATGTTGACTCGATAGATGGCGTGCAAAATTGAAACTTGAATACAATTTACTTTGTACCTAGGTACTTTTTTGTTTTTTCAGGGTAAGACAATCATGTTAATTAGAAATTTCAGCACGCAATCACAACAACTAAACTCTTGTTAAACAAAATTGCGACTAACCAATATTGCCTACTAGTTTAGGTGATGATTGAAATAAAAATACAGCTTATCTGTGAATAGGTACGCTTTATGAAACACCGAATTTCAATGCTTGTTTCATTTTCATCTCTTTATCTTAACGCCAACATTGTCGGAAGCTATAAAAAATTTTTAAGGGAATTTACAATTTTTTAACAATTTAACAATTTCGGTTGCTACTGTACAAATGTACTAGATCCATAGGTTTGCACAGAACTGACAAATTGCTTCATTCGATTTTGTTTTGGACTGCCCGGGAGCCCGGCTGAAATAAATTTTGATAAGTTTATTTAAAAACAAAATAATGGCAACAGAGACACCTTCACCAAATCCCAGTGCCAAACATTTGGACAAAAGATGGAACAATTTGAGACGGATCTTAGAGCGTCCACGGCCGTTTTGCAAGGCAGATTTCACTCCGTCGGTAGATAATTTGGAATTCCTGTTGAACACTTGCAAAATCTTGGTCATTGGTAAGCAGTGAAAATCAGTCCATAGTTCTAGATTTTACTTCTAATGGGTTGCCAGGTGCCGGAGGTCTGGGTTGTGAATTACTCAAAGATTTGGCATTGATGGGATTCGGTGAAATTCACGTAATCGATATGGACACCATCGAATTGTCCAATTTGAATAGGCAATTTTTGTTTCGTCGCAAGGACATTGGTTCATCCAAGGCGGAGTGTGCTGCGAATTTTATAAATGCAAGGTGAGTTTTTGTTTTGTTTTATTAATAACGGGTAGGACTTTGCGACTCAAATATTTTTCGAAGAGTTCCCACCTGCAAGGTAACTGCACACTTTTCCAAAATTCAAGACTACGACGAGTCATTCTACCAACAATTCCATGTTATTGTTTGTGGCCTTGATTCCATTGTCGCCAGAAGGTGGATAAATGGAATGCTGATTTCGATGCTGTCCTATGAAGAGGACGGAACTATCGACCCTTCCACCATCATTCCTATGATCGATGGCGGTACTGAGGGTTTTAAGGGAAACGCTCGAGTCATATTGCCTGGTTACACGGCATGCATTGAGTGCACTCTGGGTCTATTTCCACCACAAGTGAACTATCCCCTGTGTACTATTGCAAATACTCCTCGATTGCCTGAGCACTGTATAGAGTTTGTAAAGATTATTCAGTGGGATAAGGAAAATCCATTTGCAGCAGCCCTGGATGGTGATGATCCTCAGCATATTTCATGGATCTACGAGAGGGCTTTGGAGAGGGCGAATCAGTTCAATATCTCCGGGGTTACCTATCGGTGAGTAGTGATGTTCGCCATCTTTCGATTGTAGAATCGTTTTTTTTTTTTTTTTTTTTTCGTAGACTAGTTCAAGGGGTGGTGAAGCACATAATTCCGGCGGTGGCTAGTACAAATGCCATTATTGCAGCTGCATGCGCTACAGAGGTACATTCAGTGCTAGTCTCTCTATCTTTATTGACATACTTTGTGATTTCCCTATAAGGTTTTCAAACTTACAACCAGTTGCTATGATAGTATGAAGAACTACATGGTCTTTAATGATTTGGATGGTATTTATACGTACACCTATGAAGCCGAGAAGAAAGACAACTGCCTGGCATGCAGTAACGTCCCGCAAACTGTTTGCGTGGACGATCCCAACACGACGACTCTCGAGGATTTCATCAAAATGCTCTGCGAGAGTCCTAAATATCAGATGAAGAGTCCAGGTTGGTTGTTTACAATGATTCGGTAATGCAGTGTGTTGAACTGTTTTATTTTGAAGGCATCACTGCTTACATCGATGGAAAGAACAAAACTCTTTATATGTCGACTGTCAAGAGCATTGAGGAGCGGACCCGACCGAATTTAACTCAATCGCTGTCCGAGCTCAATCTTCGAGATGGTCAGGAGCTAATGGTTGCAGATCAGACTACACCGAACACCATAACTTTGAAGCTCAAGTACACGTACAATGAAATTGAAATGAATTAATATCTAAAGTAAATAAAATGTTAAACTGTAATAAAACAATGTTCGTGAGGTCTGTATTCGGGCACAGAATTTTTGTTTTTAATTCATGTCCAACTGTTCCAAGAAGAAGGTTGGTTCAGGGTGGTCGCATGGTCTCTACAACCATAGAGCTTTAAAGGGGCTAAGCTAAGCGCCAATCTAATCTAAAGTTCATCATTCCTGTCGTCTTTGATGTACTTAAAAATGTTTCTTCCCTCTCAGACCATGTAATATTCAAATTCGTTGGCAAATAAGTTTAATTTTATTGAATAAATTACAAGCACATGCATATAATAAATTAAGTTAGTCCTATTCACTAATTTCGTCAATAACTGGAACGTTTTGCAGTTCAGAACACTTTCGTTTCCACAAAGACAACTGCAACGAAAGAATGGGTTCAATTAAGTTGAGTGAAAAAAATCACTGCTAACCCACCTGCTCTTTCAGAACCTTTTCCTTGGCTGCGGCGCGAGTCAACAGAATTTTCGCCTTCTCCAGGAGCTGTGTCTTTTTCAGCAGTTGATCCTTAATCAGTCGAACTTCATCGGTCGAATAGGTCTCCAACTGAAATAGAATACTGTGAATTAAATGTGAAAAAGATTGCGAACACTTCTTACTTGACTATTACTGCTGCAATTTTGAAACCTTCCTTTCAGCTGAAGCTCTATTTGAAGAGCTGAGATCTTGTCTAAAGATTCCGTGTACATGTGTTGCAGTCTCTTGAGTTCAGTTGAAGTCGCTTGATCCTAAAAGAGGTTCCATTTAGTTAATTCTACTTTATTTAAGGTGAGGTCATACCTTTGAATCGCACGATCTTTCCTTTAAGTACTTGTTATCGACCCTCAGCTTTTCAATGATGTTTCTGAGCGATAAAATCGTCTGCTCTGCTTGGCCAGGTGCGAACTTCCTCTCCTGCTTGTGTTCAAAATTCAAATGTCTTCTTGCTTCAGCTTGAGCGAGTTCCTCTTTGAGGGCAATGATGTAGCTACGGGAGAATGCGTAAGTAAGGGAGTAAAAAAAAAATTGCGATGTAACATCTCACTCTTCTAGATGCTTCACCCGTTTCTGCATTCTTTCTCCAGAGTCTCCCTGCCGTAGCAGATCATTTTCAAGCTGCAACTGTAGATTTCTTGCTTCTAGACGAATGTTTTGCGCTTCAATAGCAGAATATTTTTCCTGCACCTTTTCAAGCTCTGTCGTAAGGGCATTGCTGCCCTTTCCTTCCATTTCCATGGCTATAATCTTCCTCTGCTGTAACTCTATTCGGGCTTTCAAAGCTTCGATCAGCTCATTATGATTGCTACCAAGAAAATGCAGTCCTCTAGCTGGACTACTGCACTCACTGTCACCGGTATAGGTTTCGGGGGTCTCGGAAGGGGTGTACTTAGTTCCTTGTAGGTTTGGACAAGATGGTGTGCGACAGCATTTCATGGTGTTGAACCCTACAAAAACCGAGTTGCAAAGACAAGTAAAAAGACAAAAGTTGTTTGGTTACCCTTTCCAACCCTAGCCTCCAGAATCTGTTTATCCTTCTCGAGGCGTGCTATTGTGGTCCTTGCCGAGTTCAACAAAGCTTTGTGCTTTTCCAACGCAGCCTCGGTCTCTTCCAGCTTGGCTTTGAACTTCTCGGCACTCTGTTGCCAACGTTTTTGCTTTTCCCATAGACCAATCTCATTGTTGCTCTTGGCACGTTTGGCATCGATTATGACCTGCTGGCGTTTTAGTTGGATCTGAGAATCCTCCAGCTCTGCTTCCAGTTGGTTAACTTTCTTTTGTAGGTTCTCTACTTTAAGTCGGGTATTTAGTTCAGTCTTAATTGAGACTACTGGGCGATTGATCAATTGATTCCGAAGGTTGGCGTTAAGGTCTCTCGCTTGCTTTTCGCGTTGATTGAGATTGGACAATTGTCGACGCAAGGCTTCAAGTTGGGCTTGATAGATTTTATTCGTAGCTTCGGATCGTGTGAGATTTTCCGCTAGCTTGGATATCTGGTCGGCAGAGTAGGTGGACGAGTCGTTTAGGAAGCGCTGTTGATCGTCCTGAAAACAATAAGAGTATATAGAGCGTCCATAATAATATTTTTCGATCAATTCGCGACATTAGTTCTCTAAATCGGAGTCTTGCATGCGTTATTTCGGAGTTTTCGTTACAATGCATTCATAGGATTTAAAATCCGACTCCATTTTTTTGTAGGTTAAACCTATATACATACGTGGAAGTTGGTGAGCGTATCCATCAGGTCGTTTATGTGTTTGTCTTTCTCCTCCAACAAAATACGTAGCTGTTCCATTTCTGGATTTATCCCGGAATCAATTTTTTCCCTTTGTTGGTACAGATTAAGCCTGTGAATTAAATGCTACTACATTTTCAAAGTCTATATACAAATCTTTTACTTCTCCTTCAATAGCGAAATCTCCTCCTCCTTGACTCTTAGGGTATTCTCCCAGAATTTCTCCTTATTTTTCATCTCCCGCACACAAATATCTTTACTGATTTCAGCAGGCCTTTTCTCTGAAACCTCACTCACACGATCATCATTGAACATCTCCTCGATCTTTTCATCGGAAAGCTCCTGCAAACTATTATCACCGTTGTCATCGACACCAGAGGCAATGTCAACCTTTTCCTTGTCAGCCATTTTTGCAGCGGTTATTTTTGTATTTAGTTCTAGTATTTCCTCATCCTTTGACTTGATAGTGGCATTAAGATCACTGATCGTGTGGGCTAAACTATCGAGTTGTTTGTCATATTTTAGGCAAATTGACTCGTTGTGTTTTCTTTCTGAGGCGAGAAGCTCTTGGTACTGGTTTATAGATTTATCCTTCTCCGAGAGCAGAGAATGGAAGGACAGGATCGTTTTCTAGAAATAGAAATTATACTTTATATGGCGTATCTTGGTTTTGCGGAGCTTACCTCGACGATGCCGGCTTGGTAGTTTGTCTTCTCTTCGGTCTCGTTTAGTTTTTGTTTTTGAATTGTTTCGTGCTGTTCTTTAAGTTTTTTCTCCAAATCCTCTACTGATTTTCTTGATTCTTGTAGCCTAAAGGAAAACAAAGTAAAAAGTTGCATCTCCTGCTACATGGGCTTAGCTTACGCGATCTCAGCCTTATCGAGTTTTTCTTTCCTTTCTTCTGCTAATGCGTTTAATTCTATTAAGTCTTTTTTCAAGTTTTGAATGTTGGCATCATCTGCCACCAGTTGTTGATGTTTTGGCGATCCTGTTGGAGAAGTTTGTACACTTTGCGTCTCCATTGTTATCAGCTGCGCTTGTGAATTTTGTTGCCTTGCGGGAGAAGTTTGAATTCCCAGAGTTTCGTAGGATTTCTCTACATTTTCCATTTGTCTTACAGGGGTTCCTATTGGTGATGTTTGCTTGCTGGCCATTGCCATAGAACTGGTTTGTGTTTCTTGATTAGTTATCGACTTCTCTGTATCCTTTCGAACTGGAGAGGTTATAGGGGACATGCTCTCATCTAATTTCGGGGTGGATACTTGTTTTATGTCTATTTCTTGCTCAGTATTTGTAATGGAGTCTACAATATCTGGAATGAAATAATTTTAAAAATCTCATCTGTAAAGATTTGCCCAAAATATAATTCTCACCGATAGCATCAGTCTGTACTTCCTGTTCCATCAAGGTCTTTGAATGATCGTCAGAAAACAGCGCTTCAATGGTTTTCCAATGTTCACTCTCGTTAACAATCGACAGCCGTAATCCGTCAATTTCAAGCTGAAGATTGATGTTTTTCTGGTTTAAGGCTTGAACCTGATCATCCAGATATTTAGCTCTTGTTTCAGTCTTTATTAGCTACAAAGCTGGGCTATGAATAATCTAAATCAAAAACATGTCTCTGTGGAACTTACTTTGATTCTGTCCTGTGACTGGTCACAGTCTTCGCCGAAGGAAGCCGCAATTTTAGAAGACAAAATCTCATCTATTTGCTTTGAAAGACGGTCCTGCAACTTGTCTTCTTCTTCTCTTGCGCGTTTGGTGAATTTCGCGTAGGCGTGCACAAAATTTGATAAAAATATCAGCGGAGTGAACTTAAAGTACTTTTGGCGGAGATTCTGTAGGGCTTTCTGGAGGAATCTGCATTAAAAAAAAAAACAAAAAAAAATGGTCAATGGAGCCAAGAAACATTAAAAGCTTTTCCGCTGCAAGAGGGATCCAATTTACTAGGACTAAGTTGTTTTCGGACTAAACCTCACTTTTCGCGACCTTTTGGAAGTTATCCAAAAGACTGTTTCGAGAAAGTGCGCCAATAGTAAACTACTTATTTCCGCTTTTTCAAATGTGTTTTTATAAATCGACAACTATCTACTACTTACTTGCTCCTGATCTCAACGTTTTTAGTTTTGTCTTGGAAGCTCTTAGTTACATCTTCTAGTTTCCTCTCTTTCTCCTTGATTTCGCTCTTCAGAGTGTCTTCATTTTGTTCGTATTGTTCCTTCTCCGACTTGAGGGAAGCTATTTCCATTTTCGCTGCAAAACCAAACACAAGTATATAACGATACTGACTGGAGAGGTCATAAAACCATCTTACCAGCATTCAAATCGCGCTGAATCTTTGCTATTAAGAATTTATCTTCACTGGAACTCTGCAAATCGGCCACTAGATGGCGTAGGTTTATATGATTATCTGTTATTTCGGTGAGCAGCTTCTGTTGTGATGTCACCTGTTGAATTTTTTAATACAAGATTTAGTCGAACTTTACATCCCTATTTTTTACCTGTTCCTTTGCAATCATAAGAAGACTCTCCAAATGGTCACACTTGATCTTAAGGTCCTTTTCCCTGGCTAGCAGCTCTACCCTTTCTCTCTGAATGCTTTCATATTCCTGAACTGTGATTAAATCCAGTTCGAGGTTCTCTTGAATCACGCCATAGTCGGTGCAAATTTCCTCGATTTTAAGTTCAGGAATCTTCCCAGACAAAACCTGATCCATTAATGACGCCACTTGGAATTGAAGATTGAAAAGAGTTTTCTGCATCTCTGCATACTCGTCAGTGCTAAAGATAGATGCCTGTTTGACCAAGGATTCCCTTTCAGTCTTCAAAAGGCTTATGTCATGTTTTCGATCGTTCACCTGTTTCTTTAGGTCAGCGATCAATGTAATATTTCTCATCTCTGACGCTTTGGCTTCGTTGAGTGTTCGATCAAAGTCTTCCTTAAGGAACTCATAAGTTTTACTCTTTGCGCTCATCTGAATTTCAAGCGCAGAAAGCTTCTCCACCAAGGCGGAACAGTATTGGGTCACGTCACTCTCAGATGCAGCCATCTGAGAACTTAGTTCTTCGAAGTGTGATTGAAAAATTTGTAGCCTCTGAATCTCTTGCTGCAGAGATCTGTTCTTTTCGAGTATCTTAAGGAATTCAGTCCTCATGGACTCGTGTTCGATGTCGGCTTCTACGATGACCGGGTAAAGTGATTGATCTAAGGCCTTATTGGGAGTGGTTGGTCGTGTAGAGCTGTCAAATGCATTTAATGGAAGCGATGGCGCAGGACTATCGGGTATTTCACCAGCCTCTCGGACTCCATCTATAGACTCGTGTTCTGGAGGGTGATCGTCAGTTGTGGCGGCAGCATGAATTTGTTCGCGCAATGCATGCTCGCGCTCCTTGAGAGCTATTAGTTCACTTTGAATCCTCATTGCTGGGTGATACCAACCACTGATGCTACGTGCATCCAAAGCATGCAAAAGACGTTCCAGAATCTCGCAGTCAATCGTTATATGTTCAGATGAGGCTGGAAGAAATTACGTATGACATGGTGACCTGGAATGTATTGACATGACTTACCGTCATATTCGCGAATTTTTTCAAGGATTTCGTGCATTCCAACGCGAAGGTTCTCGTTCTCTTCAATAACATCGGCGTATTTGCTTTCCCACTCTTTGACTACATCTTGCATCACGATGTCCTTGTTTGGAAGAGACTGCAGATGAGGTTGAACATGATTTAATGGTTCCAGAATAAGGGTTTTTTTTTTGTACTTACGTGGATATTTTTAAGGCAGTTGTCGCAATAGATCTCGGGTCTATCTTCTTTGGGTGTTTTCTCAATGATTGTTAAAACACTTTCGTCGGAATCTGCAGGTTTTGGTGTGTTCTGAAGATCTATTAGTTGTTTTCTGGGAATAGTGTCAGTTATAAATTTAATGACAAGTAGAAACAAATGAATCCGAACTTACCTCAAATCGGTCTTTTCGAGCTTCAATTGTAACCGCATTTCTTCAGATGCCCTCAGCTTAAGCGTTAAACGTTCGATTTGCTTGTCCTTGCTTCTCTCTTTGGCTATGAGATTTTTTGCCGTAATCATCACATCGTCGGGAATATTCAGTTTTTTCCTTAGAAGTGTATTCTCACTTGATATCTCGTGCATTGAATTCAGTTCCGAAACCAGGCCGCGTATTTGCTTTTCACGTGCATTTAATTTTTGCTCCAAGCTGGAAATCTTTTTCAACGCCTTTGGAAGACCATCTTCACCACGCTGATAGGCGTCCAAAGCAGCAAGAGCTTGAGCGGCTTGTTGCGACTTCATGACATTATCCTCTTCAGATTTCTCGAGTAGATCCGATAGTTCTCGACAGTGTTCACTCGATGCCTTTAACGATTCCTCAACAGTCTTACAACATTGACGTGACCGTTTCGAGTCCAGCAGTCGTTCGTCCTCACGTTCTGCAGAAAGTTTATTCATAAGCCGAGTGGAAGAGATCATCTCCTCGGCCATGGCTTTGATTTTGGTTTCCATTTTTTCAATAATATTGTCACGTACTTCGATCGCCTACAAACGAAGACTCAAACTAGAAAACTTATTGCGACAGATAAGGTAAAACTCACATGCATCATCCGAGTGGACTCCTTTTCTAATCGCTCTTTATCATCTTCACTTTGGTGTTCCACTTCCTCCTCGTTTTCCTGGGCGGGAATTTCTCGGTATGATTGCATTTTCGATTTCAGCTTCTTAATCTCCTTATCCTTTTCATCAATGGTTGAGCGCCAGGATTTGGCTTTCGTCTCGAGTTTCTCGATTAAACGCTTCAAATTAGTTTCGGATTTCTCACGCTCGTCTTCCAGATATGTTATGTTGCCTTCTAGTCTGGTTAACTCCGCATTGAGTTCATTAACACTGTCACTTAATGCTTTCTTTTCTCCATCTAGAAGATCAATTTTCGCATTTTGGTCCTGAATTTGAATCTTAGCTCTTTGGTAACGCTTCTCCAGATCAATTATAGATTTTGATTGCTCGATGTTGTTGGTTTGAAGTGCCTGTTAAAGTTCTTAGTTTGCGAAAAGTTCTAGAATTGTCGACGAAGAGCTTACCTCAATTTCCCTTAATAGTCTTTTGATATGTTTGTTCTTAGAGTTGATGTTCTGGAGCAGCTGTTCCTGACGATCTAATTCTGAAAGTGGATCCGAAGAATCTTTGTCACTTTCAGCTGACTGTATTACCTCTGAAAGACGTTTCTGCAGATGAACTATCTCTTCATTCATCTATAACGACTCGAGTTAAAAGCTATAAACAATAGCACGGATATGACCTACCCCCTTCATTTTACTCTTCAGTGAATTCTTATCCTCTTCCAGCTTATTGATCATACGCTTTAGTTTCTCGTTTTCCTCTTGAATTCTTTCACTGCGAGACTCATCTAAAATTTAAATTTAGAGATCACTGAGATTTTATCCCTGCGATTGTTCATACAAACCAGGACTGTCTGGTTGGGTTTTCATCTCAAGCTGCTCCTGGAGAGTATTCACCTAGGACAGACGTAATCAATGCAAATCTACGAATTTACTCAAAATTATATACCTGTTCTCCTTTGTGTCTCATTATGAGCAAACAAATAGCTAGAGTTCTACGTAAGTTTTTTTTAGGAACATCATCTATGTTATCAATTTTCAATAATGCATCGAATACTGTGTCCTTTATTTCATCGTTTAAATCATCGGGATCTAATGCAAATATTTCGGGTAGTTCCATTTTAGTATTTCAGTTCAAGAATGTCGGAAATTTTCAACAAATTTTCTTCCTATGCACCATCAAACGAAAGACCAAACGAATGAATTTGTATTTTGTTTTGTTTTGATTTTGACAGGACAACGCCGTAGTTAAGGAAACTACGAGGCGTAAACAAATAACGTTCAATAGAAGCAGTTCCGTGTCAAGGTTGGTCATGACCAACGAACTGTAACTTTTAAGGGAAATATGTGGGGCATATATGGGGGTTCCTTATAGTTCCGAACAATTTCTGCAGATGGCGGTGCCTGCCTAAAATTGACGAATGTTTCTTGTGGTATAGTGCCCGATTAAAAATGTTTATTATTAACGGAATAGCATTACATACAAAAATGTTGCATGTTGCAGATTCAACGAGATTTTCCCCCTTCAATGTTCTAGATGCAACTACCGACGATTAGATTTCGGATAATCAGTCAGTTTCAGCTACCTACCTTGTATCAGTTTAATTCATTCGTTAAACTTGTTATATCCATAGCCAAATCGGGTGGGAGATACTAACGTTAGCGAGGATTTCTGAAGGATTACAGTTTCGAGTTCAAACTATTATTATAAATTGCGGCAGTGATTAAATACGGAAATTGAAAATTGCAGAGCACAAGGTTTTGCTTTGCGCTCATACCTTGTAAAATGAATATTGCTTCGCAACTTTATTCAACCGGTTCCTTTCCATAACCACGCACATGTTCCCTACGGCTTGTTCTCTATCTTGATAAGTATGCGAATAAACTCCTGATTTAAAAGCGTCATTTCAGATTTAGTCATGAAAACATACCCAAACAAATATCTAATACAAATGTTTATTCCATAAAATATATGTACCAGAAACAAAACATTTTCAAAGTTAAAATAAAATTTAGTATTTGTGGTGGGAAGTATCCCATACTCTCTTAAAACAAGCAATTTCGGATAGGTATAGCATTAAAAAGCAAAAGAAGCTCTAGTCCTTGGTTTTACGAGGACTTCAATGAAGTGGGAACCTTTGGGAGGCCAAACTCATCGACTTCGATTCCACCCTGGAATATGTGGCACATGAAAATCAATGTCATCATCTAATCCCAATTTTAATTACCGTTGGCTTGATACTATCTGCACCCGGTTCCTTGTCAGGAGCTGCTGGTGCCTTTACCACGTCATCCAAGTAACTAGTGTCATCATCCAATGCAATCTCATCGCCCAAGGCCATCAGTTCAGATTCAAGTTCATCATCATCGACTTCCGGCATTCCGTATGTGCGGCCCAATGCCTCTTGTACTTCATCGGCTTGTTCCAACATATCAGCCATATCATCATGGATGTCCTGGAAAAAAGTTTGTTTTATCTGAGACGATCCATGAGACGATTAAAACTCACCTCGATGCTATCAATGTTAATATTTTTGAACTCCTTCTTCATTTGCTTAACTCCATCTTTCATGGCGATTACGGTGGCGTTGGTGTCTTTCAATGTTTGTGCAGCGTAGTTGGCTTGCTCCATATTGAAGGATTGATTGCGAAGGCTCTCAACTTGCTGTTCATATCTAAAACCAAAAAGGTAGAGTGATTTCATCGATGTGTGACGAAGATAACAACTTACGCCTTTTTCTGTTTCAGCACACGCAAAGCCTTTTGCTTGACCGAATTCTTTGCAGGGCCTTCTCGCATTTTACTCATCTGTTCACGGTATTTGCGTAGTTCATTTTCTAATTTATTTATTTTTTCTTCGATTGAATTTGCTCGGCTATCAACCTACAGTAAATGTGTATGAAGGTATTTTTTTCCCTTATGTGGTATTCGTTTGGGCGCTCTCAGATCACTTTTTATGTTCGTTTGGTACAAAAAAAGCAATCTTTTTCAGATTTCAGAGCACTTTTGCGAATCTAGATATTTTCTCAGATTTACCAACACAAGAGCATTTGAGTTTGACAACTCGTGGAGGGCGTTTAGGTTTTCGTGAATTTGTTCTACTGCAAAGAAAGGCATTGCATGGAGTGAATCTATTTTTGTTAATTGGTTATGTATAGGAATATTTAAAAATCAATCGAGACGCAAATTTCGAATGTTTTAATTTAAAATTTAACCAGTGAATGGAAAACGGTTTGAAAAGTATTGAAGGCTACACATATTCGAATCGCACGAATATTATCACAAAAAAGAGCAAGTGACGTTTTTATGTTCGATTAGCCACACGAAATCTGAAATCTGAGAGCAAATCTGAAGAAGCCCAAACGAATACCACATTAAAATAAAAACTTGGATACACCTACCCCACTAATACAATCGTTGATATTTGGTGGTGGAACTTTGGGTTTTGCTTTACCAAATAAACGGTTCATTTCGGTTGTGTTTTTCGACAAAGAATACAGAATATGTTTAAGTATCAATTTGAACAAATTTTGGAATTAAAAGATGACTAATTTCTTGTTTGTGTTTTGACAGATAGCATAGAAAACAAATAGATCTAACTGTTACCAGTATATATTAGATAAGGTTTGGGGATGTGATTAAACAGGAATGTTATGTGGTATTCGATTGGGCTTGTTCAGATTCGCTCTCAGATTTTAGAATTCGTTTGGCGAACATAATAACGTCACTTGCTCTTTTCCGTGTTGATATTCATGCTTTTATGTCGATTTCCATTGGGATTTCGAGATTTTGCTCTCAGATTTCAGATTTTTCGTGCCCAATGGAACATAAAACGAGATTTTTCTTCCTTTGCCTTTGTGGTGGTGTGTGATTTAAAAGTCAGCTGTTCTAAATTGTAATTTTTGTTTATAAGAATCCATTCAATTTATGCTAATAGACATTACAGCGGCCCAATGTATTTTTTTCTCTATTTTTCACAGACTTCTCGTCTAAAAACGTTAGTAAACACACTTTAAAGTTTGACAAATGACAAATGTTTTGGTGTTAGTGCAAATAGGTGTGAATCTCGCTCGGATATCGAGATTCGCAAAATTGCTCTGAATCTCAAAAAAAGTGCTTTTTTTGCGCCCAATGGAACATGAAATCTGACAGCCAGCTGATTTCGAGAGCAGAAAAACTGCTCTGACTCTGAAAAAAAGTGTTTTTCTGTCTCAATGGAAAACGACATTAGTCTCTTTTACTCGCAGCTGACTTTTCAACATGTTTTAATGTGTTAAAAATGAGAGAAAAATGTAGGGCTTGAATAGTTATACATAAATAATTTACAAAAATAGATTCACCTTTCTTTTGCTGTAGAAAAAATATTCACGAAAACCCACTCAACCAGTTGTCAAACTCAAACGCACTTGTTTTGGTAAATTTGAAAAAGATTGTTTTTTTTTTTTTTTTTTTTCTTGTGTACCAAACGAACATAAAAAGTGCTATGAGAGCAAAAAAAAGTGCTCTGGTGCGCGCAGTCGAATACCGCATTAAAGTGAAGTAATGTAATAATAGTTTTTGATTATTGAACAAATTTTAGTCGATATTTTAATTCTAATGCAAAATCGAGTTTTTGAAATAAGTGTACAAAAATGTTTGCTTTCTTAATCTTGTGTTTTACTAAATATATATTTTAAGGCAGAATCTGCAGCATACAATCTACACTATATTTGGCACTTCCCAGAGCTATGTATCCCAAGCGTGTGAGGGAAACTGTTTTATGTCACATACTTCACTTTTTTCATGTGTCCAATCAAACATAAATGCCCGAATTGCTCTCTTTGTTGTTGGTGCGCTCCTGATTGGATGATGTGTACTTTTTTTATGTTTTCTATTCACTGGTTAAATTTGATTTTAACTTAAACTTAAATTTTAGTTAATTTATTTATTTGTTCCAAGTCTGTGCCTAATGTGATTTTTAAGCATTTGTAGGTACTTAAATTGACGAAATTATATCCACCTGATGCAATGTGTGAGGTGCGTCCAATGCACACACAAAAAAAAATCTTTTCACTCGGCCTTACGAGACAACTGTTCCCACTTCGTTGTACTGTCACTGTCAGTTGTCAGCAATTAGATGAAATGTCAAAGTCACAGTTTGCTCGCAAGTCTCAAAACCTCATAACAAAAACTTCTCTCGTTTGCTTTTCACTCATAACGCGCTTCTTCGTCATCGATTTTTCAATCTATCATCTAGCTATTCAATTTTCCAGTCGTTCATATATCAGCATAAGCACCTATCTGTCCAACTTGAAGTACCTCGCATTGAAGAAAATTTGTTCATAGACGGTAATTACAGTGATGTTCGTAAAATATATCTCACGTGATAAGTGAAAGTATTACACCTGTTCCGCAGAACGCTTCCTTAAACCCTTGATCAAATTCAAGGTCTCTCGATCTCGACATATTTTTTTAGAATCTTTTCCCCAAAAATTTGACATTAATGGAAGCAAATAGCGAAACCTTCTGTCCACCGAGATGTGTAACGTCGCAGACAAAGTAAAACCTAGTGCGGCAATACTGTTGCCAAATCATATCACACTTTGTCCTTGACAAGTGAACTTTGCGGTGGTGTTTCTAGTTTCTCCCCGGGATATTGGCAGTAGTGTGAACGGGTGAAAGTAAATAAAATTTAAAATAATAATTAAAATTATCGACGCGTCAAACTAAAACACAAGTGCTTTGCAATAAGTGAAAATCAACTCGTCGAAAATGGCAGGTAGCGCCACTTTAAGTCCAATGTCGTCGTCATCTTCGACGACAGGAGTACCGGATTCAGACGCACCATCTGTTTCAATGGACAACTTTTACCCGGCTTTGGTTCAGTGCTTTGGAATTATTATTTGTGGGTAAGTTTAAAGGATATTTTTTTTTGTATTTTAGAAGTGTGGGTCTGGGTCATGTCAGCTTGTTGAGCGTGGGTAGTTTGCGGGAAATCTGCTGACGTAAGGCTTTTATATGGGGCTACAATAGCTTCATTAAAATATAAGGGTGAGCGACAAAACCACATGAGTAAATTTTGCAGTCGTGTAAGTTTGCCCGTAGCTTAGTAGTTTGTGCGTATCACACGTGCGGAAAGATAGTGGGCTAGGTGTGGCCATAAGGTTATCATATATTGAGCTGAAAATAACAAAAGGATGATAGGGCGTTGAACAATACATTTTTCGACCCACAATTCAATGTTTGTGCACTTAGGCACTTTAATGCACATATCAAGGCTCTAAGGGCAACGACAATGAGACAAAGAAGTGTATAATTTCCGCTCGTTTAAGTGCTTTGTCTGGCTTGATGATATCATTGTGCATCAAGCATGACAGTACACGATAACTTTTGGTGTATTTTTCTGTTATCATTGTGTATCCAATCAGCTGAACATGTTAATAATGCCAACTGACAACGAGAAGTTTGCTCGCCGCGTTATCGCGTAATTAGGTGTTTAACGCAGACCTATCAAGATGATTTCTCAACGTATTGAGATAGGTACCTACCTCTACTCTGTTTCAATTCAAGATTTTGTAGGTATAGATGGCAGTTCTTTCCACTTCACAATTCTATATAGGTCCAATTCTTATTACATTTACAAAGGAATCTGCTCTGTACAAGTTAGTTATATGGACGGAGACGGAAGACGGTTGGACTTGACGTCAATCCATCCAAGACAGAGCTAATCTTGTTCACTAACAGATACAAAATTTCTAACAGAGCTCCTCCAAAACTTAAAAATAAAGAGCTAAAATTTACAAAACATGCTAAATATTTAAGCATAATATTAGACAGCAAGCTAAATTGGAAGCTAAATATTCAGGACCGCACAAGAAAGGTCGCTATCCATCCACCTGTAGGAAGGTCATAGGCTCAAGATGGGACCTTCAGCCCAGGGTAACAAATTGGCTCTATACTGCGGTGGTCAGACCTATTCTGTTCTACGGAATCATGGTTTGGTGGCCGGCACTAGAGAAAAAATGCATTTCCAGATATTTGGAACTTATACAAAGATCAGCCAGTATATGCATTACAGGGGCACTCAGATCCGAACCTTCGGCGGCCTTAGACACAATCCTACACCTTCGTTCTGTCTGGATTACACTATTCCTTTCGAGGACTTTAACTAAAAAAAAAACAAAAAAATTCAACATAAAATACAAAGCAATAATCCCAGAAGGTATCGAATGGGAAAATGGCACAATAGAAAATAACTATGCACTGGAAGTTTATACAGATGGATCCAAAATGGCTTAAGGCACGGGAGCGGGAGTCTTCCCTCAATCACTCGAGATGAATATTGCCTTACATCTCCCAGACCAGTGTAGCGTCTTTCAGGCTGAAGGCAGCCTGCAGGCTGGCCTTTTTTGCGATAGACGATAAAGCTATCGACCTCTACATAGACAGATCAAAGTTGGTAAACAAAATGCCGGGAATCTCTTAACGAGATTGCGGGCAGGTGTTTAGTAACCCTATGCTGGGTTTCAGGTCACAGCGACATTCCGGACAACTGCAAAGCGGATGAACTAGCCATCAGACAAGGAAGCGGCCTTCACTTAACCAACCAACCGTACGCTCCTATGCGATCTATCAAATTCCTCCTATTTAAAGGGGCAATAAAGGTTGCTATTAATAGATGGAACAGCATAAATGCCTGCGTCATAGCCAAGCAAATCTGGCAAAAACTAGATGTTAAAAGGACGCGGAGACCTCTCTCTATAGGTAGAAACAGAATCAGCTCCGTAGTGGGGGCATTAACAGGGCACTGTTCGATAGGTAGATACGCTCGTAGGTTGATAACACCCTACAATGACTTGCAGGAGCTGCATGGATGAGGAGGAGGAAGAAACCGTTCTTTATCTTATTTTTAACTGTCAGCTCTTGCAAATTTGCGCAAAACCAACTTAGGAGACTACTTCTTCGATGACCTCAGTGACTTGTCTCGCACAGACATACGCTGTATCAGCAAATACATTACAAAGACCAAATAGCTTCAATGTACTTCCGCATATACTCAGCATCAGCAGTTGGTGCTATCGACTACTGCTCGCTCCAGCCGCTCCACCCGCATATCTTAGACGGGCTGTCTGTGGATTACAATCTAAGGACAGAATGCTTCGGTCACCTTTCGTTTATCCGAAAAATGCCGTCACTCGGTCAAACTCACCATTTGACTAAATTATAACACCCCGCAATATGCGTAGTAGGCTAATTGCTCCAATCGCCACTACTACTACGCTTTTTTCTATATCCGCCCTATTTGATAAGTTGCCAGAGGACACAGGCGAGGGTCTAACCGATACGGTCACGACCCACCCATCCGAAGGCATACTGTCAACCGGTCACTTCCTCCTTGATCAGCCTTATTAAACCTTAAGTAAGGTACACAACGAAAGGGCCGATCTACTAACCACCGATGGCGCATACGGTTAACGTCATTATGAAGAGACGTCAAAGGATTATAAGCGAAGGGCACACTGTTTCCGTTTCCCGTCGTATATCCGAAGACATATCTTTCAATAGTTAGCCCCAGTCTCCTCTCTTCAAGGACTTGTCTGAGGATAACGAGCGATGGGAAGAGTGTTTCGATCACCCTTCCCCTGTCCGAGGATAAACTGCCCCGATTCTCTATAAGAGACGTAGGAGGATTGCAGATAAAGACAAACTAGCATGTCCGGCCTAGATAGCACTCTGGCCTTCCGAGAGGATGCTACGTAAATACCAAAATTCGGTGAACTGCTTTACAGTATCGACCCTGTCCCGTTCCGCAATTGCGGTGCTAAAACGAAGGAGCTCCTGAGCATTGGCGGCGTACCCGTCGTTGATGAGCCGCTTATCCCTCGCGCCGCGGTGGCTGTGGTACAATACCGGCACACCATCTTTTGTCTGGACTAACCCTTTCATACCTTTCTAAACCTTCTGAGCTATGCATAACAGCCTGTAGTAAAAGATAACCGATGGCGATTCATTATTAACATTAAAGCGAATCAATTATGTGTCCTATGCCCTTTCTGTCCTTAACCGACCTATACTCCGAACATTCGGCTATTCAAGAAAAGAAATACAAAACCGAAAAATCCGCAATTAGGTATATACCTTCTTTTACCAGATATTAAGCAAGTGGAATGGCTTCTTTCATGAGAAATCAGGAATTTATATATCTGCCCTAAATGACTTCCTACTCAACACTGATACTGACTGATACTTATGTGGTTCTTATGATGATGCTCATGGAACATTCGACGATATTGATCTGTTTTTGTAAATGTAGGTACTAGGACGTTATTTGACAACAATATCAGATGTTCAAATTGCATTCGTTTTTGGAAAAACCGCAAATATGGATGTTGACTTAAAAAACGTTTACCCTGTTGTAGATTAAGATTACAAATGGAGTTTTATTGTAGTCTTTAAATGACGATGAAAAAAACAATTCCTCCAAAATGATACCCATTCCTATTTATTAAGTTGCTTTGTTTTGAAAAGAAACATTTTTTTAAAGTGACGTAAAACATCTGTGCAGAGCTTAAGATTGGTCGCAATATGTGTAAAACGTAAAAAAAATATCGATATCTGCCAAAAAGTGATCCGAATCCAACATTTGTTAGTCTTTTGTTTGCGTCATCTATGAATTATTGTTGACAGAACAACAACAGTCTTATTATTATGAGCAAATATTTGGGTGGAAGTAGGTCTACAGCTGTATTTATTAGATTACCTTACGACGCCTGTTGATGTTGTTTAGTTAAACATCGTGTATGGATTTACGCCGCCTCTTCGTGGCTCGCCTAAAATTGTTATTTATTATTTTTCCTCGCTAACTTTACTAACTCGCTTCCTGGGGATATATTTCCAGAAGACTACAATTTGCAGCAATTTAAGTGCAGAGCGAACATACATCTGCAGGCATCTCGGGGCGCTGTTGAAGCGTTAAAGGTTCGCCTTTCCCGGGAGAAGTATAATATACTTTTTTTTTATATTATAAAAAAAAACGAGGTTTGTGTCTAAAAAGTAAGAATTTCCATAAACTATTACAGAAAACACTGAAATCTATTACTTTTTGCTCTGAAATCAACATCAGCTGTGATGGGCCACGTACTAGTCTCTAGTGGTATAGACTAGAGCGCGTGTTACATTTGATACATTATACGAAACCTGACTGAAACTGAAATTCGACAAAAATTACCCAACAGAAATTGTCAGAGCAAAATCCCCAAGAACTAGCGAGAATCGTTGTTACTCCTCGCTTCCCCACTCATAATACGAAACCCCCTATTCGTAAAAGTCCCCGGTCCGATTAGTCTCTAAGGATGTAAGTAGCATTACAACAAAACAACACAAAAGCCGAGTTCTAAAAAATAAATGCAAACAGTTTTACAGTGTAATTGGCATGCCTAAAACTCCGAACGTAAGAATTGTTCATAATAAATTATATACGAATTATTTACAGCGACAACAATGTAATCATTTACCCATCGACATCTTCGGAATGTATGTAAATTTCTTCGAGAACTGAAACGTTTACCTCTAACATTCCAAATCGTTTGCTAGATAAGTGAAAACCCGCCACATGCTGGTGGTTTCGCTCAAATGCCAAGATTAATCAACTATTGAATGAACTTCTACTCCCAACACGATTTGTTGTTTGCAACCGCAAGTTAATGGACTCAAACAACATCCGTCTTTGTAGGAGATAATTTCAGACAAAAATATATTATTTAACATTTGATAAGCGACCACCGAGCATCTGAACAAGTGACGACGTTGATTAGAAGCCGTACTTCATGCCGCGTGCACACTTGAGAGACACTTACATGATAATGCATCACTATCGATTCAATTACCAATCAATTTAGTTGTTTATTCGTTTAGCAACAAACGGAATTGAATTTCTGTTTCAATTAGATGGGGACAACTGAGAGTGTTATCAGTGTGATTGCAAATGAAAAACAAAAAAAAAAAAAAAAAATGCAAGGAGCAAGCTGAACTCGTCGCTCTTTATTGTTGGTGGTAATTCAAATATTTTTATTAGTGACAGTTAACTAAATATTCTAAGGGCCGTTTCATTCACTCGAAGTTGAACACAACTTGGGGATTTTTATATATCCAACTCCCCAAGTTGTGTTCAACTTCGAGTGAATAAAACGAATTACCGATGCATCCCGAAAAAAACGACAGTTTGGTGTGGTTTATGGGCTGGTGACATCATTGCCCATTGGTCCATTTTTCTTCAAAGACGACCGTGGAAGAAACGTTACCGTCAACGGCGGACGATATCGAGCCATGATACGAAACTTTTTTTTGCCCCAGTTGGTTGAGCTGAACTTGGTTGGCGGTGCCACTTGCCACACAGCTCGTGAAACAATGGAAATGTCGAAGGATGAATTTCGTGAGCAGCTTATTTCTCGAAATGGCCCTGTGATTTTGCCGCCAAGATCATGCGATTTAACGCCTTTTTATTATTTCTTGTGGGGTTATGTAAAGTCGTTTGTCTATGTGGACAAGCCGAACACGATTGAATCCTTACAGGATAACATAACACGCGTAATTCGTCGAATACAGGCCGAAATGCTTGAAAAAATGAAAGCAAAATTGGACCTTCCGAATGGACCATTTGAAACGGAGCCACGGACAACATTTACATGAAGTTGTCTTTAAAACGTAAATGGCAAAGGCCTATTTATCGATTACAATAAAAAAAATTTTGGATTTGGAAATTGGAAATTTTTGAAATTGTTGGAAATTTGAGTGTTTTATTCGATTTTTAAAAAAAACTACGCTTAAAAAATCACCCGTTACATAAAAAAAAGAAGAAGAATTGCTTTCTTGCTTATGTCGTTTTCCATTGGTTTCACTCGGGGATCGACTCAATCTGAAATCCAATGGAACAAGAAAACTGCTTCTGGTTGAATCCACAAAAGTATTGGTGAAATGCCAAAAAATAATCTACGGCAGCTGTCATCTGACTTGTATAAAATACATAAATTGCACTTGTGTGAGTGCTTCTTGAGTGGATTCTGACTTCAAATCCAGAAGCGAAATTCTCTCCTCAGAATCAGCAGAAGAGTATTTTTTGTGCCAATGGAACGGTTTCAGAAGCGAATTTTTCGATTCCGGACTCTTCCGGACGCTTCTTTTTGCCCAATGGAAAACGACATTATAAAGCTATAGTAGATGTTATTTGAATTTGTCCTTTTTTAATTGTTTTTCCTTTTGATAAAGACTGCTTTGAGTTCTTTCTGCAATTTTCTTTCAATTCTTACTTTAACCTTTTTCTTTTTATCCACCTTTGTACACCCCACACAAAATTAAATTAAATTAAATTTATCTAAAATAAATAAAGGATAAGTTGAATTGAAAAAATCGAATTGAAATCGGGGACATAACTTTACTGATACCCTTATGCCTTTGTTCGTTTGAGACAAAGGAGCTTGACACATTACCCAACATTAAGGAAGAGCATGTTTATTTGAATGCCGATTACTAGTTGGGGATTTTTTTTTTTGCAAACTTGCCTACTTGTTTGGGAATAGAGATATGACACACCGGCACACCGCAAAATCCAAGTTGTTGTCGTGCCGTGTTGAATTGCTAATTTGCATTCATTACTCGGTACAGTGACGTGTTATCATCTGGCACAATCCAGTCGGTGTGCACTTTGTTCCAGCTACGTCAATGCACCGTGTGGCAGACGACTCCGGAACGGGAGATGAGAAATCGCCATAAATTAATGACTAATTTGATTCCCACGTTCGATGCTGTGTCACTGACTACGGTTATTATCTCGTTAGATTCAATCATTTGGTGCACAACGAAAGTTAAGTTGATTATGGAAATTTGACTCTTATTTAATATTCTGGTGGCAAATTCAACAAACAAACTATTTAGTCATACAAAACCACCGGTATAATTTACGATCATGATTTATGTATATGCAACAAACCCGATCTATTTAGGGTAAGGTCATTCGTCGGCTCAGGTAAAAGGCACACTTTCTGCCTCGCGAAGGCGTGAGAGGCTTTCCATTGGAAAAACAGGCTAACAAAGTGCCAAAATCCGCCCTGAGCTAGATATGTGTATTCAGTGTTGTTAGGTAAACAACTGAGAATTATGCAGAATAGAGGTTTCAAATGCAATTCTAATTACTGTCATTTAATTACACAGTGGAACACTCGCCACTACGTATGTTTTTCTTGTTATGTAGTTTGTTAATAAATTTTTATTGCTGACGGCTTAGAGCGGTGCACGGTGAGCTTGAAGGCTTGTCAGGAACCCCATTAATTTGATGACATTATTCAGGAAATTAAATTGATTCTACTTTGTAAAATGCAACCTTAATGCATTGTTAGTAAACATGATAATCTGCATGCTAATTGAGTTCCGTCGACTTTCTAATTGTTTTCGGGCGTTCGTACCGCCACACAATTATAAATAAATGTTGCTTGCGGGAAGGCAGAAAAGAAAAAGAATGCATAGGTTCATTCGCGTACGCGGTTTAAATCGAACGCAATGGATAGAAATCGATCGCACAGAAAAGTCTATACAAGACGTCTGTTCCTTTACTTTTAAATCTTACGAATTTTTACTTATTTTTACGATTTTTATTCAGTGACGTTCCTTAACTGGAAAAGTTCGTAAAAGAGAGTGTCGTCGAGAGAGGAAGATATTACCCCTCCACTGAGAATCTTACGAATTTTTACTCAACAAATTTCTTGGTGTAAGAAGTGGAAAAGCTGTCAGTCACCTTACAATTTACAATACAACTAACAGAACAGACCTAATTTCTCTTCAAAAATGACAGAAAAAGAGAAAATTAGCAAAAGAACGAGTAATACGCTATTCAACCGAACCGAAAACACTCGAAAACTTCATCGAAAACAGAAGTATTCTAATTCACATTTCAGTTTTCAAAATGAGTCGTTTGAAGTCGTTTGTTTTCCACGAAAACACCACGAAATCGACTTCCAATCGTTGCGTTGTTGAAACAAACACACCTTTTGCAACATTGAGCGGAGCAGCTGACCAAACAAATGTCACAGGTCACAGCTCACAATTTAAAGACATTTTCCACACTAATTGATGGGCTTATATTATTTTAAAATGCTCTGAATTCATTTTATTTGTCAATTAATGCGATCAAAACTTGTAAACAAACTACACAGAAGTTTTACGACTATTGTTTCACATCTGATTGAAAAGTCAATCGAAAACTAGTTATTGTTCGGTGTGAATGAAATTTCGAGTTTTCGACGAAAACACGGTTTTCGCTGTGGTGTGAAAAGGGTATAACGATACCGAGAAGTTTCTCTCTTGGCTCGAAATCGAAATAGCTCAGAGAATTTTAACCGGAAGCCGGAAAGTACTGATAAATATGTCAAATGCACAAATTTTACAAGTATTAAATTCAAAATCAGTCTTAAAAATCAATTTTAAGGAAAAATTAAAGCTGTGAAAATAAAAATCGGTGATAGAATGTTTGCCTAGAGCGTTTCATATGTTGCAAAAAGGTAATACATATTTATTTGTGACATGGACAGGAGAGGGCTTGGGTTCGGACTTAACTGCAATTGTAGTAGATCTACTGCAATTTTAAGAAAACAAAACAAATCGACTGCACCACTGCGCTCGACTGACAATCTACTGCAATTTATGTGAATCTCGGAAATCTTAAATCAAAATTGAATATATCTACACATTTTTGTTACTCAGTATATTTTTAAGAGCTCATTGCAAATAATGAGTTACTGGAAGCACTGTTTATTGATTCTGCAATCTATTACAATATATTTTAAAAGAAAATGTGCATGCCATCTCGTTTTCACTGAATTTGCCTTGCATGAATTGATACTGAAGTCAAGTCTCAAGTGTGTCTTTCACTTTCACTGTTTCTAAATGTATTGTTGTTGTTGTTCTGATCGGCTGTCGGTTTTTTTATGTTTAAACATTTTTAAAAAAATATTTTAAAATTTAATTTTTATCGCATTTTTTCTAAATTCAAAATCCACTGCAAAGAAAGTGAATCTACTGCACTTTTTTTTTAAGATCTACTGCGAAATTTTATAACTGAAGTCCGAACCCTCGCAAGTCTATCGCTATCCACGGATTTTTGAGTATATTTTCAGCTCTCTGAGAGTGTTTCTAAATTGTTCACTCGGGGATTCACTTATTCTGTAATCAAATGGAACAAGAAAACTGCTTCTGATTGAATCCACAAAAGTATTGGTGAAATGCCAAAAAATAATCTACGGCAGCTGTTGTATCTGACTTGTATAAAATACATAAGGCCCTAGTTATACAGGGTGGCGCAAAAGTAATCCTCCTATCAGAAAATGCTATAAATTTTGCGATGGCCCCTAATGTCAGTTCTGTTTTGACATTTGTGTAGTAAACACATGCGAAATACACGTTAATAAACAATGTTACGCTACACTGCTCCAGATCCACAATCCACAAGAAGAATCAAAGTTTTTCATTTTTTTTTTAAATTACAGCCAAAAAACATCGGAAGGTTATTTTTGCGCCACCTTGTAGCAATACGTAAAACCAAACCGTAAAAAATATGCTTTTCTGACACTTGAACTTGGTGGTTGAACTTAATCTTGGTCTTAAAATGTTGCTTGTGAATAATTATAAAGTTGGATTATCAAAGAAAAAAAGCGAATGTTCTTAAAATTTTCTGGAAAAATAATTTATTCATTTTTCCGTACGAAAAACTTTTTCTGATCAACTTCTCAGTCAATTCCACAAAAGCAAACCGAATCATTCCACTGAAAAATTTCATTTCTCTACTGTTCCATCTGTCAGGAACTTTTGTTTTTTGCTGATGGAATCCCATTAGTGCCCGCTGGGGGCTGGTTTGTTGTATTTGTTTTCTTAGGGAATCATTTGTCTGACAGATTTTTCGCTTTGACCGCTTAAACCAGAAAAAAAAGCTCATTTTCATACTGTTCCAACTTTTTTCGGTTGCATTTTACGTATGGATAAACTGGGCCCTAAATTGCACTTGTGTGATTTCTTTTCGAGTCGATTCTAACGTCAAATCGAGAAGCGAAATTCTCTTCTCAGAATCACCATAAGAGTATTTTTTGTGCCAATGGAACGGTTTCAGAAGTGAAATTTTCGATAACGACGTATCGATGTATGACGATGTATCAGAATAGACAACTCTTGCGTACTTTAATTTGTTTGTTGTTTCGTTCGACATTTTCAAAGACCTCTTTATCTCACGCATAATGTGAGCGGATTTGTCATGCCTCATGCGTCTTATCGTACTTCAAAGTGCGTGCGTACTTTATTTGATTGTTTATGTTAATATAGTTATTTTCTATCATTAATAAGACTGGTTTATTATCCAATCGTGGAATATTTGCTGGACACATAGCCTCTAATTAGCGTTGACAAGTAGTGACTACTTGAAAAATACACCGTCAAAAGTTAAATTATTAAATCGTTTTAGGCTTCTGTTTATGTGACTTTTTTAGAGTAAGGCACATTAGGCATTTAACTAAATTGACGAACACTGTGAAACTGCCACATGAGAAGATCTTCTGAACGAGGTTCATCGAAGTTGTAGTTGCGGACCGTGAACTTGAATTATTCTACTCGTGTGGGTTCGATTTTCATTGTTAGTTGAACACATGTACTTGGCGGTACCCTCAATAACCACAAGACCCATTAGTTGCACGTGTTTTTTAATTGATGTTAAAAAAAGTGCGTACGACGTGAGTCTGTGAACGAGGGTAAAGATTTATGGAATAAATGACCTTGTGGCTAAAGACCTCTCGAGCATATACATTCAATGCACCGTAGGGAAATATCCTTGGATTTAAGCTTTGTACATAACTGTTAATCGATAAAAACGCGATAAGCGAAAAAAAAAACTGTTGGCTGCAGTGTTGCTTGGTGAAATGTGTGGTAAATGGCCCTGTATACACTCGGTGCGAGTAAGAGCTGTAAATAGTTTGTTATGAATATCAGTCGTCTATGTTTGACACTTTTTCACACATAGAAAAATGGAGATTCTAATTTTGCATGCAGAGTCGGATAGGTGCGAAAAAAGTTGCACTTTAAAAGTTTGTGGTACTAAATAAATAAATAAATAGTTGGCCCAACGGGCCCGGAGGGACCCAAGGCCTAGCTTCTCACAACCATTCGTTTTGTGTGAGTTTTTCATTTTTGAAAAGAATGGAAGGGATCTACAATTTTATGCCGCCTCCAAACGGCTAATTGAGAAGTTCTTTCAAGACAGTTATACTCTCGGATGTTTGTCAGACGTTCGCGAGAGGTGGCGCAATGGAAAAAATCCTAAGTTAAAATTTGGGTTTTTGCGGGATTCGAACCTCGACCCCTCGCTTAGTAGTCCAACACACTAACCACTAAGCCACCGCGTTTGTGGTACTAACGTTGACTTTAAAAAGGCCTCCAAAATTGCACACACTTCAGATACAACCAACCAAAAGTTCAAATCTGTTAACAGGCATCGCTCCAATTTACCCACAAATCCGTCAACAAATGAGGTGCGGAGATGAGGCTGCTTGGCATCGGGTTTTATAATACTCGTGTGAGTTTTCGAGTTAACAATAAATGAATGGTGCCCACTTCATCAAGTTGAACACACCTTTTGTCAAAAAATGTTGTCGTAATAACAATAAAGCGCGCCAATTCATGAACTCATCTGCAATATCTTACAAAATTGATGTCCAGCTTAATTTAAGTGCATATGCGGTTATGAATGTTTTGACATAGGTAACGTTACCTTAACGTTTTTTATTGCATCTCGTTCCTTACTTAATAAGTATGTACCTCTAATCGATTACAAATTATTTACCAACCGTGCAAAAAAAAAAAAAAAAAATTATTTCCATAACCACAACAAATGTCACAACATATCAGAAAGTGTACGCTGCCGCACCGGCCGGTACTTCGGTAGTCAATAATAGTTACCACAGCAAGCAAAAGACCAGTATAACAACTTCGGAAGTAGATTTGCATAAATCCACACTCAAGTGTATACTCATGCCAATTTTAGCTAAACATGTTCAAGAGTTGTAGTAGGTAGAAGTATTTCATAAGCGGTTAGAGATTAAAGCACTTTAGAGTAAAAAACTGCCATCAACAATTACAATTAGCATATAACAATTTTTCCAGCAACTATTAAATCAGTAGCTCTCAGACGGTAGGTAGCACTCTTTAAATTTAAGTTATAAATTATTGCTTATTGCGTTAAAACACTTCAGCAGATTGTTGATGACAGGTGTAATTAATGCGTTAAGTGCTGCCAATTTTGTTAGTTTAAGTGTATTTTGATGAGCTACTGAACGAATAAGGGACAGATAACAAAGAACTTCTTTTTTCAGTGACCACTTCGTTTGAACTATCTAGTTGATAGGTCGCTTTTCTCTTCCCTTTTTAATGTACCGGATTGTTTTCCAATTTATTATACCCAGGGTGACCGTTGTGCAACTAAAGTTGCAATTTGGCATTTTTTCGAGAGCCTGCCACAATTTCACCCCTATCGAGGTATCCGTTCGGAACGGAATTTTCTCCGATCTGTACGAAATCGGAGAAATTCCATTCGAGGTATCCGTTCCGATGAAACTTTCGGAAAAATTCTCCGATGGCATATAGTGCACTTATTTTTGACAGCCACACGGCAATTTTTTCCGAAGCTCTCCGACAACGAATTGCTGCGGAATATTTTCATGTAAAATAAACGCGTTTATATGCTTCATTTATTTTGTTCCGAAACGGATACTTCGAACGCAATTTGAGTTCCGATCGGATTTCACTTTCGTATCGGAATTTTCTCCGAACGGATACCTCGATAGGGGTGTTTGTTTTTGCTATTTTGGCCCTTTTTTAGTTGGGAAGGGGGCTCCGAAAGTTGTACAAATTGCTTTTATTTTTAAATAAAAACCTTACCGTACCGCAGTTGCCTATCACAGTACTATTATAGTGTTTAGAGAGCCAACGCTTGTTAAATACCTATGTTTTAAAAATTCTGAATTTGAGTAGCTTTAAAAATGACACTTTTTTCTCATTGGCCCTTTTTCTTGCGACTTTTCAGAATTCTGCAGCGGTCACACTGATTATGATTACAGATTATACCTATAGCTCTTGCGTAGCTAGTGAAATGTAAAATCAAGAGAAAATATCCTGCTCTCATAAGAACCAATTTCTTTCTTCTTTAAAAACCATTCACACAAACGTACTTTTTACCAGTAATTTCAATAAACGCTGATTTGAAATTCAGTGCCCACAAATTAAATTGTTTTAAATAATCGCAGAATATATACCTAAACCAACGCCCATTATATTGATGCTCGGCTGAAAGTGACTGAAAGTATCCAGCAACCAGTCTTTGTATTAGGTGCCAAATTTATTAGCTATAAACAACAAACACAATTACATACGTACTTACACATTGTGCATGTGATAAAATGCGCTCCCATCAGGTGTTTGATGTCAATTATCTGTTTCTGTTTTTTACGTCTCTCTATCATGATAGCATTACTGCGCATTACTATAATAGCGGTAACAATAACAACAGAGTAATACATATTTTGCAAAGTTTCGCAACTTTGTTACCTACTTTTGTGACATGTTTAACGATCGTGAAGAAGTAATAAACCATTTATCTTTTTACCGTGAGTAAACTTTGCAGGCCTTTACTTCGATTTTTCCTCTGTGCACCTGTCAATTACACGACTGACTTCCTATGTTTTTTTTTTGTTTTTTTTTTTTTTTTTTTTTTCAAACAAAAATCGACTAGGACTAGGTGCATTCTACCAACTGTGTCAATTTAAACGGTGGTCGTTAACACGTATATTCTCGAAGAATAATTTGAGGGTTTTTCATTGCCCAGAACCAACTACTACTACTGTTTATTCACATATCCATTCAAATGGAAATGTGACTCGTCACTCATTACGATGTTTTCATGAAAAACAAGGTTGTCATTGGCTAGCTGTAACATCCTATTGTCATATGTACGGCGGCGTAAATGGTCTTGTGGAAGAAGCTCTTGTGTCAACTGAATCTTAAATGGAAGCAAATGCAAATCCTTGTGCATTGCAATTAAGAGATAATCATTACGATATGATCTCTGATGCTTTGGATATCGGTGTCCTGCAGTTTTCGGATGAAGATATAATAAACGCGCTCGATAAACTTAATTTTAATAGCAACCCAGGCCCAGATGGGATTCCAGCGGTCATATTAAAGAAATGTTTGTCTTCCGTTTTTCTTCCTCTTAAAATTATTTTTAACCAGTCTCTTGTTTCTGGTGATTTCCTTAATGAATGGAAATATTCTTTTATAATTCCAATTTTTAAAACCGGTTTAAGGCAAAAGGTGGAGAACTATAGGCCTATATCTAAGCTTTCGGCAATACCTAAATTATTTGAAAGTATTGTTAAAGACAAACTCTTTTTCGCGGTAAAAGAAATTATTTCTAGTAGTCAACATGGCTTTGTTCGTGGTAGATCTTGTACTACTAACTTAGCTTTGTTGACTAATTACATTTTTAATAGTTTTGAGAAACGTTTACAAGTTGATGTACTCTACACTGACTTCACAAAAGCCTTTGATAGAGTACATCACACCTTACTTTTGGCTAAGCTAAAATCGTTGGGTTTTCATTCCTCAATGCTAAAATGGTTCGTTAATTACCTTACCAATAGAAGGCAAATGGTAAAGGTCGATAATTTGACTTCTCGGGTAATTGAAGTAACGTCGGGCGTTCCACAAGGTAGTCATCTGGGCCCATTGCTATTTATTTTATTTATTAACGATGTCCACGAAATATTTAAATTCTGTAAAGTTTTGACATTCGCGGATGATTTGAAGTTGTTTTCTCGGGTTAATAATATTTCTGATTGTATTCGCTTTCAATCAGATATTAATAGGTTATCGGAATGGTGTAATCACAATGCTCTAGAACTTAATATTTCTAAATGCAAGGTGTTTACGGCCTACCGTATTGCTGCACCCCTTTTTCATAATTATTTTATAAATGATCTTAGACTTCAGCGTCTTGAGGAGGTAAAAGATCTTGGTGTCATATTTGACAATAAATTAAATTTTAATTTGCATTATGATTACGCCATTGCTAAGTCTAACTCGTTGTTGGGCTTTCTTATGCGTAATAGTAAAGACTTTCGAAATGTACATAGCCTTAAGGTTATTTACTGCTCATTAGTCAGGCCATACTTAGAATATTCATCAGTTATTTGGGATTCACCATATGTCTTACACAAACTTAGATTCGAAAGAGTCCAGAAGAAATTCACGAGATACGCGGTTCGTAAATTATATGTGTTTGATGAGCTTCCTAGTTATGACAGCAGATGCACATTAGTCGGCTTGCAAACCCTCAGTTTCAGACGCACTGCAACTTCTGTCATGTTTGTTCGCGATATTATTAATTATCATATTAATTCACCAGAATTGCTTTATCTTTTAAATATATATGCCCCCCAGAGGTCTCTGCGGGTTAGAAGTTTATTTTTTACAGATAGGCATAGAACCAATTATGGTATCAATGAGCCTATTACAAGGTGCATAAGCACATTCAATGATCTCTGCAATGAAATTGATTTTTGCTTATCCAGAGTAGATTTTAAAAATTGCGTTTTTTCATTGGTTTTTGATTGAAGTTAATTTAATATTTGAAGTAGTCTATAAGATTGAAGATCGGTAGATGACGCTTAGTCGCGCAACAAACATCAGTTGTGTAAAGCGATACTGAGAGGTCACACTTAGAGAACGTAGTGTTTTGTGTGTCCTCGATGATGGTAAAAAAAAAAAAAAAAAAAAAAAAAAAAAAAAAAAAAAAAAAAAAAAAAAAATTGTCGCCAAAGTTGTTCTTTGAAGACCAAGCTCCTGAGCACGGCGTCGAATTGAGGTTGATGGATTGTTTTGAACACTTCCTTGAGCAGCAGTAAAGTTTTCAGCCGATTTTGCAGTACGTTGTGGTCCATGCTTGGGCCTATCACCTACAGACCCTCTTTCTTCGAAATCATTTACTACACGATAAATAGTGCGTTTTGTTGGCACGTTGTTTCTCCCAGAAATTAAAATAAAACACGTTGGTTTATCGAATTACTTACTTACTTAAGGTGGCGCTACAGTCCGGGGTGGACCTGGGCCTCAACCAATACGCCTCTCCAGTTAGCTCGATCTTTGGCTAACTGCCTCCAGTTGCGCACTCCAAGTTGGTTGAGGTCCCCTTCCACTTGCGCGCGCCACCTAAGGCGAGGTCTTCCTCTACTGCGTTGTCCCTCCGGGTTAGAATCGAAGACTCTTCGGGCCGGAGCGTTGGTGTCCATTCGCTCTACATGTCCCAGCCATCTTAGACGACTGATGCGTAGTTTTCTGACTAGGTCGATGTCGCTGTACAGCTCGTAGAGTTCGCTGTTAAATCTTCTCCTCCAAAGCCCGTCAACGCAAACGGGACCAAAAATCACTCGAAGAATTTTGCGTTCGAAACGACCGAGGAGATCTTCATCCGCCTTTGATAGCGCCCATGCTTCTGCACCATAAAGCAGGACTGGGATGATGAGGGTCTTATACAGAGTTTCCTTAGTATTTCTCGACAAGGCCTTACTTATCAATTGCCGTCTTAGGCCAAAGAAACAGCGGTTGGCATGAGTGATTCTTCGCTTGATTTCTGAGGTGATGTCATTTTCAGAGTTAATAGCGGATCCGAGGTAGACAAAGTCCCTAACTACCTCAAAGTTATAGCTGTCTATCGTGACGTTCTGTCCGATTCGTCGATGTTGTGTGTCCCTTCTTGTTGACAGCACATATTTTGTTTTGCCCTCATTCACCACTAAACCCATTTTTGCCGCTTCTGTACTAATACTAGCAAACGCTCCAGTAACAGCTCGCTGTGTTCTGCCAACAATGTCAATGTCGTCAGCGTATGCAAGTAGTTGCACAGACTTATGGAAAATTGTACCTCTGGTTTTGGCTTGTGAGTTTCGCAGTTTATCGAATATTCTTCCATAATAAATTTGCCACGTGTCTACTTCACGACTGCCAAATATGAACTGTCAAGGCTAATGTTTACCAAAATGGCGGCAGAACAAAGTAGTATACCTTCCCGGCGGACACCCTGTAGATGAGTCTGGACTAGATACACCCTGAAGCCAAAAACTAGATTGTTCGGCAACGTCACTCTTCCATCAGCCACAAGATAACGAAATTCTTGGGTTTGAATTGTCGGCTGACCCGCCATAAACGTCAACTAAAAAAGCTGTTCATGTGACCGATTTTAACAATCAAAACTAACGCACATTAAATCAGCCAACTTTCCGACTTAAGTGGGCTTAGCCCAAAGTAAAAAAAGCTCCCTCTCCAAAATATGTTATTTATTTGTACGCATTTCTATGTGTTGGCAACGCGTGTCAAATAAATTGATCCTCATCAACTCCAATCAATGAACGGGTTCCACTGTCCGCTAGACGTCTAGCACAAAATATCCCAGATGAAGGAACGCTCGCGCTAGAACACCAGCGGCAGCGGCAAAGTCTCCACTACAATTAAAGAAATGATTCAAATATCATAAAAATAATATCTGAATTGCTATTTCATTTACATTATTACCAATTTTATCACAGTTGCACTTGTTCGACTTCGTATTTATTTTCATCTTGTAAAGCGTAGTACGGAGTCCGAAACAAAATTGTCCGTTGGTTTCCAAATGGACAGCGAAACGTGTGCGAAAAGGCATCGGAAAACAATTTGTGTAGATTTCCATCAGCTGATACACAAGTAGAAGTGCTACCAGCACTGGCTATTTATTTCCAATTTGGCTCCTTAAAATTGTCATTTCCGATTATTGCTGTTGCTGTTGCTGTTGCTGTCGCTGTGTTAATCTGTTTCTCGCATAAACGTTGAAAAGATTTCCATTGACAGGTCTTTTTTTTCTCAATGCAGCGCCCAACGGGTAGTTTAGAGCTAGATTGAGAAATTTCCCTGAAAGGGGTATTACACAAAAAGTGCTAGACCAGTGTTGTTATATCGTGGGATTTATCCCTTATTTGGGTTATCGTGGGATTTTCGATGTCCGAAAAGCCTTTCGTGGGATAAAGGGAAAAAGCACCAAATCGTGGGATTTTGAGGAATATAACAAAAAACATTAAAACTATAAATTTTTGCTGAAATTTCATGAAAACTCCTACATTTCATCATGATTATCAACACACTGAATGTGCATAAAAAATGCTCTTATAAATTGTCTCTTTTCAAAATTTTCTAGTACCAAAAAATAATCGTAATAATGTTACAAACTGTGATTTTTATACTAAAGGTTAATTAACCGCTATTTTCATTCCTTGTAATACAAATTTTACTTTTAAAAACTGGATTTTGAGACGAAAAATTGTCGTGGGATTTAAAAGAGATTTTGAGTACAGTGAAAAGGGAAGAATTACCACGCTTCGTGGGATAAATGAAGAGAGAGTGCTAACAACACTGCAGACGTTTAGCGCAAATGGTGAAATAATTTTTTTTTGTAAATGGAGTTTGACATGCCGCATTGCCGCTAGCGGGCAGTGGAACGCGGCCAATCATATCTCCTCTATGATATCTGACTTGCTTTTGCATAGTCATTGTTTCTCTCTTTTTTTAAAGAAGTCTGGAAAATAAGTAATCTGCCGGTTTCTTGGGAATGCATTGGATATAAATAAATCAAACATCTCATAAATCTTGCATCGTTCGCGCGTTGTTTTCGATTAACAAACAATGACTCTCCGCTGAAAGATATGGTGGAACACACAATAATTTCGTTCATCAATATGTATATAAACAAACTGTCTATGTGTATGCGATTAAGGACTACAATTATAAATACCATCTTTAAATTGTTATGTTTGTTTTTTTAATTTGATTTATTTCTTATCTTTTAATTGAGCTGCAATTATAGTATGAATTAAATTGAATTATTCGTAGGAATTGTTAAACTAAAACAATCAGGTGCTCACACTTTCTGGAAAACAAACAATTGCGGTTACGTGTTGTGGAAACTCTACTGCCTATCATATTCAATTTGAAGCAATTAAATTTGGACAGATAACTTACACAAAACAAAAGCAGATAACTTGACAATAATTACAAGTTACAATTACCTATAGTCCCACTTATCGGCACATAAGATTGCAATTACGGTGTATAAGGACTGCCGTGCTACGTCATTATGAGGGCGGCTTCAATAATGAATTTGCATGATGTAGGTATGCGTTTGGCATGTTTGTAACTTGCGCACATGGGAAGCGATTATACACAATATAAATATGCACAGTATATAGATGAGCAAATTAGTTTCTGTCACTCTGCAATTATCTGCATAGTTCGAAGATATAATCATGCGCTAATTGTTATTACAGTTCAGCTACTTGTCGGTTATGTAACGCCGAGATATGTTTGATGTACTGGGGTAGGAGTTGATAACTACTCTTAGACAAGGCATGATTGCGGGTGCCTGTCTCTTTCTTGGGAATTGGAATTTTAATTAATAATCGCACATGTCTGTCGTTAGCTGGAGTCGCATGGGGGTAATTTCTTAGTTTCCACCTTAATACGGTGCATCATGATTACATTTGAACTTTTTGGTAAAGATTTGGAGAACTATTTGGCATAGAATTTTAAATTTTGTTCGGTATACATATTCGCTATTAGCAGATTTAAGTCTGTAATATTTTTTTATAAATAAATCTGTAGGTTGATAGCTTTAAAAAAAAGTCAGGGCACTCATTCCGTAACTTTTCAGACGATTATCGTCGAAACGATAGAACCCAAAACTAGCAACTAAGTGCTAAAATTACAAGTTCGAGAGGTTAATCCAGTTCTTTTCCCACAAATGTAATGAAAGCTGACGATATAAAAAAAAATCGAGCAGATTATAACTTCTAATGGTGATTAAAGTTTCCAAGACGATATCGTTCAGACGATCATTGATATACGGAATCTGCCCCCAGGTCAACTTGTTAATCAGCGATCAGCGATCGTGTTGATCTATTAATATTCCTGTCATGGCACATGATTACATGTCAGTACTCCGCAATTCAATTTAAAAGTCTTTCTTTCCCCTGCAATATCTCAAAAATCATCATCTTTTATTCAAAATATTCTCATGATAAAATAATTCAATTGTAACAGCAATATCATCAGGCCGTACGAAAACAACGATCGTCAGGTGTCAGGAGAGTGATTCAATAACCATGAGGAAGAAGAGACAAAAAATTACTTTAAATAAAATGCAGATCATTTTATCTGAAACGCATGTCCCACTCTCAGTGTGACGACCCATGAATAATTTGTGTTGGCCCGCAAATGTGCTGGTGGACTTTGAAAGCATTTTTTTTTTTTTTTGGGTTGAATTAAATTAGTTTATTTTGTTCCGCATGGATTTCCGAATTTGATTTATATGATTATAATCGGAAGTACTGGGAACAAATTATCTCGAAAACAATTCAAATGAGCGGTTGCCTTTTGTTAAAAATTGATTGCTAATTCATAAATAATGGTCCAAGTGTGTCGCCTTTCGCTAACAATGGACACGCTTACCAAATTACATATACATATATATTAACTGTATAATTATCTCTTCCATTGCACACTAGCTTATTTGATCGTCAAATTTTGTCAAGCGTGCAATGGAATCTCGCAAGCGAAACCTGAGCTCTGTCTCCATCTTCGTGGGAAGATATAGAGATAAGAGCTTTCACACAGGCACCTAGCAATAAGTTTAGGTTTAAGACATTTTCTCGGAGTTCTAATAAAGTCACCAAACTTAAAAGACATCTTTTCTTTCCAAGATATACCTAATTTATACGAAACCAATGGTTTGAGATGTGTTCAACTATCAAATATAAAATTATAATTGCAAATCAAACGTTGTTAAAAAGAAATTAAAGTGGACCTTGTCCATGAGAAAAACCGTTTCAGCAAAGGCTTTAAAGTTGGCTGTGACATTGAAAATATATATTTGATCGAAATCGAACTTTTGGATCAAAATTTTAGCATTTTATCATTTGGTGCAGGGAAATAAGTCTCCGGAAATTAAGTCCACTTAGGTCCCACCTAATCTATACATATAATAAAACTGTAGGCATTTTCTTCGTTACCTAATGGCGTGAAAACTACTGCACAGATTTCGATGAAACTTTTTTTGAAATGTTCCTTAAGATTCTGAGAAAGACATAGGCTATTCCCTCATTGCCATGCCTATTTTTTGGAGCGTTTTTGACCAAAATGTGTTTTTTTTCTGACTTTACTGCCTTTTACTCGCCATTACTCAAACAATTCTTATTCAATGCAAACAAAACAAAATACTTAGGAGAACCAACACTTTTATAGTTATTTCAAGCCATCAATCAGCTTTCTATGTCCTCTAGAAGCTGAGCTACAACCTAAAATCTAACATGAAAAAAATAAATTTATTTTCTCAAATCGAACATTATCAGCAGCCGCGGTTCTTGATCGTTGTTCTGCTTTGTTGTGGTTGGGTGGCGCACATCGCACAAGCACGTTCATATGAAAAAAAAAACTGCGTGGTGTTTTCTCCAAATTAAGTGAAATGAAAGAGAAGTATGCGACGTGAGTGTGTATGTAACAGCGACAATATGTTTCTGAGGAAGTGCGCAGGTGGCTGATGACGTGCACTGATGGACGTATGGTGGTGTATCTGTATATAATTGAGTTCAAGATTTTTGTTTTAATGGTTGTTATAGTACCTTCGTTGATACCTACAGTAAGGAAGTGGAACTTTAGTACTTACGCTGTTGAATTTAATTTTCTTAAATTGGTGTTTTAGGTAAATAGATTTGTTTGATTTATTGTTTCACATTGACAATGTTCACCGCTTTTATTGGATATTACACAGTCTCACGCCGCGTACGAAGTTGCGGGCACAGCTAGTGAGAAATATAACCGCTTTCGTGAAGTGGACTTAGTTCCCATGTAAGGTATAAAGTTGTCGATTAGTTAGATATTTTGAGTACATCACCAGAGGCGCCACAAACCCTTCTATGAGCAGTATTCAGATATCTTGGACAAATCAAAGGCCAGCCACTGAATAACTTTTTTTTAAGATTGTCCCTCGTTTTCCTTTTCCCTGGTTTTCCTCTCAAACTTGGGTCACGGCTCTCAGTGTGTGGACTCATGAATAATTTGTATTCGCTTGCAAATGTGCTGACGGACTTTGAATAACAAAGCATTTTTTTGGAGTTGAATTAAATTAGTTTATTTTGTTCCGCATGAATTTCCGAATTTCATTTATATAATTATAAACGGAAGTACTGGGAACAAATTATTTCGAAAACAATATAAATGAGCTGTCGCCTTTTGTTACAAATTGATTGCTAATTCATAAATAATGGTCCATTTGCTAACAGCAACTTCTTATTGGTTTGTAAATTTGTTAACAATGGACACGCTTAACAAATTACATAATATACGAAACCAATGTTATGGGCGCGTGCAGCACGTGCAGTGCGGCAGCACCAGTTGATGTAAAGGGTGTTTTTTTTTAGAGGTATAGAACTTTGAAATGGAATAACATCTTTATTCGAAAGATAATCTTCTGGCATTATAGTTTAAGTAAGATTTCTGGCATATGACAGCCACGACTGGCTTGGACGTAGTCTAACCTAATGGCGTTATTAATTGAAGATCCGACAGAATTGCCCTTTTCAATTAAATTCGTTGGAACACTTTAGTAATAGTGATAGACACCATATGTGAGATTTGATATTCTGTTGCTATTTTTTTCTTGTTTTCCAAAATAAATATAAATGTTTAAATAAGCCACGTCGATTTATTTCAAATAAAGTTTACATTCGCACGCTTAATTGCATATATTCGGATCACATAGTAAAATATTTGTTTGCAACAACATAACAAACATTTCAATCTGACATTTTGTGAGTGGGCCTTGGTGAGTTTAGGGCAATTATTTAAAAATATTCCGGACAATTCTGTCGTGTTAAGAATTGACCTGGAAGTGCACTTTTTTTTTCAATGAAGAATAGAAAACATAGAAAGAGCACTTCTGGATTCGCTCTTTTCATAGAAAGGGCAATTCTTTTCTTCAATCGAAAACGCCATAATAAATATAATAAAGGTCCAATTTGCGATGACATTTTTCAACATTTGTGGCCGTATATCGGCAATAACGCGGCGAATATTGTCCTCCAAGTGGTCAATCGTTTCGGGCTTAACGGCGTAAACTAGCGACTTCACGTATCCCCACAGAAAATAGCCAAGCGGCGTTAAATCGCACGATATTGGAATCCAATTCACGGGTCCGCAACGTGAAACTATGCGGTTACCAAACGTTTCCTTCAATAAATCAATTGTTGCACGAGCTGTGTGACGTGTTGCGCCGTCTTGTTGAAACCACAGCTCCTGCACATCATGGTTGTTCAATTTATGAACGAAAAAGTCAGTAATCATGGCTCTATAGCGGTCACCATTGACTGTAACGTTCTGGCCAGCATCGTTTTTAAAGAAGTACGGACCAATTATTCCACCAACCCATAAAGCACACCAAGCAGTCACTTTTTGTGGATGTAACGGTGTCTCATCATACACTTGAGGATCATCACTCCAAAATCATCAGCAGTTTTGTTTATTGACGTATACATTCAACCAAAAGTGAGCTTCATCGCTAAAAATAAAAAATTGACGTAGTGCGCGATACGTATTTTGAACAGAACCATGATTTTCAAAACAAATTTGCACAATTTGGAGCGTTGTTTAGTCAGTCAGTATCTTCATGCTGAGATCTGTTTGAAATGCAAAACCAAACTAAAAATAAATCACTTGACACCTGACAAAATGGCCGCCAGTTAAAATAGTGCTGCCAACTTAAAGTTCTACGCCTCTAAAAAAAAAAACCTAACGGGTGTTTCCAGAAGCAGCCAAAGTAAGAAGGCAAGAGAAAAAAACGTGTGTTTCGTTGATGAATATTGCTTTCTTTATTTCTAATAGAGTATAGGTCTTACTGAGTTGAAGGTTGATTCAAGAAGAAAGTTAAAAAAAAAAAACAGAAAAATTAGGTTAAAGTTATAATGCTAAAGGGCGAATTCATTACAGCGACATCTTATTTTTCATATAGGTAATAGGTATCAGTATCGAATGCTTAACGAAAGTTAATGAATGCTTGGATCAGCACTATGCAATGAAAGTACAATTTCTAGCGTGAACGCAATTTATGCATCGGTTTTAGGTGTGTTCAACTATCCATTCTTGTAAACCTTGTAAAAGAAAAAAATGTTTCAGCAAAGGCTTTAAAGTTGGTTGTGACATTGAAAATATAATGTTTTTGGAACTGAACTTCTTGTTCAGAATATAAACATTTTTATAATTTTCAGGCTCTCCATATTCCCTTAAAAATTGCGTTGAGCTGGTAATAATTTTTAGAGTCCAGCTTGTATTTTACAAATTTACAATAGCTACATTTTCTATGTAAAATGAGCTACCGCAACAAATTTAAGTTAATTGTTAAAAATATTTACTACTTAGGACTTTTGTCATTGGGTATATTATTATTATTATATAAGGACAGGATATTAGACTTTCTGGTGTTGATTAGTCTAACGTTGTCGATAAGTTATCATCAGACGCGCCACACGCCCTTCCATGAGCACTCTTTAGTTACCTTGGAGCGATAAATTAAAGGTCAGCAGCTAAATCGGAGAGAAAGCTTTGTTCATCAAATTGACTTTAGAGTCATTTCCTAATGTTTGAAGTAACCGTGGGACCGTAATTTGTACTTTATGCCCTCAAATATGAATCTCCCCCTTGTTACAGAAACGCATCCTTTAAGCCCGTTTGCTGATAGGTACTAGTCATAGTGATTTAAGTTCCATTTAAAATCGTATGTGACATAGAAAAAGTAGTAGTTGGGACAGAAAAAACTGTTTTTTTCAGACTCAAAGCAGTTTTTCTGCTCTTGAAATCAGCTGGCTGTCAGATTTCATGTCCCATTGACCGCAAAAAAAAAAAAAAAAAAAACACTTTTTTTTCCGAGTCGGAGCAATTTTGCGAATCTCGATTTCTGAACGAGATTCACGCCTACTTTCACTAACACGAAAGCATTTGTCATTTGTCAAACTTAAAGTGTGTTTTTTTACGTTTTTGGAGACGTCAAGTCTGTGAAAAATAGAGAAAAATTTACATAGTTCCATTGGGCACGAAAAATCTGAAATTGTAGAGCAAAATGTGAAAATCCCAATGGAAAGCGAGAAACAGATTAACACAGCGACAGCAACAGCTAATTTAGGATTGGCTCTAACGTTGATGTCGGTGTCGATGTTGCTGTGCTAATGTGTTCAAAGTAATCAAAATACATTGGTTCTAAGTTCGCTGTTGCTGTTGCTGTTACTGTCGCTGTGTTAATCTGTTTCTCGCATAAAACTTAAATCGCTATGAGTAAAGTATCAGTTACCGGGCCATAATAAAAAAAAGAAAGAAAGATGGGCTTAGCTTTTTCTTATATATCTACTTCAAAAGCCTTATAAATTTATTTATTTTTTAGATATATCGCTGGTCGATTGAAAATCATCTCAAATGCTGAAACGAAAGGGCTTGGTACCTTTGTTGGTACGTTTGCCCTACCCTCTCTGATATTCCTCTCACTGGTTGAACTGGATTGGAGCACTGTTAACTGGATGTTCCTACTTTCGGTGTTTATCTCAAAAGCAATAGTTTTCTTCGCCGTCATCATGGTGTCTCTACTTATCGCTAGGCCGCTCAACTACGGTCGTGCAGGATTGCTGGCAATCTTTTGTACTCAAAGTAATGACTTTGCAATCGGCTATCCGATAGGTAAGTTTAATCTTAATACACGACTGCATTTGACTAATTTGAAAACATTTTTTTTAGTGGACGCACTGTATGCGAAAGTTCATCCGGAATATGCCGCCTACTTGTACCTGATGTCGCCAATATCCCTGGCCATGTTGAATCCAATTGGGTACATCCTAATGGAGATTTCACAGACAACTCTACGGAAGACCAAGCTCGACCACAGTCTGCCTATATGTCCAGCCTCTGAGCAGCAGAACAATCGCAACTGTTTGTTTAGCGAAAAGACAATGGCTGTCCTGAGAACGATTCAATCGATTTTCTTCAACCCAATGCTGCTGATGACGTTGCTGGGTGTTTTGGGCGGATTCGCTTTCCCCAATGGAATGCCAGAGATCATAGCTGGAGTGTTGCGAGTGCTGGGCAATTCGTTCTCCGCAACGGGTCTGTTTTTACTCGGCTTGTCGATTGTCGGCCAGGGGACAACGCTGAGGGGATCGGGATTTCTGATTCCTGGCATCTTGATTCTAGTAAAAATGTGAGTTTCACTGTCTCTGAGTTTATGTCTTGAATTTGACAATGTGTCCTGGTTTTAGTCTTGTTCTGCCGCTGGTTGTGCGTCAGACGGTAAATATCATGCAAGCTGGCGAAAATTTCAATGAAACAACCGAGCTGAGTACTTTCGGATTTCTTTATGGAACCTTTCCGGCAGCACCGGGTGCGTTTGTGATAGCTTCGCAATACAATGTGGAAGTAGAATTGGTAAGTGTGATCCAAAGGCGGATCTTGCATGTTCTCACTTTTTGTCTTTGCAGATTGCCAAGAGCATGGTAGCCTGTACTTTCATAAGCGCACCTTTGATGTTCATCTCTGCGAAGATGATTTCGCTGACAAATTTAAATCCCACCGATTATCTTCACGAGTTGGACGGATTCTCGTTCGACATAAGCGTCACTGGAGTTATAGCTTGTGTTTGGATAATTCTTCTGCTGACATTTACCAAACGCCTTCGACGAATGCCCCACAGAATAACTTTCTGCTTGGTTCTATCGCAGGTAAGATAATGGCTTTTGTTTCACTTTTGTGGCATGTGATATCTTGGATTTATGCAGCTCTTCTGTTGTGTCGGGGTGATCCTCTGGTTCAAACTGGATCACGTCAACGATTGGGTGCTGTATGTGCAGTTCTTCATGTTTAACATCGGATCATATAGCAGTAGACTTTGGACAGCGATTTTGGCCATTAGCTTGCTCTTTCTGCAGTGTCGAAGCCTTTGCTTCGTTCTGAAAATGTGGCCATACATGGTGAGTGGGACAAATTCGAATGCCAAAGAGATGACTTACGTTTGTTGATTTCTTCATCTTTGCAGATAGCATTTGCATGGGGACTTCCGGCAATCATTTCTGGCCTGCTGATTGCTTTCGATGAGAATGTTTTCTCAAGGGGAAGACATAATCCTAGTTTTCAGTATGGCAACGCACAAGCAGCGATTTCTGTGTTCATCCTCGTTATGTGTTTTATTGGTAAGCAAAGTTGACAAGTACATATAGGAATTTAACGCTTTCTCTGAAATGATGACACAAAATATTTCCGACAAGTTATGACAGACTCTTCTATCCCATGCGATCCCGTGCTTTGAGTTCAAATCTAGAGCAGGTTGCAGAGTTAAAGCGCTTGAAATTCACAGATTTGCAATTCGGCAAACGAGTTGCATTGGGGCGAAAAGTTTTTAAGTGACGACTAAGTTTTCAAACTGATCGCTGTACTTAAAAAAAAAATCGATCACCATCCTGATGCACATAACTAATTCGATTACTCTGTGCACTTCTAGTGACCGTTGGCAGTTTAGTGATGCACCAAAGATACAAGCGCCGCTTTGAAAAGTATTTGACTCTGACTCGGGAACTGTCGAATCCTGAATCAGATATCATTGCGTCATCGATATCGACAGCAGATCTATTGGGCAATGCAGCCGAACGATCGGTTGCTGCTGCTCGTCGTAGAAATGCCTCCTATTCCTCGTCAGAAGATGAAGAAATTGCAAAAACCGAAGCCGGTTGTGGTAATGGGAACGGAAATTGCTGCTCTTCACCAACAAACACGACAGCCGTGGTAGATATTGAGGATTTGTTGCATCGCGGTGCTGAACGCAGTTCTAAGGCGTCTGAGCGACGTCGACAAAGTCAGCAGTTTGAGGATGATAGGTGAGTTAAATCTTAGCAAGACTGGAGACAAATGCTAATATTAGCTGTAGAAATTTCGGAATACGAGCTAGCATGTGCAGTCCATCGTTTAGTTGTGCCGGAACATCTCGTCAAAACTGCCAGACTATCATTCAGCAGTATGAGGAGCAAGCGAGAAAGGGGCTGGAACCACTAGAATACCCCAACGATGGCGATGAACATCAGACACTTAAGCATACTGTGCTCTTGATTATTCTTCTTTGCTCGATGTTTGTGGTGAGTTTTTGCAAACGACTCGAGTAATTATTATAAAAATTGGTGCTCATCGGTCTATCCATTGATGAAGAGTCTCGCTGTATCCATTTGGACGTTGGTAATGGAGGGGATGTCGGGAATATATTTAGAGCTGAGTTTTCTCGATGCTTTTCTCAACTTTGGACAGAGTTTGATTGTGTTGGCTGTCTTCATCACCGACACGAGTGAGTTGCTCATTCCCTTGGGAAAATACTGGAGAAAGATGTGGTGAGTAAAAAGTGAACTAAAAACGATTTTTCTTTGATTTTAACTTTTGTTTTCATCGCAGGTTTGGTGCCAACATGCTTACCTTGCCGCATTGGGCCTTAGTTACATCCGAGACAAAGCATATTTGTGAGCAGTTCCGCAATCATCATTTGGAAAATTGCAAAAGGGATATAGCAGCCGATAAGAGGTAAATTAATTCAACTATGCCAGTCTGATAGAGATATAATTTTCTGTTCTAGGTGGCGCATCAAGGTCTACCGCAAAGTATTTTACGGAAGCGACTTCGTCAACTGGCTAATAGAAATCGGCCTAGCAAAGGATCGTTTAGAGGCTATTCACTACGCAAAGCATTTGGTAGATGGCCGAGTGCTGAGGCACATTAATAATGTCTACCACTTTGAGGACAAGAATTTGCTTTACACATTTTGTAATCGAATGTAAGGCAATCGGAGGCGACCTTTAATTTATAACCAATGTGGTGCTGTGATTTTGTGATGGACTGGAGGTAAACTAAGATAGAGTCTGGGAATAGGGGTCGATCTCTGTACACAGCCATCAGAGGTTGACTCTATTCTAAGCTAAATATCTCACTAAAAGTCCTTTTGATTGTATGTTTTATTTTTGTTGGTTTTAAATACCGTACTATGTAATTATTATTTATCCTGTTTCTTCGAATACAAAGTTTATTTTCTCTATCATCATAAAGTTCTCTGCAACTTAAACGAATTACAATTTGTATCCTATTTATTTCTCTAACAATTTTAAATCAATAAGCAGAGCTCTATATATTTATCGTTTTTATTATATAAGACAGAAAAAAAATAACATACGAAGATGTGGTGCAAAAATATTTTAGGGAAATTGTAACAAATCGTACATCAAATCGCTTTGCATAAATAATAATATTATATTGAACTACATGTTTGTAAACAAATATTCAACCAAATTTACTGTAGAAAACAAGATAACGAAAGAGTGTAAATATTTTAAAATAAATATATTTTGGTCCTAGAGATCAAACAAAACCAAATATAACTGTGTTTTCAATAGTTAGGGTCTAAGAAAGGTTTTCACTTTCGAGGCGTCGGATTTTTTCAGTTTATTTTGTTTTAAAATTAGATAATGAAAGATTTAATGTTTGTTATATTTTTTAGTCGCATACACATAAGTATGGTCAGGTGTGCGTTATATTTATTATTTAGATTTTCAATAGATGAAATGGTTTTGAAACGGTTTTTCAACGAAACTACGGATCTTTTAATTTGGCGCCCAATGACGGGTCATTGGTACTAAACTGTAATAACCATTGGTGTGCAAAATGTGGTATATACTTGGAGGTTCAACCGATACCGAGTGACAATACGGAAAGAAATCATGTATTTGTCCAATAAATAAATGTCGCCATAAATTAATATGCATGATTGCCCATTGTTGTTGCCATTCGATTTTCGAGGCTTAGGTTGTTCGCTCAGAACGCAAACTCGTTATTTTACTCAATTCAAAAGGTACTTGAAATACGAAAATGTTTAACACCGTAGCAAACCCGAGGGCAGAAAAAGAGCTACTCAACTTTATCGGAGAGGAAGGAGTCAGTTGAAAAGGAGAAATTGGGCAGGAGGCGAGGTACCCTTCACATTAGAAAAATTTTCTATGTTTAAGTAAGCTTTAATAAAACGATTCATAGGTTTACTTTTAAAGACTATAAATGACATTCTTTTGTGACAACTGCAAATACGTATATAGGGCAGTTCCAGCAAATTCGTCCCTCGAATGTTAAAATCCTATTTTTAATTTTTACACACTTAAAAAAATCCACTGGAGCTTAGAAAAAATTCTGAGAATTCTGATCACAGTAAGCGAAGGTCGATTAAATGAATAGTGGTCTGTCGAACAATTTAAACAGGTTTTTTTCTATTCCTGGATTAAATCGGGCTTTTATTAAACACGGGAAATCGGCAAACCCACAAACTAAATTTTATGATAAGTGCTTTAGGGCGATTTCAAACCAGACGTCATCCAAAGTCCAGATTTATTCAACAAAAAAATCTAAGTAAGTAATAAAGTATTCATCACGGATTTTGACCCCCAGAATCGGGCCCTAAGGACATAGTATGTAACTAAAATTGCACCCCTAACTGAGGTAGAAAAGCAAAAAAAAACAAGGTTACTTGGACATGAGATTACCTTACTTCGACTGAGATAGGATAATATTTGGTTTAAGTCGTACAAGAAAAACGAAAAATGGACCAATCTTCAAAATTTGTTATTTCTATCGGTCTAAGGGTTGGAATATTAATTTTCGCAAGGACCAAAGTGGAAAAAAGCGTACAACAAAAATAAAAAAATAAAAAGTAGGTAGGTTTAAAGGAAACACAAGATTTTCTGACGAATCGGACCCTTGAAAATTGGCCATTCGCTATTGTGAATTGGTCTGCCAGCGCAGGGCGACATCGTGCGGCAAGCACAACTGCGGCTGTCAGTTTGACAACCAAATGACACTTTGAAAATTTTGTTTCTTAAAAATATTTTTTTTTCTAATTTTTTCTCAGTGCAGTTGAATCGTGCAAAGTCTTCTTGCGGCAACAAAAAAAAAACAATTGAAAATAATTCTTTTGGAATTGGAGGTGTATTTCCTTTTTATCAATACCGCGCGTGTAATTTCTGTTTCCCCTAGTGCGGTGCAACAATGAGTGAAATAATATAAACAATAAAAAAAGGAAACGCGAGTGTTCTAGCCCCGCTTCAAAGTTCTCAAGGTTGAGTGCTGCATTTGTTGTGTATAATTTTCTTGTGTTTTGCTGATCGAAGCTTATTATGCGTTGTCTCTGCTTATTATATCCCGCTTGACATGCAAATACGCAAAGCACTCGTCGTCAGTTCATAGTCGTTGCTGGTATAATGTCGGATAATCTCGCAGTTCGATGGATGCGCCGATACAAGTTTTTCTTTCTAATCGGGCTGTTTATAATCGTTTTGCAGATTTTTTTAGCATACAAGTCCCTCGGTATTCCCGAACTTAACTTCAGTGCTGGCAGCAATGTATTCTCGTCGTCCGCAAGTAAGTCAACGATTCAAAAAAGTCCAAATCATAATTCCGTTTCTGACGATGAGGATTTGATTGGAGGTCCTGCAAAACGTGATGTTAACTCGGGCGGCCATAGTGGCAATTTAAATTTGGATCAATTGGGCTTTCAGCCTCCGTGTGATGTAGCCGCAAAGGAAGCAATATCCGCACTGCATCGAGCCAAAACGAAAGAATGCCGGAAACAAATAGCGAATGTTGCGTGTGCCATACAATCGGGAGAGTTTTATGCACGTCATTTGCCTAATTACTGCGTTACCACCAATTATACGGAAAACAAACCCCTTGGCTGTTATCGCGATGAAAAGGAGTATCGTCTGTTGTCCGGATATTTTACGAATTTCAAACGCAATAACTCGCCAAATAAATGCATTCAAATGTGCCTTCAGTCGGGATTCCCCTACGCTGGTGTACAGTACGGGACCGAGTGCTTTTGCGGAGCTGATATGCCTCCAACCGCTGCCAAACTACCCGATTCCAGTTGTAACATGAAGTGTCCTGGCGAAGCGAAGGAGGTATGCGGCGGATACTTCAGCATGAATGTTTTCGAGACTGGCATCGCAAGTAAGTACATTTCAGTGTGAAGTATAATTTTATAAATTCAATTAAAACTTCAACTTGTAAAATAAAAGTACACCGCTAAACTATCTCTGTGAGAAAATTAAGTAAAATATGTGTCCTACAAAGTAGAGTGATTTTTTTCTGTTACACAAATTATTTAGTGTAGGGCAAGAAGTTTATGTTACACTGAAACGGGGTACCTATATGCTGCAATAAGCCTTCATTTCATAAGGGGAACATAGGCACAAAACCTGCTAGTGCATGGTCCTCAAAGCTCTACCTATGTTTGTTTGAATACCACTGCAACCCTACTATCGTCCTTTACTTGATGAATCTATCAAACGCTTTAAAACCAACCAGAAAATTTAGTTGAGAATGTAATGGATTTTTGTTTTTGATTTTGTATAAGCCAACTGCCACTACCTACCTATATTTATATTTTTAATTTTACGACCGCATTTCTGCAGTAGCTCAGATCCATTCCTGTTGATTCAGTTTATTTTAAAATTAGTCATTTCTTGAAGTGAAGGGAGACGAGACTTAAGCAAGTGATGGAATAGTGCCCATTAGGTTTCTTGTTTTCTTACATTTTCTTAGTTTTAAAAAAGCTCTTAACATCAGTCGACACTTATCACTAAAAGTGTTTTACACATTATTATTTTTTAATAAAGGTTTTAATAAGGATTTAAATACATGGAAGTTTGTTTCCGTCTTGAGGTTGCTTGGAAGATTATTAAATAACTGCCGTTTTCCATTGGGACACATAAATAAACTTTTTTTTTTGATTCAGATCACTTTTTGCAGATCTCGATATTTTTCCAGATTTACACATGCTACCACAATACCATTGTACTTTGCACAACTGTTTTTTGTCATTTTTAGAAGTTTGCTTTCAAAACAAATGCAATAAGTTTCTTGATAACCAAAATAACGAAATACATAAAAAGCCATGGATATCATTTTGAAAAAAAATATTTATCTTCATCGCCTACCTCGTCATCTGAAGACTAAGGATCACCAAAAATACTCCAATTGTATCTACAACAGGGGAAACATTTTTTGAGTCGATACTCGATATCTATTCGTGCTTTTTTCCAAAAACGCAATGCAAATTGAACAGCTGTTATTGCTGCCAAATAACGCACTACTACATTTTTTATGAAATTACATTAGCATGGCCCAGACAGATAAGCAGTACCAACTTCCTTACACCAGAATGTGTCTATATTCTATATACATATTCTTTATAGACACATTCTGGTGTAAAATAGATACGTTCCTTTACTTTAAAAACTTACAAATTTTTACTCAATGCCGTTCCATAACTCGAAAAATTCGTAAAAGAGAGCGTCATCGAGAGAGTCAAATTTTACCCCTCCACTGCGATCTGCGAATATTACGAATTGTTACACCAACACATTTCCTGGTTTAAGAATGGGAAAAGCTGTCAGACTTCAGACACATTGGGTCGTATGAATAAAACCTAGAATTTACTTTGAGTAAACGGTTTTAGCAAAGTAAAAGCCCTTAGCAATTGCTTTGAATCGGTATGAATAAAAACCTAGTTTGCTAAAGTAAGTTCGAAAATTCGAACATAGCTTTTACTTCGCTGCACGTGTACTTGCCTTGCAATTTCTGTCAAACCTGACCAGTAAGTTTGAATTTTTTGAATTTTCCTTGAGATTCTAACGACTTTTGTGGGAATTGAAATTTAAAAAAATTAAATTCAGAAATATGATTGCAATCTATAGCTCCAATTGCACCTGGAAATACGATTTTTGTTTGCCAAATAGGTTGTTGATGTTTTATTTCTTCTTCAGGTGCCCATGACAAGAAATAATTGATTTTTTCACAGGTATTTTGATGATTTTCCTGCACGAACAAAACTTTATTTAACTATTTATAGACAAACCATCAAAAATTCACATTGCTTACTTTTTTTTGTGTAAAAAATGTGCTTACAAAATATTTAGCAAAAGGTCTGAGTCAACTAAATAGCAGACTCAGAACTTGCAAAGCATTTGCTTTGTTTAATCATACCGATCTGAGTAAAAGGTCAGTGCCGCCGCTTTTCGAACATGTCAAAAGTTGGAACTAACTCAAATTGGTTTTTATTCATACGAAACGTAGCAAATGCTTCGACTCTGACATTTCTCTTGAGTAAAAGCAATTGCTTCGCTTTATTCATACGACCCATTAGGTTCGTTCTACACGAACTTTCGGCATAGAAAAATGAAAAATGTCAAATCTCAAAAATCGAGAGAGAAATCTCTCAATTTCAAGAAAAGTACCTGACCGGTTTTCTTACAAAAAGTTTTAGAAATGTCATTTTGACATTATCGTAAAATGAACAAACGTTCTCTTTAATTGCAGCATCTACAAAATAAGGTGGAATTGAATTTTTTATAAGCTAAATACCTATTAAACTTACCATTTTAAATGCGCTGATATGTTCTAGGAGAACATTCAATTAAAACTTCATCCTCCGACATCGTTGAAGACGAAAATAAATCGAGTTTTACTTGTCAAACTCTTGAGCTGTCAGTTAGTTGTCAGTTTTCATTTTTCATTTTTCAGTAAGTCGAAATTCAGCGAATAGAAAGTACGAATAAAAATGAAAAGAGGGGATTCATCAAAAAGTAGTTCGATTATATCCGACTCACTTTCACCGCTAGGTGAATCATCTAAAAATATTGTTAATAAATTAAAATTAGCCAACTCTTCAAGTTTATCAGACATTTTAACAACATTTCGTACCACTTTTTTGAATTGTCTATCTGTCATTTTTTTTATATGGATTACTACAAAAGCGTTCCCCATTTTTTCGTCAGTGTCACTCTCAGTGGGAGAATTGATCTCCACCCCTGCCATTTTGACAGTCTTTTTCATTTTTACTGCAAAAGTAAAGGAACAAATCTTATGTTCGTTATATTGGGCATTTCATCTCAAAGTCCGCTTCTCGCTACTTTGCATCGCAAAATAAATTTAGCTAAATCAAGAAAAATCTCTCTAAATACAACAACCGGTTTTATAAAACGGAAGTTTTCCAAAGTTTAACTGCGTTGCTGGATATGCAATGTGTACCTAATCGTGCAGCTTTAATTTGTTTATAATCTCATTGCAAACATCAACGGATTAAGTGAAATTCAAATGCTGGAGCAAAATATGTGCTTCTAATAGAATGTTATCTACTTTTTTAATTATCTGAAAGAAACAAAAAAATCTTGAACGTTATTTTTAACCTCTTTACTTTACTTTTATCGCCTGGGCTAAATGCGTGTAGAGACTGTTGTCACACTTGTGCTTCATCTCGAAAGCTAAAGATTTTTACATTGATCATGTCATGCTGCTATTCTGAACAACATTAGGAACCTTCCAGAAAACATCGACTACATTACACCAGAACAAAAATTTGATAAAAACTTCCAGGTCTCCATTCCTACTAGATCATTCTGGGAGAAGGAAGCATTCGTGTATGATGAATCGATCCATTTCATCACAGATGGTTCGAAAACTGTTGACGGTGTTGGTGGCGCTGTCTTCTCTGATAGACTAAATCTTAGTCTCTCCTTCCGTCCTCCTGATCACTGTAGCATTTTTCAGGCGGAAATAATTGCGATGAAAGAAGTCTTATCTTGGCTAAGGGAAAACGTGAATTCTGCTAAAGATATCAGTATCTTCTCTGATAGTCAAGCTGCTGGAATCAGACTCCACGAATTCTATAACAGCCCAAGACTGTCGTTTGTCTCTCAGTGAGATGGCGGAGCAGTTCAACATTCAATGCACTGATGAACTCGCCTAACACGGAACCACACTACCTATGCTTCCAGTTAAGTATTCTCTTGGTATTCTAATTGCTATTTGCAAACTCAAAATAAAGCTGGACGCTATCGAAAGAACAAATCGTAGGTGGACAACCGGCTCGACTTGTCTAGCGACAAAACAGATCTGGCCAAAGCTGGGTCTAAAACGTTCTAGACATTAAATCTCTCTCGATAGAAAGCATAGTGCTACCATAGGTATCATCGCGGGACACTGTATCGTAGGCTTGTCATATTCACTAACGATTTTTGCAGAATCTGCTTTGACGAGGAGGAGGAAGGAACTATTCCCCATCTTATCTGTACTTATCCGGCTCTCTCACAAAGATGAACTCCATTTGGGAGCTTTCTACCATAGTGATCTGAACGATCTAAAAAACATAAACATTTGAAATCTACTACGCTTCATCAGAAGCTCCAACTGGTTCAACGAGTAGGAGGAAAAAATATGGATTCATGTGGTATCACAAGGGACCTAACCTAACCTACCAATGCAAGTGCATTTGATTTTGACAACTGGTGGAGTTTGTTTAGGTTTTCGTGAATTTTGTCTACATCAAAGTAAGGCGAATCTATTTGTGTAGATTATTTATACACGTATAAATATTTAGAAACCAAACGGGACGCATATTTCGATTGTTTTGATATAGAATTTCACCAGTGAGCGAATGGAAATCGCTTTGAAAAGTGTTAAAGGCTACACGTACACATATTCGAATCGCACGAATATCGACACAAAAAAGAAGCAAGTGGCGTTTTTATGTTCGATTAGTCATACGAAATCTGAAATCTGAAATCTGAGATCGAATCTGAAGAAGCTCAATCGAATACCACATTAATAAATATGTACTTTATAAAAAGAACTTGAATAAAACACATATTTCAGTACTAGATTACTTGTTTGCTCGTTCAGCAAGTTAGGCCACTTTAGCATTATCATTGAATTTTAATTTTCTTAATGCTTTCATTGATGTTTTTGAAGAATTTAAATGAAATACAGAACAAAAATATTGAACAACTTCTGAAATATCAACCTTTTTTGTGTTTCTGCATACAAAATAATTCATAATGAACATCGTCCCAGTGGTAGTAAACAGTTTTGGTCTTTCGTGAAAAATATTAAGAACTCCTACACGTCGTCAATCCCCACACTCGTTTACAATGACATTCCAGCTGTCAGCTCTTTGGACAAAGCAAATCTGCTGGCTGCGCAATTCGCCGCAAGCTCCAACATTCCAGATTGCATCATGTCTCCACCTGTGCTCGAGAGCGTCGAATATCTCATGGGACAAATACATTTCCGCACTCGCACAGTAGCAAGAGTATTAAAAGATCTTAACATTCACAAATCCGCTGGTCCAGATGGTATATCCCCCATAATTCTGAAGAGGTGTTCTTCAACGCTGGCAAAACCACTGCGTAAGCTTTTCCACTTGTCCTACTCTTCTGGAGTAGATGGAAAACTGCATTTGTCCAGCCCGTTCCTAAAAAAGGCGATTCTTCTTCACCCACCAACTACCGACCCATTGCACTTACGTCCATTCTTTCCAAGGTCATGGAAACGCTGATAAACCGTCAGCTTATGAAATATCTTGAATCACGAAAACTCCTCAATGACCGGCAATACGGTTTTCGTGGCAGCAGGTCCACTGGTGATTTGATGACTTATCTCACCGAAAAGTGGAACCAATCTCTCCACCACTCTGGTGAAACGAAGATTGTTGCGCTTGATATTTCGAAAGCATTTGACAGAGTTTGGCACCAAGCTCTTTTGTCGAAAATGCGTGCCTATGGGATCGACGCTTCTCTTCTTTAATGGATTAGAAACTACCTTTCTGGCCGTTCAATTCAAGTTGTGTTGGACGGTTTCATGTCTGCAATTCACCATATAAATACTGGTGTTCCCCAAGGCTCTGTTTTGTCTCCGACACTCTTTCTCATATTCATCAATGATCTCTTGTCTGTTACTTCTAATCCAATACATTCTTTCGCTGATGATAGCACCCTCAGTTTTTCATATTCGTTCCTTGACTCACGTCCCTGCTCTTCGGCCGTGGATCTGGAACGGCGACGTATGCTAAACACATTAAATTCCGATCTTGACAGCATTATAAAATGGGGTACAATCAATAGAGTTGAATTTAATGCTTCCAAAACACAATGCTGCCTTCTATCATTAAAGCGTAACCTGAACCCTAACCCATTATCCATGAATGGGACTTGCATCGACGAAACCGAACGACTTTCCATAATTGGTATATGTGTCAACGACAAACTCCGTTGGAATGACCACATATACGAAGTCGCCAAAAACGCAGCGAAATGTCTAGGTTTCTTAAATCGATGTAAGAAGTACTTTACACCCTCTGACTTAGCTACAATATACAAGGGGTTTATTCGGCCTAAGCTTACAGCCCACAATTGTTTAAGACCAATGTGCACCAGTACCTCTTCTCTATCCTCCCTATTAACCCTTCCACTCGTGCTGTCCATTAGCATTATAAGGGAACAAAAACCCCTTGAGCACTAGTGAATTATAAAAAAAAAAAAAAAAAAAAAATCGTCCTCAAATACAGAACTGTTCATTATTATAAAGAGCGGAGGGTCAACGTAGATATAAAACGTTCCATCATGTATGAGGTTAGGGAGGTAGGTAGGTAAATGGGTGCTCTTGTGGCAGTTGTCACAGCTTCACTTATTGTTAGACCATCAATTGGGTCCATAGTGTCCAGTTACGGGAACTATCCAGTGCACCCTGTTGAGAAACAAGAAATATACCGCTTTTCATGTTGGAGCCACATAGATTTAGTATGAATCTCATGGGTTCTTGAAGCTCAGTTGTAACCTGATCCTCTAGTTCGTCCTACAAGTTAGTAGCTACTGATATGAAGTCTGTTTATCTACTAGAACCACCCAGATTTAAGTATATGAATCTCAGGAGTACTTTGAGATCAACATTCTTTAGATCCTCTGGGTCATTGAAGAAGTAACAGTTGAGAATTCTCTGTCTGCTATTTTTAAGGGCTGGGTATTCGCAAAGTAGGTGGCGAACTGATTCTATTGCTTCTACGTCCCTACAGCTTCTGCAAAAAATCATTATGCAGTATCCCCAGCCGTTCCGCATGTACGCCTATCGCACAGTGTCCAGTAATGACCCCCGTGAGTATGCGAATATATTTGTATGTCCGAACATACATTTAGATCTCTTTTTGCTCACATCTGGCCATAGTTCTTTAGTGTGCATGCATGTAATGAGATTGGTCCATCGTAGGTTGGTTCTACTCCAGGATTCAATGTCAATCTTCCTTGCAAGCGTGCTTAGCGGGGTTCTTACTGATTTAAGGGCCATATATGCATGCATTTTCGACCCGTTTCTTGCAAGCTCATTTGCCTGTTCATTTCTCGGAATATCCATATGCCCTGGTACCCAGCATAGGGTCACCGCTTGTGATATTTCGTCCAGATAAATCTTGCAGTGACTTACTGCTCTCGACTTCACCACGACTGACTGCATGGCTTTTATGGCCGCTTGGCTGTCAGAGTAAATGGTGATTTGTCTACCGACGACGTGTCGTCTATTTAGGTTCTTCGCCGCTTGGGTGAAAACGGCTACCTCTGCTTCGAAGACACTGATGCAATCATCACTGATTCTGAATGATTCTCGCAGGTGCAGTGCTTCGCTGAAGATTCCCGCCCCTGTGCCGATATCCATCTTTGAACCGTCAGTATATAGGGCTAGCTCATCTTCCTTTGTTACTACTTTGCTCTCCCACTCGCTTCTGTTTGGAATTCTAGTAGAGAATCTCCTGTCAAAAATAAGAGTGGGGGGGTAGGTAGTCAGTAGTCACTCTCTCCTTCGGCGCGCTCCATTGGAATTCAATGGAGGCATGTCCGTAGGGTTTGGATGACCATATAATCCAGACTCTCTTAGCCTGATTGCGGTTTAAACCGCCTTGCTGTGCAGTAAATGTCCAGAGGGGTTAGGTTTATCATCACCTTCATAGCTGCGGTGGGAGTGGTCCTTAAGGAGCCCGTTATCCGATATATGAGGCTAATCCAAAGTATTCTTTCTAAACTAACCGCAAGAGCGATGCCCTTCCTCGCTGTTTTAGTTGGTATCCCATAAAAGCTATATCACAAATTCCAAACGTTTCGTTTTCATAGTACTTTGAATTGCGCTAAACTTTCATTTAACATATTTGAACTCACGGCTGGTTTGTCTTACATCCTACTAACTCATATAAACGAATCGCGTTATATGCCCATAATGAAACTGATCCGACTGCCCACTTTCTAATGATCGATTTTCTTTCCAGAATTCACTGCACAAATAGCTGAGACGATTCCAAAACCGGAAACCGAACGTGTCCGAATCGCATTCCTACTTACATTAAATGGCCGCGCACTGCGTCAAGTGCATCGTCTAATCAAAGCGCTCTACTCGCCCAATCATGTGTTTTACATCCATGTGGACTCGGTAAGTACCCATAAGCATACCACAGCATCATCTTATACAGTAAATTGAGAGTGTCGCCTTCCAGATGGGCGCAGATGCGCACGCACTTGCATCCACACATTTGTCTATTTTGGGGGGCTTGCTGGCCGATTGAGTCCCCTGATCTAGGTTAGTAATGGAATTATGCCAAGTGGCGGCATATTGCCATAATATATGAGCGATTAAGTAACTAAAGTACGACGGTACGGCCAGCAACCGGCCTCTCTGCCGAGGGTTGTCGCGCGGTGATTGTGTGCTCCACACGCGGGCTTCATTAGCATAATGAAATGCAATTACCGTTCGCTGCTAAAACTTGATCTGGGTGAGGACAAATCATCGTAGGTGTAGGCAGACACAGTTGGTTGGGTACCCTATACGGCTGGGGCGAAATCAATCGAATGTCATCGTCGAATCGAAGTGCATTCGCGCAGCAAACAAAAGCCTTAGTCGAGGAATTAGGCATATAGCTGATGGTGGTGAACGCATTTTCTGCTGAATTTCGGTTTCAGGTGGCGAGAATCAGCAAAATTGGAACACATCCGTCCATTGCCGTTGGAGGAAGTACACATCAAATGGAATGTTGCTATACATTCACATACATATGTGTAATAAATTCTACTTAAAATGCACTTAAAGGTACACTTCGCTCGCAACGTGTAGTGTGATGGTGGTGGTGGTGCCATGGAGGAGGAGTATACCTACTTGGCTTCCGGCTAATAATCTCGAGGCAAATGTTGTATCATTTGCGGTGAACAAGTTCTTAAATTGCTTTATATTATGAAACCACACTTAGTTGGAGTGCATGAACGTATATGGGAGTTGGCTGTTGGCCAAACTGTTATCTATCGTATTTGTGGACCTAAACAAATAAACTCGTCATATACAGTGTATGTGACAAGAAGTTAGACAGTTAAATTATTCTGTTCTTAACATATCGAGTGAAGCAGAGACAAACCTCACTGAGACCCCCAACTCACAATCCTTTTGCCGCTGGCCTCCTCAATTTATTTATTTTTTTTAAATCCGCCATTTTGTTTTCCTATTGGTTTACGGTGTTGATAAGATAAGATGTCAATTTAGAATCCGTGTGACATGAAAAAACATACAAAAAATAATGACAAATGCTGCCAACCGCTACCAACCGTGGAAGAATGTGATATACATAGTTCGGGAATATCTAATTTTCATAATGCCATTGGTTGGTTATTATATATTTTTAAATTGATTTGTTTGGCTAATAAAAATATCTAAATGAGAAGTTTTATACACTAAACACATCTTAGGACAAACATGGTTGTGTATTTTCCGTTTTTGGATATCATCGACTTAATGAGTAAATTTTTCTTAAATAACTGCAGAAAAATTGCTCAAAATGTTTTAATTCCCCTCAACAATCTACATTGTTAGTTGTTCAAAAATAATTTAAGCAAAAGTACACTTATTCCTAAAAAAAATACTATCCACACGTGAAAAAAGTCAAGAATAATATAAAATTTAACGGATAAAATTCTATGAACGCTGCTAGAAATTTTGCCGTCAGCGGATGCGGAATTGGCTCATATTGGGGACATTCGGATTCGTAGTTTAGTAATAGGGGGCATACACGACACCGACACGTCGTTGCATACATAGGATACACACGATACAGATACAGATAGAGACAAAAATATTAATTTGCAACGACATGTCTGTGTCGTGTATGCCCCCTATAAGTCTGACAGCTGTCTGAATAGATGTATTTCAGTTTTTATCGGCCCAGTTGACGTTTATGGAGGGGAAGCCGCCAAATCTAAGTAAGGAAAATCCTGCCTGAATACTCAGTTGACATTTCGTAGAGCCAAATTTAAAATAAACAGAGTGGACGCAGCAGAATATTGAAGAGTCGAAAAAAGGGCCGGGGAAAGAAAAAGGTGTCATTTCTATAGCTACTCTGCAAATTTAGAATTTTCGCACGATATTCTTTAACAACCATTAGTTCGCAAGCCAAGTTGTGCAGGTGTAGTGATAGGCTACCGTGTTACATTTTCTATGTACTTAATTGGAAATAACAATTTTTGAATATTTACGAAGGGCCTTTTCCAAATAAAAAAGGGCAAAATCAAACAAAAGTAATGCTGACCGCGAGAATACAAAAACAACTCAAGTTTCCTATTCAGCGCGTTCGGATACCTAGTCACGACGAATCTAGTCGAAGTTTTACATAAACTAGGTATTCGAACGTTCCCTTTTTTTGCGAGTGCGTTGGTGAGCCGGAATTTTTGAAGTTACGTGACATTTGTCACTATATGAATTTCTATGTAACGATACTGGCGCACCAAATCGTGGCCACTCAGTAAAAAATAAAAATATGGCTGTAACGGGAAATCGGCCAAAGTTGGTGGTCTCAGTATTGTATCTGAAGTGAAGATACTTCTGCCTTTACGCATAATAAATTTACAATTTTACTTATTTATGTATTTCATTTGTTCCGTCGAGCAACATTTCTGCTCACTTTACCCAATCCATTTCTTATTTAAAACTTTTCAAAATAGGGTGGTAATTAGTTTCAGTTAATTTAACTAACAATTCGTACGAAATAAATAAATGATTGTCCGTTTAACACTTCCGGAAGCCATTTTGTTTTGTAGGAATGAGAAATTTTGCCATTTTTCTATAAAAATAACAACATGCAGAAATTTACCATAATTTCTACCATGTAAACAAGATGGCCGACCGAAATATCTGTCACGTATATTTGCGTGTTAGGCCCTAGTTATAGCAATACGTAAAACCAAGCCGTAAAAATTTTCTTTTGTTTTTTTTGACCACTTAAACTTGATGGTTTAACTCAATCTTGGTCTTAAAATGTTGCTTACGAATTATGAAGCTAGGTTATCAAAACAAAATATGCAAATGATCTTTAAATTTTCTGGAAAAATAATTTCTTCACTTTTGTGTACGAAATACTTTTGTAGGGAATGATTTTTCTGAAAGATTTTTCTTAATGACCGCCTAAACGAAAAAAATAAACTCACTTTCATACTGTTCCAACTTTTTCCAACTTTGTAACTGAGGCCTTAGATAGTGCTGCCCGACGCCTATTTAGTATGGGCATGCCTTTAATTTTCCGTGTTAGAAATGCTTGATGTTGTAAAGCCGCCGTTGCCGGGCTGTTGTAGTAAAATAATTCCTTTATTCAAGATGTTCTAAATGGGCGTTTTTTATATGCAGAAGGCGGGTCCTTAATTATACAGTATTCTTGTGGCACACACTGTAGAGTGTAGACAATTTTGAATGTTGGTGCAAGGTTATAACTGCTTGAGCATTATTTGTTCAAGTGACTTTTGAATTTGTTTAAACAGGAAACAATATTTAAGTAGTAGACAACGATTTGAAGTGTGTTGTCCTCACTAATTTGTGTTCTCTTTTTATTGCAGCGGCAGGACTACCTCTACCGTCAATTGTTACAACTCGAGCCAAAGTTTCAAAACATTCGCTTGGCTCGTAGTCGGTTTTCGACAATTTGGGGCGGTGCCTCATTGTTAACAATGTTAATGCATTGCATGAAGGATCTACTCGAGTCTGCGTGGCAATGGGATTTCGTGATAAACCTCAGCGAGAGTGATTTCCCGGTAAAACCAGTCGAAAAGTTGGTAAACTTTCTCACGGCAAACAAGGGCAGGAACTTTGTCAAGAGTCATGGTCGTGAAACGCAACGGTTTATTCAGAAACAGGGTTTGGACAAAACATTCGTGGAGTGTGACACCCACATGTGGCGCATCGGTGACCGGGTACTACCTGACGGTATACAAGTTGATGGTGGCAGCGACTGGATCGCCTTGTCCAAGCCATTTGTAAAATATGTCACAGACAACGAGGGAAATGAACTTCTTGATGGTCTGCTTACAATATTTCGTCACACACTGCTGCCGGCTGAATCATTTTTTCACACGGTGCTGAGGAATTCTCAGTTCTGCCAAACCTATGTGGACAACAATCTTCATGTCACCAATTGGAAGCGAAAATTGGGATGTAAATGCCAATATAAACATGTCGTGGACTGGTGTGGATGCAGTCCGAACGACTTTAAGCCAGACGACTGGGCTCGATTGCAGGGCACCGAACAGAAAATGCTCTTTTTCGCGCGGAAATTTGAGCCTATCATCAATCAGGCAATCATACTTCAGCTAGAGGAGTGGCTCTTCGGTCCGTACACCAGTGAGTATGTTAATTTGAACTCATATTGGCAGAGTCTGTATCATCATGAAGATAAGCGATCGCCCACTGATGATCTGTTTCTCACAATCGCAAACAGCATATTAAGGATTAACGGGCGAAAGATGAGCTATCGGACGTTTTCTCTCCACGAGATTACGAACTTCCTCAGCAACGAAGAGTACAAAGGGTTCCTGCTGCGATACAGCGCTCAATTGGCATCGACCAACCTGACTGTGGAGTATGAGACGCGAATTCGACCGATACAGTATCCAAAGGTGGCGCGTACTTCAAAATTTGCCAAGCGCGTACGAAACTTTGAGATTAGTTCGGATTTCGATCAAAAGGAACAGCTGTCGAGAAATTTCGCCAAATTTCTGGGCCCTTCCACAGACATAGTATTAAGCTTTACCTTTGCCGGTTCGACGCACACCGATAGCCATTCGTACAACTTGACCGTGCTTTGGATTGATCCATCTGGAACACTGCAGGATTTCAATGAAATCCACGTCGAAGATACCCAATCGGATGCGATAAATTTTTCCAAAGCCAACCTCAAGCATCCTCTAACTCCTGGCATATGGACGGTGAAACTCATTGGTCGCTCATCCATCTACGCCCAAACCAAATTCCTAATATCACCACTGACCTTTGAGCACGGCAGAGCAATAAAATACTCCCGATCACAGGTATTACACCTGGGTACTCCCCAGGACATATCATATCCCACAGAATGGCAACAACACCTGCCACCAGCCGAGGACGTTAGAATACTGAAGGAGCTTGTACAGGCGAACGCTAAGCGTTCTGCTGGTAGCTTACTCAACTGGGTGGATGAACTGATTAGCAAGTTTTTCCACATCCGCGAGACATGCATCGCTAGTGATTTAGTGCCGAATGAGTCACTGTTGCACCAATGTAAAGAAACTGACTGGAGTTCCTTTGCTCCTGACCCCAAAAGTGATGTAGATGCCCTACTGCACCGCCGCAGATAGGACAAAGAACAAGCCAAATACTTAGCTTATTTATTTAACATTTTTGTTTTTAGTTTTATGGAAAAAGATTGTTTTCATGTTTTTTATTTGTAGATTGTTTATTTAACTTGTAGGTATCTTCCCCCTTGGCCTTGTAAAAAGCACCATCATTAACCTCCTTAGAGGTTAAGTTCAAAAAAAAAAAAAAATAAAAAAATACAAAACCAACACAGAGAATAATGCATTTGGATGCACGCGAAGCGCAACGTATTTATTTTTGATAAGAATATTTTTTTTAAAAAATAACAAACAATTGTACAGTTAAAAAAACAACATAATAAAATATTTTATAGAAAAGGGAAAATGAACAAATGTTGAAAAATGACAGAGAAATCGAAATGACCCAGTTGAATCGGTAGTAGAGATTTGTAATATTTAAAACTTGAAATAGGTAAACAGTTTGAACGAATAGTTGCGCGTTCTGATTTAGCTAGTGAACAATTCTCAATGCGCCGTACTAATAACAAATTTTAGTTTCGACTTCAAATTTTAAATTTCGCAATTGCGAGCTTCCATAAATTTAAAGTCGATATTTAAATTTATTATTAGTAGGGCGCAATGTATTTTGTATAGTGAAGGAGTAACCGAATGTATGGTTGCATCGCATTTTGATGAGTACTTATTGATAGCAATTGTCAGTTAATGTTAACTGCTTGTCAAAAAATGACACCTGTTTTTTCTGTTGGGGGGAGGAGAATTGACTTACGCACCATGAGGGGGCCTGTTTGCGTTGACCATCCCCGTGTATCTGGCTATCTTCGCATGCCTACGGGGCATACGGACTAAAACTCATCCCAACCCTGCGGTTGTTGAAGATTATTACAAACTACTTGTTATACCTGTTCATTATTATTCTTTATAGCCTTTGTATTTAAACTTTTTCTATAATTTAATTTGTTCATTCGTTCAATACATTTCATAGTTCAAGTTAAATTGCTCTAGTTTCTTTTCAATTCCGCTCTGCAAGAGTGGTTTCTGACACATCGCCTTGGTACCGCTCTTCGCATTACTTCAAGGGGGCTATAATCATACGCCCTTTCGGGCTCACGTGCTTTCCCGGTATTGCTCTTCTTCTCTTTTCTTTCTTTTGAGAATATATTCCACAAACTGGCAAATTTACCACCAATTCGAGTCGCTCGTCATCATTTTGTCGACTATGTTTTCTGGATTTAAGGTACCAATGCTGCTTTCCAGGACTGTGCGTTGTGTTTCCCATTTTCAGCAGGAAAAAAATCTGTGCTTTGCGTCGTCTGTTGGAGAGTCGCCGTATTGGTAGGCTGGGCTATCCTTTTTGTCAATCTTATGGAGAAAGGCCTTGAAATGTCCGTGTCCGGTGAGGAACTGGGTGACGAAGTAGTTGATCTCACCGTGTTACCGGTCGTTCCACTTAGCCATCAGTCTCGCTGTCCACCTTCCTCTAGCTTTCCAAGCTCCAGCGCTCTTGCCTCTTCCGTATAGTTTGCTGCGCTGCTTGATCGATTGCCGCTTCTAATCCAATTTCCACCTTGTTGTCGTGGAAGTACTTCCTTTGTGCTGCTAGGAGATCCATGGGAGTCACTCCTGCGATTACAAGGACGGCTGGTTCCGACACCGTTCGGTACAAGAGCAATTGATCGATTACCGCTTCCAATCCAATTTCTACCTTGTAGTCGTGGAAGTACTTCCTTTGTGCCGCTAGGAGATCGATGGGAGTCACTCCTGCGATTCCGGCGCCGTTCGGTATAAGAGCTAGCCACGTGTAGGGCTCCACATGTTTGCACTGCCGCCATCTGATTCCGGTTCTTTTCTTGTCGAAGCGCGTCTGCACGAATCTCGTGAACTTTATCTGTTGCCAGAAAGTTAGTTTTGTGTCGAACCTCAATCCCAGATACCTCACCGCATCCTTGCTCTTAATGACTACAGATCCAATTTGGAAGTCGATTTGCGTGGGAATTCTTTTCTTCGTCAGAAGGACTATCTCAGTTTTCTCTGTTGCCAAACTGAGACCGTGCTCATCCATCCAGGAGGTTGTTCGTCGCATGACTTGGTTCAACTTTCTTTGCGCGTTTTCAGAGTCTCTTGCCGTTATCACTGCCGCGACGTCTGCGTATCCAACGAGGAAGGTGTCTTCGGGCATGTTGGGGTACTCCCATCTCTCTTCTGCTCAACTGCCTTGTCGATTTTCAGTGGCGGTGATCGCATTATCGCAGATCTCCTCCTGAACGGGTCTTCTATCATTTCCTGGTTAATCGATGAGCTTTCATTTTTTGTTTTTTGTCTTTATTATTTTGTTCTGTTCCATTTTTGTTTTAATTTGGATCCCACGAGTAATGGGGAAAGGATGTCGACTACGTCATAGCGCCCATTAACGTGGTAGGGCTTTTATTACAACCAGAGGTCACCAGGTATCTGGAGGGCTCCGCTAGCGATGCTGTTTTGTTTTTACATCCCCAGCACCATTCAGGCCTCAGCACGGGTCGCTTTTCGTCTTGCCTTGGGATGGGATTTTAGTCGCCTTCTACGACAGGCATACATACGGGTATGTTCGAGCCCCTGTCCCGTAGGGGGGTTGTTTTTCATCGCGGTATGTGAATTCTCTCGCATACTTACTTACTTAGGTGGCGCTACAGTCCGGGGTGGACCTGGGCCTCAACCAATACGCCTCTCCAGTTAGCGCGATCTTTGGCTAACTGCCTCCAGTTGCGCACTCCAAGTTGGTTGAGGTCCCCTTCCACTTGCGCGCGCCACCTAAGGCGAGGTCTTCCTCTACTGCGTTGTCCCTCCGGGTTAGAATCGAAGACTCTTCGGGCCGGAGCGTTGGTGTCCATTCGCTCTACATGTCCCAGCCATCTTAGACGACTGATGCGTACTTTTCTGACTAGGTCAATGTCGCTGTACAGCTCGTAGAGTTCGCTGTTAAATCTTCTCCTCCAAAACCCGTCAACGCAAACGGGACCAAAAATCACTCGAAGAATTTTGCGTTCGAAACGACCAAGGAGATCTTCATCCGCCTTTGATAGCGCCCATGCTTCTGCACCATAAAGCAGGACTGGGATGATGAGGGTCTTATACAGAGTTTCCTTAGTATTTCTCGACAAGGCCTTACTTATCAGTTGCCGTCTTAGGCCAAAGAAACAGCGGTTGGCAAGTGTGATTCTTCGTTTGATTTCTGATGTGATGTCGTTATCAGAGTTTATAGCGGAGCCGAGGTAGACAAAGTCCCTAACTACCTCAAAGTTATAGCTGTCTATCGTGACGTTCTGCCCGATTCGTCGATGTCGTGTGTCCCTTCTTGTTGACAGCATATATTTTGTTTTACCCTCATTCACCACTAAACCCATTTTTGCCGCTTCTGCACTAATACTTGCAAACGCACCAGTGACAGCTCGCTGTGTTGTACCAACAATGTCAATGTCGTCAGCGTATGCAAGCAGTTGCACAGACTTATAGAAAATTGTGCCTCTGGTGTTGGCTTGTGAGTTTCGCACAATCTTCTCAAGAATGATGTTGAAGAAGTCACATGACAGCGCATCACCTTGTCTAAATCCTTTTTTGACATCAAAGGTCTCGGTGAGATTGTTTCCGACCTTTACGGAGCAGCGAGCGTTCTCCATCGTCATTCTGCACAATCTGACAAGTTTGGCAGGGATGCCAAAACTAGACATGGCTCTGTATAGCTCGTCTCTATAAACGCTGTCATATGCGGCCTTAAAATCGACAAAAAGATGGTGAGTATCGATCTGGTATTCTTGGGTTTTTTCCAGGATCTGCCGTAGTGTGAATATTTGATCGGTCGTGGACTTACCGGGCCTAAAACCGCACTGATAGGGACCTATCAGATCGTTGACGAATGGTTTCAGGCGTTCACACAATACAGCAGACATGATCTTATACGCAGTGTTCAGGAGACTGATGCCTCTGTAGTTGGCGCAGTTTAGAGGGTCTCCCTTCTTGTGGATCGGGCAAACAATGCTGAGGTTCCATTCATCAGGCATACTTTCCTCTAACCAAATCTTGGAGATGAGTTGGTGTATGCACTCTACCAAGTCATCTCCGGCTGCCTTGAAGAGCTCGGCAGGTAAGCCGTCTGGACCAGCAGCCTTGTTGGATTTAAGCTTAGATATTGCTATCCTCACTTCATTTTGGTCAGGTGGACGGAAATCTTGGCTGTCATCGTCCAGGTTGAATGGATCGTTCTGCCTAACAGCGGAATTTGTGTCGTCTTCGCCGTTTAGCAGTCTGCAGAAATGGTTTTTCCATGTCCTCAGCACCGACTGTGACTCTACTACAAGGTTTCCTTGCTCGTCTCTACAGGTCTCCGTTCGGGTCTTGTTGGCATGACACGTTCTTTTTACCTTTTGGTAAAACTTCCGAACATTGTTCCTGGAGTAACACCTCTCTATATCCTCGATCGCGCGCTTCTCATGCTCTCTCTTTTTTCTCCGGAGAAGCCGATGTTCTTCCCTCCTTTTTTGCTCGTAGAGCTGACGAGCTGCTCTCGTCCTTCTATGCAGCGACGCTTCGTAGGCACTTTGTTTTGCTGCATGTGCTTGCCGGCACTCTTCGTCAAACCAGGGGTTTCGGGGGGGTGGACTGGTGAAACCGAGCACATCAGTTGCGGCGTTTTTGATGGCTTCTTGGCATCGGCGCCACTGGTCTTCGGCACTTGATGCTGGCAGCATAGGACTTCTCGAGAGGTTGAGGGATACGCGATCGGCAAAGGTTCTGGCGGTTTGTTGCGTTTGTAGTCGTCCAACGTTAAATCTCCTCACAGTATTTTCTCGTTGTTGTGGCGTCTTGGATATCCGCATCCGTACCTTGGCTACAACAAGGTAGTGGTCCGAGTCTATGTTGGCCGCTCGGAAAGTTCGGACATCTAGAATACTGGAGGAGTGCCTTGCGTCGATCGCAACGTGATCAATTTGGTTGACGGTTTGATGATCAGGTGACCGCCATGTTCCTTTGTGTATATTGAGGTGAGGAAACCGTGAGCTAGCTATGGTAACATTACGTCCCGCAGCAAAATCAATCAGCCTAAGTCCGTTTCCAGACGTGGTGTCGTGTAGGCTGTGTTTTCCGATTGTGCTACCAAAGATGTCCTCCTTTCCTATTTTGGCGTTAAAATCACCCAAGACGATTTTAACGTCATGCTTAGGACATTGCTCATATGTTTTGTCGAGGAGCTCGTAGAAACACTCTTTGGTAGCATCGTCTTTATCTTCTGTGGGGGCGTGAGCGCATATCAGGCTGATGTTGGCGAATTTAGCCTTGATACGGATAGTTGTAAGGCGTTCACTAACGTGTCGAAAGCTCAAGACTTCTTGCCTAAGTCTGCCGCTTACAACAAATCCGCATCCAAATAGACGCTGCTTTTGTTCTCTGTAGCAGTCACCGTAGTAAATGTCACAGTTTTTCATCCCATCCCACCGCACTTCCTGGATGGCGGTGATACCTGCTTTGTAGCAGTCTAGGGCCTCCGCTAGTTGTTCGGCTGCACGCGGTCTGTTCAGAGTTCGAACATTCCACGTGCAGATCCGAACGTCATTGTCCTTTTTTCGTTTTGCAGGGTCGTCAACAGTGAATCCGTCCTTATCCGAGGCTTTTGGTTGCTTCGCAACAATTCTTTTTTTTTTTTCGTGGTAGGGTCGTTAACCCCACGCACAACCCCCAACCTGGAGGACCAGGCCCTTTCTGTAACCCCTTGGGCAAAAGCAGCCGGAATATTCCGGAGTCAGTAACCCGCTGCGGGGATGTGAGAGCTGCCGTTGACCCATTAAGGGCTCTCCCGCCACCATCTCTATTTCAACACCCTGACTAGTGCTGAAAAATCCTCAATGACCTCAGCTCTAAATACGTCAAAGTAGCTCATTGAGGTATCTGCCATGTTGACTGTTGACGCCACCGTTGATTCAACCATGTGAATTCATCCGCATACTTACTGCATTTTATTTATTATTACAAAATTTTACTCATCACTGATTTGTTTTTGTTTTAAATGCCTAATTTTTGCTTTTCAATTGACACATATCGATTTCTCTGTCGTATAATCTATTAGTATTCAGCGCCATTTAAATAATGTGATATACCTATACAGATAGATATATTATGTATGTACATTTAATACATTAATTGCATTGTAATATAACTATTTAATATCTTCGGAAAGAAATTGATGTGTTATTTCTAGAACTCTTTAAATACATACAATACATCCTTTTTCTGTCTCCATTTTGCATAGTATTATTTGACTTTGTATATTTTATTGCATAACGGCTTTCGATACAATTTTGTATGTATATAAAAAAGAAATAATAAGTAACTTACTCAATTCGATTAGTAGGTAATCTTAAAAGAAACGACATTAACGAAAATGTATTTTAACATTAAACTAAATCCGATTTTAGCCAATAACAAAAAGTTTAATTAAATAATACAAATAAACATATCCCAATGATATGAACGAATAAACTTACATTATTAGCATTAGGACATTTTATGGAAAAACAAGTTTTTTAGTTCAAATTCTAAATAGTCCGATGGATAAATTTATTTTTGTACGCACAATTTAGTGATCAGTTTATTTTCGAAATCAGCAAATATTATAGAAATAGCTTATAATAATTAAGTGGTCTACTACTATATTGACAAATTAAAATTGTCGGCTCTGAAATTATTTAGAAATCAAGCTCTAATTATGTAATTCTTGCTTAATATAGGAACCTATTTTAAAAAAAAAATCTTGGTTTTTCCTTTAATGATCCTTAAAATTATTGTAATCTCAAATTTTAATATATTTTGTAAATATTTAAGTAATATAAAATTTGTCATGTGAAAGAAGAAATAAAATTTATTTTTTTGACGTCTTTCTCTCAATAAAAAAATTAACAGACGGAAATGGAATGCCAGCCAATGCGATCACCTTTCGTTCTTTACATACAATCGTGGAAATGTCATTTTATGTAAAACTTTGTCCCTTGTACTTTTATTTGTTTGATTTTAGAAGGAATTTCCAACCTCTCTGAAAATGTCACTGCTTCCGCTTTTCTTTAACAGTTATATTTCACCAAAAAAAAAAAAAAAAAACTATTTTGCGCAGTAAACAATTTATTCAATGACAATTGAGAAATATAGCAAATTAACCACCGAGCAATTTATTTCCATCATTTGGAACATCTTCGTTTTCCATTTCTATCTCTTTCCGTGATTGTTGTTTTGTATTTGTCCTTTGAATTTAATTAGTTTCAGTAAATGAAACCAACAATTCATTAATTATATACCTATACGAAATAAATAAATAATTGTACGTTCATCACTTCCGGAAGCCATTTTGTTTTATAAGAACGCAGAATTTCGTTAACCATCGCTATAAAAATATCAACATGCATAGCTTTCCCATAATTCCTACCGCGTAAACAAGATGGCCGACCAAAATACGTGTCAGATTTTTTTGCGTGTTAGGTAATGCTGTCCCTTTCTGTCAGACGGCTATTTAGTATTGGGCAATGGGCATCCCTTTAATTTTCCGTTCTAGGAATGTGCGAAAAGCAGTATCAAGCTTGCCAACATGAAAAACAACTTCGGACAAATATACCGAAACAGTTGGACGGAGGAATCAGCATTGGGACAAAGATTTAATTTTTCAACTGAAATAACAATTTTAAAAATTTTATAAATTGCTCACCAAACTCCTATTTTAGTACACCTCAAAACGTACTACCTTGAAATAAACTAAAAAATATGTTTTTCATAACCAAGGTTATTTTTGTACATTACCCTATTTTTTAGTTATTTAATGAATTAAATTAATTTTCGGACTGAGAAATCGTCGGGAAGGACAAAGGGCAAAGAAACATTGGGAAAGACAAATACTTTGTCCCAAATGTACTGTGTTGGAAACCGTGAGCAGTATCCTTATTAGGGATGTTACGGAGGTGGTTTTACCGGAGTCGGAGTCGGAAGCGTCATACCAACCTCCGCGGAGTCGGAGTTGAATCGGAGTCGGAGGCGGAGGTCGCACGCAGACACAAATTATTAAAATATAAAATTTGAAAATATAAAATTGACGCACGCACTCTGAACTTCAATACAAATCTAACCTAGTTATGTAAAATACATAAAAGAGTGAAAAGACAGTCGTTTTGTAAGATGTCGCAATTCGATAATTCTTTGTCGTTCATGTTCATCGGTCGCCTCGTCACCGATGGTGCTCCGAAAAACCTCCGATGTGATTATATCGGAACCGAAGCCGGATTCGGAGGTGCAATTTAAAACGGAAGTTCCGACATATCGGATTCGGAGTCGAAGCTCCGTATCATCCCTAATCCTTATGAGAGAAACAGATTACACAGCGACATCAACAGCAACTTTGACAACGAGAGCGCGCTTTTTAGAACCACTGTATTTTAATTACTTTGAGCACGTTGTTGTGATTGCATATAAATCGATGATCTATAGAGATAATCACCCCTATCGAGGTATCCGTTCGGAGAAAATTCCGATACGAAAATAAAATCCGATCGGAACTCAAATTGCATTCGAAGTATCCGTTTCGGAATAAAATAAATGAAGCATATAAACGCGTTCATTTCACATGAAAATATTCCGCAGCAATTCGTTGTCGGAGAGCTTCGAAATAAATGTGTCGTGTGGCTGCCAAAAGTAATTGGTATGACGTGGTTCCACGCAATGCGACAAGGTGCGCTATATGTCGTCGGAGAATTTTTCCGAAAGTTTTATCGGAACGGATACCTCGAATGGAATTTTTCCGATTTCGTACAGATGGGAGAAAATTCCGTTCCGAACGGATACCTCGATAGGGGTGAATGGCTGATAATAAAAAACGGCTATTAGCACAGCAACATCGACGTTAGAGAGAGCTAATCCTAAATTCGCTGTTGCTGTGTAAGTCGCTGTGTTAATCTGTTTCTCTCATTTGCCTTAGCCATATCCATTACCTATGTATTTTTACTATAAGGCGTCACATTAAATTGAGTAGCGAAAATTCATATGAAACAGCTGAAAAGGGCAAGTGAGATAATGTATTTTGTATTTGGAAGATACAAAATACTCCAATTTCGACAAAGATTTATTTTTAAAGCATTATTTCTTGATTTTTCCGCTTGCACTGCGATATCTAGCAAACCAGGAACTTCTCAAAGTCCACCATTGCCCTTGATACACTTGCATAGTTTCAGTTTGGCCATAGCAGAAAAATCGCTTTAATTGACATTTTTTTGTTGCACTTAACACATTTAGGCGCTTGCAACATTTTTATTATCTCATTTGAACATGGCTCAATTTTTTATTTACAACTTTCGCTACGCTGTGACACTCATGATATGCATGCACAGGCACACTGAGTGCTAGTGTTATATATATAAATCGTCATCCGGATCTTCCTCGTCGAAGTCATCATCCTTGTCCGGTGTATAGATTATATTTCCACCACCAGCGAGTTCAGCTTCACTTGTCCTGCAAAAAGGAATTTAGAACTTACTTCTACACCCAATAAAGTTTTAGTCTTACTTTTCATAAGGCATTTTCAAAGCATTTCTAGCCACCAACTCGTCCTCCTCAAGCTCGATCTTAAATGTACCCAGTTGTACTGGTTTAACAACATCCTTCTCCGGGTTTTTGTTTGTTTTCTTTAGCACCTCTACTTGGAAACTGTCTTTGGCTTTAGTGTAAGTGTAACGCTTTAAGAAAAATGTAATCATTTCCATTGACATAAACAGAGTAGGTTAGTCAACTAACCTTATTTGTTACCGATCCTCCAGATCTGCGAATCAAAACCGATAGATTCTCCTTATTTTCTAGATGCAGCACCAAGTCTGCCATATATTCAAGGCAAGCAAGTGTGAAGGTTTCAAAGAGATGCGATGTAGAAGCCCATAGAAAGAGTTGCTTAATATTTTGACTCAGCTTCAGCGTATGAATGAATTGAAATAGATCGGATTTCTTTGGATGGTATAGCATAATATCACTTAATGTTGGTAGGATGACATTTACTTTATTCTCGCTAGACGAACATTCATCTAAGAACGTTGTAAAGCCAGTTAAATGTTCAGCGCCTGAGAGATTCAGATATTTTATGGCATCACCCTGACCTTGTTCCTGTAACAAACCTTCAATTGTTTTCAATGCAATTCGTTCTTGGCCAACATTGTCTGGAAGCGGAAATACAGATAATAGATAGTAAAAAAGAAAAGGACAAATGAATTTATTTACCAACAACAAGAACGAATTTCTGAGAGGATATAACAAGATTCGATAACATTTCTTTGTTTTATGTAAAATTTGTTTGCATTTGTTTACCTTCTTCTACTGCGAGAGTGCGAGTGCACATGGCAGAACGCAGATGTCATTTTGACTGAACCATTGTGAATGACGGGGTGAGTTTAGTTTAGATCACAAATACAAGTCAACGTTTTTTTTTTTTTTTTTACTCACAGAATCATTGATTTTTATGGTTTTCAACTAGCATGAGCTATAAAGGACTATTCACATGAGAGAAAGAATTGCGAACACGCGAATATTCGTATTGTATTTTCTGATACTTCAGTCACATGAAAAATAGCAATTTTCATTTAAAAAATACAATTAAATTGATTTGTTCGCAATTCGCCTATTCGCAATTCGCTTTCATGTGAATAGTCCTTAAAGAGCGAATTGCGAACTGCGAACACGCGAATATTCGTGGTTTCTGACACTTCATTCACATGAAAACTTTTTTTGGTCGCAGATACCCGCGTATCAGTTTCATTTTTAAAGGTTAAGTTCGAACGAATTTTTCATTCGTGGGTTTGTGGATCGCGACTGTTGCTTTAATTGTTAATTTAGCTGTTTAAATCAATTGAGAGTAATGTTTTTTTAGACTAGATGTTAGATTAATTAAATATAATGGTTTTGTGATAGAACAAATACAAATTTTCAATTCATAAAAGCAGTTAAATTGATTTGTTCGCAATTCGCCTATTCGCAATTCGCTCTCATGTGAATAGTCCTTATCTGTTACTGTGAAATAGAAAAATACTTTATACTATTTTAAACTGAATAAGCTTGTCTAGTAGGTGGGCGATTATAATTCTTGAATTTGATCTCGGATTTCAAATTTGTCTTGTTTAATCCTACGCGCAAACGCAAATTAGTAGCCCTATTTTTGGCATTCGTGTACATATTTGTTGCTTTCCAAATCAAAAAAATCTACCGATTGTAGAAATACGTAGGTACACATCATGGCTCCGTGATGTCGCATCACCTTTAATCAATCCGAATCGTCCATTGTGACTTATATACTTTGACAAGTAGGACGTCATTTTTGCCTCGTCAATTCAATTCCTATATATCTTAAGAAATAAACAATTTCCAGTCTACTCTGTGTGAATAAATTAAATAATTAACTAATATGGTCGACCCAAATCGTAAAATAAACCGTCTCACTGACAAAGACATAGAATTTCTCGACGAATGCGAAGAGGAATTCCCATATCGATTTACTGACGAGGATGAAGAATTTGTAAAGTACTGTGCTCAGGCAGTCCCAGATCCTCCAGTAGTACAGAATTGGGGGGAAAATAGGCCTTTTAATCGTAACAACCATGGGAACGGAGATTATCGAAGCAATCGACGCTGGAACAACAACCACAGACGTGGTGGCTATCGGCCGTATGGGGACAATCGTGGTGGCAGAAGAGATCAAAATCGAGACCATCATCAAAGGAGGGACAACTGGAATAGCTCAAGATGAATACGTGGCTGTTTATTTTTATTATTGCTTAGAGAGAAAAAAATACTTTTATTGCTTTGGTCACTCCTAAACCAGGAGCAGAAGAAATTGGACGAACGATAAAAAAAATTAAAATTAAAGCTATTTTAATGTGTCTGATTATTTGTGTATGTGTGCTTATCTATGAAATGATAATGCTTGAGGAAACCTTTTTGTTATAAGTACTTGTAGGTGCGACACCCTCAAACAGTTGATTCAGTCAGATCGGCGTCCTTTTGCGAGGCATCGTTGCTTCCCATTCCCACGCCCATAGCATTCAGCAGATTCGAAACTGGTCCGGAGCCGCCCATTTGCGACTTATAGCTGTCCATCATGTTCTTAAGAGCATTCACGTTGATATCAATCGGTGTAAATGACTCAATGTCGTCAAAGTCATCGTCGGCTGACGACTTGGAACACTTCTCGGTGCTTTTCTCAAATGACTTGCCAATAGTAGTTTTGGAGAGCTCTTTATCCATTTGGTCCATGTACGACTTGATATTAGACTCGATGTGCATCTCCGAGTTCGTCATTTCTTCGATGTTGCGCTCGAGGTCATCCTCATCCTCGTAATCACTCATCTCCGAATTGGACTCCCAGTTGTCCTCAGGTATGACAAAATCTAGGAAGTTTTTCACGTGAGTGGAGAAAGAATCCGGGTCGAAGCTTACCGATTGGTCAGGAGAAGGTGCGGCAATCGGGTTTTCCTTTACAGCCTTCCTCATAGAGGCATTTTTCCGGATGTTTGACTTCTTAGGAGACTGAACAGGAACTTCATCATCATCGATGCCATCGAACTCTGAATGTCTGTCGAGGAAGTCAGTGATGTTAGAAGTAAATTCTTTGGCGTTCATATCGCCAGTGGAAGTGTATAGCTTCTTAACGCCATATTTCTGTGTAAGTATCGTGTCCAGTTCCTCAGAGGAAATATTAAGCCAAGCATCGCTGTCGCTCTGCTGAAGGTTGTTTTCCTCTTCGCGAAGTTGGTCTGAGCTGGTGCTGTCTACAGTACGCAACATCTGAACAATTTCTTTGCCCACCTCCGGACGAGTACGAAACCTCTCCAGGTTGGTCGTGAAGAACGACTTTGCGTCCTCCAAAAGTTGATTGTATTTCGCTGAACCTTCGAGGTTGTTATTGAAGTAGCCCTTGTTGGTCAGGCTCTTTAAATAAGTGCGCCAGGCCGGATCGTTCTCCAGGCAACCATCTTCTCTGGCCTGCGAAGCTAGTATTTCAAAGCCACAGGCAATCTTTACGCCAAGCAGATCCTCCTTGTACTCCTCGGAGCCCACATCTGCCAGATTCCATCCGGTGCGACGATCTGGCGTATACTGGTTATGCATCACCATAGCGTATAAGCATCGTGTGAACTTGACCGCTGTTCTCACCCTGTCCTCTGGTGGAAAAAACCTCATGGCGCGACACGCCTTGGTATCAATTGGGTCGCGCTCACAAAATGCCCTACAGGCAGGTGCAATCAAAGACGGGCGTTCCTTTAATAATGCTGCCACGCCCATGGGAAGACGTACAATTTGTGTATGAATTGCTGCTGAGCGCTTTTCGGCCGTGAATTCCTTGAGCCTTTCATCGATGCAGTTCTGAATGTCACTGGACACCCGGTAGAGCGTCGGATTTTGAGCAATTTTTAAAAGAGCAGTCGCTACCGGAAGAACACTCGCCGAATTCGATGGGGAATTTTGCACCAGTTGCAATTGCCCCTCTGATATGTACACCTGTTCATAGGAGAAAGGGAGAACAAGGGAATTAGACAACAATAGAACTCAACCCCACCGATTTAACAAAGCCACACAAATGCTGCTGCACCCACTTACCCTTTGTTCGCATGTGTCGGGGTTAGCCCATTTGGGCAGAAAGTCCGCAGCTTCGATAACAAGGAACTCTCCGTCGGCATCAATAACACGAGCCACTACTCCGGGGTTCTCACGTGTAATCTCGTAGAGTAAATGCACTATAAACCATTCGTCTTGGATGTTATCGCCGTAATGGCTAATACCATGCAGGTGGGGTGGTAAGGGCACTGCATCACACACACCAGAAAAAGAAAACTATAAATAGGCCAACAAAAAACAAACTCCAACTTACTCTGCTTTTCATTGTTCTGGTCTTCGATTAGCGTCTGATGGGCATTGGTACGTATGTTTAGATTGAATTCATCCTTGTGCCAGATATAGTCTCGTGTATATTGGTCCAGTTGTGTGGTTATCTTCTGGAGAAGATTCTGTATTTCTTTGTTCGAGTCATCGTTTTCCTTTGTGTTAGATGGAAAGATGAAGTATTCGACAAAGTCCTCCTCGCGTACAAATTCTAAATTGGCGTTGATTAATGGAGTACGGGGAATATTGGTCGGGGTGCTACTGGTACTCGCTGTCGATGACATCTTTGCGTGAAAATTCGTTTATTTTTCGTGGACACTCGGAAGATGTCGTTATTTCGAAGAAGTTCAATGAATGAATGCGGATTGCGAAAAAATGGAACACCTATGATGCTTTTTACGGGGAATCCAAATTCAATACAAACGATGACTGTTCCGCAAAGAGTTGCCACACTCATTGATTTAGTAGGAAAAGTTCACTCAGGTGGATTTGCTGAATAAACAACTCTCTACCCAGCTATTATTTAAATATTATTATTTATGTGCCGAGATCCTATTGTTGCTGGAAAAACGAAAAAAAAAACCATGTTTATATATGGAGAGTAAACAACGTGGATAGGTCTCGTACTTGTAGCACTGGGTTAAAAATTTCCAGAATTCCACTAATTAAATTTAAAGATAAAATTTAACTAAGAGCAATATTCTCTTAAGCTTAATAACTTTCATTTTGGAATATATAGAATTTTCTTTCAATATTTTTAAAGTAAGTAATAGAATAGTATTAATAGCGAAACATGTTCTCATAAAATGGATTTTGACAGATTAAAAACTATTTGAGTTCAGTCAGCATTTTCTAATCATTGAGTTGTTGAAAGAAACACACCTTTTGCAACATTCAACAGAGCAGCTGACCGAACAAATGTCACGACTCACAGCTAATATTATTTTTAAATGCTTTGAATCAATTTTATTTGTTAATTAATTAGATCGAAATTTGTAAAAGATTCACGACTAGTGTCTCACAGCTGATTGAAAACACGGGTTTCGTTGCGGTGTGAAAAGGGTATTACTTTTGAATAACGAACTTTGTAAATAAACAAAAATAATAAATTCCAACAAACATGAAAAAGAGAAAAATGAAAAGGCAACACTATTTGAGGTGACACTGAAACAAACTGAAAGTTGGAACAATACAAAACATATAAAATGGGGTTGCTTCTTGCTTGATGCTTGCTGTTGATAAAAGGAAAAAAAGCGCCGAAGCTTTCAAATCACGTTGAGAACGAAATATACGGTTGGTGTACAGGGAAAACTGCGTCATCTATGTGATTTGATAGCACGTTATTTGAATTTATAGCCGTTTGTTAACATTACTAAACTATTGTAGATTGCTATAGCCTAGTATCCTGCTCGCGCTAAATTTTAGCGCGCATAGTCTCCACTTCGTTTCTCCACACCAAAGATAAATGGTCGCTAAATTATTATTAAACATGATATAGATGGGACAAAACCCATATGGTTATGAACCATGAGTACCATGACAGACATCAGTAAACGTAATTTTGATAGAATTTTCGAATTTCAAACTTGAAAGACGTAAGAAACCTAGAAATTACAAGAAGAACTTCGACATGAGTATCCTCAAACTTTCGTACTTTAGTGGTACGCTGTTCTAGCTAAATAATCAAACTTTTGATTTAGAATGTACTTCATGTATCTGTCAAAATTTAGCGTGCCCATTTAATGGGGCGATACATTGGCCGCGTTCCACTGCCCGCTAGATGACTAGCGGCATGTCAAACTCCATATAAAAAAAATAGACATTTCACCAAAAGTGCTAGACGTCTAGCACTTTTTGTGAAATATCCCTTTCAGGGAAATTTCTCAATCTAGCGCAAAACTACCCGCTGCATTGAAAAAAAAAAAAAAAAAAAAAAAAACAACGACCTGTCAAAGGAAATCGTTCAAACGTGTACAAAATAAAAGTAAATACGAAGCCGAGCAAATGTAATTGTGATAAAATTGGTAGTAATGTAAATAAAATAGCAATTCAGATATTATTTTTATAATATTTGTATTATTTCTTTAATTGTAGTGGGGACTTTGCCGCTGCCGCTATTGTTCTAGCGCGAGCGTTCCTTCATCTGGGATATTTTCTGCTAGACGTCTAGCGGGCAGTGGAACCCGGCCATTTTCTCAAGCTTAATTTTGACAGATCGTTCTGTTCTGTTGTTTTGTCGCGTTTTTGTATTGCGGAGAATGGAAATAGTAAGCAAGGGTGAAGTTTTTGTTTAATAAACACCGACAAGTACCTAGAATCGGAAATGATTGATATCAGAGATCGTTGAATTTTTGGAGTTAGTTATTTTGAAAGAACAGCTGTTTTCTATGTCAATTATCCGCGGCGTGCTCTATGTCAAAATTTATCTGGGATGTTAGCTGATGTTTGGAGAGAAAAGGTGGAGAGCAGTAAAATTTAGTTTAGCTCGAGCAGCGTACTAAGCTTAATGTAAGAATTAGGTATTCTCTAATGTGTATTTCACTATTTTTTTTTGATTTAATCAAAGCCTCCAAAATTAAAGTAAGATAAAAGTAAGATGATTGGCGGCCGGCCATTACCAAGGTGCTTTTTTGTAGCTCACACGTATTCACAGACAGGGGTTGAAATTGCAAAAAACAACAATGTAAACAAATGGGTTTTGGGGGGATAGACGTACGAAAGATATCCATCTCTTTTAATCATTCATCTCTGGAAAACGTTTGTAGCAAAGATAATGGAATTTAAAAGAGATGGATAACTTTCCAGTGGAAAGGCGGCTGCCTACAAGCTGTTTTCCAGAAAAATTCATAAAGTCACGCATACATACTCATTTCTATGATAGTATAAGTGAGTTCGTGAATTCACCCGCAAGATGGCGGAAAGTTGGTGAACTCACCACCGAAATTCATAAAATTTTCAAATATCCTGGAAAACTGGTTTGGACATGTTCACAAGGAAAATTTGAATTTTGACGGTTGGCAGTTAGTTTGCTTGCAGTGAATATATAATTAATACGTTTCTTACACTTTAGCACTGCCTTTTATCAAGCATGGTCAATATAGTTGCGAAAAAGGATTCAAATTCCATTTTTATTAACAGAGCAATTAAAAAATTAATAAATTAAAATTCAATTAATTTTCATATAAATTTTAAATGCAAAATGGATTACGTTTTAGTCAAGTAGTAATCTTTCAATGCCTTTAATTCGGCATGAAATGTTTTTATTGTTTATTATTTATTATTTCAAAACCTCAATACTTCGTTTTTCTACATTTTAGTACTGCACGTAAAAATAAATTATAATTTTTTTGGTTAGAAATCACAATTTGTAATGTTTCTTATCAAAGTTTTTATAATTTTAACCCTAGTACACCAACCACTCCTTAAAATATATAAATCCATTCTTGTAAAAAATTAAGTATTTTCAATAAATAATTTCACATATAAAAGCAGTTGTTCCTTCCAGTCGGACTAATACAATGGATATATACGAAAAATCGTATATCTTACGAACAGACCTATATGACGTGGCACCGCGTATGGTGAATACAACATCAAGGGCCGGTCTATTCACAGCTGGTTAGAGCCTTGGTTAGGTTAGTTACCACGGATTTAGGTTAACCCATGATTATAAATCAGTGATAACCAATGAGTATCTGGTGACCGTTTTTTCAATTCGGTCATCAAACCATATCTTTGCAACAAATCGTTCCATTTTTCCATTTAGTCATTGACCGAATCCACGGTTATATATATATATTCTTTTTTGTTTTTTTCTTCGGGTCTGTTTGTTTTTGATAAGTAATTTATTTAGGTAAGTATTTTATTAATGTATTTATTTTTTGTAAACTTAATAAACACAAAAATTAATGTCATAACCAAATAATACAGGCATTTTTTTAGAACTAAAGAATGGAACTTTGTATTTGTGAGTCAATAAGCAATTTTTTTGTGAACAAAACCAAAATAAAGCCAACACCAATAAAATATATTACAAATTAACAGGCCACATGTTGATTTAATCAACGGCAATCGCAATTTTCTCGTTCTCACAATATTTTTCCTAACTCGTCTGCTTTATCCCAATCTATTAGAACTGTCATATTCCAAAAAATAATGTTGAAAATAATCGTACTTCATCCTTTGCATCCATTATTTTGGCGTGTTGTGTCAGTTGAAAACGTCAAAGAAACCAATGTGAAAGATTTTATTGGTTCACTCCATCTTGCGTTATACATTCCTTCATTCTTTTATTTGCATTTTTCTTTTTGTTTTCACAATATTATACAAAAAGTTTTTGTATATCAGCTACGTCAAAATGAATACCTACGTAGTCCTTCAAAAATCTTGAACAAACGAAATTGCAGAAAATCAGTGGTTAATTAAAAAGATGACCAAGATTGAATAATCCGGGCCTTAATATATTCAAAAATAACTCACCACACTGAATTTTGAATGGTGGCCGGTCATTGGTCGATTTTTTTTTTCTTCTAGCTCAAAGCTCACACGTATTCACAGACAGGGATTGAAATTACAAAAACAACAATGTAAACAAATGGGTTTTGGGGGGATAGACGTACGAAAGATATCCATCTCTTTTAATTCTATTATCTTTGGTTTGTAGACAGCTGCCTTTCCACTGGGAAGTTATATAACTCTGTAATTCCATTATGCAGCGAACACGGTCGAAATTAAGGTATCGCTTTTGATACGATCATCCGCGCATTTAGGAACAACCCCCAGTGTTAATAAAAATCAACAACCTCATCTATTTTTTCGATGTATTATTTTATTTTCATACGTTTTTTTTTTTTATTTACAAACGTTCCAAATTTCATATTTTGTATTTAACATTTTATAATAAAAAAATAGTAAATAAAAAGCTATTGTTAATTTACAGATTAAGAAAAAATAATATATATATGTAGGTAGTTACAGTTAGTTAACTTAGGTGTACAACAAGTACAATATGTATTTTTCAATAAAATGTACACTCTGTTACAAAAAAAAAAAAAAAAAAAAGTTCAAACAGGTTTGTTAGCGGGTGGCCCCAGTTAAACATATAATTATACTTAGTTCATTAAATTGATTACAAATTAATTAATATTCTTTGTCGAAACTGACTTAAACCCTCGGGGCACAGGATTAATAACTATTTATCGTCTTATTCACTTTTAGGGGTCACTTCAATATTCTATAGCTACACTCTCTCTGGTTCGAACTGTTAAACACCCACGTTCCCGGTTATGGCATTTTGAAAATATACGCAGGCGCGCAATCCAATTTAATAGCGATTGCTCTCTCTGTCCGAGTATTTGCCGCTCATTTTACTAACAGAATATCGATCTGAGTATCCATCATATTTGTCAGCTTTGTAGTTGATTTCCTGAGGTGTATATCCAATGTTCTTTTGCCAATGACGCGTCCAGTAAAGATCTTCATTTCGTACTTGCGAGGGTGTTTTCGCATCACGACACACGTATACGCAGTACACCATGCTTCCGATGAGAGTGAGAAAGCCAAAGATGAGGAAAATGATTCCCAAAACCCTGAAAAAAGAGAAAATTTACCCATTAGAAAAACATTGAAGAGATGCTTCGAAATAAAATTCACCAAACAAATAGCGGCTCGAAGAATTGGATTACAATTACGAATCCCAGTGTCACTAGAATTAGACCTAAGTTCAGGAGAAGCATCAGACAGCAAACGCCTTTGACATTCGGACAGAATGGATTTGGAGCTGACATCGCTTCGATTTTGGCACCTCTTTGTTTCTGTGATCGACCACTGCGGCCTGTTTTCGCTGTACTCGCCACGGAATAGACACTGCGTGGTCCACCACGCGATTGAGGACGATGACTGTAACGGCTGTAACGGAAAGCGCATTTTAGATCAACCAAGTCTGTACTAGAATTTTTAAGTTTTTAAAATAAAGTTGAGAAAATTACATTCGTTTCGGACTGTACTAGAATTTTCTCTCCCCATGCAGAAGTGCATGTACATTCGGGGAAGAATGTTTTGAACATTAATTGCGTTAACATTTTTAACGGGAGTAATTTTTTACTGCAGCTTAATTCAAATGTGGTCAGCGAGCGTACCTACTAAGATATGCAACATATGCGCAGTGATTTGAAAGAGGAAGTGAATCAAACGTTTTCCAGTTCTTAGAACCAACAAAAAAACCAACGATGGTTCTAAACTACTTAATGTGATATTCGATTGAGCTTCTTCAGATTCGCTCTCAGATTTCAGATTTCGTGTGGCTAATCTAACATAAAAACGTCATTGTCCTTTTTTGTGTTGATATTCGTGCGTATCGAATACATGTAGGGTAAAGGTGTCAACAGTGGATCATTTTTTACTTTTTGGGCCGTGGAGCACGCATTTATAATAGTATAGCCATGAAATTTTTTTCACAGCCTTTTCAATGATTTATCTTCATTATCAACTTATCACTTCCTGTCAGTAAAACTGTCACAAAACGTTACTTTTGTACTGTGTACTGTGTATGATATTCAACTGATTCACTGTGTACACTGTTCTCATTTCACAAAAACATGTATATAATTTATAAGACATTTCACCAAAGTAAACAAATCGATAAGAAATATTAAGTTTATATAAGTAAAAGTACAAATATTTAACTCAAATGAAGTTACTATACAAACATTTTTAAAAAGATCAAAATAAAACAGAAAAAAAAAATAATTACATATGCAGAAAACACAAAGTCATGAGAATAACCACCTTCGGAAAAGTGATCGCGCAGACTGATAGTCTGTTGCGAGGGGAAGTCAAAGTGTGTTCTTTTCTAATTTCAAGATACATTTTAAAATAAAAAGCGACATTATGAGAGCAAGTTATTCACTGTGTACTCTGATCCACTGTTGACACCTTTACCCTACGTGTAGCCTTTGACACTTTTCAAAGCGTTTTCCATTCACTGGTTTAATTTTATTTTAAAACATTCGAAATTTGAGTCCCGATTGATTTCTTAATATTTATACATAAATAATTTACAAAAATAGATTCACCAAGCAATGCCTTTCTTTGCAAGAAAAAATTCACGAAAACCTAAACAATCTCCACCAGTTTGAAAAACTCAAACGCACTTTTATTGGTAAATCTAGATTCGCAAAAGTGATCTGAAATCTGAAAAATATTGTTTTTTTTTTTTGTACTAAACGAACATAAAAAGTTCTCTGAGTTCTGAGAGCGCCCAATCGAATACCAGATACCACAAACCACATACATACCACATAAGAAAAGTATGCAACTAAACGTCAAATTCACCGAATCTGTGTGAGCATAAGAGTGTAAACATCTTAATGAAATTAATTCTTAAAACTTAACTTCCGTATGAAATTCCACCAACGACAAAATTAAGAAAAGTATTACAGCTGTGGTTGTGGAGGCACAGGCCCTCAGTGCTCAGCGGGTTATTTATTGTGCATCTCCACCTAACGCAGCAGACAATTGGTGAAAATATTTTCTAAACAATTGCAAAGGGCTCTTCCCAATTCTATTGTTTGTACCTAAATGCCTATACTCTCCTTTCTGGTAACATATTCATTTTCATTCGTCTTCTAATTACAAAGGACTACCACCACTTTATTTTATAAAATACAGCGCCGAAGCATGGAAACCGAATTTGAATTTATTATCCCACTGCTGAAGTATGTACATACTTGAAATCTCACTCAACAAAATGTAAATAATTAAAATGTCTACAAAATATGAAGCCCTTCAAAACGTCAGCCAAGGAAAATATTAATGAAGAACTGCAAGAAAAAAAAATCCTTCTGTTTGGCTCATTTTCATGGCAGCTTCATTTTAGCTTTCATCGTTAATCATTTGTAGCTACATTATGCTGCCATAGCCTTTAGCTTACACCTCTGGTAATTAGTAAGATACTTGCAACGGCATACGGGTCTGGCATGTTTTACAACAAGGATTTTTAAAAATCATGTTTAATGTTGTCCTTTTTTTATTTACACGCACTCCTTTTTTCCCATGGCAATGCGGTTGAATTCCGATCTGGAGTTTTGCAAGTTTAATTAGATTTGAGTGAAGATACATTTTTTTTTTTTTGAGATGGAATTTGTCAAACTACGTTTCTGTCTATTTACAAAAGTTTGGCAGAAGATTGAATTTCCCTCCGTAACAAATTTTAGTCCCGAATTTAAAAGAATAAGACAGTCATAATCATCAAAGTCATTACACTAATTGACCAAGAGAGAATAGAATGCACTTGGAATTGGAAGTCCTTGTGCAGTTTCCTATTTTTATAGAAGCATCACCACATCCATCATTAAAAAAAAAAAAAAAAACAACAAGATGTCGCTTGAAAAGCAAAGGTCGTGGGTTGTTTTCTTCAAAAAGGAAGGAATCGAAATTCCACTTGAAAAAGTAATTTCAATATGAAAAGAATCAAGTAGGTAAGTCTTCTGTTGGCTATGTCGTTGGCAGTGGCAAAGTTCACCTTCTGTATCGCATTGTTTCCGGTAAAAGAGGAAACTTTAGAGAGAGATGGTCGTGGTTTAATTTATAGACCAGAATTATAGGTACCTACTCGAAAGGGCAAAGCATCCTGGTCATTGTTTGCTTTTAAAACCGCCTTCCCATCCATCTTGTATAAATGTGTTGTAGATGCTAATTGCATAGACCTTTCTAATGAGATAAACTTTTGAGTATCCGCAGGGAAATCAAGAATGCCCATTAATATTGCTGTTGGGCGAACTGTGCCCCTTTGCGCCCGCTTTGATTGATGTGACATAAAATGAAGGATTATTACAGCTGCTGTTGGCAGTTATTTTTAACGAAAAACTTTTCTCAAATTCCATCTACCTATATATAATATACCAAGAATATTTATATACATGAGTTTCCGTTTACATTCGAGGCACGTTTTTGACAGTTTTACTTGACATACGGTTGTGAACTGGGCATGAAATTTGCGTACTTTTCTGATCTGGATCTGGACACACGACTTTTAACTTTTATCGGTGAGATAATTGAATACTTTTGATGAATGTCCTTGAAATTAGAGGTGTTTTTAAATTCGGCGAAAACGAGCGTAATCAAATTTTATGAATGTGTTCATTTGCGAGGCTACTTTGAAGGTTTCATTTTCAAAAGAAATAAATAAACAACTGAATTATACGCTCGATGTTCGAATGAAATTTGACACTCGATTCAACTCGATCGAAATAGAGAATATCAGCAACATAATATAAATATATATAAATCCCTCTCCCTTTCTATCAATACATAGAAGGCAGGAATATCGATTAAAAGAAATCTAATAATGGTCGAAACAAGTTGACAGCTTGAACGTCATAAATAATAGTTATGTTTGGAAAAGAGTGCATTTCTTTGCCATTCGATTATTTCATTTATAATGCTTTTCAGTTGTCGTTACAGTTCATAAGTCGAGAATTTTAAATTGTCAACAATCCTTATATATCTTCACGTTTGTAGCTCTCGATTCAAACGATTCTTCAGCGAACTATAGCAATCTTTGTCTACAACAACTGTCAGAATTTATTCACAATCTTTACACCTTTAAAGTGCTTCCCCTACGAATAAGAAAATGGGGGACGTTCAAGTATCTAGTTAAGTCAGTCTGAAAGCTGATGGCTGACTTGATATCTCAGTTTTGATTGGAATAAGTCACACGAACAGTTGTTTCAGTTGACGTTTATAAAGGGGTAGTCGACGGATATAGTCAAGAAATTCGTGACTAAGTACTGAGTTGACAGTTCACATATATTATGTGGCTGACGTAGGAAAAGTGACGTTCCCGACAAATATGGTTTTTACATTCAGGTTACATCTTATCCAAACCAGTCTATTCGACTGAAGATAACAAAATTCTTGAATGTGCCGAATATCTTGAAACTAACTTCAAAATACAAAAGCAAATTGCAACTGTCAAAAATTGAAAATGACAGTTCTCTGAGGAAAAAATATTTCATATGAAAGAATTGCCAAAGCCTGTCTTAATTTTTTGAATGAAAACTTCTCAAATTGGAGCCAGCAAAAAACAAGTTCCTGTGAATAGAATGTCAAAATTTTGAATTTTCGCTCGGTTGCTATTTACAATTCACCCTGAATCATGTAAACAGTCATTTCATATCTCAATCGAAAACAACTTCAACTCGAGTGGGAAACAAATTCACTTATTTTATGTGAAGTTATTTCCCAATGAAAGTGAAGTTATTTCCCATGTGAAGTTATTTCCCGTGACGTTATTTCCCTGCACATCGATTCGCAAAATTTTATTGTTTTCGAAGGCTAGCTGCATTTAAAAGTTGTATGTCTTCTCTAAAGAAATTGTATTCGTCCAGTGCAGGGTTGAAGCAGGGTTGACATAATTTAGTTCGCTTTAAGCGCCCAAACCGTAAAAAAATGTAGCCCAATATCGTTGCTCAGAAGGAAGCGCAAAAATCGTTGAAAATTTTGGTATTTGTCAGACTTATTTTCACCGCGTTTTTTTTTTATTTCTACGCCTTGGATTTTATTTGACTTTTTTTCCTGCTATTGGCTTTTGTGGCTTGTGTCAAACCAAAATGAATTGGTGGAGTGCTGCCAATTTTTATAAACGCGCGTTTGTTCGAAAATAAATATTTCTTTTTATAGTTTTGTGAATGTATAAAACAAACAAAATTAACACACAATTTGTAAAACGACATATAGCCCAAAATTGTGTTGGGCGCTCATGGAAGAAATTTCTATCGTTTTTTAAGTACAAAGATAGCCCAAAATACGAAAAAGCGCCCAATCTGGCAACCGTGGGTTGAAGTAGCCTCCTTTTAAAATATTTCTTCCATTTTTTGCTGTGGCTCCTCTAAAACCGGTCGCAAGTGAAAAACAAATTTAAATTTTATTCCCTACGATACCATACGAGTTTCAGAAATATAACCACACGTTCTAAAGCCGCAAATGGAGTTTTTTTGTTGAGGCATACAAACATCCCTACTGCTACTGCACCCATGAAACTGTCATCATTTGAAAGTTAATAAATATTCATATGCACCGTTTAACAGTCCTGGGTGGTATTTCGAAATTTAATACCACAACACAGCTCCTTACCTTATTTCCGATGGCGCCTTGTAAGCAGCACTCGTGACATAAATATCACTTCCAGCATCGCCACCATGGTCATAGCTGAGAGCGGATGGCGCTCTGGGTGGTATCCGGGTTGGTGGACCGTTCATAGGACCTAACGACCTTGGCCCACCGTTACTTGCCGATCCACCACCCACACCGATCCCACTGTCCGTGGTGTGCACTCCATTCATTCGGGACTTTCGCGCTGAATTGTAATGTCCTGGAGATGTGCGTTCATTTGCCATCGTATACTCCGACATGGTACGTTCCGAGGGCGCACGATGGGACTCCTCTCCATCGGTGGAGTAGCCTCGATTCGAATGCACATACGGTGGATCGGGTGTGAGACGACCATGTGTCGCTACATAGTGTCCACTTTTGAGTCTGTATATATGGAGTAAAAAAAAGGACGAATTAAAAAAAAAAGACGAAAAATCCGCAATTTTTTTGAGGGCTATGCTTACTTTTTCACTCGACGTTCGTGCATTTTTTGTTCCGTTTCGTGCAATGCTAATGAATTTGCGTTTGGACAACAAAAGAAATATCAAAATCAACGCCTTGTCTGCTTGTTCTACTCCGCTATTTGCTAGCCGGCTTGTATTTCTCGCAAGAATCCTTAAAGCGAAATGTGTCGTTCTGGATTGAATATCATTGGCATTTCTGCTCCTCTTTGGATTTTAATTTAATTCAAGTAGAACGACGCAACGCAAACAAAATACACACATTCCCTGGAAATTCCAAGGAGTTGCTATGAAAAATTTCCCTTCTGTTAGTTTTCTTTCCACTTGGATATCCCTAAGAGGATATTGTATTTTCAGTGATTATTTCCGGGCATTTAGCATCCATTTTCAACTGAAACAAGAGAACAGAAGGAGAAGATAAATTTACTGAGATTCAAACAAGTTTACCAGAAATTGAAATGAACACAACCATAATAGTTAAGCTGCAGAGCCTTGTCTAGGAAGTAGGGAGACCACAAGCACAAACGCAAAATAAGAAGAAGATAAAAATTATTGCGAAATCGGTTCTTATGCCAGGCAGTGATTTTCCATTTTAGGATTTCGAAAATGTCATAGATGAAGGCGAATTTAAATTCTATCTCCATTGCCTGTTGCAAAATATTCAAACAATTCAAATCAGAATCAGACATAGAACACATTTTTGTGGTAGAAATCTGAGGAAGAGGGAAAACCGCTTATAACTACATTGATGACACATATAGGCTAAAAAAAACAGTTGAAAGTTAGTTCTGCATTCATTTTTAAAGTACAAGGATGTAGTAGTCTGATGAACAGCGTCTCGGGTATCATTAATAACAATAATACATTTTTAACAGCAACAAAACAAAAAATTTGCTTAAAGTGGCAACACTAATGATAGACAAATATTTTCTCAAATAATCGAAGACATTTGAAGGTATTTTCAAGGACAACGCGGACTACGAATGCAGAGAAATGCAATGGCCTTTAAGGAGTAGCTACTGCCAACTTTCGAAATCGTAATAATACATTTTAACCGACGACAGTTTATTTTATTTTTGCGGAAGCTCTAACTCAGGAAGTATTAATTCCAACATCAAAATCTAAGCATGTTTGTACAAAAACAAATTCTTACCCTCAAATAATATCTATTAGTGGCAGAGAAATTCTTCCCTCCGGTCAAAATTCAATCAGGATACTTCCTGAGTTATGTGAATCCCCCATGAGCTATTTTATCATGCTCCGATGCCGTGTTGGGCGCCACTTTTGTAAGATCGTAAGGTGCGAAATCGTGCGTCAAAGATACCTGCCATACTTCACAAGTTAAGCTTATGGATTGAAATTGGCAACATAAATTCTCCCTAATAAATTTTCCACGAAATTCCTGCTCCGTTAAAGTGTTTTCTTAACACGCACCAATCGCTTTCCTTACGTAGCATGAATTTCTCTGTTTTGCTCCCGCTGTGCACTCATGTTTTCTTGACTCCCGAAAATATAATAAAAGAAAACCTCGAATTTAATTTTATCACAGAATGCAGAACGCACATATTATTACTTTAAATTTCTCTGTGGACCCCTTTTGGATAAACATAAACAACCACCAACGCCGCCGAAGACGATGACAAAGTTATAGTGCTGGTAGCTGAAGACTGAATACCTTTTCAGCTTGTTTTTTTTTTTTTTATTTATTTATTGTGTGCAGTGAATCCTTGTTGTGACTTCAGAGGACAGCAACAAATAACATAAAAAAAATGGAATCTTGATCCTTTGATGTTTTGCCACTGAGAGAAACACAACCTTCTTCATTTTAAAGTCAGAGGATATCCGACTGACTTGACTCTCTGGTCTCATGGATAGCACCAATAAATCCACAAGGCGAAGAATAAAAAAAACAAAACGAAAAACTTGTAGAATACAGCCACAAATCCACACAAACAAAAATAAAAACACAAAATAACATGAGGACTTTATACATACAGTACTCTTATTGTAAGGAAGATATTTCGAGTATGAAATTCTTTTTGGACCATACAATACCTCATCTTAACAAGTCGTTGCTTTGGCATGAGCGTCGCTGGCTATTGTGTATTCCTTTTACGTTTTATTTTGCTTTTGTGTTAACCTAATTGCTAGTTGGTATCTAGGGGATTGTGACGGGATATCCTTTTTATGGGATTAATGAAATTGCATTTAAGTTTGGGTCTGTTTTCGTTGTCGTTGTGTAGTTGAGATTTTCCGGTTTTAAGTTTATTGTTGGAAACGACACGTGCTCGGAGATTTTAGTATTTTTTTTCCATAATTTGTCGTTCGTGGTTGGTACAAATATATGGACTTAAATATGAAGCTTCGAGGAGTCCACTCCCATTACTAACTCACAGAAAAGAACAGAGGACTATGTAATATTGTGAGGCTTGACATTTTGTACAGGTATTTAACTACGTTCGGTCCTTGTAAGTTTGACCCTAAAGTTTGAAGGAAGTTTTTTGGGTCGAAGTTACTTTAAGTTTCTAAACTATATACTTATACAGGTACTTAATCTGATAATCTGAGGGATCGGTTAAGTTTACAGTAGTAGAATTTTGCGTTCCAATAATTGGGGCACTAACGCGCTTATTTCGCTGGGAAGGGAAGACATTCCATCATTCCGGTCTGTCAAATGTCATGATTCGCATTAGCACGCTTTTGAACTTTATTAGAAAAAGAAAAAGTTTCGTAAAGTTTGTTGAACATGGAATTCATCGGAGCATTGTGGATTTTCCATTTGTTTCCCCAGGTTTTTCTCTATGTACTTTCTTGAACTGTAAACGAAAAATATTTTCCAAAAAACTTCGCTGCTTTTTATCATTTTAACAGTTCCGTAGGATTTTTTTTTTAAGAGAGTTCAAAAGTTGATGTGATTCTTCGCATTCAAGTATCTACATAGTTTAGTAAGTCTGACAGCTGCCTGAATAGATGTTTTCGTATCTTGGTTTTGATTGGATGAAATCGGTCAACTGAGCAGCTCTTTCAGTTGATGTTTATGGAGGGGTAGCGGACGAACCTAGTCAAGAAATTCGTGACTGAGTTCTAGACAGTTCGCATGTGTAACTGACGTAGTAAAAGTGACGTTCCCGACCAATATAGTTTTTGCCTTTAGGTTACATCTTCTCCAGACTAATCTGGTCGACTTATACCCTTTTCACAACGCAGCGAAAACTCGAAATCGCATTCACACCGAACAAGAACTAGTTTTCGTTTGACGTTTCAATCAGCTGTGAGACACTAGTCGTGAAACTTCTGTGTAAACTATTTTATTTACAAATTTCGATCGCATTAATTAACAAATAAAATAGAAGTTAACGATATCCTTCCGGGGATATCTAAAAAAAACGCGAACGCATGCCCGAAGGCACGCCCACAGTTCGACTTACTATATGAAAACTTCCGTTTACTTGGTACGTAAATTATTTATTTAATATACAACAATATTATAAGTATGCACGACCGCCGTAGTCCAGTTCTCGATTTAGACTGCCTCCTTTCATGAATGTTTCCCGTTGGGAAATCTGCTGGTCCCACGATCCGAATTGCTGATTCGTCAAAACGTCAGTGCACCCGCATCCGGTGTCAACGGCATGTGTATTCACATACGCATCCGGTGACAATGGCATGTGTGCCATATGACCCGTTGCACTGGGACTGTGGGAACAGGTAGATACGTGAAAGTGATGACACAGCCAATCCCATACGATTGGCTGTCACGCTCTTGGTTCATGATCCCGGACGGTGGTGTTAACTCCTCCTCCTTTAAAAATCTACGTCCCGTAGATCACATGTGACGTCAGATCCAGTGAAGTAAGATTGTCGTATGCGCTGTTGGTGAATTCCAGGATTTTGTCCGTTTTCAGGTGAGTCTGTTCCGGAAGGACTAGGTATATTGATTCTTCCGTAGATTTTCCAACAAACCGCCCAAATTACGATGGCTACCAAAAGCAGGACCAAAGTTGTCACAGCCATGGAGGTCCTCAGTTTCCAAGTTAGGTCTCTGAGCCTTTCTATGTTCCGTAGGCTTATGCTGTGAACGTAACCGATATCGATCTTCCGATCCTTGGCAGTGATATTCGCTAATACGGTAGGAAGTGCTTGTAGGGAAGTAGAGCTTCGGCTTGAGAATGTTCTATCCTTTATTTGGACTGTTTCGTTGTTAATGTGGATCACGTAGGTTCCAGTGAGGAGTTTCGAGATGTTGTTCGATATCAACTCGCCTTCAAAGTTTGTAAGGAAAATCGTGTCTTCTTTGATTAGCTCTATAACTTCTTCCGTACTCGTGCGGAAAACGCAGGAAGCCGGGCCACCTTTTATGAGCCCGTTGATACAGTCATCCTCGGGAAGTTTGTCTAGCTCCGTCTCGGCACAGACTGTTGAGTTGCTTATGGTCAAGCATTTGCCCTTTATTCCATACGCACTACGTTGGTTAACTAAGACCCTGTCGTACTTCAGCTCCACTTGCTTACCTTCAGTAATTCGTGCCCTTGTTATTAACAGGTTAAATTCCTCTTTCCTTACCTTTGGTATGGAGAGAATATAAAGTAGCACCGAATTGTTGGTGTACACGGATGGCGTGCCGTATTCGATGGCTTCAATCTCGTTCGCATATGGTAGGGTTTCAATCTCGTTCACGATTCTATTAACCTCCTCTATGTCTAGTAGATTTGTATTCACCAGGCCGCTCTTCGCCATTTGGCACGCGCGGACGATCTCGTTGATTTCGTCTTTGATGACGAGTACCTCGTTCAGAATATCCTGCTCGAGTCTTCCAGAGATCGTGTCCTTTATGCCATCGTTAAACCTTTTTATTACAGTATTAATTTTTTGCGTGATATCCTGGGTGATTCCGAACAGCTTGTCATTAATCTGGTATTGATGGTTGCTGTTCTCTACTATCGACTGCTCGTTTTGAAGGAGCTTGTTCCAATCAGCAGCGTCTGGATTACCCGCTAACCATTTCCACGCCGTTCCTATCCAGTCTATAGATCTCGGTTTTCTAATCGGTGTTCCTGTCAGGAGAGCAATACGATCCTTGATTTGTTTCAGGTGAAAGTTTAAGATGTGTGTTCTGTCTTCTTCCTTGATGTTATTGACGATAGACTCCGTCATGCCCTCCAGAAGCTGATCAAATCGACTGAGGTCAATGACGTGAACTAGTTTAAAGTATCCGTCGATGATCCATCCCTTGTTTTCCTTGATTGTTACCAGGGGTGATTTGTATTGGTAGATTTGCACGCCGCGCACCGTAGCCAGGAAGAAGAGTCTGAAAGGTGAGTGTAAGGGTTTCTGTGTGCTTTGACATGATTACTCGTGGTAACGAAGGCAAAATTCAAAGAGTATTTAGGCAAGTATATGAATTTAGTTTATTAGTTCAAATCTAAACTACTAGGACGGGTTATAGTTAATGTAATATAATTTTTTATGTCAAATAGCTAATTACAAAATACAGTGTGTGTGCAAATAAAATGGTTCGTGCAGATTACATTAGTATTAATATAATGATTTAATAAAAAAGTTTAGTGCTCTTAGAATGTCTAAAATATCTATGTTTTACCCCTACTTGGTGTTGCGGTAGTTATATTCCTGTGCATTGCGCAGCTTAGGACTTGCATGTATACAGTATGCGTATATATTTCTTAACTTAATTTTAATTAATTAATTAGTATTTAATTTGTGAGTTTAATTTATTCACATCATGTGTCAATTGAATTTGATCAATTCCATTTAACAATAGTTATATTATAATATGTGTGTCGCACAATCCCTTTTTTTTTTTTTTTTTTTTTTTTTTTTTTTGTCTCGTGGACTTTTGTTATAGGTTTTTGATATGAGTTTTGTGGACTTTTCGGCCGTTGGACGTAACAACTGTAACCTTATTATTTTTAAGTACAACTTCCTTTCGGAATAGAGGTTTATTTTTCCCTTGGATGCCCTTAGATGCAGTGTAGATTACATCACCTGTCTTATACTTTCGGGGTTCGGTTCTTGTTTTGTTTCTGTACCGATTTCTTTCTTTCTGTTTCCTTTCAATCTCTCCCTTTAGCTCCCTATTAACAATGTCGCGAAAGTTTACTAAGCCCTGGTAGTTGATCCGTTGGGATCTATCGAAAAAAACATCACTCGGTTTCCTTTTAGTGACCGAATGTATGGTATTATTATATCTATCGACCGCGATGTTTACGAGTTCTTTTACACGTAGACCCTTGTATTCGGTTTTAAGGCACCGGTAAATTTCTAATACCGTTGAATGTAGTCTCTCAACCTGCCCGTTTACTTCGGACCGGTGTACCGGTGTATGGTAGACTTTTATGTTTAGCATTCTAATAAAATTTAAAATTATTGGGCTTAAAAAACTTCGTTCGTTGTCAGTAACTAAGATCCTTGGAACCGAAAAATAATGGAGAATTTTGATTAATTTATTTCTTAGATGGAGAACCGATCTATTTTTAATATGGAATAGTTTGCCGAACTTAGAAAACTTATCGATACAACTAATGAATTTTTCATTTTGCAGTTCCAAAATATCTAAATGGAGTATCTCACACGGATACGAGGGAGTGGGAGTAGGTTGGAATTCTGGGTTAATAGGGTGCCTGTCATACTTGTTGGAGTTACAAATTTCACACGCTTTGGTATATTTCTTAACCAACGAGTTCATGCGTGGGAAATAGTAATTTTCTAACAACTGTTCTTTGTTTTCGCGGTGATTGCGATGTGCTCGTTTATGTTCTTTCATGATCAATTCACAAACTCGATTTTCGTTACGCACATCTTCGACCACCCTTTGCGTGATTCTTATTTTATACCTCGTAAAGTGTTCAAGGTATGCCTCTTGGAGCAAGTTCAGATATGGTTCTGGGATTTTTATTCCGTTAATTATGTTGGGGTTAAGTTTCTTTTTTAGCACATCGGACAGCCTTGCAACAGTTGGGTCTTCTATTGCGACGTAATGGCGCGAGTAGCCCGGATGAGGTTCTTCGTGAACTTCAAAGCCTTTTCCTATTTTGATCACGATTTGGTTTCGAAAAACATTTAGTGGACTCTCGACATGTGGGATTAGGTCAAAACTGTCTTGGTCGGCACTATGCGCTGTTTCGACTGACGACCGTTCTTCGCTGGCCGACTCCGTAGATTCGTTTCGGTTGGCCTCGGGAGGCTCGCTAGCCGTCTCGGTTGATTTGTCCGAGTCGCGCGCGAGATCCTCATTTGCGGTATCAGTCGAGCCGTTTTCGGCTACCCTTGAATCTTGTTCCGTCTCAGTGTGTTCTGAGTTGGACAAGTGGTTCACCTCGGTTTTCAGTCTAGACAGGGCATCTGCTACCACGTTGCATTTACCTGGTTTGTAAATCAACTCCGAATTATATTCTTCTATTCTCGCCTTCCAGCGTTTTAGTTTCGTATTGTAATTACGATTCCCCAATGCGAACGTCAATGGCTGGTGGTCCGTATAAATGCGGATTTTCTTTGCCCCGTATAGGAGCGAACGAAGGTTGTCTAGGGCCCATACAATGGCCAGCAACTCTTTCTCGTTCGTGGCGTAGTTTTCTTCCGTCCTGTTCAAGGACTTGGAAATGTACGCTATTGGGCGATCTTTTCCCCACTCACCCTGCGATAGTACGGCTCCAATTGCAAAGTTGGAAGCGTCCGTCGTTAGATTGAATGGCTTTTCAAAATCAGGGAAGGCCAGTATCTCCGATGAAGTCAGGAGAGTTTTTAAGTCGTTGAATGCTCGCAGGGCTTCATCATCAAGAACAACCGGGACTCGTTTGGATTGGTTAGCTTTGACCTGGGCATATTCGCCTCTGGTCAGATTAGTTAGTGGCTTAGCAATTTTGGCATAGTCCCGAATGAATTTACGATAATATGATGTTAAACCTAAGAAGCTTTTCAGGTCCTTAAGGTTATCTGGAGGTGAGATTTGTTGAATAGCGGTGACCTTCTTCGGATCGGCTCGGATACCTTCGCTGGATATGAGATACCCCAGGAATTCGACTTCTGTTCTCATAAAGTGAGTTTTTTCTAGGTTCACCTTGAGATTCACTTCACGAAGCCTGGTACGATCTCGAAATCTTTTAAAATTCCCTCAACTATGTGTACCCACGAAACGTACTGGGTTGGATTGCCGTCAAAGACCTGAAGCTCTTTGACGCAATCAGGCAGACGACTTATGTCATTTAATTCTGACTCATTCGCAGGACCCCGCAATTCGACCACGATACCGTGCTCGTTGGCGGACGTAAGGTCCAATGGCTGCTTATCCTCAAGGCGCTTAAGGCGTCCTTCGGCTGCCTTCAATTGTGCCAAAATGGCATTCACCGCCCCGGTGAGCTCTGTCACTGCATTACTAAGTGACTCCATTATTATTATATTTTTACAAATTTGATTACGGATAATACTAAAATATAGTCTTATGCAATAAATTCAGATATATTTGGTACTTATCTTTATCTCGCAACACCAAGTGGTTCAAAAAGGAAAAAAAAACATTCGCTATTGAAGAGTTCTCCTCCGGATGCTCGAATCGCTCTCTCCTCCTCTGTCGTTTAGCTGTGTGTGCACTTTTGAAGTTATTGGCAGGTATCACTATTCTTAATTCGCTCTCAACTATTACTCAATTGTTAATCACGCAACAGATGCTTTTGCGGGCAAGATTCAGGCTTAGGAAATTTTGGGTTTTCACAAATATTGGCATATGTGGCTATTGATATTCTCACTGGTTGCCTTTTTTTCTCGGCCTTAGCACTTTCCACTGAATACTTTTTTTATGAGCACTTTTTGTGTTACAGGATGGTTTTTATGAGCACTTGGTTGTGTTGCAGAATAATTTTTCGTGAGCACTTTCTTGCGTTACAGGACGATTTTTATGAGCACTTGTTTGCGTTACAGAATAATTTTTTCATCAGCACTTTCTTGCGTTACAGGACGATTTTTATGAGCACTTGTTTGCGTTACAGAATAATTTTTTCATGAGCACTTTCTTGTGATACAGGATGATTTTTATGAGCACTTTTCGCTATTTCACTATTTCACTTACGTAGAAACTATGATCTTCATCTGTCTGTATTGGTTCACTTGATTTACGTTAGGTAACTGCAAGGTAACTGCAGAAGAGAGAAGACGAGGTCAATTTATTAGTGATTACCCGCGGATGGTTACGGTTTTATGTTGGGAACCGGCATTGATGGGAGGTGTCGTGTTGATCCCGTTTAGTTGCAAGCAACCTACTAATGGCACGATCAGCCGTCACCACTGTATCCTTTAGCCTTCTAGGATAACCGCATGTTCCCATGGGTATGCGGAATGGTTGTGCTCCAAATCCGAAATGGTCAACTGTGTTCCCATGGGTACAGTGACGTTCACTCGATAGAGCGTATCGGCTTAGCACAGATCCACAGGCGAAAAGGACACAGTTTAAATACCGGTCCCTGCTCGGGCGCCAGTTAACGATATCCTTCCGGGGATATCTAAAAAAAACGCGAACGCATGCCCGAAGGCACGCCCACAGTTCGACTTACTATATGAAAACTTCCGTTTACTTGGTACGTAAATTATTTATTTAATATACAACAATATTATAAGTATGCACGACCGCCGTAGTCCAGTTCTCGATTTAGACTGCCTCCTTTCATGAATGTTTCCCGTTGGGAAATCTGCTGGTCCCACGATCCGAATTGCTGATTCGTCAAAACGTCAGTGCACCCGCATCCGGTGTCAACGGCATGTGTATTCACATACGCATCCGGTGACAATGGCATGTGTGCCATATGACCCGTTGCACTGGGACTGTGGGAACAGGTAGATACGTGAAAGTGATGACACAGCCAATCCCATACGATTGGCTGTCACGCTCTTGGTTCATGATCCCGGACGGTGGTGTTAACTTAGATTTAGAGTATTTAAAAATAATATTAGCCCATCAATTAAGTGTGGAAATGATTTTTAGTTGTGTGTTTTGACATTTGTTCGGTCACCTGGTCTGCAGAATGTTGCAAAAGGTGTGTTTGTTTCAACAATCCAACGAATGAAGTCGTTTTCGTTAAAAATGAATTTAAACGACTCGTTTTGAAAACTGAAATTTGTATGGTAAGACTTCTGTTTTCGATGAAGTTTCGGCACGGTGTGAATAGCTCAATAAGATAACTAGATTCTTGAATGTGCCCATTGACTTTACATTTATGTATATTTTATGTCGTTTTCCATTATGGGGTTTTCAGATTATTCTCTTCGATTTTAGAATTTTCGTGCCAATTGGAACATAAAACGAGATTTTTCTTTCTTTGCATTTGTGGTGGTGCGTGTCTTAAAAGTCAGCTGTTCTTAAAGTTGTGTGTATAAAAATCTTTTCAATTAATGTGAATATCCGTTGCAGCGGTTAAATGTAAAATTTTCTCTATTTTTCACACACTTTTCGTCTCTAAAGACGGAAAATAACATACTTTAAAGTTTGACATATGCGAACTGTTTTGGTGTTAGTGTTAGTAGGTCTGGAATTTCGCTCTCAAATTGCAGCCAATGGTACATGACATCTGACAGCCAGCTGATTTGAGGCACAGAAAAACTGCTCTAAATCTGAAAAAACTGCTTTTTCTGTAACAATGGAAAACGACAAGTTCTTATTTATAGGATTTTGTTTTTAAACAAAAATCAAATATTTTTCCAAATGAAGTGCATCGTGAACTCCAAAATAAAACAGAAATTAGACGCTCAGAACGTTTTCAAATGTTAAACAGGAACTCAATGGCTCTTCATCATCTACTCAGAACTTACAAAATAACTTAATTTCGCTGTCAGTTATGAACTACTATTAAGGACTATCCACATAAGAGCGAATTGCGACCAAATCAATTCAACTGCACTTATGAATTGAACATTTTTTTTTGTTATAGCACAAAAGTACTATATTCAATTTATATAAGGTATAATTAAAAAAAAAACTGAGTCTTATTGAAGTTAAATAGTGAAATTTATACAATTACAGCAATTTTTCCGCGAATTGAAAATTCCTGCCACGAACTGTCACACTTTATTCACAATCCACATAAAACAGTCGCGATCCACAAACCCACGAATGAAAAATTGGTGCAGAGAAATAACTTCATGGGCAATGACTTCACATGGGAAACAGCTTCATCTCGAGTGGGAAATAAATTCACTTATTTTATGTGAAGTTATTTCCCAAATGAAAGTGAGCAAAAAATTCACTTTTTTGTGGGAAATAATTTCTCTTAACGACATAAATGAAAGCCTTCAATTCATAAACAGTGTGAAATGTATGGGGGCATGCTGCCCCCCTGCAACCCCCCGTCTTGGAGTCTCTGTTTGTTGGTGGTGTTGCGAGTATTAGTTGCGGGTTTGAGTGTATGCAAAGTTAATTAAATTAGCTATACATTATAAATAATTTGGTTTTGTTTTTCAGTTAGAATCAACAAATTCTCAAATTGTAGGTGGGTAACAAAAAAATTTCACAAAATTGGTGGTGATTTTATTGTCCACTTCAAGTGGGAAATAGCTTCACATAAGAAAAGTGAAATTATTTCCCACTCAAGGTGAAGTTATTTCCCATGTGAAGTTATTGGCCGTGAAGTTATTTCCCTGCACTTGAAGAATTCGTTCGAACTTAACTTTTAAAAATGAAATGAAATGAATGAAATGCCAGAAACTACGAATATTCGCATGTTCGCAATTCGTTCTCATATGAATAGTCCTTAAGCGCGATTTTTCAATTCCCAGGTTTGTGGAACGCGTTTCAAAGCGCGCTGTAATGAAAATGTATTCCTATCTCATGTGCATGACGTTTCTACTTTATAGCTCGGAATTAATCTACCTTATCGAGCACTGCAATTGGATCAGTACTATTTCATGCCAATGACTGAACACATAACCAACAATATGTGGAATAGGTTAAGTTGCGACAATTTCGTAGGCAAACCTATAAGTATGCGGTACGGGTGTAGATTCACCTCTCTGACATCGTATCCGCACTATTTCCACCCTTTCCTTGTAAATGCTCGCCGACAAATCGTAACGTGATTGCAAATTTCTGCTCCAACATCTTATTACCCATTCCAGTGGTTCCTTGTTCAATGTACGTCGGCAAAAGGGTACCGACCAGATGCTGCGCACAAAAATGCCCCACAGAATGTGGACGCCGCAATGTGTGCGAATGCGAAGCCCACTGAAAGGGTATAAGAACAGCAAACTATAAAGTATTGATCGGAAGCGATAAGGTCCGCTGATTCTGAGTCCCAGTCAACAACTTGCCGCAACCCAGCCATGGCATGAGCCTAGTCTCCCGTGTACGCGAAGCCGAAAATGGAAACAATGAATTTTCACATTATTATTACTGTTTTTGTTGTTGTTATAGCTGTTGCTGCTTCTTGGCTGTTTCCTATTTATAGGTCCTTGTTGGACCATGAAGTTGCCGCTGATGGTAGGAGGAGGATTGGAAGTCAGGGAGGCACAAGGCACATACATGGGTATACGCTTGTGCTGACGCTGCTACCTCTGGTATAGGCACGCTCGGCATAATGGTTGCACATGGTTACACAGAAATTGGTTTGTTTTTCTATTCCTTTGGTTGTTTTCATTTGTTTACATAGCCCGTGCAGAAGCGATGGAATCCCTTTTCGGCATGAAATGGAATTCGTGGCGAGAATATCATCTTGGCTGGTTTTCTTTTTGTCTCGTTCTTTGCAGTTGTTTTTGTTTTGTTTTTTTCTCCTTTTGTTGTCTTGTCCTGTTGGGACATTTTTATTTGCCATTTTAATTGAATAATCAAAATGGAATAGGGAAGTTAAATGGTGTTGATTTAACGTTAGCTTTTGACATTATTTCTGTGACTATAGCCAGTAATGATATACGATGTACCCTTCTGTGGTTCGGGCACTTTTTTAAAGGACCTGCTGACGCTAAAGAGAGGTTCGGAAGTCAGAAGGGTTTTTTGAGGAAATATCTATTTCAATGTTAAGAAAAGTATTTGCATCTAATTTATTTTAGTACGAATATTTTTCCGTCTTCTTGTTCCATTAGACGTATAAAGCTAAATCCAGTGACGGCTAATGAGTTCACGGCGAACGGAAACAAACATGCCCTTTTTTTGATAGCTAATCATTTTTATGTGATACAATGGGGACGCTCGGATTTCTAGTGTAGTAAGTCTGACTGGGCATATTCAAAAATTGAGTTATCTAAAGTCGACTAGATTGGTCTGGACTAGATGTAATATGAACGGAAAAAATAGATTCTTCGGGAACGTAATTTTTCCTACGTCAACCACACATGCAAACTGTCAACTTAGTACTCAGTTAATAATTTCTTGACTAGATTCGTCGGTTACCCTTCCCTAAACATCTAAGAAAACAGCTGTTCATATGACCTAAATTCCCAACTCGTGTTATCACCCGTCTAGGCGATGTCAATTGGACGCCTCGGAGCTGCGATTTGACCCCTTTGGACTCTTTTTTTTTGTGGGTAACCCTGAAGGACGGATGTTATGCCAATAATCCGGAAACGATTCAAGCGCACTTAAAAAAATAAAGTGCACGACTGGGTCGAACAAAACTTTCTAGTTCATCAAAAGTTTTGTTGGCTGTTTTCTTATTTTATAAGATTGGTACGTAAAGATCTGAGAAGCAGTGGTAGGTTATAGAAAGGGTTCATGAATTATAGAAAAAGGAATACGTGGTGTTAAATAAAATTCACTCTTAGTTTTTAATAGTTGAAGCCCTAGAAACAGACAATAGTCGCAAGTTCCTGTTAGAGATTTATAAGCGCCTACTGTACTATTTTATAGCTTTTACACTTAACAAGTTTTTGAGTACAAGAACAAGTTTTGTATAGGAATTTCTGATTTTTGATCTTTTTGGGAATGATTTTCTTTTTGACGGGAATAGATTAATGACGCTGGCTTAAGTTGTCAATGATATCGCGATGAACGTGTGTGGGGGTGCAAATGAAGTGGGATATTCTGATTGTTGTAAATATTTTAAGGTGAGTGCATATTCAAAATGGTCGAAAAAAGTAGAAGTGGGTAATATTTGCTAAAAATAAGTTTTGCATTGCTGTAACTGCATTTCTAATAGCTGTTGCAACTTTGAATTTTAAAGTGCTGTATTGAGTTTTAAAAATATATATGACGGAGATCGGCTTTTGGGTAGCCATTTTTGAGAAATAATTAAAAAACAGATTTCTTCGAATTTTTGAGAAAAACTTAGTACGGTATCTTATTTAGAACACTGATATCATCGTTAACATGTATTTTGATCAAAATCGTTAGAGCGGTTTTTGTAAAATTTGGCAGACAAAATAGTACAAAAAATTGCAATGTTTAGTTTGAAAAATACTATTTGTTAACTATATAGGTAAAATCCGATTATAGGTTATTATATGCGATATAAGAATTACTTGGTTTTTAAAGTTTTAGCGAAGTCAAAAATGGGGTTTTCGAGATGTGAGCGGTTTTTTTAAATTATCGGTTTCGGTGATTCCAATTGAAAATTAAGGACGCAGCAGTTTTAAAAACTTCAGTATTACTCTAAGTTTGCATTTTGGTCAAAATCGTTATTGCCGTTTTCTGGTAAGCTAAGAAAAATTAAATTTTAAAAAAATTACTTTTTTCAAAAATCGATTTTACGATAATACCGAGAAAAACTGAGTTTGCCATTAAGTTGGAAATGACCTTAGAAATTAATTTTTGTTACAATCGTATGGACCGTTTTCGAATGTCCAAATTTCAAAAACACCGTTACTGGATTTTTTATCCAAAAACTGGGTATGTAGTCATGGTAAACTCACCCACTTAAGCTTAAATATCAATTTTGGTTGAAATCGTTAGAGCCGTTTTCGAGCAAATCAAGCTGGTACGAAAAGTATGGGAAGTAGGTACCATTTATATTGAGTTTACCTTGCAAAATAAAAAACCGCCCCGAGCCCTAAGCCCACAAACTCCAAATCCGAAGTTTGAACGAAATCCGGTCAGCCGTTTAGGCTGTAGGCCTGCGGGACAGACAGACGGACAGACCAGACAGAATTTTGCGACCCACTTTTTTGAGTTGGTCTATCATCGTAATGTCAAAATTGATTAACATTTCTAGTTCGAAATTTTGTACGAAAACAATCGGGTCTATCACAGAATCCGTCGTATTTGGAATTTTTTTACGAACCCCAAAACAACTGTTACAGAATCCGTCGTAGGGGAATTTTGAAATTCGTAGAAAGTTCTATCACTGAATATACCACGTTCTACGAATTTCGAAAGCAAAAAATGTACCCTACGACGGATTCTGTGATAGTTCTTTCGGGGTTCGTAGCTAAATTCCGAATACGACGGATTCTGTGATAGACCCGAATATCTTTCTCTTACTACGTAATGGAGAAAGTTAAATAAAAATAAATAATGGGCACAACAGGTCCGGAGGGACCCTAGGCCTAGCTTCTCACAACCATTCGTTTTGTGTCAGTTTTTTTCATTTTTGGAACGAATGGAAGCGATCTACTCAATGGATCTTTCAAGACAGTTATACTCTCGGATGTCTGTCAGACGTTCGCGAGAGGTGGCACAGTGAAAAATACCCTAAGTTGGAATTTGGGTTTTTTTCGGGATCGAACCTCGACCCCTCGCTTAGTAGTGCAACACACTAACCACTAAGCCACTGCGCCTGCATATTCGTTTTAAATCGGAAAATTCTCGCTCTGGTTGACTTTTAAAAAGAAAGAATGTTGGAAGTTCTTCCTTACTTTGAAGGACGAAATTCTCTTTATTTTTATAAAATTTTTTATGGAAATATTTCTCAAAAGTACTTTAAATTCAATTTCAAATCTATAGCCTAAGATCGGGTTCACCATAAGTTCTTCTCCCTATTCTCCCTTGACTTGATTTTGTGTCATGTTTCAAGATACAAATCTATCATGGACACGAAAAACGATCGTGAGTGTTGTAGTTAGAACAACTAGAAATGCAGTTTAAATTTTTAATGACCGTATAAAATCGTAAATTGTTTTAGTGTATCATTTTCCCTGTACAACACTCCCAATCCTTTCAATTCAACAACTGAACATGTCTATCGTATTTGCATGCGCCACCCTCACCAAGTACCTACAACTAAATAATTCAAAACACAGCACTATCGCGTGTCAGTATTTTTATTGCGCTAGCTATTTCGTAAATTTAGCACCTGAACTGCATGCAGCATACAATTAACATAAGACTCTAAAGAATGTCACCACATTTGTCCGACGTAAATCCTTTCTACCAAGTCGGTCTCATGTAAAAGCTCAAACCCACGCGGCACACTCGATAAAGCCCCCTTAAATATATTCCTATCTCGGACTCCATCTGCTACAGCTTAACACAGCAACAAGCCCAATTACCGCATATGGCTACTGTTTCAACGGCCATATCCGGTGTGCCAGAGTAGAGTGCAATAATGCCACCCCAACTAGCACACAATGCATGTCCCCCAAGGGATATGCTATGCTACATCGTCTTCGTGTGTCGTTCGTGTCAAAATCGAATTTCAAAAGTGTTTCCGAGTCGAAAACCGCAATTTATAGCACGACTTAAGATCTTTTATTACCACACAAGAACGGTAGGCTAATTAAATTAGAAAATCAAACAAGTATCGCAATTCGCATTAATTAAGCCAAACCACAGTACGTAGTGTAGTGGGTCAGATATAGGAAGGAATACGGCACTGACTGGGCCGGATATTCAGGTCGCCTGCGGACGAACTTCAAATGCAAATTGGATCGAAGAGCCCAACGATGCAAGTTGTAAGGGAAAAACAATGAAATCGATTCAATCCCGTTGGCAAACAATTGTGCCAAGTCTCTAATCAGCACGACAGGTTGTGAAAATACGAGTATGTGCGCATGAGGTACAATTATTGTTGAACCGCCGTTGCATTGGGCTAAAAAAAAGGTGGACCACAGGAGGTGTGCCGTGTGAAGCCGCCATCATAGTTAGAGGAAGAGAGAAAGGAACAAGATACAAAAAAATTGGACTAGAATCGCCATGGAAAATAAATCACATCCACTTGTGGTGTTTTTTCAGGCAGTCATGGTGCGTTTTTCTTGCACAGTGGGGCTGGCAATGAAAGAGTAGCAGTTTAGTGTATGTATGGATTTCCTAACGAAAATTTACGAAGTATAAGATAGAGCGATGGGGTTCTTTGCATGATGAGAATTAGTTTCAGTTCGTTCTTTGTTTCCCGCTATACGCCATTGGGGGCCAAAAATAAATTAATAGTTATTGGCGCAATAGGTCCGTATAGGCACCCTGGGCCAGCTTTTTTTTTCGCCTAAACGGTGCGAACCCTCCCATAGTAAAAAATGCTTGTTTTGGCCCCTCTACAAAAAACCGTTACCAATTTTATGGCGCCAAAGTTATCGTACTCATGCCAAACCGAATGGTACAATTGAGAAGCTTTTACAGATCAGTTAGCAGTTACACTGTCGTACGTTTGTCGGAGGCTGCCGAAATTTGAAGAAATTTAGTTTGTGTTTTTCTGGAAATCGAGCCTGAGACACCATCGGTCAGTTAAGCACAGTACCCACTGCGCCACTGCTCTCATTTTATTTACACCTAGCATTAACCGAATTTTACAGTCGCAAAGGTGTTGAAACGTAGGCTGGTTCCAAGGCGGACATCTCGGCCAGAACTTTACAACACATCTGAAACTTTAAATTAGTATAAAGGATTTAGTGCGCTGCTATCAACGCTGGCAGCGATATCAGCGCATAGATGGCCTTAAACCGGTCGCACACTATACGCGCAACTATACTTTAAAACAACACTGCGTTTAATTATTTGCTTAGAACAAGTATGTCAAACTCAATGGCCACAACGGGCCAACCCAGCAGGATCTAAATTTATATGGGCCGCAAAAAAAGAAGAAGAATAACTAGAACACTTTTACTCTTTTTCTTATTTATAAGATTACTTTATTCCCTTGATTTTCTTTTTCGGCCCTAGCGAGGTTTCCGTTCCGGAAAATTCTCCGCAACGCATACTGTTTCGGAGGCAAAATTCCATTCGAAGTGTCCCTGTCCGACTTCGGAAGAGAAATAAACAATTGCGATGGCGCACCGCACTCCTCCAAATCGTAAACAAATTCCGCAACCAATTTCTGTCGAAGGATATCGGAATCTTGCTGTCAAAAATTTAACAAAAAAAAAAAAAAAATTGCACTTCATCGTACTTCAACGTAATTCGCCGATATGCGTTACAAAATGTCAGAACAATTCTCCGAGCAGTTGTTCCGAAAAATAATTCGCAGCAAAAATCCTCCGAATCGTATAAAATCGGAGAATTTTCCGACGGATCAAACGAATTTTGAAACTTTTAGTAAACCAAGCGTGTCTTGTAAAATCTCATTCCAAGTGTTATTAACATGAGTTTGTTTTGTTGATAAGTTTGTTCCACACTTATGTTTCCTGAATAAGTATAATACACCTTAATGAGGTGGAAAGAATTTTGCTGAGGATAATAGCAACTTTAAATTAAATGGTCCACGACATCGTCAAAAAAACTGTTTTATTTTAATAAATGAATATCTGAACCCCACCGGCTTCGCCAGGCAGTGATAGTATTTAAGTGTTTTTTTATTGTTTTTTTTGGGATCACCATAACTACCGATATTAAAAAAAAAATCCACTAAGTTGGTTGAAAATTAAGAGCGACAGAGAGAAACATACACTTTTTGCCACTTTGTTTTATATACTCGTTTATAGAGATTTGAGTGTCACAATTGTCCGAGCTCCTTTGGGCCTTTGCAGTTTAACAAATCTTAAGTCGTATAGATTTCAAATAAGCAGACTCTAAGGCTGTTTGGAAATGAGGTGTATTTAAGGTTCAATCGTCCCATAAAAAGAAATAAATAGTTGGCGCAACAGGTCTGGAGAGACCCTAGGCCTAGCTTCTCACAACCATTCGTTTTGTGTGAGTTTTTCATTTTTGGAACGAATGGAAGGGATCTACAGTTTTATGCCGACTCCAAACGGCTGATTGAGAAGCTCTTACAAGACATTTCGCGAGAGGTAGCGCAGCGGAAAAAAACCCTAAGTCGGAATTGGGTTTTTGCGGGATTCGAACCTGGGACTCCCGCATAGCAGTCCAACACACTAACCACTAAGCTACTGCGACTCGTCCCATAATTTCCAAAAAAAATCAGACCGTTGTAGCTAAAAAGTTTTTTTTTTTAAATACCCGAAGAGCTAGAAATTCGTATTTCTTAATAGGTACTTAACTCTAGATGTCGTTATTAAAACTCTTTACTATTAAAATTTTATGCTCATCTGCTCCCCTTAAAACTTTATTCGTTCCTTCATATTGCTATGACTGAAAAGTAAGTTGCGACCGCCTCCTGTCAATATACCAAACATCATATAGAAATGTTTGTGAAACCACTCCTCCCCTGTGGATAAGCCAAGGCCCCACTGTACCTCTCTCAGTTGGGTGCAATATCACCGATTTTTCGTTTATATTTACTTTTCCGTTGCATTTTTTTGTAATGGAATGTGCCAACTACATTGACTTCCACCCATTTTTTCGTTTGTCAGATCCGCTCCCATGAGAGATCTTATATGCGCAATGCAATGCCAACAGCAACAGCAGCAGCGTACCACTCAAAAACAACAACGGGGAGAGGTCAGCGTCAGATTATCAAGTCACGCTATTTTCTTATAACATTTTTCGGTCCGCCGAGGTAAGTACCTGTCCAGAGATACTAGTGAATTTATATATACGTACCGTACATCATTGTGGTAATAACAGTCACAGCAGAGAGTATTCCGTTGCCGATGGCAGCAAAACAGAGAAGGGGAGGGAAGGCAGAAACAAAAAAAAAAGTGTATCAAAGCAAAAACACACAAAAACGGGACCAGTTGTAAACTGTGTACGGTTGCACTGAATTAACTCTGCAAGTTTACAACTTTGACTTGGTATGGTTTTAATATATATATACCTTTTTTTTTTGCGAGTTGACGGTTGTGCCATCCGTCGGTCGGTGGTGCGGTTACGGGGTAGCGGATGGACCTGGACCTATGGAGTATGGACAGTGGACTCTATACCCTATATCAAGAACTGGCCGTGATTGAAGCAGCTTCGTCAGACAGTATCTGTTTGCGTTCATCTGGAAAATTACTGGATAACCACGAGAGTTAGTAGTGGGACACACAATGAGGGATTTGTGGTGGAAAAGATGGGGAAAAATTGTGTGAACGGTTTGTGAGGGACGGTGGGTTTTCCTTTGTTTTTGGTTGCGTTTCAGTTTTAGGGGAAAGGCGATTAATGATTAAAATGAATTTTTGTTCTCTGTTCTCTTTGTTTCACAATCTGGAGCAGTGATATTGCTCAGTTTGTTTTGTGGTCATGTTTGAGGATTTGATGTGCCATAGAAATTGGAAGCAGAAAATAAATCGCAGTGAAAGGAAGTCAGATGGGTAATATTGGGATTGGGAGTAGGCTTTCGAGATCACATTGTTGCATTGTGATTACGTTTAACCTGGTTTAGAATGGTTAGTGCTGATGCGGCGAATTGTGCAGAGCCGTTCGTGATATTACGTTTGTTGGCTTTTGGTGCTTCTCCAGGGGCAAATTTATGGTGACTTTTTTTTGGTTTTTGTAGTGAGTCGATTGTAGTTTATTACTCTGATCATAGACTAATTAATAATAAAGACACCCCGCTTCATACAAAGAAAAAGTCGCCACTTTTTAATTTCCTGCACCGGGTTGCGGTTACTATCATTCATGTTGGCCTAATATATTTCTGTGTTGCAAGTTGTACCGATCTACAAGAACGCAATTCATATTCAGTTCAGATCAGAGAATCAGAGTATCTCCAGACCAGACACTGTTCAAAGTACGATCGGCGAAACGACGCAATTCATGACGTTCGAAAGCAACCAACACACACAAACACAAATCAGTTGCAGTTCTATTTCGGTCGGTCGCTTCGCACTGTAGAAAAACCGTCATCCAGACTCCAGAGCCATTCGATCATCGTTCGTTGTGGTTGAGGGTTGATGCGAGATATATATGTATGTGGAATTATTCTTTTCATATGTTTAGGAGGTAGATACAGAGAGTACATCATTTCAAATTTATTCGCTTTACTGCTCTTTTTATAAGATGGCTCTTCGCACAAAAAGTTGGGGTGTAAGATGCGCTGTCCCTTCTTGTCGAAAATCAAAGCGTGACAATCCAACCCTATCTTTTTTCGATTTCCCAATGAGGATTCGATTTTTTTTGAAACGTGGATGGATGCATGTTCATTAGAAAAACATCCTCCAGCTAAAAACTCATACATTTGTTCCAATCATTTTCGCCAAAATGATATAGGTAAAAAAAAACTAAAAAAAACAGCAGTACCTTCAATTTTTTCAGGTGATATTTTGCTTGAAAAAAATACAGCTTCTGACCAGGATCACATACCCGTTCGCTTTGAAGGAAGAACATATGAGCGGAAAAGACCAGATACAGAAGAGCTTTCATTTGAAGAGTTACATGATGTGGAGCCTATGTCGTCTTTTAGTGGTAATACCATAGATATAGAAAATGTAAAATGTAAAAACTGCTTAAAATCAGAAAAAAACTGTTTTTTCTACAAAAGCAAATACATTGAAATTGAAAAAAAATACAATCAATTGATGAGAAAATTTAAAAACGCTTCATTGATGACAAAAAGATCTTCCAGACAAACTAAGATGGCAAAGTGTAAAAACAAATATTTAAACAAGAAAAATGCTCTTCCATTGTCTTCTGTAATTGAATCCTTGCCAAATGTAAGTCGGAATGCAAAAATATTTGCCAAAATGATTTTGTGCAAGAAATCGAAATATTCTCACTGGGGAAAAAGTGAAAAAGATCTAGCATCTGAATTGATGTACAAATCACCTACAGTTTATAGATATATAAGAGATGCCCTTAAAATAAATTTTCCTTCTGAAAACTCCATTCGTCGATGGCAAATCATCAAAAAAACAAGGCCAGGGTTCAACGACGAAATAACTAAAAACCTTACCGAATTGGTATCAAAATGGAACCCAGCCACTAAAGAAACTTCCTTAGTGTTTGATGAAATTGCCATAAAACGAAATTTGACTTTTGATGGTTTTTATGATGAAATAGTTGGGTACATCGACGATGGCAGGGAAAAGGAAAATTTAATCGGAAAATATATCTTATTGTTTATGGTAAGAGGTATTTTCTCCATTTGGAAATATATAATAAGTTACTTTGTGACTGATAAACCAATGGGCGCTAAAAAATTAAAGAACAAACTTATTGATAACCTTAACTATTGCCAAAACATAGGGTTACGAGTCAGAAGCCTTACATGTGACCAGGGTTCGAATAACAGAAGTTGCTTCAATTGCCTGGGTATAACACCAGAAAAGCCTTTTTTTTATCACAACTGTCAACGTATTTTTGCATTGTATGACCCTTGTCATCTCATTAAAAGCGCGCGTAATACATTATTGAAAAAGGAAATTCAATGTGTTGAGGGCATTGCAAGCTGGAAAGTTGTAGAGAGTCTTTTCGAAGCCGAGCTAAATAAAACAACAAAAATGTCACATAAAATAACTTTTAAGCATGTCAGGCCAAACAGTTGGCAAAAAATGAAAGTTAGGTACGCTACTCAAATTTTTAGTCATACTGTTAGTGCATCGATAAAAACTGCATTTGAAATGGACATATTTAGCTCGGAAGTAGCTCCACGTGCTTTGTCCACAGCAAGTTTTTTTGAATTCCTTAACAATTTGTTTGACTGCTTGAATTCTAAGGCACCTTTTAACAAGAATATATATAGGAGTGGCTTGAAACGAAACAATAAGGTTCGATCATTTTTAGAAGAAAGTTGTAGTTACCTCGAAGCTTTAAATTTTGAGGGTCAAAATAAGACTTTTTGGGTAAAAGGCTTTTTACAAGTTGTAAGAGCAGTTTTACAATTATCTTCCGAATTGTTTGAGGACCATCCAGAAAAACACTACTTTCTTACATATAAGATAAACCAAGATCCCATTGAAAACTGTTTTTCATTGGTAAGAAGTAGGGGGGGTTTTGATCCAAATCCATCTGTATATACCTTCAATAATATTATTGCAAAAATAATGTCACATAAGTTCTCATCCTTAAGCACTTATTCATCAAATTGCGAAAACGACACAGAGGAATTTTTGTCAGAAAATTTATTTTCCCAATCGAAACAAGACGATTATTTGCAAAATGATAGGGTAAATCTAAGCTTTTCGGACAATGCTCTAATATTGGAAGAAGATGAAGAAACTGAGCTTCCCGAGTTGCAAATATTGGAAGAACATTTTTTAGTAGAGGATCTTTCCCTTAGGTATTTCATCGGTGCTGCAGTATTAAGGGCTAAAACTAAAATACCTTGCAAATTATGTGACACCGATATGAAAAGATCTGGGGAATCTATTAAATTGAAAATGGCTTCTGAAACATTCCTCTTTCATAAAAACTTTTCAAAAACATCCGATTTTGGCAGCATAATTGCTCCTACTGATTTATTTTTTGAAATATGTAAGATTCATATACAAATTTTCAAAAATTATATAAAAAGTACTCCACACTTGAAAAAAATTAAAAATAGAATAATAGAAAGTTGCATAATAGAAACGAATCTTATTCCAAAGTTTACTTTTTGGTTTTCGGATGAAAATGTTTGTAGATCCCACCACATCGCAGTTCTAGATTACATCATTCTTGTTCTTTTAAAGAAATTTTGTGTTTGGGAAAGTGCAAAGCTTGCAACTTCTCAAAAGGTACCGAAACAACACCCTAAGCTAAAAATAATTCAGGAATAACTTTTATTACATTCTCACAATTACTCCCAACAAAAACTACTTACACCTAAAAAATTAAATATACATGTACCCATTACTCTACTTAAAAAAATTATGAAAAATATGGATACTTAATAAATAGGTATATTTATATAAAAAAAAAAGAAAAAAAAAATCTAAAAAAAAAAATATCTATAATCTGTACACTTTTGTTTATCTTCTATCTATCTTCTTCTTCGGGGTGTAACTCGATGATGATGTAACTCGATAACCCCTGGGACGTTTTTTATAATTCTTTGTTTTGTTTAGTTCGTATTGCTGTATATCAGGTTTTTATTTACTTTTTGTCGCGAAAACAAAACTTGGAGGGGATGAAAGAACATGCTGCGAAATTGATCTGCGTTTGTAAATGGATTATTTTGTAGCCTTCAGGTGACGAGGGAGACAATGAAGATAATAATTCCTTCATAATTATATCCATGGCTATTTATATACTTCGTTATTTTGGTTTTCACGAAGATTTGAGCAATTGTATTGAAAGCAAACTTCTTAAACTGACAGTTGTGCGGTTTTTGTCGCAATTGCGCTAGGGAACATTCCGAATCGGATTTGAATGTGTGAGTGCATCGCGCGCTGGACTCGCGTGACCGTTGTGCGAAAATTTGACTTTTTTTTCGAGGATTATAATATAAACTGTTGGTACTTTTTCCCTTTTTTTAGTTGAAAAGGGAATCGCGAAAATCACTGACACATTTACAGAATCCGCCTATACGTGAACCCTTTCCGCAACCGCAATTGCGACAAAAACCGCACAAAATCAAGGCACTGAAAAAATATCGAGATCTGTAAAAAGTGACCCGAATCGAAAAAAGATTGATTTTTCTACCCAATGGAACATGAAAAGTAATTTGGATAAAAAAAAAGAGATTGATTTTGGTCCCAATGGAAATAGACATTAATTCGACATTTCTTTGTTTCTGTTTTTGACAAATTCAACCATGGAGTGGAACACAATTGACATACCTAGCTACTTTAACTATCTTTTCCTTTTTTGCTTTTGGTTTGAAAAATCTATAAATTTGTAATTTTCTCAGTGAATGATCTGTTTTTTTTTTCTTTTCTATTTAATGTTTAACTATTATAGTATTGATTAATATTCAAAATATACAAAGTAACTAACTTCTATGTGTTTTATAATTCATAAATCAAAATCTGTTAGCAAAGATCATGTGATTTGACACTCTTGGACTTCTTTCTTTGGGGATATTTAAAAAAAAAGTGTACGTCAATAAGCCAAGAACAATTCAAGTGCTAAAAGATGAGATAATTCGGCACATTAAACCTCAATTATATCTCAGAGTCATTAAAAATATGAACCATCGGATAGAGGTATGACACCGAAGCCATGGCGAGCACTTGGCCGATATTTTGTTTCACACATAATTGTCATAGATCCTTCTATCATAATAATAAATATTAAGATAATTCTCTGAAAACTTTTTGTTTTATTTACAATTAACATCGTGAGTTTTCGTTGGACTACCCTTTACAACATCAACAGCTATCAAATACATAAATAATTAGTACATACATTTCCCTTGAGATCATAGCTAAAATATGAAAAAATCACCCACCCTTGAAAAGCAGAATACCTAGGCCTAGGTAGATACTTTCACGAAAAATATTCGAAACGCATGAAATACCTACATACCCACTTGTAAAGTAAAAAAAAAAAAAAAAACAAAGAAAAAAACAATAACCAGTCATCGCAGCAAGTATGCTATATTGTGTTCGATTGTAACAACATTTGTGCTTCTGCAACACAAGCAAGCAACAGAACATGCATGAGATGGAGGCAATCTCCGTGGAGGCAATCTCAAAGTGGTGACTTTTTCTTTATATGAAGCGGTGCGTCTTTATTATTAATTAGTCTATGCTCTGATGGAATAAATCATGGAGTTGGATAGTTGCGTATTTATGTTAGACCTCTTCGTTTGTAAAGTAAAAGTGCAGTGGAACATAATTAACTCGGGAAATGAGCAGCAAGAGCGAAAGCGGTCTGAAGTCGATATCGTTTTTGGGAGAGCGCGTTTTTTCGAAACGAATGCCTTCACAAAAAAAAAAACTCACATTTATTGGATTTCGATTTCGAAAAGGCGTTTGATAGTGTCAATCGGGAATTTATTTGGCGTGCCTTGCGCAGGAGAGGTATCCCAGATAAATTAATAGGAATTATTAAGGCTACGCACGATGGGTCCACATGTCACGTTTTGCACAGAGGAAAGCTGTCTGAGGAATTCAAAGTCCAAAGTGGGGTTCGGCAAGGCTGCATTCTTTCACCAATATTGTTTTTATTAGTGATCAGTGATGTGCTAAATGCAGCTTTATCGATGGGAAATGGAGAAATTCGATGGAATCTTACATCTGAACTCAAACACCTTGACTATGCTGACGATGTATGCCTACTATCTCACAGAATGGACCTTCACCAAATGACAGCAAGTGTGGAGAGGGAAGCAGACGTCGTTGGGCTGAAATTTAACTCGGCAAAAACAAAAATGATCAGCCTGGGACCTGGGACCGAACTCATCAACTCATACTCGCACATGCATTGCCGGACAAACGGTTGAGAGAGTAGACAGTTTCCAATACCTTGGGAGTATTGTCTCAACCGATGGCGGAACCGAACTGGATATAGCCAGCCGAATAGGTAAGGCTAAGTCTGCGTTTGGGATGCTATCTTAGATTTGGCGAAGTAATGCATAATTAGCTTAAACACCAAGCTACGACTGTTTCGTTCCAACGTTGAGTCCATGCTGCTATATGGATGTGATGCTTGGAGAGTGACCACTACTATCAAAATCACAAGACAGCTGCAAACGTTCGACAATAGGTGCCTGATGCGTAATATCTTAAGGATTTTCGGGCCAAATCGTATCTCGAACGAACAGCTTTATGAGAGAACCGGCCATGAACCTATTGGCACAACCATACAACGACGAAAGTGGCAGTGGATTGGACACACTTTCCGAAAAGGTGACAGGTCCATAGCTAGCTACGCGATGCAATGGAACCCGCTTACTCAGGATGACAGGATACGCGGCGGTCCTAGAAGTACATGGCGTAGATCAGTCGAGAAGGAAGAACACCAACTGGGAAAGAGTTGGAGAGAGCTGAGGCACATTGTTAGAAACTGCACACAATGGCGCGTAGGCATTGTAGAGGCCCTAGGATCCACAAGGGGATAAAGGACATAAGTAGTAATTAAGTATTTATTGGATACAATGTGTATTAACTGAAAGACTAAAAAACTATCATTGTTCAGACAGATAGGTATAAGATACGATTATTTTACAGTCGGACCCGCTTACTTGAAACTCGTTTAATTGAAAACCCCGCTTATATGAAAAATTTAATTTGTCCCCGTGTATTTTTTTTTTTTTTTTTTCAGTTATCCGAAGTCCGTTTAGATGAAAAACCCGGTTGATTGAAATTAAAGTAACGATTTTTTCTCATTTCATTTAAACGGGTTCGACTGTCTCCTCTAGTGAACAATTATTTCAATTGCAGATAATCGGCCTTAGCGAGGTGTCCGCCGGAACGGAAAATTGTCCGATTTTATACGATTCAGAGGATTTTTGTGCGAGGTATTTTTCGGAACAACTGTTCGGAGAATTGTTCCGACATTTTGTTACGTATATCGGCGAATTACGTTGAATTGCGATAAAGTGCATTTTTTTTTGCAAAATTTTTGACAGCGAGGTTCCGATATCCTTCGACAAAAAATGGTTGAGGAATTTGTGCGATTTGGAGTGCGGGGCGCCATCGCAATGGTTTATTTTTCTTCCGAAGTCGGACACCTCGAATGCAATTTAAGCCTCCGAAGGAGTATGAGTTGCGGAGAATTTTCCATTCCGACGGATACCACGCTTGGGCCGAATACGTTCCAACATAAGAAGAATTCGGCAGCATAATTTGAAGTTGTAACGCATATTAGGTACTTATACTCCTTCTCTATTACAAAAATAACTCACAATTCTTATAACTTATTTGGATGTTCGCATTTTGTTCTTCCGCGTGTGTTTTGGCGAATCGCCGGAGATTTTATATGACATTCCGTGTACATCGTCTACGATTCTCCGATGAATTCCGTGATGAACGAAATCGTCTATCGAGGAACTCGAAGCGAAAGAAATTCGATTTGTCATTTTTATTCGGATTCTCTTCGCCTTCTACGCTTAAAATACTTCGCTCACCGGAGATTCATTTTACGTTCTAGGGCTTCTGGCATAAGTATGCGCTGAAGATCAGTTTTAAAGATAATCAAGTGATCGGCGAAGGTCAAGTAACTCTTACTCAGTTCTTGCAACTTGAAAATTTCTTGGTTGCTCGGCAACATTGAGTCCAAATAAATGATGCAATACTGATGACAAGATCTGTCCACCGCTAGGACAAAACGTCACTATTGATAGCAAAAATTTCGAGTAGTTAAGGAGTTCACCTACCTCACATAAACTGCACGAATGACACCATAGTGGAGATCCGGCGAAGAATTACCCTAGGAAACCGTTGCTACTTCGGTTTGGCAAAACAACTGGGTTCAAAACTCCTAAATCGAAGGACGAAATGTGTGCTCTACAAGGCCCTTATCTTGCTAGTCCTGCTTCATGGCGCCGAGCGCTGGACCATAGGCAAGAAGGGAGAGCTGATACTGGGCTCCTTTGAAAGAAAAATTCTTCGGTGGATTTTTGGTCCTGTGTGCGAGGAGGGCGAATGGAGGAGAAGATACAACCGCGAACTCTATGAGCTGTATCAAGATGTGGATGTAGTCCAAAAAGCCAAAACACGTCGACTACATTGGCTCGGCCACATCGAGCGAATGGACAATAATGCTCCGGCTAAGAGGATCTTCAAATCCCAGCCCCCAGGTTCGAGAAGACAAGGAAGACCGAACCTCCGTTTCAAAGACCAAGCCATCACGGATGACAGAGCGCTTGGTCTGGACAACTGGAAGCAGCGTGCCCGGGATCGTAGAGGATGGAAGGCTGCAGTGTCTCAGGCAGAGACTCTTCACGGGTCGGGAGCCCGATAAGTAGTAAGTAAGTACTGATAACAAGAAACGTATGTCTGATGAAGTCGAATGCATACCACATTGCTAAAGTCACTATTAATTCATTACTTTCGTCACTAAAACTTTATTGATTCCTCGAATAACGAAGGAGCCCTCCAAATGGGGTACCTTAAAAAGATCCTAAAACACCAAACCATATTCAGATCCCCATTTAAACGGCCAACTAATTTGGGTTCTGTCTAACTTTCAAAAGACATTTAACTAGTTTTCGCGACCTATAAATAATAAATGTGCTCCTCCAGCTATCACCGCATTCTTCCAAAAATATCTTCCAATGAACCCTCCACTTGAGGGGGCCCATCTGTCGTCGTTTTAAGTGTTCGCTGCTTAATTTCTGTAATGATTTGCTACTCCATCAAACCATAGAAAGCCTCAGGCAACCGCTCCGTTTAAGAAGACTCTTGAGCAACTCACATACACGAGGACGTCGGCATTCTATCAAACTTAATTGCTTCCGCATATTCAACGAATTGCTTCACGGATAAGCTCTGGCCATAGCTGCTGCCGCATCCGTATGGTTTGTTGCTGTTGCGTATTGAAGTCCTCACTTATCTGGTGCAGTCAGTCCATAAAGTTTCGCTCATTGCAACAGTTTAAGTACGTAACTCTCTCACTCTCTCGGAAACTAATGATGGGGAACATCATTTCCAAAGACGGGATAGCTTAGTCGAATTATCTAGCTCCCCCTCAATTTGTATACAGATACAGACTATGGCCACAAGTCCAGGAGAGTTTGAGGAATTAAGTTTCGCAAAAGATGTTTCCGCCGGACGGTGCGCGTTCGCAACAATAAACGTTCCCTCTGACGTATACGTAACCTAATGGGTGAAATTATGTTTGCTAAATTATACGAGGGTAGTCGTTCGTACTTAGTATAGCTATGCGCAGAGATGCATTGCTATTGTTATGGAGTGGATAATAAAAACTTCATTGTGTCGTATTAATTTGGGTGAATTTATGTGTTCACGGATTGTTGGCTGTGTGGCCAAATGAGCGGTTTGTTAGTATAACAGAGGAAACTGCGATTTATGCCAAATTTCGCGGTGAGCTGCAAGGTGATTTTGAATTTATTTGCATCAAGCCTGGAAGGTTGCGTAATGATTTGCTTGTGTTTTATGTGTGCGAATATAATTGGCAAAAGCTGGCAGAGAATTTGTGGAATGTATTCGCATGGGTTTAGTGATTTTATTGTTTCTCTGGTGAAGTTATTACATCCTGGGCGATGGTTGCAGTCGAGCGGTTGGGTTTTCTTTGTGAGATTAGACGGTGGATTACCTATGACAGGAGGCTGAGAATTTATGTGCCGGAAGAGTGTATGAGCGGAATGTGAGTTCAGTCATTTTCGAATCATCACTCCTGTTATAAAGTTGAACATTTGAAAAAGGTTTGCACTCAAGTTCAGATATCAGTTATCTGGTTGGCAGCTTTCTTTCTGCTTGCATACGGCGGAAATTGTTTTTTAACTCAAGACAATTGTGTAGTTTCAAGCGTTTTATAACAAACTGCGCTGTCTAGATGAAATGCATAAAATACACTATCGAGGCGTTAACTGTCAGTAGCTCTATATTCGTTCTTGTCAGTTTAAAGTTGGCTGTACTCAGGGGCTTGTTCATTCAATGTATTCTAAGAGTGCAATGCAAATAATAAAAAATCCACAACTTTGATAGGTCTGAGCTTCTTTTTGACGTCTCCGGATGAGAGGAGAAATGAAATGTCGCTTGATTTGTTAAATATGGCCGTCCTCATTTTGACGTTTAAGAATATGTCACTTTTAAAATTGGAAGGCGTTCAAAATTCTAGTTTGGTAAGTTTGACAGCTGGTTGACTTGATTTATATTGGTTTTTATTGACATGGACTGGTAACGATTTCAGTTGACGTTTATGGAGGAATAGCAGACAAATCTAAAGTCAGGAGGTCATCACTAAGTTGATATTTAATTTTATAAAAAAATAATAAGACCCAAAGCCGAACTTCAACAGCAATTACAATAATATTTCGATTACCTGTCATCGTTAAAGCGACGTTTATGACCAATCTACTTTTTGCTTTTAGGGAAAATCTAGTCCAGATAAATCTAGTCGACTTAAGGCAATAACTAGATTTTTGAAAGTGTATTCACTCAGCTGACAGCTTTTCATTGAGTAAAGTAATGTATCGTATATCCGCTAGGCGTGAAAATACATTGATGTCAAAAAAGTCACCGTGCTGAGGCTTATAACGGGATATTTTTTAAGACGTTTAGAACTTTTTAAAAAAAAAAACACAAAAAATTCGAAAAAATGAATAAAATATTTATTTGAATCGATAGTTTAAACCTTGCAATTTAATGTTTAAAGATAATTTCATGCAAATGTTGACCGCGGCTGCGTCTCAGGTAGTCCATCCGCTGAGTCCAATTTTGGCATACTCTTTCACACATATCTGCCGGTATCTCACGAATGAATGCATGGATGTTGGCTTCCAGTGCGTCAATCGAAGCGGGCTTGTCCCTATACACATTAGCCTTGACATACCCCCACAAAAAATAATCTAATGGTGTCAAATCGCACGATCTAGGCGGCCAATTGACCGGCCCGAAACGTGAAATTAACTGTTCACCAAACTCGCCTCGCAATTGCGCCATTGCTTCGCGTGCTGTGTGGCATGTGGCACCGTCTTGTTGAAACCACATATCATGCAAGTCAAGAACTTCCATTTCGGGCAAAAAAAAATTTGTTATCATCGCTCGGTAGCGTTCACCATTGACAGTTACGTTGCGATTCGCATCATCTTTGAAGAAATATGGCCCAATAATGCCGCCGGCCCATAAACCGCACCAAACAGTGGCTTTTTCGGGATGCATTGGTAGCTGTTGCAATGCTTCTGGCTGATCTTCACTCCAAATGCGGCAATTTTGCTTATTTACGTACCCATTCAACCAAAAATGAGCCTCATCGCTGAACACAATTTTTCGATAAAAAAGCGGATCCTCGGCAAGCTTTCCAAGAGCCCATTCACCAAAAATTCGGCGTTGTGGTAGGTCGGCTGGCTTTAGTTCTTGCACAAGCTGTATCTTAAAAGGCTTTACGCACAAATCCTTCCGCAAAATTTTCCACGTAGTGCTGTAACAAAGGCCTAACTGCTGGGAACGGCGCCGAATCGACATTTCGCGGTCTTCTGTCACACTAGCTGATACGGCCGCAATATTTTCTTCACTACGCACAGTACGTAAACGTGTTGGTGGTTTAATGTCCAACAAAGTAAATTTGGTGCGAAATTTGGTCACAATCTTCCGAATAGACTGCTCAGAAGGTCGAGAATGCCGATCATAAAATGGAAGCAGCGCGCGATGAACATTTCGAACCGAGCACGAATTTTGATAGTAAAATTCAATAATTTTCAAGCGTTGTTCATTTGTAAGACGATCCATGGTTAAATTGCAGACCAAACTGAAGCTGTTTGACAGTGACACAAGGTACTAAACACACGTCAGCTGTCAAAACCAGTGTTGCCAAAACCAAACCAGCTAAAAAATCACCCGTTATAAACAGAAGTTTTTATACCACAATGAAAAATGCGAGTGGTAAAAATAAACAACGAATTCATGAACGCATCCATTTATTTGTTCCGGAAATCAATATGTACGTAGTTACGGTTTATTATTTGTGAAATATATCTGTCAAACCGAATCAATGTGTCAAATTCAGTTCAATACCCATGGATAATGTTCTGTTATTTAATTCTGTGCCTTCTTGTATTTTTCTTAACACTTTGTGAATATTATACACCGCAAAATAATGGAACACTATGAAATTTCGCTTGCTAAAAGCGTATTACATTAGTTCCATTCAACTTGAAAGAAAATCATTATTGAAGTTCAGCTCAATGGTCTTATTATTTAAGACGCAATTAAAAAAACTTTTAATCCGTCATTGCACCCTACGTTTCGTCGGTTTTTTTTTTGCCAACATCTTCAGGGGTATTGTTTATTCAATTCCTCAGATTTTTATGTATGTGTATTGAAAATCGACAAAAATGTGCATCATCTCAAAATGTCACCAACAAGTCGATTGACTCCCTTTGTTTATTTACCATATATATTTAATCCAACATTCGACGCACATTGAAAGTTGAAACAAGCGATAAAAGTCATTACTGCTCGTCGAATTGAATTTGTATTTGCACTCCAAACAACAAAAAAGGGCAAAATTTCATGATGAAATTTTAAAAAGCCATTCCAGACGACAAAGGATTGCAATTCACATGACATGACTATATCACATGAGATGACTTTTCTTTTATCGTCTGCTCGTCTCTGTCGGTGTTGTTTTGTTTTCATTTTGGGATTTCTAAACCGAACGGTAGAATGCAAGGCACGTTCTCGTGATACATGTCAATAAAGTCAGCAAAGAGAAGAAGAAAGACAACGACCAAAGTTATTCACCTCTTTCGGGTTGTTGACAAGGGAGCCGGAGTCGGACCGGCATTCATAATATTTTGTGCTCTTTTTTCGTAAAACCGAAATCAAAATAATGACAAAATTTAAATGCAAAATGTTGAAATGACGTGGCCGCGATTGTGTTTTCCTAAGAAAGTTCCACACAATGACGGCTGGAATGCGCAAGGTAAATGAACTTTGATCAAAACTAATTTCGGAATCGTGTAGTTTATCTGTTCCTTATTTTAATCAATCCATTTTGTGGTGAATATTGTTTCATGAATACTGATTTCAGGAGGGTGTTTGGGTACATGCATTATGTCAGACGTTATGACAAGCAAAATCGACATTATTTCAAGAGGTTGACAGATGACAGCTCTTGTACTTATGCATCAGCGGCGTTGTAATGTTAATGCCGGCACTTCTGGCATTAGGATATTACTTCTTGACAGTATTGTATGCCAAGTTTTTGTTTTGTAAATTGGGACGGTAACTGCATGTGGTGGATGAGGTAAATAGGCACTGTGTCAGTTGCGTTATGTAATCAGAATCACCATTCTATCACTTTCTGACAGTTAAAAATAAAGTTCAACGTCCGCCCACAAATTAATCCCTAATTATACGTCTTTATCAATTGATTTTTAATGTTATATTTGCTCTTTAAGAAAACAGAAAATTACAATTTACAAAGAAACATGCCAAAAGATTAGCTAATCTGACATTCACATTTATTTTTGTCAGTTTACTCACCACAGCAGTTTTTAAAAATTATTTAAAACAATTAGCAAAGCCAAAGGGTATTTTTTTCTTATGTAAAACAAACAAAATGGATGAATGCCAAATGAGCTGTCACCTGTCATACTGAGTTCGCTTTCTGAAAGTTACGATCTGACGTATATTACAAACTGATGGCATCATAAGAACTTTGAAGAATATTGTTATTATGGCATGTTTGATGAGTTTTTGTTTGTGAATATGGATAAGAATAGTCGGAGTTCAGAAAGATATGCGACTTTCAACAAGATGGCGCTAGGTGTAATATGGCGACTGCATCAACGGACTTATTGAAATCAAAATGTCACGACAATTTGTGCCCACATTATTCGTGTCACTGTCCAACCATTTATTTGTTTGAATATTTAATACTTTTGTATTAAAATAACTCATTAAATATTTACAAATATGGAAACTCTTAGATGTATGACATTTGTTGACTTGTTTCTTTTTTTGTGCTGAATGCCATGCTGAATTTCATAATAGGTTGGTCCAGACTATTTTAAGCAAAGAGCACGATGACAAATACGGGATTTATAATAAACTTGCGATTAACATTAATCTCGCGATTCGTAAATCCAGATTTCACTTAATTTTGCGCTTGTTGGTTAATCTCGTCAGTGGAAATATTGTATTAGACCGCTTTTCGTAATTTTCGAGACCGTCGTTTGACTGGAGCGCACAACTTATAAATATAAAAGTGATTTTTCACCTCAAAATGATCACAACTATGTATACTTTAAAGCATCACTTTTTAAAAATCCCATTAAAAGTATGAACAAACAACCCAACTTGGCTGTCTTTCACAATCGGTCATAATGCAAACTTTTCAAGTGCTTCCGCTTTCAGGATAAAAAAAAAACACATTCCTTTGTAAATAAAAAGAAACAGTAAGTACCTACCATCGATGTATATTAATTTTATCGAGGCAATAACCTTCCGACCGATAATAAGGACATAAAAGAAAACCACTTGCAACTTTTTCATTAAGAAACCCAAAAAAAAGGAAAACACCTCAATACAAACTTTGAGCTGTACACAAAAATTAGACGACTTGCTTGAGGGAAACTTTTCTAATTAAACATATTTCCTCCCCTTCGAATTAACGCCATATCTTTTTCAAATCAGATTTTGCTTTTCACGACGAATTTATTGATTGCGCCTGATGTCCTTGTCAATAAGTTGGATTTACTATAGTCCGTTCAAAAGCGATAGTACCTACTGATTAATGTGGAAAAAGTCCTTATGGCTTATACGGTACCGCATAAAAGTGCAACGAACTTTTGAAGAAGGTGTCCTATGTCCTTAGACAAATTTCATTTATTTCGTTTGTTTTATACGAACCAGAACGACTATCTGGCTACAGTGTTAAGATAACACTTCGCCATCAAGTGCTCGTAAGGTAGAGTTTGCACTGTCTCATATTATGGATTGTCGCGTGAAATGACTTCTTTGTTGATGCACGTTGTTTATTTGGTGAAAGTACACCAGAGACCAGACGACTGGGTTGGCATGGAATTCAGCAAATAGAGAATGGGGATGATTTTAATTTGTACGTTTGGTTGGGAAAACAATAAAAACGAATGAAGTAGCTGTACTTTTGTCTTATGGGACACTCAAAAATAGTTGGCGCTTGGCGGAGCAATCATCACGATTCTTGAAGATGAAAGGATGTACCTACTTACGAATATGGCGTGCAATAAAGGAGCATGCCAAATACATGGATGGGTTGCAGCGCAGTTTATAGACTTTTGTTTTATGTTTGTTATGTGTTTTTTTAAAGACCTGATGCATCACTTAAGACCATTTGAAACTTTGACCGCAAATTAACATGACGGACACTGCGCGTCATTTAGAATTTTCCGTTGGTTGGTTGATGGCATACATAACGAGCGAAAAAAAAAATTATAATAATAATAAAATTTCCTACTTTTCTCGACTTTGTTGTACATTTTGTATTCAAATTCACAACATAGTTGACGGAATATACCAAATTGTCGGCACTGACGGTGACGGTTTGCTCAATTCCGAACAACACAAACACAAAAAAAAAAAAAAAAACAAATAAATAAATAAAAACCAGTTTATTATTTTTTACCGAAATAGCAGCCACTCATATCCGACACGTCCTTTCGCCACGAGAAAAACACCAAATGAAAGCACGGGCCACGGATATCATATTAAACGCTACGTCATATGCCTTTTGCGTAGAAAAATGGCATGGCATGAATTTCGTGCCTGGCCATTTTTTTTAGGCTGGCATTTAAAAGACACAGACACAAACAGCCAAAAAGTCTGGTCATTTGTCATAGGCGTCCGCGTCATTAAAGAGCAATCACAAGATAATTTTTTTCCGTTAATATAATGGTATAAAATTAATGTCATATGGTTCGCCGTTTTACTAAGCATTTAAATAACGCCGAAAACATAATACCAAAAATGGCGATCACACAGAACGACATTACAATGACGGCTTTGTGACGCGATTTTGAAGTCAAACAGCCATTTAAATAACGCAAAAAAATTAACGTATAATCGTAGCTTAAGTGTTAGAGATCAGTTTTAATTCATGCGAAACGTAGCAAATGCTGCGTTGATATTTCGTGTGAGTAAACTCAATTGCTGAGTTTAATTCATACCACTCGATTAATTAAAAACAAAAATTAAATAAAGAAGAACGCTCTACATTGGGAAAAAATAGAATTAAATCTACCCAGGTTTTTAAAGTCCAAAAGCGATCATTTTGAAAACATGAACGATTTATGAGAATTAAAATGTCGCCTTCAAATTTCGAACCCTTCCTGATAAGAGCAATAATAAATTTTTGTATGTGAATTGGCTCTCCTTGCCATCTAGATCTAGATCATCGACAAGCTCTTTATATTAACAAACTGTGAAGCTAAAGTGTTCTTCTAGATGAATGTATGGTGAACATTTTAAAATGGTGGTCTGATTCGAATATCTCCCGAAATCGATATAATATAGAAATAGAAAGAGACGTAAGGTGCTGTATTCTGTTCAATTTCGAAAAACGTCTGATATTTGTATCAAACGGTTGAGGTTGCAGGGAGTCTCGATGAAAGAGTTGCCAGCGATTCGCAAAAGAGTAAAATACGAACATCTGGAAGAAGATTATGCGAATTGTGAAGCGATATTTAAGTAGATTCGTTTACTTAATTACATAGGTGGAGCTACATTCCGGGGTGAACTAATACGCCCCTTCAGTTAGTGCGATCTTTAGCTTTCAGTTGTGGAGATGCTTTTAGTCGTTGAAAATATTCAGTGGTTGAAAGTGTTAAGTGGTTTGCCTGGTAAATTTGAATGCTGCCAGATTTAAGTATTTTGCTTTCAAAATTTTCAATATATTATCTAAATTACAAAAATCAATATCATAAAGGCATTGTATCCTAGCTCAGGGAAATTAGTGGAAAGACAAGAAAACAGACCGGTACAAAAATAGTACGCGTCAGAATAAATAAAAACACAAGTTAATTATAGTGGAAAAATGTTATAAAAAACCACTTATATTTATTCCGTCTCAGTAATATTTGCTCCTCTCACATTGGTGCCTGCTATCTGACTGACTTTCGTCATACAATTATTAGAACCTTCTCGGTCTTTCGTTAAATTTTATACCCTCGCTCAATACATCGACCGCAGAGTTGCAACTTGCAATACTCATGCAGTTCGATACAGGCATTATACAAAAAATATTCCTATACAATTTTTAGGTGAATGACAGAGCACATCTTGTTTGATAGCACTGGTCTTCCTCTCTGTTTCATTCAATAATTGAAAGGCCAGAGCTCATTGTTCTGTTGAGCCAAGTGGTAGGTGCCTGGTCAATTCGCAGTGAAGTTAGGTTCAACCTCTACTTCTTGACAGTGGAAAATATAAATCGTTTTCGAAAAGAGGTATAGACAGGTAATCAACTGTCAAAAATCAACTGCTAAAAAACTTATGATTCCAGTCAAAGACCGATTATTATTAGTATAATCTTTTAAATCTTCGCAATAATATTTTGTAGGTCACAATGGATAATTTCGTATGGAAAAATAGCTTATTGTGAGATCGTAAAATTTAATCTGGACGCTAAAAATGAATATTCGTACCACGCAAAGTGTTCGCAAATAAAATATTCTGATTTCAAAAGAACGCATCAGATCGCTTTCAGTTTTCGTTGACATTTTGCGTAGGCTTCATCGATGATTTACTTTGTCAGTGTCCTGGCTGAATGGGGAACAAATGACTTGACTGCTCGTACCTGAAAGGCTGCCCAGGCTTACGATTTTAACGAGTACTAAGATTTATGTCATCCGAATCTGCAATCAAATACCATGTCAAAGACATATATCAAAATAACCTCACATCCATTTGGATACGAATCAAACATTACTCATCCTCACCTTGCAAGCTGCAACTGGCTGAGCCTCTTCTGTCGTCTCGCGGTGCGCACCATACTCTTAAGTATAAATAATCGATTAATTGATGTATTTAAGAAATTTTTAATTGCCTCACTTGTTGCATGCTGATGAGCTCTTGAAACGCGATGCTCTACAAAATATAAATCTGCACACACAATCGCCTGCTATGTAGGCGCTCTTCTCATGTGCACATACTCTGTTTGGCTAAAGGACATGCAACAGGTTGGTATATAACGATTAATTAGATAAACGACGCACGGCCACCTTATTCGGTTTTATGATAGATGGCGATAGCGTACACCCATTCGTATGCATCCACACAGCGAGTCCCCTTTGAGATGGGACCTCACAAGGATGATGCTCTGCTGTGTGTGTGTTTTGATTTTTTAATTATGACGCCAGTTAAGTTGTAGTAATCATCATCATTGATTACCTCGAACGTACGGAATTAACTCATTTTACGGATGGTGATGCAGATTAATTGATTATACATCCGCTCTCGGGGGTGGGCCAGGGGAAGGCATTAAAAATGATCAAATTTAATGGAGCTGCCTGGTAGTTGAGGATGTATTAAACATTTTTGCAACGAGTTTATTGCCTGCGCCTGTATGGTGGTGGGGCAGGCGATCGGGGTTCTTAGTGCACAGTGGAAAATGTGAAAAGTTTTTCGCAACCGAAATGGGTACTAATTGATTTCCAACTTAAATATAGGTTGGCCCTTACAGCGCCCAATTTACGCTACAAATGAAATGACGATACCTACACCCGCTGCGATCACGGTTGCCACATTGATCATTATTTTTTCTCTTGGTCACATTCTTTGTTCCATTTGGTATTTTTTTACGAAATGAAAAAATAGATTCGACTTTAATTACTATGCAACCTAAGGCGCTTTTCTTTTCGTCTGATGTAGATGGTGCATTAATGTGTTTAATAAAACGCGCTGATAACATGCACGATCACTGAATGTACAAACACTGAATGCATTCTCATTTCCTTCATTGCTGACTGGTGCTTTTTAGCTGCAGTTAGGTTAGGTTTAGTAAACGGGTAGGTGGCGGCTGAATCCACCCATTACACAATAATGAGGTCCACATACTACTTTCCACTTTCCACACCTCGAGGCGGAGAAGAAAGAATTTTCTAGACAGTCGGTCTTTGCGTGGTATACCTTTCGGTCGATTATATTAAAATCAATTTGGAGTAATATTATAGTTTGAAGGAATAAAGTAAGTTAGTAATAGTGAGAAGTGCCTTTTATTCTGTTCTTCTCCCACTACATTGGTGACCCCGACTAAGGAACAAAGTCAACAAATTTCCGAAAAGCAATCGAAACCGACGCGCGCGAAAAATGTCTACAAGCGAGGAACGGGTTACACCACGAACCGTAGTACAACGACCGATTAGCGAATCCGATACGCCGAGCACAGCGCCTAAGACTGAATCACAAGAAGAAGAGCACACCGCGGAAGTATCAAAAGTCTCCGTGAAAATTCCCCCCTTTTGGAAATTACAACCGGAGTTGTGGTTTTCACAGGTGGAATCGCAATTTTTTACCGCTGGTATAAAAAACGACGCAACAAAATACCACACTGTAGTAGCCGCCGTGGAGAGCAGCATTTTGTCTCAAGTCAGCGACATAATCCTCAACCCTCCGTCCGAGCAGCTGTATCCAACTCTCAAAGACAGATTAATCACCCAGTTCGCCGATTCGGAACATAAAAGATTACGCAAGCTGTTACAGGAAATCGAGCTGGGTGATAAAAAACCATCTCATCTGCTGAGGGAGATGACAGAATTAGCGGGAAAATCAGTTAATGCTGGACTTCTGAAATCACTGTGGCTCCAACGTTTACCGCAAGACATGCGCGGAATTATCAGCATTAGCAGCGAAGAACTTCCTCGCCTAACGGTTTTAGCCGATAAAGTTGCAGAGATGACAGAGACTTCATGTGTATCCGCCATACAACAGAAACCAACACCCATTTCTCTCGCGAAAACTTCAGACCTCGAGTCTCGAATCGCTCAACTCACAGAGCAAGTCGAACAGTTAAAATGTTGCGTATCGGCATTTGGTAAAGGCGGTGAAAGACATTCAAGGTCAAGATCGAGACGTCAAAATTTTTCGTATGGCAGATCTAAATCCCGCTGCGATGATTATTGTTGGTTCCACAACGAGTTCGGTCACAAGGCAAGGAACTGCCGTTCTCCGTGTTCATTCAACAAAAAATCAAAAAAATCGGAAAACTAATAGGCCAGTCACTCGAAGCGGCGAGTGACAGCAGCCTTCGCAGTTGCCGCTTATTTATTACAGATCCCATAACAAAAATTAGATTTCTTATCGACACCGGGGCAGACGTTTCCGTGCTCCCACCAACAATGCAGCAAAAACGTCAGAACTTAACATCAAATCATCTTTTCGCGGCGAATAATACAAAAATCAAAACGTATGGGGAAAAAACGCTATTACTCAATTTGGGACTGCGACGTAGTTTCAGGTGGACGTTTACAATCGCGGATGTTCACCGAGCGATTATAGGGGCAGACTTTCTGCAACATTACAAACTGATAGTGGATATACGCAACAAAAAATTAATCGACAGACAAACAGAAGTGGCTTCTAGTGGTATTTTAGCTCGTATTCATTCTCTGCAAATAACAAATATCTGTTGCGAACATCCTTACAATTCCCTACTTTCAGAATTCAAGGACATCACACGATCGCTGCCAAATCCAAAACCCACCACTCATTCCACCACACATCATATAGTGACAAGAGGACCGCCAGTATTTTCTCGAGCAAGGCGTTTGTCACCCAAAATGCTCCAAATAGCGAAAGCCGAGTTTCAGATAATGCTGGAGCAGGGCATCTGCAGTCCTTCGAACAGTCCATGGGCAAGCCCCTTGCATATGGTTCCCAAGGGCAATGGAGAATGGCGACGCCGTCTAAACGCTGCAACTATACCAGACAGATACCCTGTGCCTCACATCCAGGATTTTACGTATTTCCTTGATGGCCAAAATATATTCTCGACCCTGGATCTTCAACGCGCATACCACCAAATACCCGTAGAGGACAGTGACATCCCCAAAACAGCCATCATAACTCCCTTCGGACTTTTTGAGTTTCGGAAGATGACATTTGGACTCAGAAATGCTGGGCAAACGTTTCAACGATTCGTCGATAACATCCTACGAGATTTCGAATTTGCTCACGCATACATCGATGACATTTTAATTGCGTCGCACGACGAAAATCAACATTTACATCATCTAAGGCAGGTATTCGAACGTTTTCGAGAAGTGGGTGTAGTGATCAATGTGAACAAATGCCAGTTCGGGAAGAAGGAAGTGCGTTTCCTTGGTCACGTCGTCAGCACCGAAGGCATAAAACCACTTCCCGAGAAAATTAACCTTATACGGAATTTTAAGCGCCCCGAGCAGATTTGTGAACTTCGCCGATTCCTTGCAACTATTAATTTTTATCGGAGATTCATGCCGAAAGCAGCCGAAATCCAGTGTATTTTGCAGCGTCTCATCAAGGGAAATAAAAAAAACGACCGCAGTAAAATTCCGTGGACCGAAGATTCCATATCAGTTTTCGAAATGTGCAAGCAAGCAGTTGCAGACGCAATCACACTCGCTCATCCGAAGCCGAATTCCCAGCTAGCCCTGATGGTCGATGCGTCTGACCATGCCGTTGGTGCAGCACTACAGCAACTAGTCGACAAATCCTGGCAGCCATTAGGATTTTTTTCGAAAAAACTAAACCCAACTCAGGCGAAATACAGCACCTACGACAGGGAACTTCTCAGCGCTTATTACGGGGTAAGATACTTTCAACACTTACTAGAAGGTCGCAGTTTTGTCATATTTACAGACCATAAGCCATTGACTTTTGCGTTTCTACAAAAACCTGAGAAGGCCTCTCCGCGACAACGCACGCAGCTCAGTTTTATCAGTCAGTTTACTACTGACGTGAGGTACATTCCAGGAACATCGAATGTCGTCGCAGACACACTTTCGCGCATTAATGGCATCACAGCGGTTGCAGGAATCGATTACACCCAGTTGGCCAAAGCTCAAGGACAGGATGAGGAGCTACGGACGTTGATACAAGAGAAGTCAACATCGTTGCAGCTGAAACAGTTCACAGTGCCCGATAACGACAAAATAAAGGTATTCTGTGACATATCAACGAATCAAATTCGACCTTTCATTACCAGAGACTTACGACGGGCGGCGTTTTAAAGCCTGCATTCCCTGGCTCACCCTAGCATACGCGCTACCACACGAATGATGGTATCCCGATTCGTCTGGCCAGGCATCAAGAAGGACTGTCGGCGCTGGACGAAAGCATGCGTGGCGTGCCAAAGATGTAAGACGCACAAACACAATGTCACCCCACCAGGCAGTTACACTGCGACCGACCGGAGATTTCAGCACATAAACATCGATATAGTTGGCCCTCTACCACCATCTAGAGGATTTCGATACTGTTTTACAATCATCGACCGATTTTCAAGGTGGCCGGAAGCTATTCCTGTAGAGGATATAACGGCGGAGACTATCGCGCGAGCTCTTTATACGAAAATTGGATTTGCCGTTTTGGAGTACCCCAGCGTATGACCACCGACCAAGGGAGACAGTTTGAGAGCAATCTTTTTGGCCACCTGACAAAGTGGCTTGGTATTACTCACCTGCGAACAACCGCATATCACCCCGAGTCCAACGGCCTGATCGAGCGCTGGCACAGAACGCTGAAAGCATCAATACGGTGTCACACTTCAACGAACTGGGTTGATGTGCTACCAACAGTTTTGCTAGGTCTCCGGACTATTCATAAAGAAGACCTAAACGCAACGGTAGCCGAGATGCTATACGGGACGAACCTTAGCATCCCAGGGGAGTTTTTCGACAGTTCACCCAGTAATAGAGACATCAATGAAGCAGATTTCGTCAGGTCATTGAAAGAATCCATGGCCACAATCCGTTTCACACAGACTTCATCACATTCGAACAAACATTTGTTTGTGCAGAAGGATCTAAAAACAGCATCTCACGTTTTCGTTCGTAACGATGCCGTTAAACCATCTTTGTATCCCCCGTACAATGGCCCTTACCGGGTAATCAACAGAGCGGACAAATATTTCACCATAGACAAGGAAGGCAAACGTACCAGCATCTCGATCAACAGACTTAAAGCAGCGTACACCAACAAAACCGAAGAAGACGACTCATCAGAGAAGTTTCAAGCAACAACACCATCCTACGTAACGCGGTTTGGTAGAAAGGTAAAATTTAGATCAACACATACATAATCGCTGTCTCTAGGAGGGGAGTACTGTGGCGGCTGAATCCACCCATTACACAATAATGAGGTCCACATACTACTTTCCACTTTCCACACCTCGAGGCGGAGAAGAAAGAATTTTCTAGACAGTCGGTCTTTGCGTGGTATACCTTTCGGTCGATTATATTAAAATCAATTTGGAGTAATATTATAGTTTGAAGGAATAAAGTAAGTTAGTAATAGTGAGAAGTGCCTTTTATTCTGTTCTTCTCCCACTACAAGCAGGGTGAGCCCTGTAACACCTCACTTAGGTCATCGTGGACCCATTTTGATGCCATTTTTGGGCACCGTTGGTGTTACATCGGTGGTCTCCATCCTTTCTCCTCTTGTGGTCACCTAACGCTGTCCCGCCATCCCGATGTCCTTAGAAACCTATAAAGATCAGACAGTGAGACATCAGAAAGTTCATGTACGTCATGGAAGTAATCGCTTCCAAGTGTTCTCTTCTTCAAGTGACAGAGACTGGGACCATGACAAAGGAACTGAGGTTTGTCCTCGTGGACCTCCTCGTCTCCGCAGCCTCTATATGTGACGTCATCTTTGAGATTTAGTTTCACTGCGTGGTTTTAAGGAAGTTATGACCAGTAAGATCCCCTACTAACTTAGATAGCGATGACCTGCCAAACTGTAGTAGTTTGTTGGTCCGGCTTCTGTTATATTCTGGCCAAAGCTTCCGTGATGTTTCAAATGTAGTGAGTTCGTTCCTCCTGTTGTTGGTTTTCATTCGAATTTTGTTCTCCGCTCGCTCTCTGAGATTGCAGAGTTGGCTTGATTGATTGAAGTGCTCTATCAAGATCCATTACGGACCCCTTTCTCGCCAGTTCATCTGCCATTTCATTGCCGTTTTTGTCTCTGTGTCCAGGGACCCAGCAGAGATTTGAGGTGTGCTGCCGCTGCGAGTAAAGAACCTGGAGCTCTTCGCGGCAGCCGTGAACTTGTTTGGATTTTATTTCATTAGCAGAAACTGCTTTTATAGCCGCCTGGCTGTCAATGAAGATGGTAATATCGCTACGAGGTATTGCCAACATTGACGCCTTACGGGCCGCTTCAGCGACGGCCAGAAACTCCTCCTGGAAGACAGTACTGCTATCAGGTAGTCTGATGGAGCAATGTATATTTAATTCCTCAGAGAATATGCCGGCACCGGTTCCACAGTCCGTTTTTGAACCATCTGTGTTGTAGATGGATATTGATTTCCTTTTTGTGGTTTCATTTGTGTTCCATTCTTCACTACTCCCTATAAGGAGACATATAGTCAGAAGTTAAAACGTTCCCAACGTGTTCATATAAGATCTGTGCATGTCCAAAGTTGCAAGGACTCCAAGTGTTAGTTTGGCTGACCCTTAAAGTACTTTTGGCAGCGGATTCTTTAATACATATGTCTAGTGTCAAATTGATAATCGCCTCTAGTCCAGCTGTAGGTGTGGTTCTCATAGCGCCAGTTGTCCCTATTTAAGCTCTATTCTTTGTATTTTTGTCATTAACTTAAGATTGGTCGCTTTGCTGGCGGCTTGCCACCACGCTGCCATATGAGAGTATTGGTCGCACGATCGCCGTGTACAACCAGAGGACGATTTTGGGGTTTGATCCCCAACTCCTGCCAAAGATGCGGTTAAAAAAATAACTATTTGGCGCAACAGGTCCGGAGGGACCCTAGGCCTAGCTTCTCACAACCATTCGTTTTGTTTTGTGTAAGTTTTTTTCATTTTTGGAACGAATGGAAGGGATCTACAATTTTATGCCGACTCCAAACGGCTAATTAAGAAGCTCTTTCAAGACAGTTATACTCTCGGATGTTTGTCAGACGTTCGCGAGAGGTAGCGCAGTGGAAAAAACCCTAAGTTGGAATTTGGGATTCGGGATTCGAACCTCGGACCCCTCGCTTAGTAGTCCAACACACAAGCACTAAGCCACTGCGCCTAAGATGTGGTTGCATGCGTAGAAAGCATTCGTTGCTTTCTTCACTCTTTCATTGACATTCGGCTTCCAATTAAGTTTCCTATCAAGGATAATTCCCAAGTATCTGGAACTATCTGCTGCCCTTAGGGGTACTCCCTTGAGAGTTGGTGGCTCGAATTGCGGTATTATTCTGTTATTCGTGAACAAAACTAGCTCGTTTAGCTGCAGTTGGTCGTTTTTATTTCTAATTTTGTAACAAACTTTATGTTCAAGTGGCAACCGTGGCTGTGTTTATTTCCACACTTTCTATTCGGAACAATGAGAAATGTTCATTGACTTTGAGGACCTTTTCAGTCACAGTAACAACAAGGACTATTTTGACTGTATAGGTTATAGCACCCAACCATCCAGTCGTCTCATTCGAAGAATCCAAAGAGTTTTTTTGTTTTTTAATAAACTCTGGATATACATTCGTCCTTTGTGCTCCCATTTCCCCTACGGTCAAAAAGCGTTTTCCTATTCAACGATCTGTGCAATTATGTCCACAGGCATCCTCGTCATATTCCAATCGCCCAACAAACAATAGGTACATGTGGATATCCATAGATGGCTCTGGCAAATCAATTCGCGATATAGTCACTACAACCCCTGTTCGTAGCTGAAAAAAAAATTCACTCAGCTCTCTGTATCTTACTGGCAGTGGCAGACCACCAACCAACTCTGGATAGAGGTTTAATAATTTATCTGAGACAGGGAGATTGTTGGTCGCCTCTGTCGTTTCACACCCTTTCCGTTTGATTCGCTCTATTGGTTTCCACCATTGTTATTGCTCTAAAAGTGATTCAATTGTCTATTTGAATCGATAACAATTTAAGCACACACACACCGATATTCGCTGTTGCAAAAAGGTAACAACTTGATAAATGCCTGCGCACTTGAAAGAGCCTCCGAACCGAAACGGATGCAGGCAAACAGGAGAGAACAACCATACAATGGCAGAGTGGTATAGAGCAGCAATCGAATCGTCGTCGATGCAATAATACAATTTTATCGGCAACACAATACACGTCGCTTGGCTCAGAAAGCGCTTGTTGCCACCAATGCCATTGTTCTTTAGAGAGAACAATTTGATGTCTCTATATTTTACGGTCTATTCATCAGGAATATTTTCTGTGGCAGTGAGATGAGAGATGAGGAGGCCAGTGTTCGATATGAAATTGCCCGAGATGAATGAAAACGAAATTGGCTACATAAATGTTGGCGAATTCGTTTTTCCAACTCAGGCTGGCCAATAGAATCTAATACCCCGTGGAGATCAATCCGATTCAAGCCATGAACATGACAATTGATTGGATTGCCATCTAAAGAGAGAGCAGTATCAATTCCGTTAACTGGCTCGTAAGAAAATCTCTTGTGTCATGCAGTCCTTTAGTCCCTTTTGTCGGACTTTTGTCATCTCATTGAAGCGCAAATTTATTGAAGCGCAAACATGCTTATAACTCTGCATGAATATAATGCATCACAGTGATTCCCCTCGTTTGCGAGTTGCGACGACTTAAAACCACAACACATCATCAACGATCAGCATTCTTCATCAAGTTTCTTAAGACCGAACATTTGCCCTGTATCCACTGAAGCAGAGAGGACACTCTCCGGTCTCCCCTGGAGAAACAGGACACAGGCAGAACACCAAACATAAAAGCCCCAGCTTACTCTGATTATATTATAGGTAGGACCATGATCCCAACATTGTTCAATGAGCATAAAACCAGAGGACAACAACACCCCATCATCTACTGTTACCATTTACTAATGTATCTGCGGCGAGCTAATAATGAAATTTACGAAGCCGCAAACTGTCCCATTTCTGTCCCCAACTCAGATTGACTACGAAGAGACTACGCGTGCGCACCAGCTTGAGCACCCACTGATTGCCATCGCGCCATATTGAAATTTATCGCGCCCCATAAACATTTCCCAGTTGCAGTCTCTGTGCCGAGGACACGGTCGCCGCTGTATCTATTGTCGATCGCAACAAACTGTGATGACGACGAGAAATCGCTGAAGAGCAGGGAGCAGCTCCCTCCGGGCGGCGAGTAGTCTTGGTTCTCGAAGGCGCGTTCATTGTTTTTTTTTTTTTTTTTTTGTCCTTTCTTTTGTTGCCCCGTATACTGTTAGCATTAATGTGCTAATCGTGAAATTTCTGTCCCAGAGCAAAGAGCCATTGTCACGCCTGCAGTGCAGTGCAGAGTGCGCGGCAAGCGTGCGCTCTCTGTGAAATAGACGTCCGTCGCCTTAACTGGATTTATGTTCAGATTCGAATCACTAGTAGTTATTGACTCTTTGCATGTCTACCGAAGCGAAGTGCAGCTGGAGAGGACCAGTGGTGCATTGGTGCAGTGGTACTGTTGATACAGCGCGCACGCTTCCGTCAATTGCCTCGGCTCCAGAGATAGTGATTGAGTGCAGCGCACGGATGTAACGAGTTCGAATTGACGCTCTTGGCTGGAGGGCTGCGGTGTTTTCCTAAATTTAATCGATGACCGCGCGTTTGTTCGATAGGATGACAGAATAATGGGCAACAGGTTGATAGGCAAATGGCAAAGGGTCGTGCACTGTGGATTCTTTGGGGCTTAGTGTTGCGTGATAAGATTTGCGGGCTGAAGGGAGTTTTACAAATTATTGATCAAAAATTCAGGAAACCCCTGAAATTGGCATTAGCTGGAGAGGTACTGCGGCAGTCTTTGCATTTGCGTCGTTTAAAGATCACACACAAGTGAATATTTTGTCAACGAACTCTAGCGCCACCTATATGTAAGGGAGTAATAATTCTGCAAAAATATGTCTCTACGAATCTCCTAAATATTTAAAAAAAATGTCCATCCCAATGTAAGCATTTAGAAAAACACATTTATATTAGCAAGTACCTATTTAAACTGACGACATTGTATCACTCCGCAACAGATGGCGCTGTTTTGCTGTCAAATTCAATATGAGCAATTCTTTCATTGGAAATGAGCTAGTCGCCTAGTATAATAAAAATACCAGCGAGAAAATCTACTAATAACAATTTTAATTCTATTTAGTTGAAAAAAAAAAAGTTTCAAATCTTCATCAAGAACCTATTACATTTTTGCTGTTAAGGCTAAATGGAAATTATCTGTCAAAACCCAACTATTCTTTCAAAGCATTTCTTTGTGCAGTGTTAAAATTTGCCAGGTCCTTTGTTTATAGTATAGCATAAATATTATAATAAAAGTTACAAGTTGTCTGAGCGGGTTTTGCAACTCAAATTGATTAAGCATTACAGGATGGCCAAACAGCTCCACCTATGAGCAAGTGATAAAAAGCCATAGAATTGTATATAAATCAAACAGAAGTTTCAAGAGGCGATTCGTTGTTAAAGCGTAGTACGGACCGGTTTCGAAACAAAAAATCCAATACAAAAGTGACACAACGAAATCATGAACGAAAAATTTCGCTCTCCTTTTCGTTTTGCAGTAGGTACGCAGCTGCTGCGAAATGATGGCGGAAAAGTGGGTAGTTGTAGTAGATTGCTTGGTACAATTCTCCACTCTCTTTTCGCACGCGTTCATTGTCCGGGACATTAATTGCTTGCGAAAATTTGGCATTTATTGCCAGCTTTTACAAAAGTGTGGAGCCAAATTGAGAAATTCTAAACTCCAAACTCAAATTTGAAAATTAAATCTGCACATTTTTTGTGTCAGCTGATGAAAATCTCCACAAACTATTTCCGCTACCTTTTCGCAGACGTTTCGCTGTCCATTTGGAGAGTACCGAAAAATTTAGTTTCGGAACAGGTCCGTACTACGCTTCGCTATTTGCGAACGAAAAATTCCATAAAAAAGTGAAACAACAAAATCGTGAAAGAAAAGTTTTGCTCTCCTTTTCGATCTACGCTGCTGCTGCGAAAGGATGACGAAAAGTGCGCACTTGTAGTAGATTTATTTCTTGGTACAATTCTCCACTTTCTTTTCGCACATATTTATTGTCCGGGACATTAATTGCTTGCGAAAATTTGAAACTTGTACTCAGTGTTGCCAGCTGTTAAAAGACGTATGGAGCCAAATTGAAAAAATATTGAAGCAAAAATACGATACAAGATTTTTGAATACCTAAAAAGACAAGCGTAGTAGAAGCTACTGTTTTCTGATCTGTTAGGGCATGTCTTTATTTTTTACTGGAAAAGATTAGTGGCGCTGGTTTAAGGTGTCTATGAACGGTAATAAGAACTCGGAGATTTTTTTTTTGGGTACCTAGTCATTTTTGAGAAATAATTAAAAAATTGATTGAATTCGACATTTTTGAGAAACACTAAGTACGGGATCTTATTTAGAATGCTTATACTATCTCTACAACTGGAGGCAGTTAGCCAAAGATCGCGCTAACTGGAGAGGCGTATTTGTTGAGGCCAGGTCCAAACGGACTGCAGCGCCACCTAAGTAAGTAAGTGAGTAAGTACTATCTCTAATATTGCATTTTGATTAAAATCGTTAGAGCAGTTTTTGTTTAAAATTTGGCAGACAAAAGAGTAACAAATATTTGCAATATTTTGTTTAAAAAATACTTTTGCTAAACTATGTAGCTAAAAACTGAGTAGTATTAGACATAATTCGGGATGTAAGCATTAATTGGTTTTTAAAGTTTTATCGAAATCGAAAATGGTGTTTTCGAGATATGAACAGTTTTTAAAACTAGCGTTTTGCGGTGATTTGAGCTAAATTTTCACTCCCATTAGCTGAGCTAAATTTAAGCGAACCCATTTAGTTGAGTGGTACACTGCTCGAGCTGAATAATCAAACTTTTGTTTCAGAATGTAATTCATGTATCTGTCAAAAACTAGCGTGCTCATTTAAAGGGGCGGTACATTTTCTCAAGCTAAATTTTGATAGATCGTCGTGTTCTGTTATTTTGTTGCAATTTTGTGTTGCGGAGAATGGGAGAAGTAAACAAGGATGTGTTTTTTTTACTCAATACCTCGACGAGAAGTACCTAGAATCGGAAATGGTTGAAATCTGATAGTGTTGAATTTTTGAAGCAAATAATTTTGAAAGAACAGCTGGAAAATTTAGCTGGAATTTTAGCAAATGTTTGGAGAGAAAAGTTGGAGAGGAGTTAAAATATAGTTTAGTTCAACCAGCGTACTAAACTTAACTATGCATTTTGATCAAAATCGTTATTCCCGTTTTCGGGTTAACTAAAGAAGAACCAAATTTAAATTTAAAAAAAAAATCTTTTTTCAAAAACCTGTTTTCCGATAATACAGAGAAAAACTGAGTTTGATACTATGTTCAAAATGACCATATTACCTTAGAAATTAATATTATGTTACAATCGTGTGGACCGTTTTCGAGATATGTCCAAATTTCAAAATTACCGGTAATTGATTTTTGTGCGAAAAACAGAGTGCGCAGTCAAGTATGCATTTTCCCTTAAAAAATCCCAAAGAACCATAAAAAAATCGGCAAAGTTTGAGGAATGTCGTAAAATGTACTAGATTAGCTTGCTTTGTAGAAGAAGTGGTGGCGTTATTGGCTGATACTATCACCCGACTTTCTTGCAATTATTTGTTAATAGCATATTTCCACTGACAAGATCTGTCAAATAGATTTATAAGATAAACATCCAATGCAACCGCATACAAAAATATACCCAACTAATATTTATTTGAGGTCTTGTACTACATTGACCTACGCTGTCAAAGCTGTTCGAACAATCACTTGAAGGAGCCTAATCCCTGCTGACAAATTAATGACATTGCTTTAGTTTTACACCAAGACAAATCGTTCTCAATCGACAAATTGAGTTCAACTCGTTTGCTGTGGTTTATGTATTTCCTTTTTTGTAAAGAATAGATGATAGAAGCGAAAGTTTGGTGAAGCCAATATTATTTGCCACCATCGATCATTCCAACGCCTGACATACTTCCACAATAATTTTCAGCAATTAACCTCTCTCAATGATGTGCCTTAATATTTGGCAAATGGTTCATATTAATGCCGCTAAAGAGGGTCAACTTGTGAAGTTCTAAAACACGTGTCGTATTCTTTTAGATCAATCGATGACCCGTTTCAATGTTTTCGCATTCAGTGAACCTTTCACAGCGATTTCACAATCACTCCGCTGACACAACACTCTTCCCTGATGTCTGAAATTCCTTCACGCGCTCCCATTAAATACCTTCCCACTGATATATACCGCATTCCGTTCACGTAGCCTTTGCCTTTCAAATCCTTTTTTATATCCATCTCTGGTCTGCTGGCACGAACAACGCCATTTAACCGTATAGACTCCTGTTAATGTCTCCTTCCTATAACCCACGTTCGCCTTTCAGTAAAAATTCGTCCTCTTTCGATTTTATTTCTTTTTAAATTCAAATTGAAATTAATTTCCATTAATTAGTTGCCGCCCTACGTTGCTGTTCAAATAAATGCGCTAAACATTCTGCTTTGCATAAATAAATCAACCGAATATCCTTACACCTGCACTTCTGCTGGGTGTGCCGGAGGCTCCTTTTTCCGAATCGCAGTCCAATCACGTAGTAAATAACTAAATTTAACCGCACTGAATTGTTTGCCATCAAAATTTGTCACAACTCATCGTTGGCGTTGCGTTCCCGTTGGCGCTTTTAATGAGGCCCATTTGGACGCGGACAAAAAGAAGACATAATGACACGGTCCTCACGGGTTGCCTCCAACCAAATCACCGCGGTTGTGTAATTTGAAATGAAAGCCTCCAAGTACCAGGTACACACATCTATAGAGAGTGCGGATCTTCGCGGCTTCAATGACAGTCCATGTGTCCAGATGGCAGCTGGCAGGTCCGCGCACCAATAATAATAGTCGGCCTTCGTTGTGGCGTGCTAATGGTTTTACTGCGGCATAACGAAGAGAGCTAGCAAATGGCGAACCGAGAACTAATTACAGCGGTCGTTCTTTCAGTTTGCAGTGCGAGATTTAATTTATATCCCCCTCGCGAAAATGGCCCCCATCCGAATAATGGAGGCTATATAATTTGAAACAGAATTCAAAAATTAATTTGCCACTGTTTTGGGAGTCGGAACGGTTTAGTTTGAATTTTTGCGATACAACACACTCAAGAGTATTTATAAATGACTATGGTAGAAGGAGGAATGGGTTTTGGTCACCATTCAAGGACGGCTATCGAATGGCGCCGCCATGCAAATTAATCGGTACGCCATCAGCTGAAGAGGCCTTAATTAAAATCCTAAAGCTACTACCCTGTCGAGGGTATTTAATTTATATTGTAAACTAATCATGTTCTAAGACGTGGGGGCGGTAATTCTCGCTAAGATTCATTAGACGTTGGATTTATGTAATAGTCGAAGTCGCAGATGTTGGTGATTCCGGTACAGAATTTTTAATCCTGTTCAGGAATTACCAACCAAATTGACGAATTAAAATTTATTGCCATGAACGTATTTCACTTTTGTGGTTTGGTCACGTTAAACGCGCGCCTCCAACTCGAATTTCAAAACGACATCACGCAGGCATCTCTTTAGGTGTCAGTTCAAGACCGACATAAATGGCCAACGCCTTTATTTAGATGGAAGATCGGTCCGAGACGGACTTTGTAACGTTGATGATTCAATATATAGGTCAGTTCTTAGCACAATCAAACCGAAAACATAGTTCGCCCCCTTACGAACCTTTTACCCCGGGCGCCATCGAATCAAGAACCGGCCCTGGTGACTAATACTTAAACTGCGTAGATTGAGTTAAAACCTTTTTCACTTTTGTGGTTTGGTCACGTTAAACGCGCGCCTCCAACTCGAATTTTGAAACGACATCAGGCAGGCATCTTTTTAGTTGTCAGTTCAAGACCGACATAAATGGCCAACGCCTGTATTTAGATGGAAGATCGGTCCGAGACGGACTTTGTAACGTTGATGATTCAATATATAGGTCAGTTCTTAGCACAATCAAACCGAAAACATAGTTCGCCCCTTACGAACCTTTTACCCCGGGCGCCATCGAATCAAGAACCGGCCCTGGTGACTAACACTTAAACTGCGTAGACTTTGTACGCTTGATGAATCAGTAAATAGGTTAAAACCTATTTCACTTTTGTGGTTTGGTCACGTTAAACGCGCGCCTCCAACTCAAATTTTGAAACAACATCACGCAGGCATCTCTTTAGGTGTTAGTTCAAGACCGACATAAATGGCCAACGCCTATATTTAGATGGAAGTTCGGTCCGAGACGGGACTTTGTACCGTTGATGAATCAGTATATAGGTCAGTTCTTAGCACAATCAAACCGAAAACACAGTTCGCCCCTTTACGAACATTTTACGCCGGGCGCCATCGAATCAAAAACCGGCCCTGGTGACCAACACTTAAACTGCGTGGATTGAGTTAAAACCTTTTTCACTTTTGTGGTTTGGTCACGTTAAACGCGCGCCTCCAACTCGAATTTTGAAACGACATCAGGCAGGCATCTCTTTAGGTGTCAGTTCAAGACCGACATAAATGGCCAACGCCTATATTTAGATGGAAGATCGGTCCGAGACGGGACTTTGTACCCTTGATGAATCAGTATATAGGTCAGTTCTTAGCACAATCAAACCGAAAACATAGTTCGCCCCTTTACGAACATTTTACGCCGGGCGCCATCGAATCAAAAATCGGCCCTGGTGACCAACACTTAAACTGCGTAGATTGAGTTAAAATCTAATTGATTTTGGGTCTGTCCCAAATACCCAGAAGAACTAATTGTCCATTGCAGGCATATATTTTCCAAATGCCACTTAAAAAGCCACCTCTACCATAGCCCCGCCCAACAACAGAAATTAGACACATGAACGTCCCCAAAAACCTTCCTGTTTGTTACCTCCTCCAATGTATCCACATTCATATACCGTCTTTGGCTAAAAGTGGATTGAAAAGGAAACCCACTGGGGATTGTTCCAAAGTACTATACCCGCTCATGTATGTATATGCCACAAAGAGTCCAAAGGTACAATTTGAACGACGCAACAAAATAATATAAACTTCCGTTAATTGGGACGTTACAGTCGGACAGATTAATTCGTTTTAAGGCTTTTATCTAATTTTAGTAAATTTTCTTTAACTCGGTCCTTTCCTGTCTCACTCGAGTTGGCTTAATTTTATTTTCGATTACGCTTGAGGAAGGTAAAACTTTGTATATCCGACGGCATGGCACACAGGAAGCGATGGGGAGGAACTTTCTTATTTAATTTACCGAAGGTGTCAAGTCATTGAGCTATTATTAGCCCCCATCCGATAACCGTTTAAATATGGTTGGGGGAAATGGTTTTCTTTTCGGCATTTTAATGAGCGCCTCACGCAATTAAATACAAATGGTGATTGACTGCAATAATTGATGATGAGCGTGTTGCGCACGATTGAAGTCGTAATTTGTTGCTTGTTCGCACGAAATGTCTGCGTTAATCACACTTTCACTGTGAATAGTGAATAATTTGTTGTTATGCGTTGGTGCTCTTTGTTTATGGCCTCGACTAACTAGAAAGATTTAAGCTGCAACTGAAAGAATTGCATTTACATTTGCTTTGCATTTAACATGCAATCGTTATCGGTATGCGTTTGGAGATCCATCACGCAAAATTATTGATAGGATTTATTCCACCCTCACAGTAGGTACTGTAGCCATTCCATTAATTACCCACACTTGGCCAGAAACTTTCCAAAACCAAGTTGGACAACAAAAATTCAACTATATTTGTTGCTTACCACTAATATTTTTGTGCAATGCAATGATAAAATCATCAGGAGCATTTTGAAATAAGTTTCTGAACTGAAAGGTGCAAACCTTTTTGGATAGGTACCAGGGCTGCCAATGTTGAGCCCAGAAAGAAAGAAATCTAATTTATTTCGTATTTAGAATGAAAACATATCATTGACTAGTTTTCTGTTAACAATTAGAGCTCTTAAAGAATAAGTTTCACAAATTAATAGGTAGGTACCAATATAATAGTACATTAGTTTATTTTAAAATAAATAGGAAATTTTTGTTGCATTCAACTCAAATCAATTCGAGTGAATTGTCCCCTAAAAGATAAATAACACAAATTCACACAATATTAATAATAAAAAAAAGATGGCAGGTATACGGTTAAAAATCCGGGCGTTAAATTTAATATTTTCGGGGCTGTAGGATGTAGGTATATAATCCATGCTGAAAAAAAATATTAAAATTTAATATGTTCCAAATATTCATAAATTAACTAATAAAAGATTTATTAATTCTAAATAATGCCTGCTATTACAAAATATGTCTGAAATATTAAATTTGAATATAGATGGAGATGGAGATGGGTTTACATGCAAACGTATTTAAACTAAGCCCTTATTCATATTGAAAAATTTCAAATGTAATATCTACAGACGAAAATCGGTCGGTCATATTATTTGATATTTGCTCCCTGAAAGAGTAGCAATTACAATATTTACTATGATTTAACAACTCTAACGACACCGCACAAAAGAGAACAATAACGCTGAAAGGATAATATTAAAATTTAATTTTCTAAGCAATCCTTGTGCTGCCTAACCAACCGTGTTGTGTGGAACTTAACTGAGTCAACAATTCACACAAATTGTCGGATAATAACCGAGAAAGAGATAGTTAAACCGTTTAGAACATATCGTTAGATAATTCAGAAGGAAAAAGGCCCGTTTGCCTGATTCTCAATATGGAGGGAAGAGGCACATTGGTAGTGACATGTCTCGTTCAGTGCTGCCACAAGGGAAAAATTTGCGTAGCAAATTTGTGTGGAAACTTAATTTGCGTAGCAAAACTCAAAAGTCCAAAGTATCATTTTGTTTTTTCAAAAGATTTCGTGTAGATTTGGTACTCTTATTTTCCATTACAATTTTGCAATGTAATTCAAACACTAACACATCCATAGAAAAGAATATAAGTTGGTGTGGGAAGTGAGTAAAGATTGAATATACTTTCGTATATTCAAGAAAAATTCAAAGATTTATGTTGACATTTCATGCTTTAAAAAAAGTAGCAAAATAGACGTTTTTAGGAAGAGTGCGTAGCAAATTGGAAATCGCGTAGCAGTTTTACGACCGTAGCAAAGTGGCAGCGCTGGTCACGTTGTCGGTTCGTCATTCATTGGCACCAACATTTATGTGACAGGTGACGCTTGAGAAATAACTTCTGAAATTAACAACTTTTAACTTTATGAAAACGAAATTGTAAGCGGAAGAAAGAAAGAGAGAGAGAGAGAGAGAAGAGAGAGAGAGAGAGAGAGAGAGAGAGAGAGAGAGAGAGAGAGAGAGAGAGAGAGAGAGAGAGCGAGAGCGAAAGAAAGAGAGAAAGAGAGAGCTAAACAAAAAATAAAAAATAAAAAAACATAAACAATACACAATTAAAAAAAAACAAACGAGTATTTAAACAAAACAAAAAAATTCATTAGATAATTTTATTGTTATGTTTTCTGCTAAACGAGAATTTAATTTAGTAGTAGATTTAATTTTTTGGCAGTAGATTGTAATTTCGGAAAAAAAATTCGGAACTGCAATTGCAGCAAAGTGGCAACGCTGACAGTAAAAATAGAGATATGTACAAAAGTACAAACAAAATATACAATTTTCGTATGCATTACGAACGTCATTCACGTCATTTAATGTCATCTGACATCGGTTACAGGGAGCTATATCAAATTTACGGTTGCGTTTCCAAAAGCTACTATATTTTCGCCATTTTTATGACTTCCACTCTTGTGGATGTCAGTTGCTCTTGCTACTATAAAAAAAAACTACTGACAACGGTTTTACACGTCCTTAATCTTGATGCCGGCAATCACTTTTGTGTTTCATACCCCTACTCGGTTTGTTATTCAAATTCGACGAGTAAATGATTTGTTTGGCTAAAGAGGCTAAAGACCGACAACCGACCTTATCTCTCAGAAACAGAATATGTCTGAGAACAGCACCAAAAAGTTTTCTACATCGTCTAAGTCATGTCTGATTTTTTGACAGCACCAGACACCCATACTCATACTCATAGCTCTTACAAACGTCAAAAGAATTCGCATGCCATTTAGCTCATAGTCAACAAGTCGGTATGGCAGTCGGTATGGGTGGGCTGGTTGGCTGTTGAACCAGATGATATTCGAAAGCTACAGTTGGGATGGCAACGATGTTGTGTCTTATGACCCATGCGACGTGAAGGGTTGGGAAATTGAACAAAGCACATAAATGGAGTGTAAGCATATATAATGGTCCAACTCTGCAGTTGCCTTGTCCCGTAAAGTGTCCTTTTTGTAGGTATTACCCCCCGGGTGCAATGACTGTTAAGGCGAAGCATGAGCTTACGAAGGAGTGCTTTAGTTTTGTGTAAATGGATAATGTCATTTATAAATGGACTCTAACGTCTGAATCATAAGAGCTTTATGAGACGACGACACTTAAAGGGTAATACCCCATAATACGATCAGCAACATTTTAATGTGTAGACTCGGCCATTAGAGATGATATGGTGTTTGAGGAAATGTCTTGAAATACTTACGGTCATTTGATTAGGATAATCTGCAAAGATAAAGGAAAAAATACAAAATTAGCTGAGGCATTGGTTTTAGGAGGCGAGTTTGATTGAGACTTCTTGTTAAAATTAATTTTTAGAGGACGGGTGGGATAAGTCTGATGATGAGTCCTTTTTAGAGAATAGAGTTATATGTGTACCTTACCCAAGAAAGCGAACCCAATGGAGGTATTTTACGGGACAATTCGGTGCTGTTTTAAAAATGTTGAACTAGTTCTAAAATCGCTGTCAAATAGGCTGAGCAAATCTCACGATGGTTTCATTTTAAAGTGGCAACACGATGGCAACTGTAAAATGCTTCGCGTTTTGAAAGGTGTTACTAGCTATTGACTGCTTCTCTGAGCAGACGTTGAGTGTTGCGGGAAAACTGGTGAGTTGATAATAGGTACCCAAACTAAGGTCACATTGAACTGCTCTAATGCGAACTTTTGAAGATTTTATTTTTGCGATTCCAATGATTTGAAAGCAGTCTGGCTGAATTCAAGTTGTGGTACTTTAAACGGAGACGGACTATTTTTCTTATGTAATACTATTTTCACCGCCCTTAATGCGAACAAAAAAATTGATTCCAGATTAGCTTTGCTATTAAGAAACAAGGATTAGGCCCATTGCAATGGAATCATTTTTTTTTTAAATAAAGAAGAAAAAGTAGACTCTTCATATACAAATATACAAATCAATTGCTGTGCGTTAGTCGGGTAATGGCTCCAGAAATGCGCGATTTTGTTTTGTTCGTCTTGAATTAGGGATGGTTTAGGAAAAAATAAAAGTCAGAAAATCCTCAACATGTGGCGTTATAGGCCTATATTTCGTTTTTCATTTTAATTCAGTTTTCTTCAATAATAATCTTCTTTATATGTATACACCTTTCGGGGTGAAACCGTGACGATATAACTCGATTACCACTGGGCCAATTTTTATGATTCGTCTTTTTTTTTGTTCGTATTGTTGTATTTCAGGTTTAGGCAGTCTTAAAAGATAGGATTTTGGACCCGATAGGTGGCGTTGCTGTCGATCTCCGAAACAGCTCCACCGAGTTGATTGAAATTCTGTAGATGGGTATGGTTGGTTCCAGTTTTAAAGATCGGATAGTTTTTGACCCTATAGGTAATACTTTGCATAAGCGTGATAAGAAAAACGGCACGTCCCATTCAAAAATAAAACAAAACGCTATTTCTAACGTTTTAGGTATAATTAAAATTATTAATGGACATTGTCCAAATAAAGCACTTTGCGAACTGTGAGCAAGATTTAATACGAAAGGTACGGGCAAAGCCGGGTGGGTACAGTTACATATAAAAGAGACTGACGTCCGTCTCCGTATTTGTATTCATAACTCGGGAACGCATCTTTCGATTTTTATGATTTTTGATTGGAAGGAAGGACATATGCTACCATTTGTCGTGAAAATAAAACTTTATTGGGATTAGATAAATTTTTGAATTCTTTGGATGTTCCGGGCTTACCTCTACAAAATTTGGATTTGAAAGTCGGCTCAGTTATAATTTTGTTGCTCAGCCTCAATGCACCAAACTCTGTAACGGATCGCGTTTGATTTGATGGTGAAGGATCTCAAATCAAATGTCATGTAAGTGACGATTTTAAGGGGAAAATCCAAAGGCAAACACTCTCATTCCGCAGATATCGTTATTCAGAACGATTTCCCGCTCGTATTTAAGCGACTTAAATTTCCCGTGCGTCTCGCTTTCACTATGGCAAATAATTTGTTGCAAGTTTAATCGATGGATGTTTGTGCATTTGTAGTATCAATCTTGAATTCTCATGTTTCTCACATGGAAAAGCGGAAGGTTGGCCGACACGTCAAAATCATTGCGGTTTGATTGAAACAAATCAACATTGCTTTTCATCATTTATTTCTATTGCATTTAATATAACTTTTGAATTATCACTACATTAACAAATTTGGGCAGAAAGAAGTTTGTCGGGTCAGCGAGTTTGAAATAAAATTCATCAGTCTCTAGATATCTGTACCAAGATTACGACTTCCAAAAGACTCCTTGTTTTTGCTGTTAAACTTTTCAGCTCTTCGACACCCTGCAATATGAATTAATATTTGAGGAAATATAGCTTGTGATGATGTATCTGCGCAGAGTAAGTCAACGCACTTGTGGCGGAATATTTATCACAAATAGCGTCATGCATTTGATTTCTGTTTTGCCTCTTGGCAAATAGAACGCTAAAAAATGCATAATCTTGTAATGCTTGCATTTTTTCAGCACCTCGCATCCTTTTATCCTCCTTATTTGTCCTTAAAACGTAAAGATTAGTCCTCGCCCTCTAGCTTGCTTTAGGCGTTTTAATCTGTCCAGATTAGGTCGTTCTTCCAACAATAGCTCTCTCATTTCTGCCACTTTCCTTAGAACAAAAAACCTACTGAACATGCTTATAGGTCACGATACACCACAGATGACAGACGTCAAAGTATAACCCCTCAGCTTTTTTTAGTATGATAAATGCTGTCCTTTGTGTCTTGGATTGCGCTGTTTTCACAATTAACTGGCGAAAGTCAATCATGTCATCGATATTAGGTCTCTCCAGCGAGTGGCTTTCAGAAAACCAAATTCACTATCTCCTTCGCTTTCATATATTCTAACAAAAGAGTTTTTTTTTTTCTGTCCATCTCAATTATACCCCAAAACGATTCGCAAATTATGCGCGAGACAAGTCTTTTTTGTTCCCACAACCTAATGAGGTATTTTCCAGCGGCTAACTCACGTTTTGAACTACGACTTGAACTGGTCTTTTGTCTTTTATTTATCATTCTTCCTGGCCAACACGCAGTATATATTTTTTATATTTGCATTGAAAATATTTTGAATTGTAGCCCCACGACGATAATGATCACGATGACCCAAAATCAGACGTTTATGATGCCCTCAAGCTTTCGCTGGGCGTACTGTCCACAGAAAAAAAAAATTTTCGTTTCAAAGAAAGTCTGCACCACTTCGCTGGTAAGCATTACAAATTATCTCGGATATGAATGAGAAATTGGATCTTATCAGCTGCGTTAAATGGATAGCGCTGGGAACCCGGCGTCTGTGTCAATGCTACATTCAGTATTCCGTTTACAAAAAAAAAAAAATATATCTTTCCCACTTTTTTGTGACCTTTCGCCCCTGCACCATGCATGAGAAACGAGCACCAGAGATTTACCTCCCGGACGAGCAACACCATAAAGTAAAAGTACCTACATGAAATTTTGCAAGAAATAAATTATCCCATCCATTCGGATTCGAGGATGTATGTATTCCAAAAATTTAGAAGACCGAAGGATGTTAACATTCTATAGATGGGAATAAAAAGCTTTTAACGACGCAAATATCCAAAAATCATCCGCGCGAAATCAGTGCTTCAATTTGCATATCTCTCTACCACATGCCTACGCGTTGAAATGTAATTTTATCTGTTGGATATTTTACACCAAACTAAGGATTTATTGATGGAGAATGGGGGAGGGGAGGATGGCCTTGCAAATCCCACTGAATAACGAAATTCCATTTCCATTTGCAATTTTTTTTTTGTGTATGTATTTTTTCTGATTCGGGGAATCAAACACTAGAAAATGGGACCCGGAGGAATTTTTAAATTATTTGTTGTGTTTCGTTGAAACTCTCCCAGGGACAAGAGGTTTTTTTTTTTTTTTTTTTAGTTGATCGCTGAAATCGCTTTAGCCAGCCACAAAGATATTTCTTTGAGCTTATGGGCTGTATGCTCTCATTAAATACGACGAAACTTAATTTTAGACAGTCACCAACATGCTGGCGGCTTGAGTTCTTAAACGTGGTTCCAATTAAATCTGTATACCTACCCATAAATAAGGTTTTCATTGCGAAATCGGAAAACAAATGGAAGGCTGTAGGAAATAAGGCCCCAATGAAATAAGGCCCCAAAAGAGAAAATGAAATTAAAAATAACGAAAACTGCTTCTTATTTAATATTGTTGACCTGCTGACCCGGCAAACTTCGTTCCGCCCAAATTTGTTAATGTAATGCACAAACATCCATCGATTATTCTTGCAACAAATTATTTGCCATAGTGAAAGCAAGACGCACGGGAAATTTAAGTCGCTTAAATACGAATGGGAAATCGTTCTGAGTAAGCGGAATTTGAGGAGTGAGAGTGTTTGGTTTTGATTTCTTTTTTCCCTCAAAATCGTCACTTGCATGACATTTGATTTGAGATCCTTCACCATCAAATCAAACGCGATCCGTTACAGAGTTTCGGGGCATTGAGGCTGAGCAACAAAATTATAACTGAGCCGACTTTCAAATCCAAATGATGTAGACGTAAGCCCGGAACATCCAAAGAATTCAAAAATTCAACTAATCCCAATTAAGTTTTATTTTCACGACAAAAGGTAGCATATGTCCTTCCTTCCAATCAAAAATCATAAAAATCAAACGATGCGTTCCCGAGTTATGAATGTACATACGGACGTCAGTCTCTTTTATAAATATGTAACTGTAGATACCCACCCGGCTTTGCCCGTACCTTTCGTATTAAATCTTGCTCACATTTCGCAAAGTTCTTTATTTGGATAATGTCCATTAACAATTTTAATTATACCTACAACGTTAGAAGTTCGTTTTATTTTTGGATGGGACGTGCCACAACCCGTTTTCCTATCGCGCTTATGTTTTGCAAAGTACCACCTACAGCGTTAAGAACTATCCGAACTTTAAAACTGGAAGCAATCATACCCATCTACAGAATTTCAATCAACTCGGTGGAGCTGTTTCGGAGATCGGCAACAGCGCCACCTATCAGGTCCAAAAGTATCCTATCCTTCAAGCGGGAAGGAAGAATATATATCTACAAAATTTCATTGAAATCGGTTGAGCGGACTCGGAGATCGATACCATTGACATCTATCTGGTGCAAAATCTTATCTTTTAAGACTGTCTAAACCTGACATACACCAATACGAATAAAACAAAACAAGAATCATAAAAATTGGCCCAGTGGTTATCGAGTTATATCGTCATTGAGTTTCACCCCGAAAGAATTGTAGGTATATAAAAGAAGATTAGTATTGAAGAAAAATGAATTGAACTGAAAAACGAAATATACGCCTACAACGCCACATGGTGAGGATTTTCCGACATTTATTTTTTCCTAAACCATCTCTGATTCAAGTAGAACAAAACAAAACAAAAATCATTCAAATCGGTCGAGCCGTTCTGGAGCCTTTACCCGACTAACGCACAGCAATTGAGATAGAGATTTTCGCTTACAGACTTTAGAAGGAAGTGTGAGACTTATTACAGTCCCAGACTTGAAGCTGAATTTGATCGAATCGTCAAGACGACAAAAAAAGAAGAAAATATTACAAATGCCTGGTTAAATAATACGAAATTTATACAGCTGTTTCAAAGGGACTCAAAGAACGTTTGAAATAGAGTCAGTTCAGTGCATGTGTCAAAAGCAATGGTTCTACATTGGTTAGCCAAGAATCTATCGACATGGGAAATCTTATTTGTAAATCTAGCACCGCCTTTCTAGTACGGACTTTCTGGTAGCCGGATGTCAGTTAAAAAATATCAAATAAATCATGAATTATGACTTTAGATCGGGCCTAACCTCAATTGAACGCCCATTTTGTCGTCGTTTAAAAAGGTCTGTTTTTGAGCAATTGTTAGGAGAACCAAAGTCGATATTGTTTCCGAAAACGCGGATGTTCTATCATTTACATTTCTGATGGGAACCTTGGCAGAGACTTATCTATCACTTAAAGGGCTTAAACGGTGTACGGGTTCGGGTTGCCTGCCGCCACAAAGCCCACAGGAAAGGAAACGATTTTATTTATGGTGGTGCAGGCGGTGTTTGCCTCTACAAAGAAAAAATCCTTTTATTTTATATAAACAATTATAATTACAATTTTATGCCGACTCCAAACGGCTAATTGAGAAGCTCTTTCAAGACAGTGTGTACCCTCGGATGTTTGTCAGAAGTTCGCGACAGGTGGCGCAGTGGAAAAAAACCCTAAGTTGGAATTTGGGTTTTTGCGGGATTCGAACCTCGCTTAGTAGTCCAAAACACTAACCACTAAGCCACTGCGACTACCAATTGAAGGACGATCAATACAAAAAAGGAAATAGCTGATTTTGCCATTTCGTGCCACTGACAGCTCTCTACGTATTTCTAAAAAATGTTAGATCAGTCAAGCAGTCTTTTGAAATAATTTAGCTCTGATAATTTTGGGTTATTGTAAATTTAGCGTTGTCGCCTAAAGAACTATGTGAAAGAATTTCAATAATAGCGCTATGCCTTTCCTTGATCCGTTTTCTCAATTCTCCTTCTTTGGTCAGGAACGCGTACCGCAATGAGGCGGTAGATGACTATAAGTCCACAACTGATCTAGGTGGACTGTTTTTTGACCTTTTTAAACAGTAATTTGGCAGATGTTCTTTTGGAGAGATTTGGACTGGATAGGATTGCTGTGGATGCTGAATCTTGGACCTAGCTTTGCTAGCGAAGTCTACTTTATTGTAGATCAAGAGGTTGAAGTGATGTTCTGTCATCGTTTGACCTTGGGTCCTATATCTAGAATACACGTGGCAATTTTCATGGCAAATTTTGAAGTCACAAAATTTCGGCCATTCGGTAGTCACTCGTGTGTCTTTCGTGACAGTGCTCTGAGACAGCCCGCGTGACCAGACGCTTGACAAGCGATCACACGTAGTGATAAATTTAGGACAAATGTTTTCATTATGATGACGTCGGAATGTCAGAATTTGACATGAAAAGTGGCATGTATAATCGCAGCTTAACTCTAAGGTCGGGAAGACACTTCCTTTCCGTTTTAGAAAAAAGGTCGAGGGCAAGAGTAATAAAATTCAAAAACTTGAACATTCGGTTACACTTGGACAATATTTTTGAATTGGAAAAGTTACGACCCACTCTGAGGTATCTTCAAACGAAACTCAAGGTTAGATAAAATATTTATTATTTATTTATCAAATGGCGTCAACAAAATCAACTGCGCCAATGGAGTCCGCAGAAAATTGATAATTTCTGCTCTTGCCACCATCAAAGTATCGATTGACTGTTGGACACGAGTTAAATGTAAAACGCCCCGAGCAGGACCTAACACAATAGCATCATAATCACAGCACTCGAATTCCGTTTGTATCGAGGCGCATATTATAATTGAATATGGCAAAGTTCAAGTTGAACCATTTGACAATAGCAATCGGTCTGAAACACAACAAACATCCCGGAGGGTTATTTTCGCTAACAATCGAAATCAGTTTCATTTCAAATGCACAGGCATGTCTATTTTACTTCCACTTGAAATCGTAGCCAAGGTACCTATACACATGCACCATCATTTTACTCTTGTATGTGGTGAAATCAACTGATCATTGATTTGCAATTACTGTGAAATAGATTAGTTAACAATTCGAGAGCAAAGTTAACCTAATCGGTTTCATAATTTCTTGGTAAATTTACGGAGTTTAAGTAGTCGTTGAATATAATGGAAGACGGAGGTCAACCCGGTTATGAGCGTAACAGACCCCACCCTATCCATAAATCTGATGAATTTTTAACAACTCCTGTTTGTTTTTCATTAGAAAGGCATGATTGAATTATAACTTCGGGGCTTCCAGGAATTTGGAGTCCCCTTTAATAATTCGAAGTGAATAATTTCGAAACAATCGTTTTTCAAAGACAGTTGTAGATGACTACACTTGACAGTTATAGTCACTCGAGTTCGGTGGGCTTCTCCCGAAATTTCTGTTTTATTTATGAATACACCTACATAGGACTTAATGTCAAATGTCATCTACCAGTTGAGTAATGGCATCAGTGCTCACTGCTCAGGGGCTTCCACTTCTAGGAATGCCAATTTATCTTCGATCTTGTGGGGGAAGGGATTTCAAACACATGGCTGAATGTTATTAAAATAAGCAGAAGACGTAAAACATATGCAAAGACTTTGCTAGTCCGCCCATATCTTCATTGCTGATAAAACAAAAAAAATGTGGGAAGCATCATCATTACCATAAAGACAGCGTCGAGTGGGTAGGCGGAAAATTGGGGATGAATAGGACAAGAAAAAAAAAGCGTTGAATATAATATGAAACAAACGAACTAATTTGTTTAAGCTAGAAATTTTGAAACTGCGACCATATACCGTTCAATTGGCGCTTCCTACAATATTTGAACTCATAAGTATTTAAAATAACTTTAAGGGGCCTAGACTGTAGTAAGTGCCAACGTTTATTCGCAATCGTTGATGTAGTTCCAACCAAAGTATTTATTTGCAGATATGATTGCGAGGTCTTTGGGAGTTCACAGCTTTCGAAATTATTGATAACCTTAAGTAATATAATTTTTAGGGATTTCTGGGTTACTTTTTGGGAAGTTTTTTAATACTATTTTCGGGGTGATTTGACTTTTTCTAAAAGAGGAAAACTTGTGGTATTTTTGAGCTTTGTGTGGTTTTTTTTTTTGAAAATGTCTCAAAGTGATTTTATGAAAAAAAAATTTAAATGTACAAAACATTTTTGTAGACAGTTTTCGAGCTGAAATTTTGACAAATTTTAGTAAGCTTTTGCTAAAATGATGCGTGATAGTTGTGCGACCAAAGTTTCAATTTGGCACTTTTTTGAGCGCCTACGCAATTTTTTGCTATTTTGGCCCTTTTTCTCAAATGCTGATACATATTTCCAAAAAAAAAAAAAAAATAAAAACCTTTAAAATGTAACGTAGTTTCCCATCACAACACTATTATAGTGTTTATCAAGCCAATGCTTGTTAAATATCGTTCAAACGTACTAATTTTGTAGAATAGCTTCAGAAATGGCATTTTTGTCCTCATTGGCCCTTTTTCTTGCGACTTTTCAGAATTCTGCAGCGGTCACCCTGTCCAGGTAGTGTACTTAAAGATTATATACTTAAACCTAATTGATAATGACTCTCTGTGCACCTTTTTTAAGAGCATTGTTTATTTTGCATATTTCTGAGCTTGACGACTTTCTTTCCTATATCTTTTGTAAATTCCTACGTTAGAGTTTCTGACAGGCATTTAAATAGAAGTTGTGTTGGAGTGTTGTTTAAAAATTGAATTGCTCTTTGTGTTTTGAAATACTTTTGACGACAATTTTTAGCCAATCTATCGAGTCGCTTTACTGTTGTTTTTCACACGCTTTTTTCAAACTCTTATTTAAGTATTTTTGGTGATTTTCTGAGCTCGATTTCGGTATGAGTCCCTAAAGCAATTTTTGGACCTAGAGGGTTAACGTTTTTGTAGACGATTTCCATTCTAACTTCTAAAAAGATGGATTATTTTGCAAGGAGTATGTTTCAAACCTTTTAAGCGGTTAAATTAGGAAAACGCACCTTGGGTTCTGTTTTTATTTGAGTAAGAAAATCCGATCTGGAAATTTGAAGATTTTGGCTAACCTTTCACAGGGAAGAATCCTTTCTTAAATTTATATTGTCTCTCAGAGTTGTGTGAATTATAAGTGGAAATGCAGGTTGGCAACCTTAGGACTGCTTTTCTTATGTTCCATTTGATTCCATTAGGACTACCCACTGAAATCAGTGTTTGGTTTGAAATTTAAACAAATATTTTGAAGACGAATTGAGAAAGGATTGCACTGTTTGAGAAGATTTCATAAGACATCACTTTTTCATCGAAACGTTAATTTATTTACGAGCAAAAGGTGTAAAACGTATTAAGTTTGAGGCCGGGATTTTAGGCATTCATTTTTCGGCACACTTTTTCGTTGGATCTTAATAATTTATATTGACAATGGAGGAGTTTCTGTTGACCACTGATAATAATACGGACCTTTATTAATATTTCTTCTCGAAAAAATTTAAAGAAATCATTACTTGCTCCACAAAAAAATAAAGTGCACGACTGGGTCGAACGAAACTTTCTCTTTGATCAAGAGTTTGATTAGTTTTTTTCGCCTCATATGGCAGTTAATATCATATAGCAATGTGATATTTAAAAAGCTGAAGCTCTAGCAACAGGCATTTGTCGCAACTTCTGATTAGAGAGTCTTAACCGCCTACTGTGCTATTTTATAATTCATAAATATTTCAACAATAATTAGTTAATTAACATAAAATCATTTTACGTGGCATTCGTCTGCAGAGCTAATAAGCTTTTATACTTTACAGGATTTTGGGTTAAGGTATATAATCGTATTCCAGAAGTTTATGTTTTCTGATCTGTTAGAATACTTTATTATTTTTAATATTTATTTTGATCAAAATTGTTTGAACGTTTTTTTGTAAAATTGCGCAGACAACACCGTAACAAATTTTGCAATGTTTCGTTTGAAAAATACTAATTGCTGAAAACTGAGTATACCTTTAAGTTATTGCTCTGGATGTAAGCATTACTTGGTTTTTGAAGTTTTATCAAAATCGAAATTGGGGTTTTCGAAATATAAGAAGTTCTGAAAATCAGCGTCTTCGGTGCATGAAAAATTAAGGACACAATAATTTTGAAAACATCAATTTTGCTCTAAATACGTATTTTGGTCAAAATCGTTACCGCCGTTCTCCGCTAGGCTAAAGAAAACCAAATTAAAAAAAAATTGTTTTCAAAAATCTATTAGGTACATGTCATGTCTATGTTATAGACAAAAACTGAGTTTGCTTTTTAGTTAGAAATGACATTATGAGCTTAGAAATGAATTTTTGTTGCCTATGAACCGTTTTCGAGATAATGTCCAAATTTCAAAATTCTCGTTATTCGATTTTTTAGTCAATATCTGGGTATGCAGTCATGGTAACTCCATCTGCCTAGGCTTAAATATCAATTCTGGTTGAAATCGTTAGAGCCGTTTTCGAACAAATCAAACTGGTACGAACATTTTATATGCGGGAACTACCATTAGTATTGAGGTTACCTTGCAAACAAAAAAACGGGCCGGACTGTAAACTCCAAATCCGATGTTTGAACAAAATCCGGGCAGTCGTTTGGGCTGTATAGGCTCCGGCAGAGACGGACAGATTGAGATATACTTTCTTGAGACCCTCTATCATGTTAATGTCAGAATTGATTAACATTTCGAGTTTGAAATTTTTTACAAATACAATATCTTTTTCTTACCACATAATGGAGAAAGTTAAAAATTATATTCGTCCTTTCCACACACTGTATAAATTAATTTGCATTCAAAAAACATCATATATAGCCCCTTAAAAATTGTGTTTGATAAACATTAGTTGATCTGTGTCACTCCAATTATGAACGGCACACTCTATGACCTCAAATCGAACGATTCGAAATTCTAAAGTTTTCAAACTATCTAAAGTCGATTCAAAGCCTGAAGTTGTATTTTGTGTGGCAGCGAATGAATGCGTTGTTTCTACACAATCTGTCAGCGCAAGTGCGCGTTAACGCGACATTGTGACATTTCGTGGTCAATGAAACGTAGCTATAGGTGCGCACCTTTTAATTAAGAAAAAGAAATAAGCGTTCTCTATAGTCATGAGCTCCATATCCATCCATGAGTTCAATTTTATCTGTATGTCATGTCCGCCATGATTTATATATCTTCATCAATACCCATTGAGGCTTATTTTCAGTATAGGATCAACCAGTGCGACGATTATTGGTAAAAGTGACTGCGTTTCGAAAAATCCTCTCATAACTTCTGCTAAGAAATACCCTCAAGCTGTTTTGATGACTAGAGCTTTTTGGTTGATTTGCACTCCAAATCACGTATTCAGCCTACAGCACCACGGTAAATCGATGCAGCCCTGCAAACACTCCCGAAACTGTATCGAATTAATAAATTGTGTCTGACAGCATATGTGTCTGATATTATCCATCGGAGACACACACTCCCGTTCAACCCAATTACCTTTGTCAATCAATCAACCTTGTTGTGCCGAAAATTCTATTAGCCGCCCAATTTTGTTTTTCACTTTGTAAATTTTGAAAAAAAACACTTTTCAACTTTGGATAAAAGGATTTATTTATTCTTTTAAAAAGCTTCAGATCCCTTACCACTGGTGGGGGGAAATCTTTAGCTATACGAGGAATAATTAGAACTGACTCTCACTGATCAGTGGAGCAGTTTATATAGATGACTTTTGTTTACTCAAGAAATCTGTATTGGACCAATAGCTATCATACAAAGTGGATGATATGCTTAGTCGTGATTTTATTATGCTGAAGGCAAAAGACATTAAAAGCTATGCCGCATTAAATAACATTGTTGTGTTTAGGGCAAAAGACATAGGAAGCTATGTCGCATTAAATAACATTGTTGTGCTGTTTATGAAAGCAAAAGATATATCGTATTAAATAACATTGTTGCACTGAAGGCAAAAGGCATTAAAAGATATGCCGCAATTAAGAGATTTCGATTTCTTGTGTAAACATTACATTTCGATTCTTCTTACGTCTAACATTGTAATGTATTCTTCTTACGTCTAACATTGTAATGTTTAAGATTATGTTTTATAATTGTATGTTGGGTTCTGGGAACGTAACCCCTCCCCCCTTAAGTTCGATGCTCTCCTGAGTATCTCTAATTTTATTTTCTATATTTATTTGTTGCATATTCTTATATTTTAAGTATAATAATAAAATTGCAATTATAACAATTATAAATGTGATACTACTAAAAGATATTATATGTTTTACATTGTTTCTATATTTTATTTGTTTTAAGGTTTTTAGGTTCTCTATATGACTTAAATGTATATCGTCTAACGTCAAGTTAGCATTAGTAGTATTTAATGTATTATATAAAGGAATAAGAATATTTTGTTTAAATGTTTTCTTTTCGTTATTGTATATAGTTGCATTTATTTTTATGTTGCAATCTTTAAAATATATAAGGTTATTTTCAGTAATTTTGTATTCGATATTATTACAATAGTTGTTTAGACTTGTTTTGAATAAATTTTTTGTAAGAATAAGTCCGTCTTCTAATTCGATTAATTCTTGATATTTGTTAGGCTTTATTTTACAATTCTCATATTTTGTTTCATATAAACTTTGGATACACGCTATGCTCTTCTTAAGTTTTTTTATATATTTAGTTTCATTATTTTCATATAATGTTTTGTTATGTATAATATAATTATATTTTGTGATTTCTACCTCGAAACCTTGATTATTTGGTACTGGCAAAATCAGAATGCTTTCATGATTTTGTGAGAACACTATTTTGATATTTGTATTTTCTTTTAAAATGAATTTTATGTATTTTTTTCTGATTTGCATAATATTGGTTATCTTTCTTTTCTACTTTAGTTTTCTTATATTTTGCTGCAATTTTCTTTGCTGTTCTGACTACGTCGGCTTTAACATATATGTCTTTATTTAAATCTGGCTCGATAAATTCGGTTTTATTTCGATTAAGCCTATTAATATTGTCTTCTTTTGTTTTTTGAATTCTTATTCCTACTTCTTCTACTTCCTCTATCTTCACTTTATTTTGTATAAAATCTAAGGGTTTCTTTAATGTTGTTGAGTGAATTGTACAATTGTAAATACCAACTGCTCTTATAACTTTTTCTTTTAAGTTTAATATATTCTTTTTCTGTTCTTGTGCATTATATATTCTTATGTGTTCGTTGAGTGTACCATGCACTCTTTCTACATCTGAGTTTCCTGTCTTATGATTTGGAGTTATGAATTTAATTTTTATTCCTTCTTCGTTGCAATATTCTTTAAATGCTAGACTATTAAATTCGTTATCGCATATAATTTCTTGGGGTTTACCCATAATTGAATTTCTAAGTTTTAGTTGCTCGATGATTTTATATGTATTCCTACTTGCAATGGGAAAAGCTGTTAAATGCTTTGTAAATTTATCTAATATAGTCAAAAAATAAATATCTTTACTTGGAATATAAATGTCCATATGTACAAGTTCGTTTGGTTTAAGTGCAGTTTTGCTTATTTCAAATTTTATTTTTTCTGGACTTCTATCATGTTTCGCTGTTTGACACACTGTACAGTTGTTTATGTATCTTCTTATTAATTCCCTTAATTTTGGAAAATAGTATTCGTTCTTAATTTCAAGATATGTTTCATTTATCCCTCTGTGATTAAATTGTTGATAAATCCCTTGAATGAGATTCAACGCATCATTTGTGTTACTTAAATCTTTTAAAAGCCTAGTGCATCTTAGTAATTTTAGTTTACTTTGATTGCTGTAAAGCTCTACATATTTTTCCTGAATTTTGCAAAATAACTTATCGCTTGGACAATAAATTGCCACTTTGCCGTGATCGGGTAAAAAGGCCCTTAATGCTTCAGTAAAATTGTCGCTTATATTTTTTAATTTAATAGTAAGTCTTCTTACACCTTGATATATATATTTGATGTTTTTACCTTCATCCTCTGAACTAATAACTTCTATTTGGTGCTTAAATGTATTTGTAGGTAATTCTGAAATTCCTATGTGATCATTGATTTCTTCTATTCCACTATGATTTGTTCCTAATGATGAATTTTCGCCTTTATTAATAGCGTTTACTTCTAATCGACTAAGATAGTCTGCTACGTGATTTTCTTTTCCTTTAAGGTATTCAATGTCAAAGTCATATTCATTTAAATTGATTTTCCATCTTTGGAGTTTTGAATTTGGTTCTTTAAGGTTACTTAACCAAATTAAAGGTCGGTGATCGGTTCGTACTTTGAACTTGCGACCGTATAGATATGGTCGGAAATATTTTGTTGACCATACAATACTTAATAATTCTTTCTCTATAGTACTATATTTGCGCTCATGTTCATTGAGGGTGCGAGATGCATAGCATATTGGGTGATTTAATTGTGAAAGAACAGATCCGATTGCATAATTTGATGCATCTGTTGTTAACACGAATTCTTTTGTATAATCAGGATATTTTAAAACGGGGTCACTAGATATAAGTAATTTAAGTTCTTCAAAAGCTGTCACATATTCTGGGTCTTTAATGTTTATCTTTGCTCCTTTCTTAAGATATTTGGTCATAGGTACTGCTACTTTTGAATAATCTTGAATAAATTTTCTGTAGTAGCCTGTTAGTCCTAGAAAAGATTTTATTTGTTTTGTTGTACAGGGAATTGGTATTTTTTCAATTGCTTTTATTTTTTCTGGATTTGGTTTTATACCATTTGTAGTAATTACGTGCCCCAAATATTCTGTTTCTTTGCAAAAAAATCGGCATTTGTCGATTTGTATTTTTAAATTATGTTTGTTTAGTTTTTCAAACACTTTATTAATTGAACAAATATGTTCTTCTATTGATGTACTGAATATAAGAATGTCGTCTAAATATACGACACATATTTTTCCTACAAGATCTTCTAATACATGATTTATCATACGCTGAAAAGTAGCGGGAGCATTTTTTAGTCCAAATGGCATTCGATTAAATTCGTAATGACCATTGGCTGTAGAAAACGCTGTTTTATGTGTATCTTTGGGATTCACCAATATCTGATGAAAACCTTTTGCTAGGTCTAACGTGGTAAAATATTGGGATCTCCCCAATTTACTAAATATATCGTCAATATTTGGTATAGGAAACTTGTCTTCCACGGTTACTTCGTTAAGTTTTCTATAATCTATGACAATACGCCATTTCTTAAGTCCTGAGTTATCTATCTTTTTGGGTACGATCCAGATAGGAGCATTATATGGACTTTTACTTTCTTTTATGATGCCTTGGTTTAGCATGTCGATTATTTGTTTATCTACCTCTTCCTTATGTATTTCTGGATATCTATATAGGCGTGAATATATAGGTTTATCATCTTTTGTCTCAATTTTATGAGTTACTTCTTTTACGTTAGTTAATATATCTCCTTCTTTATAAAATAATTGTTCATTATATTTTAAAATCTGAGTAAGAGCTTTCTTCTCTTCGCTATTCATATATGGTTGAATCAACTTGTTAATTAGATCTTTGGGTTTTAAATTTATGTTACATATGTTTATTTGTGAATTTGATACATCTTGTATGTATCTATCTAAAGGATCAAAATTGGGTTTTGAAAGTAATGGGATCTTAATGCTATTAATATTCAAAGTATAGGTTTTATATGATAATTCGGCTTGTAAAGGTATGAGGATATTGTTTCCTAAAATTCCGTCAAATGAACTATTAGTTATTTGAGTCATTAAAAATTCCATTGTAGATTGGGGTTTTTTAAATTCGTTGGGTAATGGTAAAATAATTTTTTTATATATTATATTATCCTGATATAAGGTTTTAAGGGTTATGGGATTGTCTAAGTTTCTTTCAAATTTTTTTGGAAATATATTTGGTTTTAAGACAGAGGTTGCTGCTCCTGTGTCTATTAGTAATCTAAGTTTCTTATTAAAGATATGTACATCTATGCAGGGTAATGGTCTGTTGAGGCATCTATTCGAAAATTTTCGGTTCGAGATGTGTTTTGATCTAAATGATCTACTTCCATTGGTTCTGGCATGTTTCTCCTATCTTGTGTGGCAAATGGGTTACGATTTTGATTAGAAAAATTACCACTTCTGTTTGGTTGCCTGTGATATTGTTCATTTTGAATTCTATAAAAGTTTTGACCATTGTTGTTAAAATTTCTGTTATTATTTGAGTTTCTGATTTCATTTTTATTAATTCTATTGTTTCTATAGTTTGTGTTATAGTTATTATCTTTTTTGTAATTTCGATCATATCTAAAATTGTTATTGTAACTGTCATTTCTATAGTTTCGAATATACTTTTCATTCATATTGTTATTATCTTCTCTTGTCCAATGACAGGATTCTAATTTATAAAATGCTTCACTAAGAGTTTTTATATTATGATTTATTATAATTGAGCTTGCATTTGGTGGAATCTTTTCACAAAATTTTGCTAATAATGACGATTCATTATTACTAGCGTTATATTCTTCTGGTTTATCATCACATAAATAATATTTATTATTTAGTCTACAAAGAATGTCTGAAAATGTATTATACAGTTGAGAAATATTTCTGCAGTATACTTTATCTGCTTGTTCTTTTAATTTTAAAAAGGTTTCTCTTTCACCAAAATTATTTACTAAAATTTTCTTTATGTCTATCCAGTTATTTGGATCGCCACCTCTTAAAACTACATCTAAAGCGATTTCTGTTATTTTTGATTTAATTTCATTTAATATAAATTCTTTTGCACCTTCATTATATGTGCTTGTTGCGCTTATTATGAATTCTGCCTTTTTCACAAAAATTATTAAACTACAACTTGATTTTGTTCCATTAAAGTATGGCAACGTTTTTAATAGTTTAAGAGGTTCTATATTTATAGTAGCCATTTTTACCTTGTTTTCTGTTGTTGTGTTTTTATCTGGAACAGTTGATTTTGCTGGTCCTTTTGGTACTTCTGGTGTTTCAATTTCTTCTGATGTTGATGACAGTGCTACTGGTATATGGTAAGGCTTGTATTTCCTCATGTGGGTCTATCTTGCCTTAATCGTTGTCGTCTTAAACGTTGTTGTTGAGCTCTTAAGTATTCCTGGAAGTCAGCTGTAGCCTCGTCGTCTATCCAGCTTTTTGACTCGTTCACTGTTGTTTTTGGTTTTTCTTCTTGGGGTGCTTCTGCTCCTTCTTGAGGGTGTACTTCCTCAGGTAACATGGACACTTTTTACAATATTTTTTATTTTTATTATTTTTAACATTTAACAGTTCAACATTCTCTCTACGAGACTTTGTGAAATTGTCCTTTACGGATCTTGATTCACTATGTTTTTCACTGTTTTTGTTTTTCTGTCCTATGCCGTTTATGTGATTTGAATTCACCGGCAAACTATTTTACTTAGTTTAAAGGACGATTTTTTTTTTTTTTTTTTTTAGTCCTCCCGAATTAAACTTTTAAGAAAGTAAGATACTATGGATCTTTCGAGAATCCTACCGACTGCGCCAATTTTATTTTTCACTTTGTAAATTTTGAAAAAAAACACTTTTCAACTTTGGATAAAAGGATTTATTTATTCTTTTAAAAAGCTTCAGATCCCTTACCACTGGTGGGGGGAAATCTTTAGCTATACGAGGAATAATTAGAACTGACTCTCACTGATCAGTGGAGCAGTTTATATAGATGACTTTTGTTTACTCAAGAAATCTGTATTGGACCAATAGCTATCATACAAAGTGGATGATATGCTTAGTCGTGATTTTATTATGCTGAAGGCAAAAGACATTAAAAGCTATGCCGCATTAAATAACATTGTTGTGTTTAGGGCAAAAGACATAGGAAGCTATGTCGCATTAAATAACATTGTTGTGCTGTTTATGAAAGCAAAAGATATATCGTATTAAATAACATTGTTGCACTGAAGGCAAAAGGCATTAAAAGATATGCCGCAATTAAGAGATTTCGATTTCTTGTGTAAACATTACATTTCGATTCTTCTTACGTCTAACATTGTAATGTATTCTTCTTACGTCTAACATTGTAATGTTTAAGATTATGTTTTATAATTGTATGTTGGGTTCTGGGAACGTAACCGCCCGCAGACATTGTCAACGTATCCCGCCCTAATTAAGTTTACATTTGCTCCTATCAACCATCTCTCATGTCCCGCCCCAACACTAAAAGCATTTCTGTCTACTTGACGCACAAATCACTATTTTGCATGCAAATCAGGGGACTATGCCCACCCCCCCGGCCCCCCATCCGACAACTTAAAGAAATACCGATACTCAAATTCAGATTCAAGTTCGTCTAGATAGCGCCGTGCTATTGTAAAACAAAAACGACCTCCATCGGATACACCTAAGAGATACAATGAATAATTTATCGCAAAAAATTGATTTATTTTAGGCATAATCCCCATGCATACGACGACCCTTGGGAGAGCACTGGGTATATATATATATATACATTATTTAGACGGGCAGGGCTGTAAAGGTGCTCCCCAAAGGATTATCGGATTCGAACATGTTTTGCATTGAGCTATCCTTTTTGCATTCCTTGTATAAATATTTAGCGGTGCGCGTTCTGTGTCGGTCGTCTTTATTACCCTTTCAACTTTTTATCTGATTTTGGGATATTACAACAAGGGGGAATAAAAAAAAAAACGAAAACAGAAAATAAAGTCGTAGATAAACGTGTGTGAGTAGTGCGGAGTTTTATGCAAATTTCTCCAACATCGTCACTGCCTGAAATTATCCTCGGGCATTAGTCTGCTCCACTACAGGACAAAACAAACAAAGCACAGACCGAAACGCATACCAGCAGCTGAAGCAGTATAATCGTGGCAACAGTGGAACCGGCGAACAACAAGTTGTAAAATTTTATGGCCGATCGTAAATGGTTCATCCCCATTGTGGATGTGGGGTTTGAGGGCAGAGCCCTACCCTGGCGCTGCACGAGTTTCACAGCAACTATAGTCGAAGGGGGTTATTATAAAGTGAAAAATAATAACTCCAACTCCAATGGAGGTGTAGCTGTAGATACCTGTATACGAAGAGGCATGCAGAACAACAAGTTGAACACAAATAAAAGCGACACGCAGCGTCATAAAATTGCGTGGCAGTGATGGCAGCGACAGACAGACAGACAAACCGACAGACTGTAATGGAGACGAAACCCAGTTGACAGGTACATAAATGACGTTTCTCTGTCATCAGGTGTTAATCGCATTGCGGGGCTTATGCTGACGAACTACGGCTGTAGGTATTAATCAAGCCCTGCAACGTGTGGGATGTGTTTGAATTAATATTTCGCAGCAGCAGTTTAGGTCTGCATTGTTTCGGATGTTGCCACATGTTATTGAGACAATTGCTGAAGATTTACAGATGACAGGATGACATTTTTACTGCGGCAGATAAATGTTTTGCCAACGGTTAAGTGGCGTTTGTTAAACAACTTTCGATGAAGTCAAGGTTAAGAACAGAGCGCAAGCGAATTTAAAAACCGATGACAGTAGTAAACACGTTTAAGTGCTTGGAGTAGGGCAGAGCGGGTTTAGAACTAACATAAGTGCCGATGATGCTGCTCCTACCATTGAAACTAAACCTATTTCAAAACAAACAGCAATACTTAAGCAAAATTCACCGAAAAAAGTTGAATGAAGGTGTTCAGAAGGTGTCATAAATAAAGTGCACGACTGGGTCGAATAAAACTTTCCCGTTCGTAAAAAGTTTTGTTGGTTGTTTTCTTATTTCATTAGATAGGTAGGTATTAGGTTAAGATCTGAGAAGCTATGCTAGGTAAAAGAAACATGAAATATAGGAAAAGGATCACATACAGCCCTATTGCGAAGATCAACTATCAATCGGTTGACGATTGACAAATTTATCAATTAAAATTGATGTTGGTATTGCGAAAAACAATTGATAAATATATAACCTGTGAACATAACCCCAAAAATAAAGTTATTGTGAATGAAAACTCAACTTTGACAGTTGTAAAATATTTTTGAATTGAAGAGTGATCGTTAAGGATTGTGCAAACAATTTAAATAAACAATAATTACGAGTGTTACAAATCTGTAAAATTTATTGAAAAATATCATCATCAGTGGAATTTTCGAATGGCAAAATGTATATACATAATAGCCCTTCAAAAATAACAATAATAACAATTAAAAAGTTGATGTTCAACATTTTCTTTTAAGATAAGATTGTGAGGCGGGAGAGCTTTCAATGAGCTCTGGCACTGCGGCTTCTTAGAGGAGCCTATTGTGCCTTCCCTGTTAAGTTCTTAGAGCCATATTTTCACTCCAGAGACCGTCAGGAAGACCAGGATCTTCTCTGGATGTATATTAGCAAGTGATGCTAAATCAATGATTTCGTCACCAGGGACGTTTTTCCTGAGACGACAAAGGGCCGTGACTATATGAAGAGAGGATTCGTCACTCTCGAGACACAGTCTGCAGATGGGATCCGGTGAAACGCCAATGCGGTAAAGATGTTTTTTCACGCGACCGTGGCCACTGATTATTCCTGTTAGTATTCTCAGGTTGTTTTTATCCAGGTTAATCAAGAAGAGTGATTTTCTGGGGGAGAATTTGGGGAAAAATTTTCTGGTGCAACTCTGCCCAGCTGTGTTTTTCCAGATCTCGTTAGACTCTATACGAGATTGGTTCTTGATGTAGTTCCTGAAATGGTTTTTGCTGACTCCGCAGAAGGGTTCAGGTCCGATGAGTGGAGTGGTAGCTCCGACTTTAGCTAGTGAGTCAGCTGATTCGTTACCTTCAAATCCTCTGTGGGCTGGAATCCAGTGGAGGATGACAAGGTTTTTCTTAGAAAGTTCATAGATGTTTAAGAAAGTTTCTAAGACAAGTTTGGATTTGATGACAGATGAGTCAAGAGCTTTGAGAGCTGCTTGGCTATCTGAGAATATAAATATGGTTTTTCCACGTGTGTTAGAACTTAGATTTATTCTAGCGCAATGGTTGATTGCAAGGACTTCGGCCTGAAATATGGATAAGTTTTTTCCAAGGCTGACTGACAAGTTCACCTGGTTTGACTCACCGTATATTCCAGAGCCAGTCCCTGATTCCATCTTAGAACCGTCTGTGTAGGCAAGAGGCATGCTGAATGAGCTTGAAGGCTCAATGGTGCCGAGTAGGGACAGATGACCTCCATGATAGGTATAGGGGTCAAAGTTGTTCGAATGGAACAGACGGTGAGCACCCAGTCTGGCTTCCGTTTGAATATGTATTTGAAGAGGCGTTAGACCAAGGATGACATTGAGTGCCATAGTCGGTGTGGAGCGTAAGCAGCCCGTCATACAGTTTCCGGCTATACGTTGGAATCGTTCTAGCTTTTTAACTGTGGTGACTTCGTTAGTCTTCGTCCACCAGACCACGGCGGCATAGGTAACCGCTGGTCTTACGACGAGCGAATAGAGCCAGTACATCATCCGAGGCCTAAGACCCCAGTTTTTACCGCAGACTCGACGACAGATCCATAGAGATCTGGTGGCTCTGTTTACGGTACGTTCAATCTGCTTGTTCCATGATAGTTTACTGTCAAGGATAATTCCTAGATATTTGGCTTCTCGAGAGAATTCAATGGTTTCGCCAAACAGGGTAGGGCGAATCAAGAGATCAAGTTTCCTCCGTCTGGTAAAGGGGACTATGGTTGTCTTCTTTGGATTAACAGAAAGACCTTCTTTATTACACCATCTCTGAACAACAGATAGAGCGTGTTGAAGTATTTCTGGGACTGTGCTTTCGAATTTACCATTGACGACGATTGCAACGTCGTCGGCATATCCTACGGCATAGATCCCTTGATTTGTCAGGGACTGAAGTAGGTCGTCAATGACAAGGGACCATAAGAGGGGCGAGAGGACACCCCCCTGAGGGCACCCTCTGGTTGTGAGTGCTGATATTTCCACATCATCGATGCGGGACTGAATTATTCTGCTATTCAGCATTGACATTATCCATCTTCCAATAATGGGAGATAGATTCATATTGTTGAGAGTCCTGTAGGTGGACTCATAGGACGTGTAATTGAAAGCTCCTTCAATATCAAGGAAAGCGACAAGACAGATTTCCTTACAATTGATGGAGGATTCAATTTTTGTTACTAAGTCATTGAGTGCTGACTCGATGGATTTACCTGGTTGATAGGCATGCTGAGACTTACTGAGCGGAAACTGTTTTAGCGCTACATCCCTAATGTGTCTATCAATGAGTTTTTCCATGCTTTTAAGGATAAAGGACATGAGGCTGATGGGGCGAAAGGATTTTGGGCTTGAATCCAAATTCCTCCCTGCTTTAGGTAAGTATTTGACTGTTACTTTCCGCCAGGCTTCCGGTATGTGACCGTAGGCTAGACTGCAGCTGAACAGTTTGGTGAATATGGGTACCAGTACACCAATTCCCTGCTGTAGAAGTGCAGGAAATATGCCGTCTTCCCCTGCTGCTTTATACGGCTTCAGGAAGTTTATGGCCCATTTAATGGCGTTCTGGTTACAGATTTGTTTCGCAGTTTTCCAGTCCCCTCTCGTCGGCAGACAAATCCGCTCGAGTTGGGGGGATAGGTTTGTTGTGAGGGGATCAATCGTAGTTGAACCGGGAAAATGAGTTTTAAGTAAGAGTTGAAGTGTCTCTCTCTTATTTCGTGTCTGACAACCGTTCTCATCGGCGAGTGTGCCTAGAGAGATAGTTCTATCAGAGGCAAGAACTTTATGAAGACGGCAGCTGGAAGGGATTTCAGAAATCTCTCCACAGAACCGTCTAAATGATTCTTTTTTGGCCTTTTTTATTTCTTTGTTGTAGTTGGTGAGAGCACTGGAGTAGGTTTGCCAGTCATCATTGCGTTTTGCTTTGTTGAATAGTTTCCTTACTCTAGATCTAAGTTTTTCGAGATCTTTGCTCCACCATATAGTTTCCCTCTTGTACTTTTTACTTTTTAAGGGGCAGTTTTCCTCGAACGCAGATATTATAGAAGATCTAACCAATTCGGCAGAGTGCTCTAGTTTATCTTTAGTGTCAATTCGGGATATTTTATCGTTTAGAGAATTACCTAGGTGCTCTTTATAAGAGGCCCATTTTGTGTTTCTCTTTGGACGGTTTGACGCAATTTTATAATTGGGTTCGTTAATTTCGAATCTGATATGTCGGTGGTCTGAGCATGGTGGTTCGGTAGACACGTACCAGTTGGAAATTAGGTCGTTAGATGAGGATGTAGTTATAGTAATGTCTAGAACTTCTCTTCTAACTACGTTAATGAAGGTTGGTTTCCTCCCGATATTGCATATATATAAATAACATTTTCTTTTAAGAGTCGTCCTTATCAACACCGAAATTGCGATTAATAGAAAAATTGGCAACTACTAATAAAATTGTTCAAGATTGACATTCACAATACCGATTTGTCAACCGACAATTGCTGCACGTTCACAGTTGATCAACACTTAATTGATAATTGATTGTCGCAATACCATTTAAAGAAATTTATTTTTGTTTAATTTAATATGTCTTTATTTATTTATTTATTTTTATATTGATAAGTATCAACTATCAATTGATAGTTGATCTTCGCAATAGGGGTGATAGTGTTAAATATTTCACTTTTAATTTTTAAACGTTGAAGCTCTAGAGACACGCAATTCTCGCAAGTTCTTGTTAGAGAGTTATAAGCGCCTACATATAGTTAAAATAAAATATATATGTAAAATTCTGTACTATTTTATAGCTTTTACACTTTACAAGTTTTTGATTACGAGAACAAGTGTGGTAGGAGTTTTTGATTTTTTCTTTTTGACTTGAATAGATTAATGAAGCTGGCTTAAGTTGTCAATGATTGGAAGTATTGGTCGTGATAGATCGATATCTTTACATACATACAAATATATATAAATATGCAAAAAATCAGAGATTTGTTTTTGAATTTGCAATAGTAGTTATTAACTGAATATCGCGATGAACGTGTGTGGGGGTGGGGGTGCAAATGAAGTGGGATATTCTGATTGTTGTAAATATTTTAAGGTGGGTGCTTATTCAAAATGGTTGAAAAAAGTAGAAGTGGGTAATATTTGCAAAAATAAGTTTTGCGTTGCTGTTATTGCATTTTTAATAGCTGTTGCAATTTGAATTTTAATACTGTATTGAGTTTTAAAAATATATATGAACAGAGATCGGCTTTTGGGTAGCCATTTTTGAGAAAAACTTAGTACGGAATCTTATTTAGAACACTGATATCATCGTTAACATGAATGTTGATCAAAATCGTTAGAGCGGTTTTTGTAAAATTTGGCAGGCAAAACAGTAGCAAAAATTGCAATGTTTAGTTTGAAAAATACTATTTGTTAACTATATAGCTAAGATCCGAATATAGGTTATTATACGCGATATAAGAATTACTTGGTTTTTAAAGTTTTAGCGAAGTCAAAAATGGGTTTTTTCGAGATATGAGCGGTTTTTAAAATTAGCGGTTTCGGTGATTCGAATTGAAAATTAAGGACGCAGCAGTTTTAAGAACATCAGTATTACTCTAAGTTTGCATTTTGGTCAAAATCGTTATTGCCGTTTTCTGGTAAGCTAAGAAAAACTAAATTTAAAAAATATTACTTTTTTCAAAAATCGATTTTACGATAATACCGAGAAAAACTGAGTTTGTCATTAAGTTGGAAATGACCATATAACCGTAGAAATTAATTTTTGTTACAATCGTGTGGACCGTTTTCGATATACATAATATCCAAATTTCAAAAGCCCTGTTACTCGTACTTTTATCCAAAAAGTGTGTATGTAGTTATGGTTACCTCACCCACTTAAGCTTAAATATCAATTTTGGCTGAAATCGTTAGAGCTGTTTTCGAGCAAATCAAACTGGTACGAGCTGTCAATTCGGAGCGTGCCGAAGATGCGGAGCGCGGCGCCACATTTGTTTTGTTTCTATGGGAAGTACTATTAATATTGAGGTTACCTTGCAAAATAAAAAACGTCCCCGAGCCCTAAGCCCACAAACTCCAAATCCGAAGTTTGAACGAAATCCGGTCAGCCGGACAGACCGGACAGAATTTTGGGACCCACTTTTTTGAGTTGGTCTATCATCGTAATGTCAGAATTGATTAACATCTCGAGTTCGAAATTTTTTACGAATATAATATCTTTCTCTTACTACGTGCTAGAAAAACGTTCTCACAGTACAGCACCAACTGACGATGAATACAAAACTTAAAAGTAGGCGGAATTTCTCTGAGTCAGTAGTCGCAGTAGCTTAGTGGTTAGTGTGTTGGACTGCTATGCGGGAGTCCCAGGTTCGAATCCCGCAAAAACCCAATTCCGACTTAGGGTTTTTTTCCGCTGCGCTACCTCTCGCGAACGTCTGACAAACATCCGAGAGTATAAATGTCTTGAAAGAGCTTCTCAATGAGCCGTTTGGAGTCGGCATAAAATTGTAGATCCCTTCCATTCGTTCCAAAAATGAAAAACTCACACAAAACGAATGGTTGTGAGAAGCTAGGCCTAGGGTCTCTCCAGACCTGTTGCGCCAACTATTTATTTATTTATTTATTAATTTCTCTGAGTCGTAAAGCTATCTAGACAAAATCCGTTTTCTGCCTTTTAGGGCTCTTGAGTTCAGCACTTTCTGCTTTAGTCGTTTTGTGTCCTCCAATCGAAAATGTTGTGAAAATTTCTCATGGTAACAAAGTATAAAGTGTCCCAGATTTTGTTTATCCCTAACTTGCGTCAAAACCGACAGCAGGCAATTACAAAAATCGCAAGAAAAATGAGCCTACGCTTATCCACAAACCACAAAAAAAAAAAAAAAACAAACAAAAGTACCTATTGAAAGAAGATAAAACCTCTTCTAAGACCTTGGAAGAGACTTACAGAGCTTCAAGACGTTTTGCGTCCCTCTGGTAAACCAACGAACCGTCTTTCTAAAACAATTTTGCTTCACACGTCTCTTCCTTGAACTAAGAAAACTCATCCTGCTTCCGTTTATCTGACAGCGCAAGCCTTCAACCTCTCAAGTCGCGTGCATTCGATTCACCCGCCTTAACAAAAACCAGCTTCCATCGAAGATGGCAAAACTTGCATAGAAACGGAATTTTCTCACGACTTCACTGCGAGACAAGAAACAGTCCTTGCCTTATATACAATTACCCATCCTCGCATTGCTCAAGTCTTACATTGTATCCCAACTGACTCTCAGACATCCACTGTGGCAGTCAATTATTAAATGCCTGACAGAAAATGTGTACCCATACCCAGGCCCAGTCGTCCCTTAAGCTAATTAATTCTGATAATTATTTTTTTCCTGTCCTGCGCGGCTTGAATTCCAAAATACTCACGCTACTTACTGCAGGACATTGTCAGACCACCCAACGGGTGGACCTGCTCAACATCGTTCCATTTCCTCGGCCGAGTGTGGGCATCGGTGTGATACCTCAGATCGAGAAAATCATTACAACTGTCAGATCGCATAAGTGTCTCGTTCGCTTTGTCCTTTGTCGGCGACCACTACTCAATAACTGAAGCAAGCATTCAGGGAATGTCCAGACAGATAGATACCTCGACGACGATGGCAGTGACACAAAACAAAAACGAAACGAAAAACAAAAACCGATCGTTAATTACCTCCATTAGTCCTGCGACTAATTCTCGAATGTTATGTTATATCACCGAAGCCGAGTCGGCCATAATTTAACAATTAGTCGGCTCTAGATCTAGGCTGAGAGTATACTGTCTGGGTATGTGCATGTCCATGGCTTTGAGAGATTCCTCTAGCGGGCCCACAATGTGTATACCAACGCAGCAATTCATCGGGATTCGTTGAAAGATCAAAGACTTCGATGGCAGTCTGTATATCTATAGGTTCGGCCGTCTGCGAGAACTACACCTCCAACTCGTCCAACTAATCATTCTCAATCAATGTTAAGTACACCGAAAAGACATTTACCCAGCCGTGCAAGAGATGGAGGATTACCCCGGCCGCCGTGCCCTGCATATACCCATCATAGCCATACCCACTGACAGCAGGAGGGAAGATGGACTATCTTAGGTGGTTTTCACTCTCTGTGGAGGAATTTTGTTTACAAATGGTTATGTGGGGATGGAGCTCGGGCATATTGGCCGAAAGGCTTAATTACATGTCGCGATAAGTGATCTTAGGCGTCTCTTCCGTCGACTGAACGTAATTGCATGTCAGAGCGTTTGTTCGATATGAATCGTCCTGCATGTGATTTAATAGCCAAGTTCTCATATGGGGTATGGCGGGGGATTCGAATTTGAAAAGTGCGACCGGTAAACGTTTCAACAGGCTTCGAGGGACGAAGTCTGCTTTTCAGTGCAAAGTCAAGTCGAAGGTGGAAGCTCCTTTAGCGTACACTTATAGTTTTCGTTTTCGTTGACTTTCCATGCAAAAATCAAGAACCCCTTGCATCTTTTAAGTTATCAGAGTCAGGGACTGGTGAAGCGATCGAAAAGCCTTTGCGTCTTTTAAGTTGTCGAAGTCAGGGGCCGGTGGGGCGATTGAAAAGCCTTTGCGTCTTTTAAGTTGTCGAAGTCAGGGGCCGGTGGGGCGATTGAAAAGCCTTTGCGTCTTTTAAGTTGTCGAAGTCAGGGGCCGGTGGGGCGATTGAAAAGCCTTTGCGTCTTTTAAGTTGTCGAAGTCAGGGGCCGGTGAGGCGATTGAAAAACCTTTGCGTCTTTTAAGCTGTCCAAGTCAGGGACTGATGAAAGAACTAAGGAGCCTAGTCCACTAGCTTATGAAAAGAACCTATATAGCAAAGGGCGGGGTTGTACGAACTGCCATCAGAGCTATACAGCAGTCTTCAGATTTGTAAGTTTTCTTGATACTGTGATAGTTGGAAGTCGATATTTGCAGGCAGCCCAACAAGTCGATCACTATCTTCCCATTGTTTACCTTCCCTCAGCCTGATTGCTAGCATATTTCTTACCATACCTACATTTCAAAAAGTGGGTCTTTTCTATCGGTTTTTAGTTGTCCAGAGTAGTCTTATTATCGCGGTAAAATTTGAGTCACTGTGCCCAGTATTTATTAGATTTTCTAAAAGGCATATCAACTATTTTTGAATTGGAGTCGCCCTTTGTAAGATCTTAAAAAGGCTAAGTAATTCACACCGACGAATGGTTGCGAGAAAGAAGGACTGTTATATATATACGAACGTGTTTCCTTTATATACATTTCTAAGAAGGTAATTTATTTTTAGCGTGGGCGCAGTTCCTCAGCGGATAGAGTTCTGGGCCCTAACACATAACTTTTGGGGCGACTATCATTGAAACGATAAACCTCCAAAACTAGCAACTAAGTTCGAGTTTAAGAGCTTCATTTAATTCTTCACAAATGTATTGACAACTTGCTATATTACAAAAAAAAATCGGCCTGAACATAACTTATTTCGATCACCAAAGCTTCAAAAATGATATCGTCTATAGACTATCATCGTCCTACTGAACGATGGGTTTCCGGTTCAACCCTCGGCAAAAGAGAAACCACAAATTAAAGTATTTTTCACTATGCCATCTTAAGTGAACTGCTGACAAGCATCCAAAAGTATAACTGCCCTTGTGCCCTGTCAAGCTTCTGAATCTAGACGTTCGGACGTGGTGTGGATAAATTTGCAGGTTTCTTCCATTCGTCCCGAAAAATTAATGCTTGGTATGCGTATTGTCTTATATGGACGTGTTGCGTCAAGTATTTATTTATTTGTAGTATTGGGCATACAAGAAAATCAAGACAAAAACTTTTTTTTTCATTATATAATTCACACTCGATTTTTGTGAGTGGCATTCGGAGAGCTCTTACTCTTATCTGAGTGGTTTCATACCAAACTTGTGGACAGATAAATAGTTCTTGTACAGACATTGAGTACGGCCAATTTTCGGAAGACGACAAAGTAGTCTTAACTGGTTTTTTGATTGGATTTTATTTTGGCAGCATCAACTCCCTGAATGGCCACAACCAAATTTAGCCCTACATATCAGAAACAGTGATGCTATTCTGTCATTTTAAATGCTGGACTTAGCATTAATTTTTTGAATTCTTGGGAGCATTTCAAAAAGAAAAATGCAAAATGTTTTTTTTTTATGTTTTTCAATTTTTGCATTTTTTTTTACTGGAATTTGGTACATTAAGCTGATATCCTGGCATCGAAGTTATAGATGTTTCCCACCACTTTCCCACGCATCAGATGGCAGATGCGAAATGTGAGTGCGAAGGACTTATTATATCTTTTCTGTGATGGACCTCATACGTAAAAAAAATACAACCACTGTAATTAGATCTCTCGAATTGAAAGTGTAAATTCTAATTTTGAGTGGGTATTGTAGATATTTCGTAAATAGGTACATAGTGTTGATATATATGTATATTTTTTTAAAGAGTGTTGAATAAAAATTAAATTCGTTCTTTCAAAAACATGGTTTTTATCGGCCAAGTTATTTTCAGGCACGGAATTCCTTACTAAAGAGAGAGTTTCATTATGAGGATAGGCAGGAAAAATACATTTAGAATATTGTATATAGAATAAAAGACAAAATAATATATATATATTTTTTTTTTTTCTTAAATCAAAGACACATTTTGTTTTGTGAAGCATTTTCTTTTGACATCATTTTAGCATTTGTTTGCAGTCTAGCATTTTTCTTTTCTGAACTCGGGCAACACTGATCAGAAACCACACTTTTTGGTAGGCCCCAATACCACGTTCGTTGTTGGACAACTTTGCATCGTCATTACCCAAAAATATCACTTAGTGATTGGGCCGCTTTCTGACACCACTCTCTGTCGTAGCGCCCTCTGGGAGCTTTTTTTTGTAGTGTAGGCCCTAAATTCGAATACTTTTAGCGAGACTCCGGATCCATCTTCTTCAGCGGAAACTTCGACAACTCCTGATGTAGCCCCTGTGATTTATTCGGTCTTCACCAGAATACATTTACGTTCAACGTTGTTTTTTTTTTTTTTTTTTTTGTTATACCGATTACGCGGCCATTTTGAGACCGATTTTTATGAAAAATGGCCCAAAAGAAAGGCGAATTCTTACATTTGAATTTCCTCCTTCATTGTTTTGTCACAAATGACAAGATTAAGAAAGTAGACAGTTGTAAGATTGCATATAAGAAGTAGTCCTTTTCTTCGTACTATTTGGGATGAAATACTTAAGTCAACATTTCAAATATTTGGCCTCTTTACTCTGACCTAATTTAAAGCTTTTAAATTGCTTTCTGATACCCAACATTGGACGGCGTCCCGTCACTCAAGGATATACCTAGCAGCAACTCCTTTCCTTTAGAGTTGCGAAAATTTATTACCACTCATTTTTGGGGAACAGCACGTGCTACAAAAGCCAGACCCTTTCTCACCATTCCGACGTCTGGGTAGCTAGGTGCCATTCATTTTCACCCAACGTGCATTTATTTTCCATCACTGTCCTAATGAGGACATGAGAATCGAGAAGAAGCCAGCTAAATTGCCGAAACCTCAATAAAATGTATCCGCACACTCAAAAGGGTTCAGTGCAGTGCCACCAAAACACGAAGGATCGCCTTGCGGCACCATTACGGGGTAGCACGCAAAGTGACCAGACCATAGACACAGAGCCAACCAAACTAGTGCCATACTCTATAAAAGGGACTAGAAAGAAAATAAAAATTTAAAATGTCACGTACTTCGAACAGGGACAGTTAAAAGGGCTGACCCACAACAATGACCAACGGCGAGTAAACACCATCGCAGCAACCTTCTAAGTGACCCTTGCTTTGGATGACCCTTTTTTTTTGTGTGAGCGAGTGTATGCGCTGTGTACTGGGTTCTGCCAAATAGCCCCGGGACGGGACTTTTTTTTTTGATTTATCGTGGAAGAGTGTATACCTATATCCAGATGAAATTTGTAAGACCTTGGCAGTTGAAAATCCAGCGCAACTGGAACTATCATTGTTCGAACGGTGTCGGATTTTCCGGTCACTTGGGCTTCATGAGTGTTGTAATAGCCGTACATGAGTAGCGTCCATTTAATGGCTAATTGGTCACGTTTGGTGTTGGGATTATTACTTCATAAATCATTTTCGGCCATACTCGTATTCGTATGGCGAGGAACTTTGAACTGGGCATTCCTATGTGTTCAAGCACCGATAATTGAGTTGTGAATCATTCGAAATGTCTTTCGGGGATTTATCGAACACATCGGAGTTGTAATGAGGTGTGACATGAGGGCTGTTTTTCGGGTACTTTGAATTAGAAGTTGTTCGCGCGACTCATTAGTGGGTTCGGCCTAATGATGAATGGAGGTTTGACAAGCTGTCAGGTGCCTGGGAACAAGTTAACAAATTTGACAGTGATGTATAGAACGTACCTAGTATCTTTTCAGTATCAGTGCGGTATGGTTGGGAATACTGACCTTGTGCAGGTATGTCGGTAGGTACTGCGGGTACTTCGGCTGGAAAAATACAAACAGAATTGATTAATAACTGGATGAGAATTGAAACGAATAAATGTAATAAAGGAACGGGTGGATGAAGGTATTACACAAGTTGAAGTGGCTGTCAGGCTTTTGTAAAAATTATTGCTTCTGTCATTAATTAGAATGGTAATGGCGGCTATGAATTTGTCACCCAGTTCGCAGAGTAAACAAGTTGGAAAGGTGTTTGTTGAATGTTTGCAATAGATTTACTATAGAACTTAGCGCGGTATTTTATGCTGACTATAGGGATTGGTTTTTGACAATGCCGGGTATATAAATGCCATTGGGTACGACTTTGAAAAAGTTGCGCAGTATTGAGTTAGATTAAATGGTAACTACATGTCATTTTTCTTTCTAAATGTCATTTCCTTTTTTTTTGGGTCGCAGAAACAATAAAAAAACAGCCGGAGTAAGGTAAGTATGGCGAATAATGCCACTTGGCAATATTTCGGGCTAAGAGGGCTTCGAAGACTTTGAAGACTGGTTTCCCCCTCTTTTTTTATATCAGCAAAAACATTAGTTTTCCCCCAAATTCGAAAAAGTTCCCCCAAGTAAAATTTGCCTTCGTTTTCATATGAAAAAATAAAAATGGAAGTCGTTCTATAACAATTTTAATTAGCAAGTTTAAAATAAACATAAATAGTGTGTTAATAAAGAAACGATATCCGCTCTTTAGCACGTGTTTTATTATCTGCGAAGGGATCAGCGTTGCCGCGAAGAAAAAAGCATTGAGGGCCATTTGACAAGAGCTGGGTCCAAATATTTTACAAAAAATCGGCCCTTAAAAAATTAAACTACTGTTTATTAATATTTGTATTTATTCTTAATATTTATTTAATGCATTAAGTTCCTTACATTTAGATTAAAAAACAGATAAGCAAAAAAATCGCAGATGTATTACATTTTTTAATAATTAACAGACATCTTCCGGCCTGAGACACTTAATAAAAATATAAGACTGAACTGAACACTCGCAGGAACGCAGGAAAAAGACAGCACTACACGGAATTGTACTGAACATTCTAGTACTTCTGTCACTTTTCGTCTTTCATGGAAGCAATTTCTATATATATTTTTTTTTTTTTAAAGATTGCACAAATAATGGTAATGGCGGCTATGAATTTGTCACCCAGTTTGCAGAGTAAACAAGTTGGAAAGGTGTTTGTTGAATGTTCGCAATAGATTTGCTATAGAACTTAGCGCGGTATTTTATGCTGACTATAGGTACTGGTTTTTGACAATGCCGGGGACTTAAATGCCATTGGGTACGACTTTGACAAAGTTGCGCAGTATTGAGTTAGATTAAATGGTAATTACATGTCATTTCCTTTTTGTTAGTTCGCAGAAACAATAGAAAAACAGCCGGAGTAAGGTAAGTAAGGCGAATAATGACACTTGGCAATATTTCGGGCTAAGAGGGCTTCGAAGACTTTAAAGACTGGTTTCCCCCTCTTTTTTTATATCAGCAAAAACATTAGTTTTCCCCCAAATTCGAAAAAGTAAAATTTGCCTTCATTTTCATATGAAAAAATAAAAATGAAAGTCGCCTATAACAGTTTTTACTAGCAAGTTTAAAATAAACATAAATACTGTGTTAATTAAAAATGCTATCTGCTCTTTAACACGTGTTTTATTATCTGCGACAGAGAGATCAGCGTTGCCGCGAAGAAAAAAACATTGAGGATCATTTCGAAATATTTCAGGGCCATTTGACAAGAGCTGGGTTCAAATATTATACATAAAAATCCGTCCTTAAAAAATTAAACTACAATCTATTAATATTTGTATTTATTCGTATTATTTATTTAATGCATTAAGTTTCTTACATTTAGATTAAAAAATAGATAAGCAAAAAAAATCGCAGATGTATTACATTTTTTAATAATTAACAGACATCATCCGGCCTGAGCCACTTAATAAAAATATAAGACTGAACTGAACACTCTCTGTCACCTAACGCAGGAAAAAGACTGAATTGTACTGAACATTCTAGTACTTCTGTCACTTTCATGTCGTCACGTCACTTTCTGTCGTCTTTCATGGAAGCAATTTCTATTCGTTTTTTTTTTTTTAAATATTGCACAAAATACGACTAAGCGCCCAATCTGGCAACACTGCTGTCATGCAGTTGTCAATGTCGTACCCAGAAAATAATGTGGTGTATGTGTATGGTATATATGTAACTATAGGCAGTGTTACCACTAAAAAAAAGCGAATCCGGTCAAATCTGACCGAATGACCGATTTTTATTTTTTTAAATTCGGTCAAAAATAAAAACAAAAAAGTTTTAACGGATACTATTTTATACGTAGTTTCTTTATTTTTCCAAACTAATATTGTTAAAGCTAATAAAACAAAAATCAAACAATTCATTGAAATGCTTTTTTGCATCACAACGTTTTTCAGGAAAAAAGAACTTTTAATCTAACTCAGTCTTAAAAAAAATTGTTCAATGTATAGCTACATATTATTGGAAAAAAATGTACATTTATAATCGATTTAATTTATAAGTTTTATACACCCCGTTTGTCCCTATTTTTCTTATGATTGGAAGGAACAAGGCTATTGTAGAAAAGCCTTTTTTCAACGCGTTTATTTTCTTCTTCTCGCTTCAATACATCAAATCTTACAATATATAAATAATACAAGTGATAATAGTGATGAAAACATACCTGAAAAACGTAGCGGTTCATTTTAAGATTCACTTCCTTATAAATCTTGCAGGGTATAAGTTAAACTCAAACACTTTGTTTGCTTAAAAAAAATATTTTATTAAAATACAACTTAACTCTAGAATCTACTCAAAGCAACTAACAAACGATCATACCTAAACACCTATATTTATAACACGATGAAAACAACGCCGGAATCGCTCCAGACGCATCGTCAGCATTCTGTGGGCACGTCAGGTGCAACATGGTTCGATGGCATGCAGTAAGGTGTCATATTTGCTGACACTGTGGGAACGGATGTGTTGTTGGCGAATGTTTTAGAGATAACGATGGGAACTGATGATGAGCGTGTTGTATGTGAATAGAAGAAAAGTTTAGGGTTTCGTTTATTAACTCTTCCCCTCTTAGGTTTTTGCGTCCACGCAAACTAGTAGAATGGGATATTGAGGATGCTGTTTTGATGTGTAATAACTTCGGGATGCTGATCTTCGATCTTGAGATTCGACTGCATCTGCACTTGAACTGGTATGGATTGTGGGATGATATTGACAGTAGGTCTCCTTTTGACTTTTAGCTTTAAGAGTAGTACCACTGCTAGGACCGAAAATATCACTGCAAAGAGAGAGTAATTTATGATTTCCAATGAATGTTTTTCTCCTTTGATTAACTGAATCTGCTTTGTGTTATTGATATGTAGTTCCTTCATCAGTTCTAGAGACAGGACTTCTTCGAGTTCGGATGTTTCAGATAAGATGTTTAGAAGAGGAGGTGCAGCTTTTATGTTAGCTATTTCTTCTGATATGTACTTTTGATGGTTTATTGTAATGGTGGTGTTTTTGAATTTAACTATGAATGTTCCTTGAAGATCTTTTGTTGCTCCGTCCGTTTCTAGTTGACCTTTAAAATCGTTAAGAAGTATGACCCCTTGTGCTATTTCTTCCACTTGCGTAATATGGTGATTGTTCGTCTTGTTACAAGTTGCGTTTAGGCTTTTGAGCAATTTAGAAATACAATTATCGTTACTTATATCTATTACATGATTTCTTCTACAAAGGGATAATTCATTTATAGTTTTACATTTTTTTCCAATTCCGTATATTAGATCATCTTTTCTTAAGATATTTTCAAAATCTATTTTATTGATTACATTATTTCTTTTAATTGATTTGATAGTAAATTTTTCGAAAATTATATCCTCCGTTTTGGGGATGTTTACAATATATATAAGTTTATTTGAGCTTAATGCTATTTTAACATCAGCGAATTTTAACGCTTCTTCGACATTTTCGTAAGGAATGTGCGTTTCGTTAATTCTACTTATTACTAGATTAATTTCTACCTTGGAAAGTATATGGGAGCTTACAATATTCGATTTTGCTAGTTCTATGGCATAAATAACATTTGTTAATTCTTCTTTCAGCAATTTAGTTTTATATTGAAGGCTTAAAGCTAGTTCTAATTCGAATGATTTATCGGTTCTTACAACTTTAATTATCTCGTTAGTTACATTTGTAATTTGGTTAATTCTATCATTGTATGCTCTATTTATAAAAACTTGATCGTTATTATTTTCTATTATATTGTTGATCTTATTCTCCATCAGATTAAAATCGGAATGATCCGGATTACCGGCAATCCACTTCCACGCGGATCCGATGAAATCCAGCGATCGCTTCGCTTTATGAATTTTTATGTTATCGATTAAGTTCTTTACCTGTGCAAGTTCATGTTTTAGGATGGGAAATAAGGAGAGGTGCGTAAAATCGTGTTTATCCAATGCGGACAATATTTCAGACACAAATGTTTCGTATTGTTCTATTTCTAGGATGTGAATTAATTTTAAATCTCCGTTTTGAATCCTGGCTTTGCCATGACTTAAAGCTATTATTTGTGAGTTAGTATAATCAAAAATCTGGACTTCTGCAAAGGCGACGACGATGACGCAGAATAACCTGTAGGGGAAGGGAAAAAAAGAAAGGTTTTCAATTTCGAATATTACTTTTATGGATCGTCCTTCCGGATTTTGTTACAACCACGGAGGGTTTATTTTCCTGTACAATTTCCTTTTTATACCTAACTGTTAATTTAGAACCATGACGTTTGTTGTGTTTCACATAAATTGTTTGGCCTACCTCATAATCTTTTTCTGGCTGTTTCTTCTTGTTGTGATATGCTATGTCTTTTTCCTGTTTTGCCCGTAGACGTTCGATTGTCTCGTGTCTACTCATTTCGAATTTATCGGGATCGGTTGATACATTTCTGCTGTAGAAAATTTCGATAGGTTTCCTATTGATAGTGGAGTGAATACTTGAATTGTATTCATAGACGGATCGCTCTAGTAATTCTTCGAACGAACGGTGAATGCCATCTGTTTTCAGACATCTCATGATTTCTGAAAGGGTTGAATGAAATCTTTCAACCTGGCCATTAACCTCACTCTTGTAGGAGGGAGTTTGGAAGACTTCGATGTTTAATTGATCATGCATCATAAAAGTGATTGAGGCAGAATTGAGGGATTTTTCGTTGTCTATTACGACAAATTTTGGTACACCGTAAAAAAATAAAATTTCTCGAAGAGGTTTTCGTATATCTTCAATTGCTCTTGATTTTATCGGTTTTGCTTGTGCGAATTTGGAAAATTTATCTAGTGCAGTTAGAATAAGGTTTCGTTCGGTGGAATAGATATCTATATGTAGTATGTGTCCGGGATATTGCGGAATTAGTGTTGTTTTTATAATGGGATTGTTAGGATGTCTCTCGTATTTGTTTTCTTTGCATATTGTGCATTGGCTGACAAGGTTTTTGATTTTAGCGCTCATCCTTGGGAAATAATATCTTTCCAGAATTTGCATTCTATTCTCATTCGAATTGCGATGAGCTCTTTTATGTACTTTTAAAATAATATTTTCCTGTTCTGATTGATCTGTTATGTCTTCAACTTTTACTCGGGTAAATCTAATTCTGTAACTATTGAAATAAAGGGGATAAATCTCTTGAATCAAGCCCATGACCTCTTCCGTGGTCATTATTCCGTTAAGGACAGCTGGATTAAGAAATCTCTTAAAAATTCCTATTAAATTTTCTTTTGTGTAAGATGGTTCGGTTATGGTATGCCTACTGAACTTAGGGAAAGGTGTTTTAAATTCATGACTTGATGTATTGCCTGTATCCAAAATGAGTTGGTTTCTAAATACGTATATTGGTGTTTCGACTGAAGGGATTAAGTTGTGGGACGAACTCTCGTCACTATGTTGTGTTCCAGTTAGCGAATTTATTGCTGTATCGCGCGGAGGTCTGGATAAAGCATCCGCAACAACATTAGTTCTTCCGGGTTTATAAATGATTTCATGGTTGTATTCTTCCAAGATGGCTTTCCATCTCTTCATCTTTGAATTGTTATTTTTATTACTAAGCGCGTATGTTAACGGTTGATGATCGGTAAAGATTTTTACCTTGCGTGATCCGTAAAGGAAGTTGCGAAGAGAATGCAGTGCCCAGATGATGGCAAGAATCTCTTTCTCGTTAGTAGCGTATGATTCCTCCGTTTTATTCAGCGTTCGGGAGATAAATATAATAGGTCTGTTATCTTGTTCCAGGACTGCTCCGATAGCGTAATCGGAAGCGTCTGTTGTGAGTTGGAATTCTTTGTTAAAATCGGGATAGGATAAAAGAAGATCATTTGATATAAGGGAATTTTTGACTTTATTAAAAGATTCTATTGCTTCATCGTTAAGATGTATTATTTTTTTGCTCGAAAGATTTTTGGAGATACGGCCTCCTTCCCTCTTAAAAGAGCTGTTAGGGGTTTTGCGAGGTTTGCGTATCCTTTTATAAAACGGCGGTAGTAGCCTGAAAGTCCTAAGAAAGATCGTAGATCTTTAAGTGTATTTGGACGTGGAAAATTCATTATTGCCTCTACCTTTGCCGGGTTGGTTCTGATACCATTTGAAGAAATGACAAATCCTAAGAATTCAACTTCATTCCTAAGAAATGCACACTTATCTAATTGAACTTTCAAATTTGCCCTTTCTAATGTTTGGAAAACTGTTTGCAGATTAAGGTAGTGCTCTTCCTCATTCTTGCTGAAAATTACGATATCATCTATGTACACGTAACATATCTTCCCTATATGTTCGCGTAAGATATCATCAAGTGCCCGCTGAAATATTGACGGGGCGTTTTTTAGGCCGAATGGCAGCCTCGTGAACTCGTACTTTCCATTATTCACGGAAAAGGCTGTCTTTTCGATATCTGCCTCTCTGAGCGGTATCTGGTGAAAACCACTCTTAAGGTCAATGACTGAAAAACATTTGCTTTTGCCTAATTGAGATAACACTTCGGTTATCTCGGGAATTGGGTATTTATCCGAAATTGTTATAGAATTTAGTTTGCGGTAATCGATAACCATTCTGTACTTTTTCTCATTAGATGAGTCAGTTTTCTTCGGCACTATCCATACAGGCGAGTTGTATGGAGACCGTGAAGGTCTAATTATACCGTCGCTAAGTAGCTGTCTGACTTGCTTCTCAACTTCATCCTTGAGAGCCATGGGATAGGGGTAAAATTTGGAATAGATAGGAGCTTCTGAAGTTGTACGAATATCTCCTTTTACGACAGTGGTGAAAGTAAGTTTCTCGTCGGGCTCGGTGAATAAGTTGGGAACGTTTTTTATTATATCGTTAATTCTGTTCCTCTGGGAAGTATTTAGGTGATCTAGTTTTATTTCAATATTGTTTACGGCCGTGTAGGCATGTTGTTTTATCTTGATCTTTACTTTATCTTTTATAACCATATAACTATCTTTTGTGAAAATTATGGCAGAAAGCTCTTTCAAGCTATCGTTTCCTAAAATAGCATTAAACGATTTAAGAGTCGGAAGGATAAAAAATTTAATATTTGTGTCTTTGAGACCGAATAGATTGACGTTAGTATAGTGGCTGACTTTAACATTTCCGCCAATAGAATTTGCATAGAAGGGTTGTGCGTTTGGTAAAGGTTTTGAAACAAGGTTTTCCTGAATATAATTTTTGTTAGATCCAGTGTCTATTAAGATTTTTAATATTTGCCCGTTCTTCGTTCTGCACTCAAAGTAGGGCAGCGAAGAACAATTTAATCTAAAAAATGGATATCCGTAAAATCCAAAATTTCGTTCTCGGACGTGTTTCTGGATTCTTCGTAATCCTCTGGTCCTGCGACTGGTTGTTCTTGTGGATTGTATTGGTTAGCACATAGTTGTTCGTAACTATGTACATCGACATCTTCTGGCTGAGGTTCGATGTGGAAATTTCTATGGTACTTCATAGGTCCTGGTGGTGCTTCTGCTGGAGGTCTTTTTCCATACATCTGATTTGGCCTTGGTCTATTCATGTAGTTTACTCCTCTTGACCGCATGCTCTGGTCTACGTCCATTGGTTCTGGTCTCGGTTGCGGCTTAGGCGCATTAGGACGAGGAGGCATTGGTGCATAATGCTGAGCTCGATTTTGTGGGTAACTTTGAATAAACTGTTGTTGTCTGTAAGCGTTTTGGTTTGGGGGGAGATTTGGTTGCCTATGGTAGTTTTGGTTCATATGTTGGTTAAAATGGAATGGTAGTTGGGGTAAGTATGCTAGTTGAGGATAAAAATCTTGTCTATTTCCTTGAGGATTAGGAAAAGTAGTGTTTACTGCATTTCTACGAGGTGGAATTGGGGGTACAACCTGATTGTGGGTTGCACGAGAAGGTGCGTTATGAGCAATTGCATATTGAGTACGGTAATTTTGATTCTCAAGCTTAAAACAAAGATGTAAAGCTTGTGGCAGATCGGTAGGTTCTCTGATACCAAGTAATCTCGGTAAATCGCCTTTCAAGCCTCTTATAAAGGTATCGAGGGCCTTGTCGCGATAAGTCTGGGTGAGTAAAGTAATGGACTCATTACTGATTTCCATACAACCTATTTTGTTTAGTATAAGAGATAAATGGGAATAAACTTTGTGATAAAATTCTTGAACAGTGAGGTTACCCTGAACTAGAGAAGTCATTTGGTATTCAAGTGTGGTCAAATCTCGTTTGTCTGCATAATGCATAGTTAGGCAGCGAGAAATGCACTTCCAATCCAATGGGGTATTATATGATTCCAATACCACATCAGCTTGGCCTACAATTTTGTTTCTTATAACACTCAAAATTCCGAAGTACTTTGGTGTTCCTCTAGTGGATTCATACAGTTGTAAAATTCTGTCTACACTTTTTTTCCAGGAATTGTATTCTCCTGGTTCTCCGGTGAAGTCTTTTAAGCTTCGAACAACATCGGGGATTTTGTCTAGCTCCGTAAGATTTGCACGGTGTTCTGGGTTGATAATTTGGTCTGTACCACTAAAACCATCAGTGTTAGGGTTTATAACTGATTGAACCCATCGGCGACCTTCATTTTGAAGGACACGACCAACTATTCCCGTAACGAGGGTGTTGAGCGCGTCATTGGTTATCACTCCGCCTGCATTAGGGGCATTTGGAGGATTCGGATGAATTTCTTGGTTGAGGACCGGTGGTCGAATATGAACTGGGTTTGACATAATTATCGGAAAAAAAACTGAACTAGCACAACTACAGAGAATAAATTATTTTTTACGATTTTATCTGAGGGAGATTTCACAAACACTAATTCACTTATTTCAGAAAAAAAAAAATAGAATGTAAATTTGCTTATAGCTTAGATTGGTTTAACTTTATAATAACACTTAATTTTAGCTTAATCTAATCTTACTTAAGCACTTGTTTCTTACACTAGTGCGGCTCGTTGCATCCTGGAGCGGCTGTCAAAGTTGATTGACTCCTTTTCCTCTGGTTGTTTATTTTCCAGCTACTGGGGGGCCTCGTTTCTCCAAGTCGATTTGTTTCACAGCAATGTCTTTGATACACAGTCACAAACACGCTATTTTTATTAAACCCACGTACACGAATTACTGTCGGATTTCAACGCGGGTCCCTGCTCGGGCGCCAGTTAAACTCAAACACTTTGTTTGCTTAAAAAAAATATTTTATTAAAATACAACTTAACTCTAGAATCTACTCAAAGCAACTAACAAACGATCATACCTAAACACCTATATTTATAACACGATGAAAACAACGCCGGAATCGCTCCAGACGCATCGTCAGCATTCTGTGGGCACGTCAGGTGCAACATGGTTCGATGGCATGCAGTAAGGTGTCATATTTGCTGACACTGTGGGAACGGATGTGTTGTTGGCGAATGTTTTAGAGATAACGATGGGAACTGATGATGAGCGTGTTGTATGTGAATAGAAGAAAAGTTTAGGGTTTCGTTTATTAACTTATACTCACTTCACTTCAGTCTTGTTTGAATGCACACCCCCAGTCACAGTTTGGTGGGAGCAGTCAAATGAGATATGAGACTGCCGCGTGGTCGTGGACCGTAGAGCCACTGTATTCTAGGATTGTTCACAATAAATTGGTTTCTGTATGGAATTTTGAGCGTGTTCGTTAAGTATGGCCAAGTTTTATTCAAATTACATAAATCCATCTTTATATCTAATCATAAAACCATATTATTTTTCCGGTCAAAACAAGTTTTTTCAGGTTAAAGATTCGGTTAGATCTAGGATTTCAAAATTTTCTCCGGTCAGAGTGAAGAATTTTCGGTCAAATATGACCGGAATCCAGTCAGAATGGTGACACTGGCTATAGGTATTCATTAATCACTATTCACCGATTCTCTTTTAGACTTCAGAATCTACGCATCAATCGAAACGTTAATGTCATGTATAGCAAGCAATCGAGAGTCGAGACATCTTTCGATGATTTCTATTCCCAGGCTTTATTTTATATTTAATTATTCGAAATGTGCACCCAAATTTATCTGTACAAATTTGCAACCTTATAATAAACAAAAAATTAACTTTTAACGGTCTGAAAAATCGAAAATCTTTACTGGAAGCAGCTATTTTCTGGAGGGAAACCACCGAGATGACCGGATGAGAGGCTTGTTATAGATATCTCTCGGGGGAAAATACCCGAATCAGAAGCTTTACAAGTCCCATCATTTCGAGGTAAGCAACGATGTCACGTTACTACTATTCCCCTGCGTCTTTTGCTTCATGCTAAAGAACTTATCGCTGCAAAAAGAAAGGGTACCTATATTTTTACCGCCATTTTTCGTTGTGTTCATTTTCACCATTTCGATCGTCCTACCAACTGCAGTGTATTGAGCATTGAGCCTTACCAATAAACATTTTTAGTTCCAACTTTAAATTTAAATAGTTCACAGTGGCTTTATTTTTCATAAAATTTTTTCCAACGGTAAGCTTCCGTAGATTTAAATTCGGGCCTGAAAATGTCTATTGCTGGGGTCCATTTTTGCCCCCCTACAACAGTTTCCTTTCAAGTTGGTCATCTATCAATGGGTGGCAAAGAAGTGGAGGGCTAGAAGCATATGCGTTTGCAGTGATAGCCAAGCTGCATTAAAAGTGCTGCTTAACCCTCTTACCTCGTGTAAATAAGTGTTCGAACTCAAGCTTTCTCTGCACCTGTCCGGAAGGCTAAACACAGCGTATCTTATTTGAGTCCCAGGGAAATGAGATCGCTGATGAGCTTGCCAGGCTGGGTTCAGAAGAAGCATTCTTAGGACTAGAATCTGCGTTGGGTCTGCCTACATCGGTGGTTAAGTCATCCATTGATACTTAGATTTCTCGCGAACACGAGTGTCGGCGGCGAGGCTGCGCTGGATGTGGGTACACCAAACGGTTGCGTCCGGACATCTGCAAAAGGTCAGCGTTTTTCCTTCTGCCTCTCAGGAGAATCGACTGTAGACTGCTTGTGGGCGTCCTTTCGGTTTTGGGCTTGAGTGTAACCAGCATCTGTCCTGCTTGTGGAGAGGACTATGATACAGCGGAACACTTCCTCTGTAGCTGTCCTGCCGTTGCTCGCATCAGGTGGCGGATTTTTGAGGCTGACGTGGTGAGTGCCGAAAGCCGAACATCTAAGCTCTTCATCACCATCGGTAGTAACAACCTCCGAAAAAAAAACAGCAACCGCTGTAACCGAACGATTTATCGGTAAATTACGTTCAAATCGGAGTCGCTCTACACAGATGTGAGGTTAGGTTAGGTTGAAATGGCTGTCGGCTAACTGGTTAGGTAAGGCGACACACCCTTTGCAATACCACATGAATCTGTATTCATTCCTCCTACTCGTTGAACCAGTTGGAGCTTCTGATGAAGCGTAGTAGATTTCGAATGTCGATGTTTTTTAGATCGTTCAGATCACTATGGTAGAAAGCTTCCAAATGGAGTTTTCGTCTAGGTGAGAGAGCGGGACAAGTACAGAGAAGATGGGGAATGGGGAAATGGATGTTCGTTCATAGCAATTAGTATGCAAAACGCGCTTAAAACAGTTCGTCGTTATAAACGAAGTCGTATTAAACGGATTCCACTGTATATGAATACCGCTCGTGGTTAAAAGTCATAACAGCAGTGACGTTACTTAACTCCAATCGTTAGCCTTTCACTTAATGCCAAACAAGGCGTTGAATTGGTGATTCTAAAAAAAATAAACAATTTCCCAGAACATTTAGCAAAATTTTAAAATTCAACCAGCTGTGCTTTCCATCAACTCTAACCAAAAAATGGCCACCGGTCATTATTTTATGTATCCAAAACCGATTTTGATTTTTCCAATTTCCATTCCCACAAGAAGCGATAAAAAAAAGCCTTACGCAACCATCAGTATGACTCAGCACTGGCATTAAACGTGCGGTGACCAGAAATGTGAGTTAATACGTGGGCACGCAAGTCAGCCGCACAAGTTAGCCAGACTTAAAAGTTAAAACTGGCTCGCTGGCCATTCGTATCTGGTATGACCAAAGGCTATTAATAAGTCCAAGTGCGGGCGACTCATGTCGGTGTTATCTTATAGAGCGAATATTATTCGGAGGAACAACAAAATGCCTGCCCCACAAATCACAAAACCGCGCGCTCATTGTTCCATTTGCCTTGGCAAAGGTGCTGCCTGCCGAAGGCGGTAGATCATTTTCTACGCCTCGCTACATCTCTGCAATCAAGATGTTTCCCATCTGTCGAGTGTCGACTGAAAACCCAAATACCGTAACAAAACAAAAACATCAGGCACAACCACATACAGGTGGGTGATCGTGGGGCAGTCAGCACAGCATGAAGCCGATGTAAACGCCAGCGAAAACATACACTCGCGTTGCGTAACATCAATGCAAACCAAAAGTCAGGCTCTGCGTATGGAAAACAAACAAACGCGCAGATACGGACACGGACACGGCGACGACGGTGTTTGTTAGATTTTCTATTTTAATTTCATCGGAATAAAGCCTCACGGAACTGGCTGCGGCTGGGGCTGCGTTCTCTCCCGTGGGGGGAATCTTAATTGAATCAGTTCAGCAGGCAGTCTGATAGCGCACACCACCCCATTAATTGTGCCCATCAGCGAGTCGCGACTAATGCGCCTGTATCTGCATCTCCGTGTACTCTGTGTTCCAACGATTCAGCACCTTTGGGCCAACAACGCAACAACGCAACAACTGGTGAATGGTACCGTAGCATGATGCACTACTGACTGCGCGCTATAGTATACCGCGGCGAGAATAACCGTCAAACAGCGAGTACCGGTAAAAATACAGTGGTGGCTTATTGGCATGGCTCCATATGTGTGCAGTCGGTCATTACGGTGCAGCGCGAGTACCTAATCTCACATGCAGTGTTTGTTGAATGGGCGCCATTAATTGCGGCATACACACCGACACCGACACCGCACACCACACACAAGCACACACTGATACGGCATTGCGCATTCCGTTCTTTCAGATTAATTAGATGCAGTTCAAGCGCGGTGGCGAAAAACGTGGGAAAACAGTTTCCCCGCGTAGATTGAATTCCACAAGCGAGGACCTCTTGTGCAATCGCCACCGGCAATATGAGTTGTATGGTACTCGTACTGTTATTGGAGGTGGCACGATAGCCAAGTGAACCTAGCGCGGTATCGGCTACGGATCTGTGCAGAAAATATGCAAGGCGGACCTAGATCACGACCAAATCCGGTATCGGGTGGGTTTGAATTTGGAATTTGGAAACAGGGTCCATTTGGGCCGACTTGCAACCGTCTTCGGTCTTCCAATTAGCGCAGTAGGAGTAGGTATACTCCCACTGCAATGGCTTTGACATTTTTATTTTCTTTTTTTTGTTCATGGCGGCTGCTGGGCACAAAAGTCATGCCACCTGACACTGCATAAATTATAAATTACGCGGTTAAGCGGGTGCGGGTTGTATCTGACGTAGTTTTTCGCTGGAGTCGCAGTCACCACCGCACCCATTTCGTGCAGCGAGCACCGACAGAGAGGTCGACAGACACCAGACACACACTGGCTCACATTTGTCATATAAAGTTGTGGGTCAAGTTGTTGCGTTTGAGTTGAGGTGTACCGACAGGTTGGTGGGGTCACACGTCACAGACGAATGTGTACTACGAGTGGATGTGACATATGACGTCTGGCGACACGTTGCGGCTGCGGTTACTGATGTGGGAAATAGCAAAAGACACTAGGCGACGCCACGAGAGTTTCTGGTGGAGTTTGGGTGTTCCACAGATGGGTTACACAATGCGTTGGCGAATTTGTTATCATTTGTCAAATGTAAGCCGCCGCACCTTGAGTGTCACTTTTTTTGTTTAAGCCCGTTTCATTTGAGAGAAGGCCAGCTCCTGTTTCATTTGTAAAACATTCCACACACCTACTGAAGACCTGTAGACCTCGGCTATATCCGCAGTTAAACATGAGGCACATTTTTTACTGTCATCGTTCGGTTAAGCTATCCGTAATAAATATTTATAGGTACAGACTCCGTTTAGTTTTTAAAATTCCACGCGATGCTATTTCTCTGGGTCGTTTTTAGACTGTCACCACACCACACAAGTTAAATGAATAAGCTCCGAATAAGCAGCCCGTCTTTAATATGGAAAATTCACCAACAAAGGCCAGATGCGAACAGACTCTGTTGAAGCCTGCCAGTCTATGTGCCATTTGAGTAAACCGCTTAGATCAATCATCCGCCCACCTATAGACAAATTTAAATTGGATAATTACACGACACTGTGCTGGGGAACATTGAAAAAGATATACATTGACATTTCATTAACATAATAACGTGCTTTAGAAATGGCATTCGTTGTGATTTGTGAGTGTTTGAAATTCATTGGGCGTTTGTGTCTATAAAAACAGTTACAAAGCGTTTTGGGATATAATTTATACGTTATTCGCAGTTGAAGTTGGTATCAAGTGTGTTTGAGGTTTTGCAAAATAATTGCGGTCTCATTTCCGGACCCATGTGCGAGTACCAACGAGGGACATTTATAGACAGAGCTACCAGTTGGAAGTGCTGTTTGTTTTGAATGGTAAGTGGAATGGCTATGGAATGACAAGTAGATGGCGGTTCAGGGGAATCGCGTTGGTATATCTAAATTTTGCGTGAATGGATCAGTTTGAATTAATTCGGCACGGCGGTGACCTTGATTACGGATTTGGATAGTAGGTGGTGACGGAATAATTATATTTTATTGTTTTTTGGACTTATTTTCAATCATTTTGGCACGCCGAGCACATTGGCTTACGAATTTTGTTCGGAAACCGTTTAAAATGCTCCTACAAAATTGAGCGGCATTTAGAAATGCGTCATCGAATAACCGCATCGCTATCGATGTACTGTTTATTGGTTGTGATCTATACATGGAAAGAAAATTTTCATCTACAGAAAGAAACTACTTTTCCTAAATCTAGACAATTTTAAAATTAACAATTAGCCTAAAGCCCTGGTAGCTAGCGCTATAATTTCTGTTTGTTTATAGGTACAGGTAATTCATTTATGTAACAATAAAGTTATAATGATATCTAATAATAATACAAAATTAAAAATTTCGTCTTCGAATTTGGTTTAATTGTAATTATGCATTGATTCATTGATTCTAATAATGTTTCTTGTATTGCATAAATATATAATCCGTTGTCCAATTCTTACTGAGTAAGTCCGAGTGTAAAGTATTGCAAAAGTAGTTATTTTAATGTTATCTAATATATAAATATCTCGGGTCACGGTGTTTGTGGTCGTACTCCTCGGAAACAGCTGGACCGATTTTTATGAAATTTGTTGTGTATATTTGGTAGGTATGAGAATCGGTGGTAAAGTATATTTCATACCGCTAGGTGATTAGGGTGTCCATGTCCACAACATGTTTGCTTTTTATTTTTGACGAAAATGTACTTTTTTTTTAGATTTGGCAGCAAAAACTATCTATAATATCTAAATGTTCAGCTTCCTACTCCAACCCACCATTATTTAATCGCGATTTTGGTATTTTTGTATGAACAATATCCAAATAATGTATTTATCGTTCGTTTTTAAAACAGAACGAAATTATTTATGTTGTTGAATGAAAGATGGCGCTTCTTCCCCCAATGGAACTTTTATCGACACATTTTTTATGGAAAATAGAAAATATCGATTCAAAGGAATGACAAACACTTCGGAATTAACATTTATATTTTATTTGATAAGTAGGAGTAGGTACTTCATAAAAAAGGCTTAAAAAAAAAATTGGTGCCACTGTATCCAACAGTCCCGAAATATGTGTATGTGTAAACACCGTGCGTGCGATATGTGTGTGGCTTGATACACGTCATTGAGAAAAGAGGGAATTGTAATAACCGTATTCTTGATATATTATGAAATAACAATAATTTATTCGTTCTCTTCTAGTTTCGGTAGAATAAATACAATCGGATTGTGGTAGCTGAAGTAAGATATGTTCATTCGAGACTGTAATCTATCTAGATTACGCTGGAAGACAGCATCTATGGTTGTTCCATATCGTGTTGTTGAAATTTTACGGTTGGAGTTCATTTGAAGATTAAATTTATCTTGCATAAAATCAATCAATGGTTGAGCTTCTGGAGTTGCAAAATTGATATTGAAGTCTCCGCTTATGATTATTGGTAAAAAATGATAATCTCCCTGCAGAATTCTTGAAATTTCTTCTGAGTACGGTGCAAGGACGAAATGGAGAAATTTTATTTCACATCAACAAAAAGCTGAAATTTATATGCCCCAGCTCATAAATGTATGCAATGATAAAAACATATGCAACGATAAAATGAATGCAATGATAAAACACAATGACGCATTTCCGTCCCCGCAAGTTAAATGTGTGGAATTACTTCACCAGATTCCAATAACGCGCGCTTAGATGTTTACACATAAAAAAAAAAACACTTAAATATAAAACACATTTTAGTACTAGATTACTTGTTGGCTCGTTTAGCAAGTTCTGTTAATGATAATTTTGTTCATTCAATTATAGTTTTCTTAATGTTTAAGTTATTTTTTTTACAGAAACTTTATATTTTTTGTACACAAAATAATTCACAACGAACTTAATCGTCTTCAAGTACCTTCAGAAGTGTTTATTATTACAATGAACGGACGATCACTGTACCTATGTACCTACTTAGTTGATTGGCTTTCGATCTGTGAAGAGTCTGAGCTTGCTTTGCACTGAGATTAATGGTTTTAGAGACAAAAACTAACCACATACGAATCTTTGGTCAAAGACTGATCGAAGAAGGATCATATTTCCTTTATACAGCACAGACAATTGATTTCTTTTTTTTTTCAATTTTTTTTGACTTCAAGTAAAGTATGAACATTCCTCCAGTTTCAATTGAGTTGCCTGCAACTTTTCCACACGTATAGAAGAAGTTTGGTGATGAATTTCAACCGCCAGTCATTTCAAATGGACCGCCCTTTAGTGCTTGATAGCGGACACCTAACATAAACATAAAATCACTGTCGCATAATAGCGCTAAAAAAAGTAACACACACTTCCAAATGAACGCAGTCAATGTAGTTTATTGTGGTAGAGAGAAAAAAAGGACGGTTAATTGTCATTCAGATTCAGTGTGTTGTTCGGAAAATAGAAGGTTGTCCTGGGGTTATTGGGCTACCTCCATCCTAAATTACATTTTGATTTGATGATAAATGCAATATTAATAAATGATGTCTAGAGTTATTGCATAGAAGGCCAGAAGTCTTTGGCAAAAACAAGAGACCTAGATTTTACAATCTTCGCTATAACACTGCTCATCTGTCACGAGAGGACTAGAGGTTTGAATCAAACGGCTCAAATTGAAATGAACCTGAACGACCAGTCAACTGCAAGAACCTGATTCATATTTTCTTTGATCTTTTTAAATAACGACCGAAATGCTAATGGAAAATGAAAAAATTAAATAAAAAATAATAATCCAGTTCATCTACAGATGGTAAACTTAACTAGGGAGGCTTCACAAAAGATATTCAGAGCACTACCGAATGGAGGGTTTGAATCAAGATTACGAATAACCTAGCTAACTCCCTGTCAGCAGAAAACATCGGCCTTGTCTTCAAAAGGTAAATTACTTATGGATCAAATGTAAATTAAATTGATTTTCAAATCAAACTGCCCGCAGCACACAAATTTGGTAACACCCCGAGAAGCTGTACGACTCACTAAAGGTCATTAACAATTGCTTCCAGTGTACAACAGGCATCTATGCAAAATGCAACAGTCAATGCCAAGCAGAGGAACCACCGTACTGGCAACACATTTCAAGCAACAAGGTTCAAACGATTCACCGAAGCAGCGGGTTCCACGACAGTAACGTATACATCACCGCCGACAAACAAGTATAAATAAAAAAAAACTGATCCTTCGAGCCGCATCCATATAGTAACCTCGTACTTGAAATTATGATCTCGTGCATAATCCAAATGCATGGCAATCTTTATGCTGCCTTACCACATCCAACCTACGATGCAAATTTACCTCACCTATATATGCATGGCCATAACCAGTACCCACCACGGCACCAGTGCCATCAAAAGAAGCAACAACAATGCAAAGAAGAAACCCTCAATGAATACTTCACCCAGAATACAAATGACAAGAAAATTCAATTGAATCCATCAGTGTGTGCAAGGTGCAGTCAAAGATACACAACTTAAAATAACTGAATGCATTCATCAGCTGCTGTCGAGCGGCAACAGCTATACAACCCAGCATCTGGGGATGGGGATACACCAGCAGAGAGGGTGCAGGGTGCACGGTGCAGGGACCAGGGTGCGCCGCATGGCATTGCGAATGCACCTGAATGAATAAGTGCACTTGGCGTTGGCTTGGCACTATCGCGTTTACGCTCAAAACTCAACTGGCTTTTCAACTTTAACACAAAAACTATACACCAGCAATACAATGACGCACACACATATTGAGAATGCTGGTATAGAAGTCGATGCCAATGTGCTGCTGTGGAGAATTGTGTCATCATTAGGAAAGTATCAACGACAAAAATCTCCCAGCAGGTTGACGTTTGTTTGTCACCGCGATAGCGACTATATTGCGAATGACGTCGCCATCGACAATGACTGGCTGCAACTACTCCTCGCCTTGCTCTGGCTCTAGCCATCCTCGCGTCGATGGCAACAAGACTCGACTCGGTCGCAATTAATTGAAGTTTCTCCTCTTGTGGCTGTTTTGACAGTTTCCACTACAATTTGAGCCATCGATTGACATGACGAAATTAACACACCGAACCGCGTACAGAGGTTGCACGGGGATCGGGGAGTTCCCTTGATGCGAGCACTAGCGGAATCATTTGAGCATTTCGATGAATGCCACTGATAACGTCTGTATCGAAATGAGGTTTCTTTTGTCTATCCACATATAGCACGACCGCCGCGTTTGTGTGAGTAACACCCGTTTGGGGGTTAACGGAACTAAACGACGTCAAAGATACGTTTACTAGATGAAATCAGGTTCTTTCGCATGACTTTACATTCGGAACTCAAAAGACGGATTCGGATTCGGATTCATCATACTGGAACTCGTAGACACGTTGCATCTGCAGTTGTGTGTCATAGGTACACATGTGTGTTTGCTGTATGTCTTCATCTTCACTTGAATCATCTTCATCGTACATCTGTTGAAATTACGTTCCAGCTATTGAGGCTATGCAAACATTTGCAACCGAAATGGTGGCGCGCCGTTAAATTTCAGTTGAACTTACAATTTTTCGATATCGCGTGTTGGGTAATTCACATGAATGAATTTTTTTGATGTATGTAACAGTTGCTTTCCAATAAGTTGATCGATTGCATTACGCAGTTTTTGCGGAGGTACCTATAGATGCATGTGATGTTGGTTGCGTTTGACTGGTGCATGGGACTGTGGACGGAGGATCGTCTTGGGTGGATTCGATTTTTACGTGTGTCTGGACTGGACATTAATCGGCTTTTGGAAAAGAGCTATGGGGACGGCTTTTCCGTTGACCCCTAGAGGGCTACACATTTTTTATTTGACACTTCTTTTGTGCAAAAATGTATTTTTTTTTCTCAGCTCGAATTGTTACATATTTTACCAAAAAGTGGATCTCCGTGAAGACGGTTTTGATAAAGAAGCGCTTGGTACGGGCCTGCCAATGAGGTTATTCGTTTTTGAGCTGTAGCCAATTATCGAAACATACAAACCAACTAGTATAAATAAATAAAGCCTACACTTAGACGCCCAGCATATTTTTGGCAACAACCTTAACCCCCCTCAAAAAATTTCATCCAACTTTGACTCCTCATTAGGTTCTGGATATGGGAAGGCTCAAAAAACTACTGCCGAGTTCGTCAAACATTTTTGTGATTTTTGAGAAAATATGTGCACGACTGGATTGCACGAAACTTTTTCGTTCTTCTAGTCAATCTGAGTGTCAAACATCACAAGAATATAAACGGCTTCTTTGCTGTTTGGCATATAGGCCCGAGGTCACCAATTTTTAAAAATAATCGAAATGGACCCTCTTTCAGGTTAAGTACGACTTAAACGTAGTACCTACGGACCTTTCCGGTGGTCTCCAAATGGACAACGAAACGTCTGCGAAAAGGCAGCGGAAAATAATTTGTGTAGATTTCCATCAGCTGATACGCAAGTAGCAGTGTTACCAGCACTATTTCCAAATTGGCTCGCCTTTTCGATTATTGGGCATTTCAGGTTTTGATCTGAGATTTCAGATTTCTGCTACCAAATCGAACATTGAATCCGGAATTTGGTTTCTTTTGTAAGTTGCCCCCCAAAAAATACATTTTTCACTTGCACTGGAAATCCATTGCAACTCGTATATACATTTGCAATTGGAAACTAAAAAATGTCTCTCAATTAGGAGTTTGTGTAGTTGTTTTTTGTTAAATTTAATATTGCCAACAAATGTGCAGTTTTAATTTTCATATTTGAGTTTTGATTTTTTCGGCTTCAAAATTTCTCAATTTGGCTCCACCTTCTTATAAAAATAAAAACAAATGCCAAATTTTCGCAAGCAATTAATTTCCCGGACAATAAACGTGTGCGAAAAGAGAATGGAGAATTGTACCAAGCAATCTACTACAACTACCCACTTTTCCGCCATCATTTCGCAGCAGCTGCGTACTGCAAAACGAAAAAGGAGAGCGAAATGTTTCGTTCATGATTTCGTTGTGTAACTTTTGTATGGGATATTTCGTTTGAGAAGAACTGCATACCAAGCTTTATACGAAAAAGAATGCAAAAAATGAAAATCATTTTTTTTTTGTAATACATTCGTTTTTTCCATTTTCTGGTTATAAATAAATGTTTCTGCTGTTTTTTTTTTTTTTTTTGTGGTCAGTATTTTATGTGGGCCACTTTTTTCTGTTTGGCCCCCTTTATATTTCCCTTTTTCCCCCATTCTTTACATTTTTCAGCGGCTACGCTGCCTTTGAAAACTGGTTGATTATGATTATACAGAGGCAGGAAGGAAAAATTCAGTTCATCTGAAGTTGGTGCTGGTGGTCTCTTTAGTTTTGCAAATTGTTAGAAATCATGTTAAATGATTTTCTTAAATCAAAACCTACTAAACACCCAACAAAATATTAAAATAATTTACAAGACCATTAAGTAAAGTGTGTGTTTGGAAAGTTGATTGCAATTGCAAGCTTGCTGAATTCGTTGAATGGCTGTGTTCACTGTCAAATGAGAATTGTAATGGCTTGTTCACACTAATGTTCGTCTGCTTGGATTTTATTTTATTATTTTAATTCATAATTCGGCTAAACCAAAATCCTGTTAATTTTTCCTGCTACACCATGAAATCATGCTAAAAAAAATTATGGCATGATTTGAAAAAAGAGGCAAAAAATAAAACCTGCTAAATTTAGCAGGAATGACACCAGTGATGCAAACTTATTGTTTGAGGAATAATTTTTAAATAGGACAAATTTTGTTTGATTGTTTTTTTTTTTACAATCAATCCATGCAAATGAATTTTGAGTTTGGTTAATCTAGTACATTCTTCGATCAAAGTCGCATTTAATTTTACAACTGATTATTTGAAAATTCTGTACTTGACTTACTCACCAAACCCAAACCTTCGATTATAGAAATCGAAAAAGGTACAAAAAAATGTATGCAATCCATCCCCGCAAGTTAAATGACATCAACTGTTGTACAGTAAATGAAAGTGTCATTGGAATTTCATTCGGCTTGCATTGCATATTGTAGAGGTGCTGGTCCACGACATTTTTGTTAGTTGTTGTCCAGCTGTGATTTCCGCGTGCCTGGTAATTCACGAAAGATTTGGCACCGAATTTCCTCGAGATGTCCATCAACAAAAAGCTGAAATTAATATGCCCCAGCTCATAAATGTATGCAATGATTAAAACGTATGCAATGATAAAATGTATGCAATGATAAAACACAGTGACGCATTTCCGTCCCCGCAAGTTAAATGTGTCGAATTACTCCACCAGATTCCAACAACGCGCGCTTAGATGTTTACACATAAAAAAAAAGTAAAAGGTACCTATCGATTGAGTAAAATTATGTTAACAAATTTTAAGCACCTTGTAGTTTATTTGCAATTTCTTTTTATCAAAAAGGTATAATTTTTGTTCGGGTTTAGGGATAAAAACTTTGATTCTGGTTGGCATCACTGAACGACACTGAATACTGAAAACTGAAATCAATGACGAAAATTTTGTTGGCAATGAACTAGGGAGTATTCTGTTCGAAGGACCAATTTCTATATATTTTTTGTTTTTGTTGTTTGTCGGCGCTGACGTGGAACCCGCTTTTCCGGTGAATCGTTTGAATCTTTTTGCTTGAAATTTGTTGCCAGTAGGTACAATGGTTCATCTGCTTGGCATTGATTTGCGCATTAATTCCAGTTGTGCATGGGCAGCAGTTCTTAATGACCTCTGGGTATGGTATGTCGTATATAGCTTATGGAAATATGCTCAAATCTGTGTTGGCGTACTTGGATGGGAAAAATTAATGCGCTGTAAAAATCGACTTTAAATCCACCCATTGGAATTACTTTCCGATACTTCCTGTCTTTTATTGTAGGCAAATTTTTGTACGGGTGTGACCAAAAGCGAGTTCAATTTCACTCAGCTCAGTATTACCCTGCACATATTTTGTTGAAGTCACACCCTTTGATAGTTTTTGAATTTTGTTCTCGATTTTGCCGGGACGAGGGTAAGACTCTACAACTTAATGTCAGACTATTTTGAACCTTAATTGTATTTTGCTCCTGATGCTGACCTTAAAACTTAACTAATTAACCCCTGCCCCTTAAACCCTACCAAACTCAAATTAAAAGGTGTCCCAAGAGTGTCCCAATTCTAAGCGACTCTCATTAGTCATTGTGGATGGGTGACTAAGTGGATGTAATGAGTTCCTGATTTAAAACTAATAGCTACCCTGACAGTTTGACATTAAATGCGCCCTTTCCTAACAGTAATAGCCTGATCGGTTCCCATCCTACCAAAGCTGCAAAAAGAACTGTTCCCACGTGTCTGTCCGAGATAATTTATATCCCCAGCTTTAAATTAATCACTTGACATTAATTTACATGGCTGTTCCGCTTTCCCACACACGCACAAACAAGGACATTTAGTGTCGCGCCCATAAATCTTCATACCGACAGCTAATAAACTTATTACATAATTTATGGTACACAAATTACAACCAATTACGTATGCACGTCATTACATAAGCGAGCAGTTCTCCAGAAAGGAAATCTCTCATTATATAGGTACCCCTTCCGCTAAATCACACGTCACCATAGTCCTGCTAGGCAGCGCGCGCAAATTAAATTTGCGATTAATTTTCCAATAAATGTTTTATGCTCTGTTTTTTTGTATTATCCGGACAACTAATGAGCCAGATCACAGGACCCGTGCACTTATGTAAGTAATACGCATCAATTAGATTTTAATATTCTTCCGAAGCTCGTTTAGTCGTGGATATATACGCAACGCCATTTGTGGGGTAAGGAGTAGGCCGGGAATTCGATGGAGATAATTTATTGCAGCAGGAAACAGATGCGGGACAGCCATGCGGATAGGAAGCACAAAGCAGCAGTTAAAGTTTTGATTAACTGGGGTTACATACCCTGTATACGATCTAACGAGAGCGGCACCACCGCATCGCCACATGTGTCGGCAACTTAATGGCCATGGGAATTTCATTACGCAGCCATGAGCAGAGCAGTAGATGAAGTAGTTTAGAGGAAGATGGTACATCAAGTATCGCGGCATCTTCTTGACATATTCAAAGAGGAAACTGAGATAATCCTGATGTAGTTGAGGCGAATTTTTGAACGGAAGATGTGTTTACATTGTGATTACAGTTTTGCCAGCAAATTGTTTGGAATTTCAATCAAAATGGACGCAGGGATGGTGAAGGTGAATGAGGTGATTTTAAATCGGAAAGAGGACATTTTAATAGCCGACGTGGCCTTGTAGGAGAAACACTTTTATCGACCTGTGGGAGAAACAAGTGGGGAGTTAGTTTTTCGACGGATTTTAGTCCTGTGGGTAGTTCCTCTTACTGTTCAAGATGTAGGTATGTTTCAATGAACTTTTAAGGTTTCACGACGCTTCCTCTTGCAGTTTACGTATATGGATATGGTATACTGATGCAAGCTGTATAGGTGCCCGCGGACTACGTACGCAAGCAGCTAATTTTACTTTACAGAAACGAGAGCCGAAATGTGACCAAGTCCTCAGTTTGAAGAGGAACGAGTAGCACTGTGGACATTTCTACTTTCGAATTCCAAGTACGGACACCCCCTAAAACCGATCTCTAATCAGCTCAGCCAATTTGAGGTAGCCCTGCGAGAAGGAAATACGTTCTCCCATGTTCAGTTCGAACGAAATTCCATTCACTGTCCACCTTTGGACCGCTCCAGACCACCACCTCAATGTACCTACATAAATCTCGTTCGAGAATTCGCACACAATTCCATAAAAAGGAACAACCACTTCTCATTTCTCAATGCCTTTGTGGGGGCTTACCACTCTTTTTTTTTCCCTCTAATTTCCCATTGTAGGCAATAGACAAGTTTTCTCTCTCAATTTCCAGATAGGCAGAGGCAGACCTATGCCAACACTGCCCACAGCCCACACATCGCATCGAATCTGGCAGGGAAAACTTTATTCAACCTGTTTGCCGTCTGTCGACGGCAGTAAGCCCACAAATTCGGCTCAGAAAAAGTGTTCATTTTACGAGTAGCCTGGCAATGTGTGTGTGGCTGGGTGACGAATACGACGCCATCGACAATGGACAATGAGTGAATCATTTCCGAGTGTGTAACATGGGATTAGGGACTTCCTTCCTTCGGTATGGTAGCGGCAAAAATGCAAATGCTGGCCATTTCGGTTGACAACTGGATACTGGACTCTGGACACATTGCATGTGAAACATCCTGAAGCCGGCGCAAGAGGGGTGGAATAAATCACCCTGCTGAAAGCATCACTAGCCGTCCACCTCTGCATGTCTTTTATGGTGTACATGATTTAAAGTAAAGTCCCAGCTCGACAGACAGAGATTCAGAGATGTTGGCCAATTGGAGCTTATCTTCTGTGCATTCTGTGGCCTACTATATACCCTCGGCGGTAGATACACAACACAACACAGAATGTTGTGCAAAAAAAAAAAAAAAAAAAATACTAAAAAAGATATGTAACTAAGGCAAGAGGGCCGTAAATTCAAGTAGATTGTGGGAAAATCCACACAATGTTAGACAGTCTGCACGGCGCGAGCGAGGGGATTTACTTTTAGTATTATTGCACTGCTCTGCCTTTCCCCGGTCGGAGAAGGAAAAATAGCAACAAATTCAAACGAAAAGGGCAAACAAAAAGTCTTCGCAATATAAGATGTGAATGAGATGCAGTTTACTTCAGATAGCGATGCTAATAGCCGAAGTAGGGATTTTCTCTTTGGGATTTTTTTTACCTTAGCTGTAGCACGATCTGAATGCGTTATGCAAATATCTTCCTCACTGTGGTGAGAGACTGAGAGGGAGGGTTTTTTTTTACCGTCTGTAGGGATTTTTTCGTTCGGTGGATGTGCGCTATCTTGGATGGTTTTAGGTCAGATTTTAAATTGGGTTTGCGAAAGAAATTCGCCAAGAGGAATTGCAAAATGATCTGTAATCAAAATTTGCTGAATCTAAACATTGCAATCGCATATTTGATGTGGGTTTGATGTGGATTTGATGTTCTAGCGTCGGTTCACAAAAACTTTGAGCTTCAAGACAGTTTAGGGTAGAAATCAACTACCGATAGTCCAAAGAAGGCTATACGGTGAGCTGAAATCACTTTCGTTGCCGGATACTTGATGAAGTATTTCAAATTCGGCCTGGGTGTTCGCAAGAAACAATACGAAACCCACATCAGCTAAGAGTACTGTTGACAGGATATTTTATAGAAGAACTTCTTGTTTCGCTTCCTATAGGGCGATTGTTGCGACGGATCTGGCAACGTCGGAAGCAGGAGAATGAAAGCTGTCAACTGTCAGCATTCAATTAGTATTGAATTATCATGTACTATAATTACAGGAATTTTTAAATGAATCAGAAAATTTGAGAAATTTCTCTCAAGAACAGGGATATTTCAACACAAAAAATAATCAAACTGAGATAACAAATTTTAAGAATTTTATTTTATTTTAAATCAGCCAACTCGTATTTTAGTACACCACAAAATGTACTATCTATACTTATAATAAAACTGTAGGCAATTTTTCTGTTACCTAATGGCGTGAAAACTACTGCACAGATTTCGATGAAACTTTTTTCGAAATGTTTCTTAAGGCTCTGTGCAACATATAGGCTATTCCTTTCATTGCCATGCCTATTTTTCGGAGCGTTTTTGACCAAAATGTGTTTTTTTTTCGACTTTACTGCCTTTAACTCGCCATTACTCAGATAATTCTTAATCAATTACAACAAAACAAAATACTAAGAAGAGCCAACACTTTTATAGTTATTTCAAGCCATCAATCAGCTTTCTATGTCCTTTAGAAGCTGAGCTACAACCTAAAATCTAACATTAAAAAAATAAATTTATTTTCTGCAATCGAATATTATCAGCCGCCGCGGTTCTTGATCGTTGTTCTGCTTTGGGGTGGTTTTTGGTGGCGCACATCGCACAAGCAAGTTCATATGAAAAAAAAACCAGCCACAACGTGTTTCTGTGGAAATGCGCAGATGGCTGATGACGTGTGGTGTGGTGGGGGACGTATGGTGGAAGTGGTGTATATATAGAAATTGAGTTGAAGGTTTTTATTTTAGTGGTTGTAATAGTACCTACGTTGATACTTACAGTAAAGAATTGAAAAATTCAAGAAGTAAAGACGATATAGGTGACTTTATGTTGTTTGATTTATTTATTGTTGGTAGATACAAATTTCCGTTAAGGCTTTTGTTTAAGTGGTTGTTTTGATATTACCTACGTGGTACCTACATTAAGGAAGTGAAACTTCAGTACTTACGCTGTTGAATTTAATTTTCTTAAATTGGTGTTTTAGGTAAATAGATTTGTTTGATTTATTGTTTCAATATCGACAATGTTCACCGCTTTTTTTTTTTTTAGCTAGATTGTTGATTTTAAACAAATATGCCGTTGGGAAAACGGTCAAATCTCTTTTATTGGAAACTACACAGTCTCACGACGCGTACGAAGTTGCGGGCACAGCTAGTCTTAAAATAACCTAAAAAATATGATTTCCATAACCAAGGTTATTTGTGTACATTATTTATTTTTTAGTTACCATTTGTTGAATTAAATTAACTTTCGGACTGAGAAATCGTCGGGACGGACAAAGGGCAAAGAAACATTGGGTAAGACAAATACTTTGCCCCAAATGTATCGGTTTGGCAACCGTGGCTCTACTTGACATTTCGAGGGCTCACAGTAATTGTTGCAATTGCGTGCTGAAAATCCTACATAACTTTGCTTTTCTAAGAACGAAGCTAAAAAAAATATACACCTATTAAAGGCGTTGATACTTCTAAATTAAAGTTTAAACATATTCAGTGATTTTTTTATTTGTGCAAAATTTTGTGAGTTCAAATAAGGACTTTCAATTTTCTTAGTAAAAACTTTTTCAGAAATTCTCAAGGTATGTATAAAAAAAACTTAAGTTCTTTTAAATGACAATTTTTGTTAAATGTTACTAGTTCCAATTTAAGTATTAAAATTATCTGCTGGTATATTAAATAAGAGAGGTGTCAATCAGCGTTGTGCTGAAGTAAGTACCCAATTAGGTAATTTGGCTCAATTGTTCAGAAGCTTTGGGTCAATGCTTCGAGTTAAAGAAAAATGTCTCATTTTTGTTTCAAAACTTAATCATCATTTCCAATGATAAAAAAATTAAAAAATTCACCAAGTGAGCATACATACATACAATTTGTATATTTAAAAAAAACATTTTTTATTTTCATTTAACTAACGTGGCTCAAACTTGTGTGAAGTAGCTCGGAGAATGTCTACGGAACAACGCTGGTGCCAGTAAAGAGTATCAGAGAATAGGAACAGATTCAATTATTGACAGGGTTTTTTTTTTTTTTTAAACCCTTAATAAAAAAAAAAAAAAAAAAAATTACTATGACGACCGGCTTCAACTAGATTTCGGCAATATATATTTTTTTTTTAATAGGTAAAGTGTCACGAGTACGATAACTTTGGCGACAAAAATGAGTAGGACGTAAATCAATCTGAATTTCAGTGTTCGATTAAGAATTACTACTACTTGGGAAAGTCAATACTACAAACAGATTTTGTGTCTTTGTTCATAATTTTGAAAAAGCGTTCAACTTCTTAAAAAAAAAAAATTGTTTTCATTAAATTACAAGTTTGAAAGTATTTTTTTCCAAAAATATTAACAGAAATAACTTGACTTGGAAATAATTTGAAAAAAACTGAATCCTAGATCTCAAAAATTGTAAAGTACTTTATTGTAAGTTTTGCCGTTGTTTTTATAATATTTTTTGTTTGCATTTTAAGTTTTTTTTTTTTTATATTTTTCCTTAATTTATCCCTCCAACCCAAACGGAGCGAGATAGAAACCCACCCTCTATAATAAAAAATGCTTGCATTTAACCCCTCTATAAAACACCGTTAACAATTGTTGACAAAGTTATTCTCCCCGGTAAAGTTTTAAAATGGCAATTAATTCGATTATAGATTTAGATATGTGAGATGTGACTGCCGATGACAGTTTCTCTCATTCTCTCAATATTTCCACAAATGCACAAATGAAAGTGTTCCTCCCACGCTGTTTCAACTGGCTGGCAACGTGGTCAACGTAAAAATAAAGTAAACTTTATCCATTGCATATGGAACGGCGATGCTTACGGGTCACCTTCAATAACCTGCTGTCTATTCTATCAACCTGCATAAATTCTGACTAATGCTGCATTTACACCATTACACATTCCTTAGACGGAAGATTAAAGGAATGCTCAATACTATTTACAGCCGTCTAACAGCAGAAAGGGACAGCATTACCCAACACGCAAAAAAACGTGACACATATTTTGGTCCGTCATCTTGTTAACTTGGTAGGAATTATAGGAAAGTTACGCATGTTGATATTTTTCTTGCGTTCCTTTCGGAAAGATGAATGGACAATTATTTATTTATTTCGTATAATAACTTCGTATATGACTGATGAATAATTGTTGGGTTAATTTACTGAAACTAATTAACTGAGGGTCATTTCACATGTTTTAAATCGGAAATAGAAATGTTTTCACGTGATTGCAGAAATTTTGGTCACTTAACGTATCTATAATTATGGATAGAACATCCATGACACCTTAGGCGTCTGATTTGTGATCTCATTCTTACGACATAATTAGCATACGACTGCTGACAAACGGATCTCTCTGTCTCATATCGTGCAAAAATTCGCATGAGTGATGGTGTAAATGTAGTTGAAAAATTAAAAACAGAATCAACTGACACGTCTAAAGTCGAGACTCGTTATCTATTTGATTTCCATTATTTCTAAAATTTGCAAATTTGTTAAATATTCCAGTTACATCATTTTTTACATTTATGAAATCTCACATAAAATAACAATCTATTGTCAGGCGGCAAAATGAAGTCAGCCTTTCGTTTCTGTCTACATGCATAACCCCATCATCATTTTGTTTTAAATATTTTCAATAATGAGCTAAGAACTAAAAATAATATAAAACCCTAATTGAAACAAATTTTCAAAGCTTAATGACATCATTTTAAGCTTGTTAATAAGTCAGTCAATCACAAACCCCTTTAGAAATAGGTATAGATAATGTTCCCCAAGTTTTGACGACTATTTTGGGTACTAGACATTTTTAACGAATTATGGAGGGTAGTAGACAAGCCCATTTGGAGTATTTGTGGTATGTTAGTCTTTAGTAATTGCGATGTATTAATAAAACATTCGGAAAAAAAAACTCACTCAGAACGAATGGTTGTGAGAAGCTAGGCCTAGGGTTTGTATGGACCTGGTGCGCAAATAATTTGTTTTCAATATCAATCATACTGTGGTCGATGTGGGGCTACGTGGTAAATTTTTGACCTTTTTCCGTTTAACCCTTCGAGTTGAGGCTCTAGTGTAATTTTTTTATCGAAGCTTCCTCCAAGATGCTTGGTTCAGTCAATTTATTAAGTTTACACAAGTACGGAATTATCTTTTCATTTGTGGAAAAGAATAGTCATGTCTTTTTGCATGTACCCAGAAGTCGCCAGTTCTTTTTCCAAACATAAACCAATTGAGTGGTATATCCATTGCCTTGACTGAAGTGTAGGTCGATAATAATATCCAGACGGCGGTCATCATAATGTGACTAACCCCTCTAAATCCATTGTACAGCACACTTGCAACATCAACATTCTTATTAACAGGGCGCTTAGTAATAACAAATTTTAGTCTCGACTTTAAATTTACAGAGGCTCGCAATTGCGATATTTGTATGGAAAATAAAGTCACTGTCACTATTTAGACGCGAAACTAAAAACGTTTATTGGTCCGCAGAATCTACAATTTTCAACGCTTAACCGCGTTTTACCGAGTTTTTATTTCTTCAAGCATCAGAGTGTTTGCTTTGTCAGATTCTTAAAATAAACTCGGCCGCAGGACCGTATACGGATTGCATTGCAGAAATACTTGTGACCCATATACTGCGCACACGTCTAATCGACTCACACTTCGTAACGACGTGAATTGATTTCGTTCATAGATCAAGTTGATTCTTAATAATTATAGAACATGAAAGTGACTCTTTATCGTGTGCTTTATTGGTTTATGTAGGCTTAACCAAAGGCTACTTCCAATTCCTAGCACGTGTCTCATGTTAGGTCATGAATTACAAAAGCGCAGTTGGCAAGCCTTATTTGCTGTCAGCATATGTTGCGAAAAGGAAACGACATCCAAGTCCAAGACCATGCAGTCTTATTTTTATATCCCAGCACAAATATTTCAACATTAAAAGTATTAACGGCTCAAAACTTGTTTCTAAGTTTGATAAAACATCACGAGCTCAACCCCCTAAGCGGGGATCCAGTTCTGCGACGAAGATCCAATCGATAAATCGAGTAAACCGCGAAAAATAACAGCCATTTGTAAACAACTTTGGATTATAAAAAGAGCCATCGTCATTCGGGTATACTCACCCCATCAAGTGTGATCCTAATGGTATCTTAATTAAATTTAAAAAAATATTGCGCATGAGTTTCAACCGCATATACGCAGTTTTTCTCAAGACTATTCCACAACCGTAAACAGATTTTAAGTACACGCGCGCAGATATGAGCACCTACCTACACCTCCTTTGCTAATGGTACCGCATCACCATATCTAAGAAGTCGTTGAACTAGCGACGGTATTTTATGCCCCTTTCCCAACTTTATGCGCATAAGTAAAATTCATAACGGAGAATCCACGCTAATGATCAGCACCGCGTCGTAAAGAGATAAATTATAAAAAAAAAATTACACATTTAAATTGCCGGTGTGAAGTCGGTAATTGTAAAATAAAAGTATGAGAAGTACCTCGCGCGGTTTGGTTCTACCTATGATCAGATGTATTTTTTTGGGCATCTCATCACAAAGGCCAATATCCAATTGAGCGCTGAATTGATTGATTAACTGGTCTGGTCATCCGAGGGGGCATTAATAATTTTGGCAATTTACATAATTAATTAGTTGCCTGATTGTTTTGGTCTACCATTATAAATACTGGTGAATGGCACCCCACTGATATTTTTATTCCTCGGCTTTTGACTTGAGTTTTGGAAAAAAAAAAACAGCAATTAGGAAGACTTTGCAGATTAAATATAAGCTTAGGGCGTGAAACAGAATGGAGTGGAAAGCCGTAAGTCAATGGAATGAACTTAGACCACATAAAATAATTATTTAAATCATGTGCTTGTCTGATGAATGAGTTTATGGGCGGGAAAGTGTTAAAAAGTTGGCGCAAAGAGTGGAGAGCATGTCATATGCATTAAAAGGGTCATCTAAGAAATTGTGTAAACGGTGCGGGACTTGGTGATACTCAGTCAGATCGGAGTAGAATTGACTTTATTTGTAAAAATTATTGTTAAACTTAATTTTTCCTTTTAAATAAAAAAAGTCAATTCTATTTTATTCTATTCAGTGAGGTTGGTACCCCCATCTTTAAAGGGAAGTGGTAGACACAAGCTTGAGTAATGACCACCCCGAAAGGGCTCATTGCTTTGCAGATATTTTCCGGTAATCAACCAAAGTTCGTCACAATAGTTATATTAATGTGGAAAAATTAATAAACTTAAAACTGTGCACTAAAATTAAGAAATTAAATTAAAAACTAGTTGGCCCAACAGGTCCGTAGTGTAAACTTTTAATTTTTAAGATGAATGGAGGGGATCTACATTTTCATGCCGAGTCCAAACGGCTATAATTGTAGGCGCAGTGGCTTAGTGGTTAGTGTGTTGGACTACAAAGCGAGGGGTCGGGTTTCGAATCCCGCAAAAAACCCAAATTCCAACTTAGGGTTTTTTCCACTGCGCCATACCTCTCGCGAACGTCTGACAAACATCCGAGAGTATAACTGTCTTGAAAGAGCTTCCCAATTAGCTGTTTGGATTCGGCGTGAAATTGTAGATCCCTTCCATTCGTTCCAAAAATGAAAAACTCACACAAAACGAATGGTTGTGAGAAGCTAGGCCTAGGGTCCCTCCGGACCTGTTGCGCCAACTTATTTGTTTATAAACGGCAATAATTGAGCAGCTCTTTCTTGAGAGTTATACTCTCGGATTTTTGTTAGACGTTCGCAAGAGGTTTTTTGTTTTCCGGGGATCAAACCTGGGACAACTCGCTTAGTAGTCCAACACACTAACCACTAACCACTATCCCACTGAGTTTACAAATTTTGCATAGCCTGCCGATGTTAGGCACGAAATTGTTTTATAAAATTTGTGGTCTAATTAGGATAGGCGAAAAATAAATTCCAATTCCCTATTATGCCGTATGTAAACAGAGGCAACATTTTACTTCCATACTTCGAAATTTTTCATTATCTTCCAACATGCATTCAGACTTCTAACCGATGTTCGCATTTAGTTCTTTCGCGCGCATTTTGGCGAATCGCATCTCATTCTTTAACTGATATTTGGTGCGACGTCGATCAGTTGATACATAATATCTAGGTTCCCAAGTAACAATTATGTATCGAAGCTATTTCCCCTCGCGCAATATTAACTGCATGAGGCCTAGTGGAAACAAATCTGGCGCACTTTTATACAGGTAGGGCATTAACGTAACTTTATAGAAACTGTATAGAAGCTTTATAAAAGCTCAAAATATGAAAATAAAAAAAATATATATATTTTTTTTATTAAATTCTTCAATTTTGTATTTTTATTTTTTATTCTATTAATAAACATTATTCTAATTGAATTTTTTTTTTTAACTTTTATGCAGTAATCGTATCGTATAATTTATATTTTATCTTACAATGGGTCGCGGTGAGAATCGAACATGGATGGGTCCTGCTGCGTAGTACTCCAATACACTACCCCCAGGCTAATTCGTCATATTTCTTTAGCAGTGGTAAATCTGAACTACTTGATAGATTTTAGAGTTTTGTTAAGACTTCCAACCGTAAGTGGTTGATTGCATGACATTTCATTGCTTCTATAATGCTTCCTGTCAGGAGATGCTTCTCAAAAGCGCTTCCAACCACATGCTTTACCGAAGCAATTCACTTTCCAGTGATCTTACCGAAACTAAGTTGCATACCCCTCTATAAAGCCTTTGTATATGCTTCGCAAAGGGCGTATAGAAGTTATATTTGAAACAATTACTTCGAAATCGGTCTACTTCGGTTAACAAGTATTAGAGAAGCTCTATCCAAGCGGTTGCCTACAGAAAATATAAATTTGAACCTTACCGAAGTCGAATTGTTACTTGGATATGCAATGCATCGCCTGGGATTCTCGGATGAACTTGCCGGCGAACGATGTTTTCTTCCATGGATCTCAAAGTTTACGAAATGCGGATTTGATTAGTTTGCTGAGAGTTCGACAAAACTGATCTAAAATGTTTGAAGAAACATGAAAATGTGTTTCAAAAATCAGTGTGCAGTTGAATTCTTCCTATGTTCTATTTTGGGGAACGTTTCGTAAATTTTCTGACAAATTGTTATTTTTTGAAAAATATGAAAAAATACAAATATTTGAGTTCCACTTCGAGTTTCGTTTAAAATGGCTTAAAATGCTACCAACGACTTTTTCGTAGAAATATGAGCATTATTGCTCCTACGGCTTGAAAGCGTGCGGCTAAAGTTGCAATTTGACACTTTTTTGAGAGCCTGCTACAATTTTTTTTGCTATTTTGGCTCTTCTTTTAGTTGGAAAAGGCGCTTCAAACATTTTTCAAATGCTGTTATTTCCAAATAAAATCCTTTAAAATGTAACGCAGTTGCCTATCGCCACACTTTAATAGTGTTTAGCGAGCCAATGCTTGTTAAATGCCATTAAAAAATAGTAAATGAGAAGAATATGTTCAGAAATGGCCATTTTTTTCTCATTAACCCTTTTTCTTGCGGCTTTTAAGAATTCTGCAGCGGTCACAGACTTGATCAATTTACATGACTTTCGCAACGAAAGTCGCATCTCCTCTCCCAACAAAAACTCGAAATAAGACTGCCTGTGAAGGCAGAGCTGTTTGGTTTACAGTTACCAATTCAGTAAATTCCCTAACTGAGCATAAAATCGCGAAAGTCATGGTGGTTCATTAAAACAATGCTACACACAAACAGCCGGACGAACATATAGGGAAACAATCTCCATTGTTGTCAGTCGTTCGACCTTCATATTTCTATTAGCTTAGGTTAATGGCTCAGACTTGACAGATTTCCGAAAATGCGGGGGCGATCTTTTTTTTTTTTTGTAGCCACACACCCGATTACGAAACTCACTAAAATTCCCATATGACGGGTGACAGTTGAAAGCAAAAGTTCTCATATCACGATGATGAGGTGCGACGGTTTTTGGTCGTCCATGCAACCATGAGTCCATGAGTTTAATATGCCAAACTGATAAGAAACACAAATTCTAGCGAGTATCAAAGGAAACCCAAAAACAACACAAACAAAGAAGCATTCAGTCACAAAACATGACCTTCCACGATTGCATATGCAAAAATCGACCCGCTGTGGGCGCTCACACAATGAACTCAACAGCGCGACAATGACAGACATTATCCCCACGTCGTGTCGTCAAACCCAATTTCGACTACGCACAGGTGAACCTGCACACATACCATCGTGACGGCTGCCTCTATCTGCTTACTACCTTCGGATTGAAGCCATTCAGTCAGAAGACAATCAAATGCGGGCCGACAAGCGACAAGTGACACCCATTCGGTTCAAAATGAAAACGAAAAACGAACGAAAAGTTTCCCAGAGATGTTGCATAATTTCTTGCGAGTGTAGGAGACGCCTCCACATCACCACAGCTTGTTTCCAACGCGATACCACCGCATGAATCAGCCACCTGTGCGTTGGTGTGTGTGCGTTACAACTCCCTCCGCGCCGGTTACATAAGCTCATGCGGTAGGCAGCGTGCACACGGCTGCTTCCATGTTCCATTGATATTGTCGCACTTGGCATTCTCAGGTGTAATCGAGTGATACTACCCACAATGACAGGACTTTCCATGCGGAGCCATTCAGATGTCAAAACCACTCAACGGAAGGACCCACAGATCTGTGATGAGAATTTAAATCCAAAAATGGGTCCGTATGCGCATTTCCGTCACTCCAAGGTTGGGTGCATCTGTTCACTGTTCATACGTGCGGTCCACCTGACGTGAGACGGCAACCCGCCGAATGGGGGAACTGGCAATTTTCTCAATGAAGCGTAAATCTATTGCGCAGTGCCACCGAACAAAGCGAACATGAAAATGCAACTTCTCTGCATCTAGATGCGGTTGTGGAGACTCTATTTGTGTACAGATAGACATGTAGTGAGTAGGAGGATGTGTCACCCGTGTACCTACCACGACCATATGTTGTTCCGGGTCAGCGAGCTCAGTTGCTTATGCTGCAAGGAGTGTTTGTGTTCAATTAAGACAAATTGGGTTCAACTTCAAGGTCAGTGGTGTGCTAAACTTGTCACCATACGGCTCAAAGTGCCGCCTGTTTCTTCTGCTGGAACTGCGAATCTTTTGGGCTCTCTTGACTTGTTTTCGTTCATGTGGTGATATCATACGCACAGCCAATGATGTCACCTGAAAGAATTTACTGTCTTGTCATTCGTGCCATTTGGGTATCGTTTGGATGAATACTGTGAACTGTGATTGTTCAAGTTTAATTGCTTCGAAATGATTTACTTGGAAATTATGATGTGTCGTGTAAACAGGCAGTTTAGTCCGCGGAATTTTGTCGACCAATTATGTAGTTCAAGGTGGTATGCCGAATCCCACTGACAGCGGAAACGTCTATACATTCGGTGAGAATAATAAAAGTTGCTCCACCCATAGGTTAAATTTCATATTAAAGAAGCTTCGTGAGCTCTCCTGGTTATTTATGTTGAAGGTCGTGAGTTCGTCGGACCTTATTAGAACGCAGTTCATGAACCGTGTTATTTTTTTTTTTAAAGTGTAATTAATGGCTTCGCATGTTTGTAGTCAGATTTTAAGATTTAGAATTATCAACTTTAGTTTTAACGACAAATAATAAAGCTGGTGGCAGCTTGATGGTAAAGTTTGATTTTTTCGTTTGCTTGTTTTTCAAATTAGCAACACTGTTTCAAGTGACTGACATTTTGACAGCTGATACCTGATTTGAGCTCATACGCTCGTCATTTATATGTGAGTGAGGACATACGAAACACGACACAAGGTGATGAAAAAACTGCACAAAATTTATACCGTATTCACATCGAGCCGAAAACCGGGTTTTCCCGAAAACACTCGAAAACAGAAGGCGTTTTTAATGAAAACGACTTCCAATCGTTGGGTTGTTGAAACAAACACACCTTTTGCAACATTCTGCAGACCAGCTGACCGAACAAATGTCAAAACTCACAACTAAAAATCATTTTCCACACTTAATTGATGGGCTAATATTATTTTTAAATGCTCTGAATCAATTTTATTTGTTAATTAATGCGATCGAAATCTGTAACCAAACTAGTTTACACAGAAATTTCACGACTAGTGTCTTACAGCTGATTGAAACGTCAAACGAAACACTAGTTGGTGTTTGATGGGAATTCATCGACGAGTTTTCGACGATAACACGGATTGGAGTGTCGCCCTCCTCGCCATCACTACGCTGGCCGCACCGCTCTCGACTCCTAAACCACTTAACCGATTTTAATGAAATGTTGTGAATGTATAGTATATGGTTGGTTGCAGTTTGAAAGATAGGATAGTTTTGGACTCGACAGGTGGCGCTGTTGTCGATCTTCTAAACCACTCAGCCGATTTCAATGAAATTTTGTGGATGTATTTGGTTGGTTGTAGTTTGAAAGATAGGGTGTAAACCTTTTTTCAATTCATTCAACTGAATTCTTAAAATGAAGACTTTCATGGGCACGCTAGTTGCTAGACCTGGGGAGTGAACTGATAATGCTTGGGCTTGCACAGTCTGAATCAGTTGATTAAATTAAATCCAAATGCAAACAAAGACTCTACAAATAGAATACGTTGAATTGGATTGCGTTTTGAAAACTTTTTAAATGACTTCACTTAGAGGAAGTGTACCGATTATGGAATACGCTCCTAATATGGAATAGTGCAATATCTAAGAACAAACGTAACGTATGTGTCCATAAATTCCACGAAAGGCTTTTCTTTCATGCGCATATTTATTGTCAAAACCCTTGTGCATTGCGATCAAAGCAGACGTGAGTAGTTAAAAAAGAAAGTTTAGTGGTTAAGTGCGTACCTATTTTTTGCAAATTGTGTATTCGATATATTTCAAGTTCAATTTAACTTTATCCAATCATGTTTTTACCCATTATTAGAAATAAACAACAAACTTTTGAATAAGTGTGAATATTGAAGTTAGCTAAGTTAAAAAGTGAAGGTAATTTTTACTTTATTTGATGCTGCCTTGTTCCTAATATGGAATAGTATTCCATATTGAAAACCAGCTAAAAAGTTTATTGAAATTTTGTTCTGTTGATGACGCCAAATCAAAAAAGCGTAAGGCCTGGGACAAATCGAACATGGTGAAAGCTATCGCAGCCGTCAAGTCAAAAGAAATTGGCTTGGAAAAAAAAAGGAATGTGATTCTGATGACTTTTCGTTTCGATCAGATTCTTCAACTGACTTGCCATCTACATTGCAAACAAGTGATCCTGAGTGGGGATGAGTGGATACAGTGTATGTCCTGCCGTAAATGGTTCCACGTAAACACTGTAGAATTTCATATAGAGATCATAAGTAGTCCATATTAGGACCACTTTTTTCAATATGCTCCATTTGTGTTATTTTTCGAATACTATTTTTATTCACATATATTACAAATACTGAAAAGAAAAATTGTTTTTTAGTCTTGAAGGACGAGTTTTTCGTTAGGTATTCCATAATCGGTGCACTTCCTCTATCTACTGCGCTGTATTAAGGTTATAACATTATAAAGATTTAGTTTTTAAATTAAATTTCTCAATACAATTGAATTAGATCACAATTCCATTTAACATCCACATTTAGCGAGAGAAGTTTCACATCTGGTGTGGGGTCACAAGCGCTCTCTCTGTTTTTTTTGGGACATTCTGCTACAGCGCACCCCCACCCCAGCACCGAACTTGACGAGTTGTGGGGGCTGAGTAATGGTAAAGACTCTCGAGAATCTCTCCAGAGGAACCGTGAAACCAAAGGGTGCTCTCCTACCCGTCCTTCCTTTCTTGTCCCACTCCTTCCATAACTTTCCTCCAAATTCTCTCTTATCCCATCCTATTTCCGCCTGGGCTGGATAAAGGTGTCATACGACCCGTGCCGAGTATCAACCTGGCTGGGGGCCCAGTTTCAAAAATAGCCCGAGTCGCAAACGGAGTATCCGGATACCTGGCGACCTCCGGATTAGCCAGCCTTATCTGTGTAATGCGGATCTATGCACAGATGGACCTTCCCTTCTCCGCTACTCGTGGGTCCATGAACAAAACAAATAAAACAATTAAACAAAAACAAAAAATTTCAGAGTCCGGTGCTCTTAAACTACCGGCTGGAAGTACTGCCTCTGAGCCCGCTTCCAGTACTAGCGTTCCTGCAACGACGGCAACTAAGAACTTGGTCACCAAACCTGATCTTAGTCTTGCCGAAAGATGCAAAGAACGCTCAACTCGAAAACCCGGTGCTGCACGTCGTACTGCCTCGAGCTCGCGACACGAAAGCACCTCCACTAGGCAATATAGAGAGCGACGTACCGCCTCCAGAATTCTGGAGCGCTACAAGGACGTCCCGGTAGATCAGCTCTCTATTAGAAACAAAGAATCGATCTCCTGGGCAACGAAAGTTGTCAAGGAGATTCCTCCTGACTCCTCAAGGAAGGACTCCACGTCCAAAAGACAAAGGTCGATTGAGGAGTCCACTGTCGACCCAAAACGAGTGAAGGTAAACTGCAGCAGTTCCTCACTCTCCTTAAAGCACAACAAGCCATTCAGTGATGTCCTCAAGGCACACCTTGTCCTCGCTGTAATAGACAGGAGTGACATAGATGGCAGCATTTCCCCTGAGAGATGGAGAAAAGTAGAAATGAAGCTGGCTACTAAATTTCTACAGGTCATGGATGATCATCCAGGGCCTCCTCCCTCCTGTCGCGATGGCGGATGGCATCAGGGCCATGTGAAGCTGATCGCTTGTGCTGATCAAAGGTCTGCGGACCTATATAAAATAGCAATTTCGTCTCTGGGTGAGGTGTGGAAAGAGGCGCAGCTCGAGGTCGTAAGCAGGGAAGAAATTCCTAGCAGACCTAGAACTCGCTCCTGGATCCCTGCCGAACCCTCTGACCCCGCAACAATCATAAAAATCATTCGGGCAAGCAACCCTCATCTTCCTACAGGTAACTGGAAGGTTGCTAAGCTGGAGGAACCTAAAGGAGACAAAAGATCTGCGATCATCGTGATCAACGTAGAGTCTCTGGCTCCTCTGGCTGCAACAGAAGGACAAATCAGCTACGGCTTCGGAGCTATAAACCTTAGGGTTTATAAGAAGGATGAGGAGGACCCTACCAGGGAGGGAGTGCGACCCTCCATCTCTGCTGACACTGTTGAACAGGTTAGTAATAAACTGACTAGTCCGGCAGCGGAAGCGGAGGTGGTGGGCTGCAATCCCGCGAAAGAAGCGCTGTTCCCCGTCTCTGCCGGAACCGCATCGGTCAGTAATACACCGACCACAGCGGCAAAGGTAGAGACGGATGACTGCGCTCCAGGGAGGGCCCCGCATCTCTCTAAGAGCAACTCGGTCCCACGGATAGATCTGGACATGGACAGCATTGGTTTGTCGGACCTGGATCTATCCAGTGGACTCGGCAGCCCATCCGTAACTGATGTATCTTTCGAATCGGATACGGATGAGGCTAACATCACTGTGGTGGAGGCGTCTGGAGGTAATTGTAGCAGTGATGCTGCGGTTCCTTCAGATTAACCTACATCACTCAAAAACGGCTTCGGCCTCTCTTCTTCTGCGGATCCATAAAAGCGCGGATGACATTGTCCTGATTCAGGAGCCCTGGGTCAATAATGATCGGGTTCTTGGACTCAGGACTCCAGGCTACAAACTTTTCTGCGTGAGGAATGAAGGTATACCAAGAGCCTGCATCCTCGCGAAGAACACACTAAATGTTTTCCTTCTTCCTAATTACAGCGATCGAGACACCACGACAGTAAACGTTGAAGTTGGACTGCGGAAAATCTGGTTGACTTCGGCGTATCTGGCGTCCGACCTTCTCCTCCCTGCGGAACTACTGGGGAGAGCGATTGCTGATGTGGAGAAGTCCAACGCTGCGATGATCCTGGGATGTGATGCCAATGCGCATCACACTGTATGGGGCAGCTCCGACATCAATAAAAGAGGTGAGCTACTTTTTGATTACTTAATTAGTACTAAACTAATCATATGCAATATGGGATCCGAACCCACATTTGTAACTAGTAACAGACGAGAGGTGTTAGACATCACGCTGGTCTCCGACACCATTTACCATGATGTCAGAGACTGGAAAGTTTCTAAAGAACACTCCTTCTCTGACCATAGATACATTCAATTTGGCATAAACTGCCTCCCTCAAGTCCAACCCGTTTTTAGGAATTACAGGAAAACGGATTGGAACAAATATAGGAACAGTGTGGAAGCTTCCATAATTAACAGAATACCTGTTCCCCCTACTAATACAAATGAATTAGATAGCATGGTTGAGGAACTCACTAAGACTCTCAACCGGGCTATGTCTTTCTCCTGTCCAATAAGTAAACCTCGGGGCAAGCCTAGACCACCGTGGTGGAATCAGGAGATTTTATCTCTACGTCAAAAATGTAGGCAGCTCTTCAATCAGGCCAAGCGATCCCGTGAAGCCGCTGACTGGGCCTTATATAAAAAAGCCCTCAAATCCTATAAAACCGAAGTTAGGAAAGCCCAACGGAATTCCTGGAGACTCTTCTGTGAAAAGATAGAAGAAATCTCTGAGGCCTCCAGGCTCAGGAAGATTCTCGCATCCACTCCTAAAGTAGCGAGCTACCTTAAGAGAGCTGATGGATCGTGGACCACCTCAAGTGCAGAATCTCTGGATCTACTACTGGATTCTCACTTCCCCAACAGCTGTAATGCTGCTTCGATACCAGCTAGGTCCTCTGAAAGACCGATAGAAAGCAGCTCTTCAAGTCTTATTACCAAGACCAAAATTCTTTGGGCCATTAAAGGATTTAAGCCATTTAAATCTCCTGGACCGGATGGTATAATACCGGCCGAACTTCAGAGGAACGCTGACCTAATCCTCCCTTGGGTAACTGTAATTTTTAAAAGTTGCCTGGATTTTGCTCATATTCCCAAGTTGTGGACAGAAGTTAACGTGGTGTTTATACCTAAAGCTGGTAAAAGCTCACACGTTAACCCCAAAGATCTCAGACCAATTACTTTGTCATCATTTCTTCTAAAAACCTTAGAGAAACTGATAGACATCCACATACGTTGCAGTGTCAACTCAAATCTTTTGTCAAAGGCTCAACACGCGTATAGTAAAGGGAGATCGGTTGAAACGGCCCTTCACTCACTTGTATCTACCATCGAAAAATCTCTCGATTGCAAAGAATTCACATTGGTTGCTTTCCTAGATATTGAGGGAGCGTTTAACAACGTCGAAGCAGAGGCAATTCTCGGCGCACTGACGGGCCTTGGAATTGAGAAATCGATTGGCGAATTGGTCAACCAGTTGCTCACCAACAGGTTTATCAACTCACAGCTGGGCGATGCATCGGTCCGGAGGTTCGTTAGTAGGGGTACGCCTCAAGGTGGCGTTATCTCACCCCTTCTTTGGAACCTAGTAGTGAATGAACTACTACTAATACTGGAGGGGGAAGGTTGCAAAGTAATTGCCTATGCGGATGACGTTGCCATCGCTGTCTCAGGAAAACACCTAAACACGCTTAGAGATCTCATGCAGAATGCCCTCTCTAAGCTCTCTAAATGGACCAAAAAATGCGGTCTGGCGGTCAATGCCCAAAAAACTGAACTGGTCCTCTTCACAAGAAAATACAAAATTCCCAATTTTGTACCCCCAAAACTAAACGGCACACTCCTGGTGCTCACCAATACGGCTAGCTATTTAGGCCTAGTTTTAGACAGCAAATTGAGCTGGAAACCCAATATCCTGCGGAGAGTTCAGAAAGCCACCACGGCTCTGTACTGCTGTAAAAAAGCCATTGGAAGCAGATGGGGACTCCAGCCTCGAATTACATATTGGCTATATGTATCCGTTATCAGACCTATACTCACTTATGGCGTTATTGTATGGTGGACTGCCCTCGAAAAGGCCATCCATCATAATCAGCTTAGCCGCGTCCAAAGAACGGCATGCATATGCATAAGTGGAGCCCTAAGAACCACTCCAACAGCGGCCATGGACGTAATGTTCCACTTGCTACCGCTGGACATCTATTGCAAACAAGTGGCAGCAAATGCAGCCACTCGGATGAAAGCAATTCAGTTGTGGACCAGTCGCCAAACTGGTCACTCATCGATTCTAAATACATTGGAATGCATTCCAAAAGATACTGATTACACCCTCCCTCAGTTTCAATTCGAAAAGAACTTCGAAACTTACATACCCTCCAGGAGTGACTGGGAGAACGAAAAAGTAACCCGCAAGGAGTCTGTCTGTTTCTATACAGATGGGTCCAAAACTGAAACAGGAGTAGGGGGGGGTGTTTTCTCTTATGATCTAAATTGTAAAATCTCATTCAGCCTTCCTAATCACTGTAGTGTATTTCAGGCGGAGGTCATGGCGATCAAAGAGGCCCTGTCGTGGCTTCGGTATAATGTAATATCTGTAAAGGATATCACCATCTTTACCGACAGTCAAGCCGCGATTAAAACCCTGGATTCTGTCGTCTTCAATTCAACAACTGCCCTCAATTGCCGACTATCTCTGAACGAGATGGCGAAACAATTCAAAATTCACCTTATATGGGTGCCGGGCCATAGAGACATTCCAGGTAATTGCATCGCCGATGAGCTCGCCAGACAAGGCACTACTATGTCGACTCTACCAGAAAAAAGGAGTCTCTATATGCCTCTTGCTACTTGCAAGCTCCTAATTAAACAAAACGCATTAAGCGCTACTAATCGCAGGTGGTCTAGCTGCTTAACGTGCCACACCTCGAAACAGATCTGGCCTCAGCTGGATTCCAAGCGCTCAAAAAGTCTCATTACACTGAAAAGACCCATAATAAGCACTCTAGTAGGTGTCATCACGGGACACTGCATCATAGGGAGACATGCTCTCAGATTAGGCCTCCCTTCAAATGATTTCTGCAGAAGCTGTATGGACGAGGAGGAGGAGGAGACTGTTCTTCACCTTCTCTGCACGTGTCCAGCACTGTCACTCCGTAGAAAACTATACCTCGGAGAATATTTCTTCGACAATCTCAGCGAACTCGCAAACATAGGTATCAACTGCCTCCATCGCTTCATTCTTAGCTCCGGCTGGTTCAACGGGTAGATAAGGAGTCGATATCGATCCTGTGGTAACACAATGGGCCTAATTTGGCCTAAGTGAGGCTGCACTTGAGGCGGCCTGCCACTCTAACCTAACCTAACCTAACCAGCTACAGCGCATATGATGATGATGAACTTGAATTAAACTTTGCACCTTAGGTCCCAGTTATAGCAATACGTAAAACCAAACCGTAAACAATTCTTTTGCTTTTTTTGACCACTTGAACTTAATGGTTGAACTCAATCTTGGTCTTAAAATATTACTTATGAATTATAAATTTAGATTATCAAAACAAAATATATGCAATTGATCTTTTAGTTTTCTAGAAAAATAATTTATTCATTTTTCCGTACGAAAAACTTTTTCTGATCAACTTCTCAGTCAATTCCACAAAAGAAAGCCGAATCATTCCACTGAAGTATTTCATTTCTTTACTGTTCCATCTGTCAGGAATTTTTTTCCTGATGGAATCCATTCAGTGGGGGTTGGTTTGTTGTAATTGTTTTCGAAGAGAAACATTTTTTCTGACAGATTTTTCTCTATGACCGGCTAAACGAAAAAAAACTAATTTTCTTACTGTTCAAACTTTTTCGGTTTCATTTTACGTATGGCTATAACTGGGGCCTGAGATTTGTAGGTTCACATCTAGAGGAAAAATAGGTCTTTCCATTTCCATCCAATTATGGTTAACACTATTTTGTTCTTTTTTTCTTTAAGCCCACTTTAGCACCCAACTGCAGCCTAAATGGATACCAGAATCTGCACCAAACTTCACATTTAAGTACCTTAGGTTCAGACCTAGAGTAAAGTTTGAATTTTCGGCTTAGTTCTTAAATTTAAGGTAATAGCGACTATCACACTAAAGACTTATAACTCGAAAACCACTGAACCGATTGAGCTCACTTGTTGTCCGACCATCTTTGATGCGGTCAGTGCCAAGTCTTTTTGAATGAAGTATGGCGAATCCGAGAGGCTGAATTAAGAAACTCTCTCCGGAGAGTTATAACCTCAGATGTTAGACGTTAGATATTAGACACATAAGTTGATTTTTGTATGTACTTGTAAAAAGGCGCAATAAACGGGCGACCCAGTCGTGCACAATTTTCTTCTTACTCTTAGCAGTTCTTATTTGTTTTGGTTGCCGTCTTCTGGGTGTTCTTATTTTGCGCCTTTTGGCTTACTCTTACGAAAAGCTTACAGTAACTTTTTCTGTTCAATTGTATATTTCAGATTTAGAGCCTACTATGTATCTACGTTTTGAATATCCGAAAATTGGGGGGGGGAGGAAGCTATTAGGACTCCTGTGGACTTTTAGATTTTCTGTTTTCTGTTCATAAATATCTTAGTAAAAAAATTAAATAAATCAAACATCAAAATAGCGAACTTTGACAAAAATTGAAGAGGAAAGCATCAAGAGCAGCGCTGCCGAAAGTACTAAAATAGTAGTTCCGGTACTTCCCCACGACAAATTGTAGGCACTCCAATTCTTGACATTTCTCTACCTAGTAAAATGCAAAACAAATTTTACATTTCCGTCGAATATACTCTTGCGATCCTGGAAATCGTTTTCACTGACAAACACTTATTTTGATATTAAGCCATTGACTGAACAATAAAAACCTGAGTGCAAAGACTCCTCCAAATTTCTTAATATTCGTTCTGTACTCCCCGGTACTCCCCAAAAAGTTTTATTATACTCCCCAACGAAACTATAAAACGGCAGCCCTGATCAAGAGCAATTCGACTTGAGAGGCTTAGTTCTTTTACTCAACCACAGTTGCTTAAAATTCTAGTTTTGATGGGAAGAAAACACTTGAGCTTTATTGGAGCTTGGTAAAACTTCAGCATCACCTTGAAAATTCATTCCTGAACATTTCTGTTAAACACTAAAATTCACATAAAATGTGTCAGCTTAGATCAGTAAAAATGTACCTAAGTCCCCCTCCCGATGTGAACGTTGGATCACTTAATTCATGGTTTGTGGACTGACAGTTTGCACGTGAACTCGAAAAGCTTATAATTCTTAAACGTCAAAGAGTATTTTATCATTAAAACGTTTTCGTTAGAGCTTCTACTACATCTCCAAAGGTTCACAAGTTATTAGGCTTGCAGACGTCAGTTAGCGGATACACAAATTCGTTATCACAACTGTATATTGTATAATCGGTAGCTGATTACTCTTCTGCGGCCTCAATTAATGCGGGGTTTGTATACTTTCAACCAACTTCCAACTTAGAAACTCAAAACCAAAAGCTTCCAAACTTTCCATTCAAAAATGCAGACCCCAATCCATTTGTGTTAATCAGCAAGAAAAACAAACCCCAGATGTAGAAAAGCTACCACCAAAATAAAAAGGTGGACAAAAAAATGTCAAACATCTGCGCACACTTGCAAAACATCATCCAAAAGCCTCCATCCTCCATGTACTCCAAGTGAACTCAATTTGAACTCCAATTAGGCCTATTACGGAGTAACCAGTCTCGTTACGACCATAAAATAAAATCAACATGCCAGGCTTCCCAATTTGGCTGATCAGCATCATCATGCGACAAGGAGCCACACGCTCATGTAATCCAGTTCGACTCATCTGGTGCAATCACCTTCACTTTCACTGCGTCTTGAGTTACTCTTTCCATCTCCGCCTCGCGCTGATTTCGTAATCTCAAAAGCAGTTTTCCAAGACTTCCTATCCAAAACTGGAGGGTTTGCATTTTCCTACTTAGTGCCTACCATATCTGTATACCTAACAAAAATGTGTGGAAACTCGGCACAGTCTTGTCGACTTTTATGGCCAAATCGTGATATTAGCATTAATTTGCGGAAATTTATTTGGCAAATATTTCCGTTGCAGACAATGAGACAGAAGCGAGAGAATTCTGTGCGAGGATGACATCACCTCTGGCGTTAGTCGCCTTGAAATGCGCAGCAGGTTTTCAGAATTTTTTTTTTTTTTTTGCGTTAATCTGACAGTGGTTTGGTGGGTTTTTGCTTTTGGACCACAACACGATGCACTGAGAACAAGTTTTCGTTAAACTACCAAATTTGAAAGAGATACGAAGAGAGCGCTCAATCCAACATGCAACATCCAACTGGCCGAAGGGATATTTTATTTTTGGCACAATTCAAGGTCGCGGTGTGCTGTCCTCTGCGACTGTTCACTTTCTCGTCGGTTTTTCATGAATTCAACAGTAGATACTGGAACAAATGTCTCAAGAGAGTTGTAACTGGTTTGGCAGTAAATCAATTCGTTGGTGGCTTTGGCTCATACTATAACTGGAACAATGGCTTGGGCCATATGGGAACAGGTTGCCGAATTGTTTTACACCACTCGCCAGTGTTAATCACTATAAACTGCCACTGGAACAACGAACGAGTGCAGCTTTGGAAGAAAGCCGTTTTTCTCATGTTCCTAATTTTGACCTCTGCGTTTGAGATGAGCAATTTAAGTCGAAAGCGATGTGTGACGAAGAGTGATATTTGCCATAAAAGAAAGGTTCGCGCAAAAGTTGACCTACATTCTTTGATATATATGGCGGAAATGTTAAAATTTACAGCTGTGGTTATGTGAACGTGGGAAAGTGAGGAGTAAAAGTGGCTGTACGATGTCAGGTTTTCGATTCGCTTACAAGAATAAAGGCGTCAAATTGGTCAAACTTTACTCAACAAAAAAAAACCTTTGAAGAAAGTTCAGTTTATACCTATAAACGGGTTTGTTATAACGGACTCGTCAGTGTATGGGCCATTAGTTTCAAATAGTTTCAAATAAAATTTGGGATCCCTTCCATTTGTCCCAAAAGTGAAAAACTCACACAAAACAAATTGGTGTGAGAAGCTAGACCTAGGACCACTATATATAAAACAAAGTTTCATCCGTGAGAACGCCCATCAGTCGAGAACAGATCGTCCGATTTGAGCTATCTTTTCTTTGTAGTGTCTGTTGTGCCTAAGGAAGGTTTATAATAAATAAATAAAATAAATAGTTGGCGCAACAGGTCCGGAGGGACCCTAGGCCTAGCTTCTCACAACCATTCGTTTTGTGTGAGTTTTTCACTTTTGGGATTTTATGCCCAATCCATTTCATTTTTAGAACGAATGGAAGGGATCTATAATTTTATGCCGACTCCGAACGGCTAATTGAGAAGCTCTTTCAAGACAGTTATACTCTCGGATGTTTGTCAGATATTCGCGAGAGGTGGCGCAGTGGGAAAAAAAACCCTAAGTTGGAATTTGTGTTTTTGCGGGATTCGAACCTCGATTCCTCGCTTAGTAGTCCAACACACTAATCACTAAGCCACTGCGCCTACTACTGCGTCTTAGGAAGGTTTATACGACGAGAAAATTGGAAAATTTTAAAAGGAAATTAGAAAATTCGCAAAAATAAATTTTCCATAGAGGTACATACATTTGTACGGGGATTATTTTTTTTTTGTGATTGCAATATACAGTGAGATCGTATTTATTTGTCAAAAATTCTACAGGATATTAATTATTTAATAGGTTTCCTTTACGAAAACAATTTTGTTTAGCAAGGTCAAGGCCGGGTGGGAACAGATCTGCTGCAATTGCATTAAAGTGGCAGCCCTGTACTTCTTAATCCGAGATCCCGCCGGTCTATATTTTTGGATTTTTAAAATATAACGTTTGCAACAGACCTAAGTGCAGATGTGGCTTGAATAAATTGAGCTAAGCCGCCTTTATTGGATAAGCAACCTCTTTTAGTCAAGTCGAAAAAAAAAATATTTGATGGACAAATTTTGTGTGGAGATCCATTTGCCATCGAAAAATATATTGAACAAATAAATAGAAGTGATGCTAAAGCTACGAAGGAAATGTGTACGAAAATCTAGCTTAGGATGGACAATCACATTAATCAACGAGAACCTTTTCCGGCGAGTTGGTATCTCTCAGCGCGGTGAGCAATTTCCTGTGATTTATTTAATATCGGCAACTTAGAGTGATCAATCCTTAAAGTTCAAATTGCTCTTTCTTTATTAAATTTAGATAAAAATCCTGGTATGGATGGCATCCCGCCAATTTTACTTCAAAAGTGTTCCTTCGCGCTTTCTGTACCACTGTGTTTAGTTATTAATTTGTCTCTCCGGTCTGGAAATTTTTTGAAAAATTGCAAGAGCTCATTTTTAATGCCCATATATAAATCTGGATCGAGACATGATATTATAGTACAATTTGTAAGATTTCTACTATTCCTAAAAATCTAGTTTGTGACAAACTTACACCTCTCTTAAAAGATTTAGCACTCCGTTTCAACGTGGCTTCGTCGCAGGCAGATTCGCTACCACAAATCTCTCAACTTTTTTGAATTCTGCCTTGAATTACCTTGAGAATGACTTGCAATGTGATGTAATATAAACGGACTTTGCTAAAGCATTTGATCCCGGTAACCACAATAATATTAATTTCCAAACTAACTGGCTTAGGACTGCACTCCAATTTCCTAAAGTGGATTCATTCCTACTTAACGGATCGTTTCCAGTATGTTCGCATAAATGACCCTTTCTCATCACCAGTTTATGTTACCTCTGGAGTACCTCAAGGTAGTCATTTTGGACCTCTGCTCTTCCTTTTATTTATTTATTTATGTAACTCCTGACTTGTTTTTGAGTTCCCAGTGTCTTATGTTTACCGACGATTTAAAGGTTTTCCAACCTTTAAGTTCAGTTTACGACACGCGCTGCAGCGTGCAGTTTGGAAGTAGCTCCTCCGAACTATTTCAGGCATGCACCGGATCTCGGCAAGGAGACGCGGTATCATGTGATGTGATCGTCAATCTCGTGCTGGAGCAGATAGTGTGCAGGGCAGGCGTCAACACGGAAGGCCCTATCTTCAATAGATCCATCCAGCGGCTTGGCTATGCCGACGATATTGACATCATCGGTCGCTCCCAGCGTGCAGTAGTAGAAGCATTTACGGCGATTGAAGAACAGGCGAAATCCGTTGGCCTTGAAGTAAATGAGGGCAAGACCAAGTACATACTATCAACAAACAAACAAGCATCTGTCCCCCGCCTAGGACAAAACGTCACGATTGATACCAACAATTTCGAGGTAGTTAAGGAGTTCACCTACCTCGGAGTAAACATAAACTCCACGAATGAAACTATAGTGGAGATCAGGTGAAGAATTACCCTAGGAAACCGTTGCTACTTCGGTTTGGCAAAACAACTGGGTTCAAAACTCCTATCTCGAAGGACGAAATGTGTGCTCTACAAGACCCTTAACTTGACAGTCCTTCTTTATGGCGCCGAGTGCTGGACCATAGGCAAGAAGGGAGATCTGATACTGGGCTCCTTCGAAAGAAAAATTCTTCGGCGGATTTTTGGTCCTGTGTGCGAGGAGGGCGAAACGAGGAAAAGATATAACCGCGAACTTTATGAGCTGTACCAAGATTTGGATGTAGTCCAAAAAGCCAAAACACGTCGACTACATTGGCGCGGCCACATCGAGCGAATGGACAATAATGCTCCGGCTAAGATGATTTTCGAATCCCAGCTCCCAGGTTCGAGAAGACAAGGAAGACCGAACCTCCGTTTCAAAGACCAAGCCGTCGCGGATGCCAGAGCGCTTGGTCTGGACAACTGGAAGCAGCGTGCCCGGGATCGTAGAGGATGGAAGGCTGCAGTGTCTCAGGCAGAGACTCTTCACGGGTCGGAAGCCCGATAAGTAGGTAAGTTATTATAGAATTAATTATGGATACAACGAACCACTTTCTAGATGCCTTAGGGAATCCAATAAATATTGTAGTATTTATATTCGATTTTCATCTTAGTGGGGATTCATTTAGGAATAAATTAACTCTGTTGTTAGGCTTTGGTGGCCGATTTTAAGTATATCTTTGTAGTAAGTAATCTAGCAGGAACAGTAGATGATTGGAAAAAATAAATATATAAATAAAGGCGCCAAGAAAGACAAAGTGGGTTCTATACGAGCGATAAAGGGTATGACAGCTTCTTCATAGAAAAAGGAAGAGAGTTAAAGTGTTAAGTTGAGGCAGCAAAGGCTACTCACAAACCTGTCTAGTTTTATGAAATAATCCAAGCCCTCACAGGTTCATTGTACAATCACCATGGTATATTAGAAACGACGATATCCACAGGGATCTCGGAATTCCAACAATTGAAGCTGAAACTAGAAGCTTCGCGAGAAAACATAGAAACCGACTAATCGGACATGTCAACAATACAGTCCGACAAATTTTGGACGAGAACAATTTATTGCGCCGACTACAAAGAACGAAACCGTTCGACTTGCCAAGATAAGATTAACCGCGTCTAAACTGCGGAACATGCAGGATCTTTCATTGGAAAGTAGCCTGTCAAAAGTTGTTATTTCGTTATAGAAAAATTGCTTGATAAGTTATATCTTACATAGTTGCAGTATCTAACAATCCTTCGAAGGGTGGTGTTTTTAGTCAGTAAAAATCTGACACTACTATGAGCACGCGCTTGCTATTCTCATAGTGTCTTTGGAAGATTTTCACCTACCCTCGGTTAAAAAAAAAAAAAAAAAAAAAACAGGTTCTCTGCTAAAACTGGACGTAGGATCCTTATCCAATCCAATTAGATGAGGTTTCGACTATCTAAAGACAGCTGCTCTCTCAATATTGATATTTACTGCACGCGTTTTCAGAAGCTCGTGCCAATGTTCAATAACGATCACCTCATACATTTAAACATACTTACCGCACGAGGAAGTACGTATCATATTTCACAGTAGAATCAAGTATCACCATCAACACGAGCTTTAGAAAATTCCAAGTGCACGACAAAGTGAAGAACGAGTGAACTCTTGACGTCTGCTGCTGGAGTTATTAACATTCTTTTGTGCTACTGTCACAGCGTATTAAGTTGCTCTCAACTGAGTTCCGTCTATAAACGTTCATTTGTACAACGAACGTGGAAAGGGTGATGTAATTTGTTGTTAATTAAACAAGTTAACAAAGTTTATCATGAACTGCGTCTGAAAACTCCGTCTACATCTATCCACTTATAGCTGAACGGACCAACTTTGCATATCTGCAAATTTGGCGGCTGGTACTCTGTACTCTCACATGAATGCTGAGGTGGATGTAATTCATGTTGAGGTGAGTATTCCCCGCTTATTCAACCAATTTGAACGAGTGGACGTTGCGTGACATTAAATGGGCGTTTCGACACAGGAAACCATATTTCCAACAAATGATGTGTGTGGCTTTGTGGCTCCACTGTTGAACTGTTGAACTGTTGAACTGTTGAAAAATAAAAACCCATCACAGTCAAGGAAGTCGAATTGAAAACTTCCCAACCTATAGCTATAGCTAATTATAATTAATATAGTTTCAGTTCCTTTTGTAGCGTGCCCTCGCCTGCACTTAGCGGTTTCCCCTCGGCGGAACTAGGCAACACAATTAAGAAACCCAATTACCATTGTGTAATAATAACAATAATGCATTCGCCCCCGCCCTCACATCCGCTCCCATCCTTAGCAATAATCACCACAGAATATGACCAAAAATAGCAAATTCGCTAATGGAATGGAAACAATACCAAGAAGAAGAAGAAGAATGCCTCGCAAAGAGGAAAACAACAAAAGGCAGAAATAATAAAAAATAAAGTTGTTCACCTTCTGCGGTCGTTTGATTTGTTGCTATTGCTGTTGTTTTTGTTGTTGCGGCTCGTAGGGTATGGCTACTTCTATTTTTGAAGTTTCGCTTATTATTGTTCACGCTACCCACTCTTCCCATTCTCGCAACTCGCATACAGCAAACCGACCCAACACACACACGTTCATAATAAAATAGATACCAACCATACTTCATAATCTAAAAGTATATCGCCAACTTACTTGTTACTTGTCCGGCTTTAAACGGCTTGTCCGTGTGTAGAAAATAAATAAAAATAAAAACAGCTCCCCTCACCTTGCCGCCCACCTTGACTGGATTGCCTATTGTAACCGAATAAGTGCGGCTTGCTGCGGCAGCATCAGGGCGCACCACACACACTCCACGTCCACCGTATATAGTAGCAGTAGGTACTAACTTCAACTTGCACAAAAGATTGCAATCGTATTTTCTATTATTTTTATTTTTATTTTATTCCTTTGCATGTAATTGACACAAGATGATATAATAGCACCACAGATACGGATAGAGATACAGATACAGATACAGAATACTTTTCTTAACAAAACTGCCGCTTCTTTAACTACTCTCCTTTGGGGTATTTCTTTTTATTTTGATTTTTATTTTTATCGCCTCTTAAGCACTTGCCTTTATTTTGATTGAGATTTTCTCAGCTTTGTTGGCCGATTTAACTTTTCATTTCATCTCTATTTCATTTATGCCATATGTAGCGCATTTATTTTCATTTTTAGCGGAAGTGCACGATATTTTCGCAGACACTTTCAGGAAATCAGAGAGGTTTTCGAATTTTTTTTCCCTCCCCAGAATTATGTAATGTGTGAAGTGTGAGACGTAGGGATGCGAGAGTAAATAACTTTGAGAGACGGAATTATGAATTTGCACTTGGAATCGCGGGAGATACCTTAGTTGGTTTATGGGGGAACCGTCGCACCTGAAATGTGTTCAAGAAGCCGCGCTTCGTTTTAACCGACGCGAGTGTAAAACTGAGACTAAACCCAGTCGAGAAATCAACGTCGGCTTAGACCCAGTCCCAGATAATTGCGGTAAGTGAGGTTTGTTGTTTTGCTAGAGAGCGCGTATGGCTATGGGCTATCTGACAGGTTGGTGCGGTGCGATCGGTGTGGCAGAGTTAGTCGTTCTGGTTTTGTAATGGAGTTGGAGTGCAGTTGTGGTGGAGTATGGAGTACCCTATGCAGCTTTTGTTTCAGAGAAAGAGAGAGAGAGAGGGAGTCTGAAAACGTGACTAAGCCGACTTCACAGGTGGCCACTCTGGCCAGTGATTTGGGAGGGCAACTTTGGCGTTTGGTATTGGTATTTGGTACACCGATCCACATCGTTGGTAGAATGTTTTGGGCGGAAAAAAGCTTCAGCGGTTGTTGGATAGGGTGCGCCTGGTTCCTGCATCGAATACGATCGTTAAGTGGGCGTTTCGTTTAGTCCAAACTGTATCACTGTATGTATGCGCTGGGCTATCGCATTGGGAAGAGTTAACGGACTTTTTTCAATCTATATGAAGTGATTTGTGGATTTTTGTTGATATACCGAGTAAGAGGTCATTTTTTTTTTCCTGACAAACGTTTTAAATAGGCGCCTCTCTATACTGTGACTCTATTGTAACTCGTACTATTTTAAGGTTAAGTTCAGATTTTGGGTTCCTTTGATCCCAATTGATTGCCATCAGGGGAAACCCTAGATATCAGGCAAGGGCGGTCTAAGACAACCATTAATGGAGTCAGTTATGCCTAAAATCAGACCCAAGAGCGATGGAAATATCTACATAAGAGGCAAAATGCTCATGTTTCCCTCTACCGCAAGTAGTTTTTAACCAATTGAATTAGTTTTTTTTTTTAATGTAGAATATTACGGTTGAAAGGTGATTAAAAAATATTCAAAAATTAGACAGGGTTCGGTTAGGTTGAGTTGGGGGGAGGGTTTATGAGATCGTCACAAAAGACCAGGCAGCAAAGCGGGCCCATCGCCATCCCCAGGGACCCATTACGGTTGAAAACCTAAACCAAATCACCAAAACAATTAATTTCCCTACAGAATTATGGTCCCAATATTGTTTGAAGAACCAACCTGCCTAGGTACTTCCTTATACTCCGAGCAATTGCTTGACCCTCGCACAGAAGGTGGGAAATGTCTTTCGTAGGTCTTCACAGTAGGTACCTGCATGTATCCGTATTAGCTAAGCCTAGTCTCATGGCATGCTTCCTTAGAAGGCAGTTTCCAGAGAGTATTCCTACAGTTAATCTTAACTTTGTTCTACTGAGATTGATTAATTTTTCAGACTTCTTCCGATTTAAAGCGGGATACAGTGCCTTTGAGACCCTGCGCCCTTCTAGTTGTGACCATCTTGTGGCTGCTTTGTTGGAGGTTTTCTCAAAGATAACCCATCTAGCAACGGTCATAGGTGGTCTGATATCATCATTGTATTTGGTGGGAGTTCCTTTTCGTTACCCTCAATATCCACAATGCCCAAGTTCCCAAAATAATCTGACACGGGGTTCTGCGAACATAATGCCTTAAGCATTGTGCAGCAATTCCTGACTAGTTCAGATTTAGTGGTATGTGACTTTAGCGCTTTAAGCGCAGCCTGACTATCAATGCAGATGGCGATTTTCTTATTGGATACCGATCTCATCTCAAGTACCTCTGTAGCTTTGAGTCCGGCCAGAATATCTGCCTGAAACACAGTGCATCTGTCCGTAAGTCTCACTCTTTGGAGTATATGTACCTGACCCCGTACTCTCACTGGTTTTGGATCCATTAGTATGTACCTACTGAGATCTCATTTTCCTCGAAACTAAGTTCCTATGCCATTCCTGTCGGTCAGGGTACAACACATCGAACGGTGTGTCAAAATCAAGTTTACCAAGACTTTCATCTGCTTTTTCCGGGATTTCGGAGAATGATTCCTTTAAAATGGTACTGTGTCCTATCCTACTGTTTTTTTAAAAAGCCCTGCATTAGTGAGGCGTAGCGCACTAATACTTGCATTTGATTATAATTGTAAATCCAGTGGTAGAAGATGAATACCCTGGTCAACATACCCCGTACATACTTCTTGTTCGTGGCTTTCCACCAGACAAAGCCCCATGTAATTATGGGCCTTACTACCATTATATACAACATTGAAGGCCTCATGCCCCACTTCTTTCCTAATGCTGTCCCTTTACATCAAAGCATTGTGAGCCTTGCGGACTCTTTCCTGGACGTTAAGTTTCCAATTGAGTTTCCTGTCTAAAATTAGACAGAGGGGTGTGGACATTCAAAACGTTACCTACTTTCCAACACAAATACGAGCTAATAAACAAAAATTTAGAACTTAAAAAAAAATATTGCTGCGACTGTATCCAACAGTCCCGAAATATGTGTATGTGTAAACACCGTGCGTGCGGTATGTGTGTGGCTTGATACACGTCATTGAGAAAAGAGGGAATTGTGATAACCGTATTCTTGATATATTATGAAATAACAATAATTTATTCGTTCTGTGTTAGTTTCGGTAGAATAGATACAATCAGGCAGCTGAAGTAAGATATGTACATTCGAGACTGTAATCTATTTAGATTACGCTGGAAGACAGCATCGATGTTTGTTCCATATCGTGTTGTTGAAATTTTCCGGTTGGAGTTCGTTTGAAGATTAAATTTATCTTGCATAAAATCAAAAAATGTTGAGCTTCTGGAGTTGCAAAATTGATATTGAAGTCTCCGCTTATGATCATTGGTAAAAGATGATAATCTCCCTGCAGAATTCTTGAAATTTCTTCTGAGTACGGTGCAAGGACGAAATGGAGAAATTTTATTTCACATCAACAAAAAGCTGAAATTAATATGCCCCAGCTCATAAATGTATGCAATGATAAAAACGTATGCAATGATAAAATGTATGCAATGATAAAACACAGTGACGCATTCCCTGTCCCCGCAAGTTAAATGTGTGGAATTACTCCACCAGATTCCAAAAATGTATGCAATGATAAAACACAGTGACGCATTTCCGTCCCCGCTAGTTAAATGTGTGGAATTACTCCACCAGATTCCAACAACTCGCGCTTAGATGTTTACACATAAAAAAAAAAACAAATCACTTCGGAAAAATATTCGGGATAGAAAAACGGGAGTGTTTTGGTCTCAGTTTTACACTCTCGTCTGTTAAAACGAAGCGCGGCCTGTCGAACACATTTCAGGCGGTTCACCCATAAACCAACTGAGGTATCTCCCGCGACTCCAAGTGAAAATTCATAATTCCATCTCTCAAAGTAATTTCCTCCCATGCAACAGACCTCCCTTACTTTCTGGTTAAAAATTGACAATGGCTGGTATGAATAAAACGTAGCAATTGCTTTAACTCAAACCAAATTTCAAAATCAAAGCATTTTGCTTTCAGATTCGAAATGTGAGTGAAAAATTAAAAACACTTCAATAAAGCAACTACTAGAACTTCCTGAAGAAAAATTAAACAGCGAAATAAATACAAGACGAAAAGGAATTAAAAAGGATCATAAATATTTCCAGATACACACTTACAAGCATCATAAAAAGGAAAATACAAAATACACCTAAAACAAAAAAAAAGTTTAGAAATAATCCTTTTAGAAGTCTCATTAAAAAGGAAAGGGTTATAAACTTTCCTGGATCCTTTTCCTTGTTATACGACTTCTTCGTCCACGTATACATATTTGAAATTATTCAATTCACACATTTTGCACCAATCTACAGAAAAATGCAAAGGAAAAAACACCGAAACTTGGTTTTGTTCGTTAAAATTACGAAAAATATTTGTCTACAAATGAAAAATTTGCAGAAATCGTTACCACAGCACATCAGCCAATAGCAAATGAGCCTGAAAATGTCCTTAACGTCTGCCAAGTGGCAGATATCTGACAATGACTATTCTGCAAATATTTCTGGTCAAAATCGCCAGTTCACAGGAATGGCAGACATTTGGGACATTTTTTTTCATTTGTAGACCTGACTATGTTGTCAGATGTGGCAATCGTCTGAGCATAGCTTAAGAGGTTTTACTGATCCTTAGGGGTATATAAAAAATATACAAATTTTTTTCTGCGGCAGACTGGTGACGATTTGAAACATTTGTTAAAACCAGCAAAGCATAAAAGCGATTGAAATGGAAGTGTGGATTTTGGTAATATCCTTACACAATTTTAAGCCCATGTATCACTTACATAGATTTCCCTATGAAAATAGGACATGGTTCGCTCTAAATAATGAAAAATCGTCATCAAAATTCATGGAACGCAAACAATACCCAAACGCGGCAGTGAATTGGTTCCATGTGAAGCAACATATTTCATCCACACTTCCACCGCATGTGAAATATTTCTTTTGTGACACAAATACCTGCACATTTGAATTCGTGCGGTCGAAAACATTTGAGCAGCTATTTTGGGTCAAATTAAATTCAAATTAAGTACCCTTAGAGAGTGTCCCCCTTCTGTGGTCACCTAATCAAATATGCGAACTCTTACCACACACCCGGGCCGCGTGTAAATCGTCCTGTTCTATAGTGTCCCACTCGCACACAGCGCACCATAAATCCGTAACGTTCCGAGAATTTAATTTATAATTCACCGCACCACCATCATATTGGACAACAAACTCAAAGGCATTCCAGGAAATCCATGCAACCACAAATGCCAGCGCGTCGAAGTGCTTTAATTTGCCGCATAATCTGGCTTTATGACTTAATACCC